>JAKFHU010001798.1:116232500-117482500 GCA_023783475.1 Daubentonia madagascariensis | reverse complement strand
TTAGGATTTGCAAATGCCCCTTTTTCATTAATATGAATCATGGCTAATGCAGACGGTGGAGAGTTTGGGGAAAAAAAGTGAAAATTAGGAAATACAGAGTAATGGTTGCCAAAGTTTGCAGGAAAGAAGTAGTGGGTTCTTCTGTGTGGACCATTTCACAAAATATCTAATGTGAACAAAACCCACGGGAAGCTATGGTATATGAAGAATTTGTACTTAATTGAGCATGAAGACGGTAATTATTAAAGAAAGAAAATAATAATATTCACTAGGAATCTTGCATCCTTTTATCTCTGTAATGAGCATGTAGTATAGAAATACCTAGTGGAAAGAAAGGGCATTTTGGTTTTAATTTAAAGTATTACCTTTTCTTTTCTCTTCCAAGGATGTGATTGGGAGGTTCTTTTCCCAAGGGCAGAGATCATGAATACAAGGAAGCAGGAGATTAAAATTGTCCACAGTTAGGCATAATGAAGGAAGTTGTGTAAAAATAAAACAAAAATCAACACTTAGACTTAAAAATCAACATTAGACATAAATTGATTTAAAAAGTACAAGGTTGACTTTACCAGCAATAGTAAGGTTTGATGTGTGGTTCTCCATGTGTAGCCTACTCTCTTGCCTTCATACATTTGAATAAAACAATCTTTTCCTTCTGCCTTCATTGACCTCCCCTGAACCATGTTCTGTGGATCAATTTTCATTCATCCTTCACAACTTCGCTTAAGGCTTGTATCCTAATTACAACAATTATCCTACAAATGATTGCACATATATCCTTCATGTGAACTTTGGGATTTACAATAGTATACTATATCTGTTAATGCTATAGAGATTGGCCTAAAGTAGATTTTAAAATGTCCATAAATGAGGAATTAAGCCAGAGGTCCTGGATACAACCTTTCATGGCTATCAGTACTTTCAAACACCTCTAGTACACATTTCCCATTTTCAAGGAGGATGAGAAACCCACATTAATTGTAGTATTCTCCAGGCTTCCCAAATGACAAATGTGTCCTTGTGTGTATGAAAGTGAGCTACCTTTGCTGGCCTAAGGAATTTATGTTGAGGGGAAAAAAGTAAGCATGATATGATGTCAGAAGTTAAAACAACCACAAAATGATTATTTACCTTCACCTTGAAAAGGAGGTATTAACTGGAAGTATGAGTTGGTCGAAAAAAAAATTTTTTCTCATACAGTTTGTATTATAGCAAGACTTCAAAAAATATAAGAAATTCGCTGTGTATTATCAGCCCTTGAACACTATGAAACAGCAATGCAGCATGTGCTTACATCAATTTAAAGGGCACAGCATGTGATGTGCATGAGTAAGCCAAACAGTAAACATCTCTGGTGAGAGTTCAATGGGAACTCAACAGCAAGTGAAAAAATATTTCTAAGTACATGCATCTTGAAAAGTCTTCAGGAAGCATGATTTTTCAATTTCAAAGGAAAGGAATATGTTTGAATTGTAACTAGTGAAAGAAAATAAAATATCTTTTTACAGACAAGTAACTATTTCAAATCACAGATTTATAGGGTGAATGAATACAATCTTGAAAGAATTTTACAAAAGAAAATGGAAAAGAATGATCTATAAGACAGGTTTTGTATGAAAGTACACTTAGATAACTAACACCAGGGCTATATATTAAGGAAGCTAGCATAGTGACATTTTGTGTGTGTGTGTGTGTGTGTGTGTGTGTGTGTGTGTGTGCTGGATGATTATCTGATATACTAGGGTTCTCCAAAGAAATAGGAGCAATAGTATATATGTATAATGGTATCTATATATACATACACAGTCAAATACTCTAACTAGAGAGTACATATAAAGTATATAACAAAATACAGAAGAGTATATTTCTCAGAAAGAAAGAACACAAATGATAAAACAAATGGAACAAGATGTAAGCAATCTATAAACTTGGGTAAAGAACATAGTATGTATGCAACTTTCTTGTAAGCATAAAAAATAATAGTAGTGACAAAGGTAACAGTAATGATAACAATAAAAAAAAAGGTTAAAATAGGAATAATCATAGAAACAACTGGAGATCAGTCTCAGAGGAGGGAGGAAAGGTTCACCTAAGGAATTGATATGTAAGCTCAGACTTAAATTACAAGATGGCCAGTAGTAAAAGAAAATATTTTAAGTAAATAAACATATGCAAAATCCTGAAGGTGAGAGATAAAAGTAATTTGAGGAAATCAAAGTGGTTAAAAGTGCTGGAGTTGAGTGTGGAGGGTGACCAGGCAAGAAAAGTGGTCTGCAGTAGGGTCACTTAGATCTATTTGATCCACTTTAAAAAAATCAGACTTCATTTGCTGAGGTTAAAGAGTTCCTGAAGTTTTTAACACAGGAATTACTTGGAAACTATTTTATTTCACTGTTTTGAGATAATTAAAAGTGAGCAAACCTAGATCAACAAGACCACTTAAGAGCTTGTTGCAGTAATTTAAGTTGGAAATTTATCACTAATTTGAATGACTATACTGTCAGTTGGAATGCAGAAAAGGAAACATACTTAGAAAGGGATTTAGCACAGAGTTCACAAGAAGGAACATGAGGGAAAGGTATAGCAATTGTGTTAGAATTTCAAGCACTCTTGTTAGCTACAGTGAGTTAGAAACAAAGACCAACTATAGGTGTGATTTTGGATAGCAGTGTAAAAATTTTTCTATTGCAAACAACCAAACATCATCCTAGATAACTCTTAACTAAAAATGGAACATCCTGGATAAAACACTAATTCTCAGTTAAATGAATCCTGTCCAACAACCAACTTTCAGAGTCAAATATTGGACCAGTTGATCACTCAAAAATATTCCAGTTCAGAAATCTTAAATTGAAACACCTGACTCTGATATCAATCTCCACTTTTGCCAACTTTCTCAGTCATTCCCACCACACCTGTTCCTAAACTTCACTGAAAATTCCAGACCCAGACACTTTTTAAATGTTCTGTATTTGTTGGTGTTTTCCTGTCTACTCTTGATAGCATGGACTCCAGAGCCCCACTGCCAGGATTTAAATCCTGGTCTCCACTTACACTGTGGAGCAAGTTTGTTAACTTCTTTGCACATTGGTTTCCTCATCTGCAAATAGTTATCTCAACAGTACCTACTTACAATGGTTGTAAGAAAGATATAAAAGGGCCTGGCAAAACAGCACTATGCAACTGAAAGCCATTTTTATAAACAATATGTGATTTATTATTTATTATTATTGCAAAGTATGGATTTAGAAAAATTACTATTAGTCCATATCCTTCAGTAGATAACTTCTTTGATGAAGTTGAACTAAATTTTTACCTCTGTATCCATAGGATCTCACCTTTTCCTGGTCATATAGGTAATCAGTAACTGTTTATTGAATGGATACATTGCCAATTTATAGCTGAGCCCTTCCTCCATAGCTAATCTTTATCTAGCAGACTTGCTCCAAGTCATTGCTGCATATGTTGTAATGGCTAAACCTTTTAAGAATGTCTGACATCCCAGTATGTTAAAAGAACTTCCACAGTGGCTTGTGTGTATATGTCAGTCTCCTTTATTAGATTGTAAATTCCTATACTTAAGAGACCATATTTGATTCACTTCTCTATGCTTCACAGCACCTTAGCTGAGTATCTTGCATTTAATAAGCCCTCAATACAAATTGAGTTGAACTGAGTTATTCCCTCTTTCAAATCCAGCTCAGATTCACTTCTTAGGCAAGACTTCCCTGAGTCTTCCATGCAGAACTGATCATTCCTTGTGCTGTAGTAAGGATTGACTTTGACTCTGAGAAGGCTCAATCTGCCTTATAAATATGAAAATTTCTCACCTACACACAGAAGCAGACATGTGACTGAACTGGACAACTACAGTTCTCTTCCTCTGAACACAATGATTCATTGATTCATCCAGAACAGGTGTTTGGCCCAAGTTAGGCCTCCTGGATACCTTTGCAAGAAGGCAAAAAAATAAATAAATGAATAAATAGAAATAAATCAGTAAAGAATTTGAGAGAGAGAAAGTATTTAATTTCCTGACTTTTCTGTTTCTTGGAATTGTGCCTTTGCTTCTGTTCACTGTCCAGAATAGATTAGATTTATTCAAATGTGGATTTTGTAACTTAAAGCCAACAAAGTACAGACAAGTGCACTTTGACCCATTGATAACCCAATAGTGTTGTCTTTTTTCTTTCCTTCTTTTCCTTCTTTCTCTCCCCTCTGCCCTCCCTTCCTCCTTCATTTCTTCCTTCCCTCTCTTCCCTTCTCTCTGTTTCTTTCTTTCTTTCCTTTTTTCTGTGTGTTTCATCTTTCACTAAATGTTAATAAAATACAATTCATTTCTATTCATTGTATCTCAAATCATTTTCCTAACCTACCTATTTATATCCATCTCCACGTCTCTCATTCTAGACAAAAGTAAATCCTGAGTTAGATAGATGGAAAGATGGATAGATAATAGATAGATAGATGGATAGATAGATACTACATTCTGTATCACCCTTCTTAAAAAATCTCCATTAGCTTTTTATTTGGGGCAGAATGAAGTCAAAGCCTTTTATTGTGAATTGCCTATCTCTATGCAATACAAGGTCAGATCCCTGCCTAACGTTATGACCTCATCTACTTCCTGCCACCCTTTGTTTCAAGTGATTCAGCCACACTGGTCTTCAGTTGTCGCTTAAGCACACCGCATTCTCCTCTGCTGTGAATGTTGGCACTGTTTCTCCTCTGTGACATTCTTCTCGTGATTGGCTTACTCTCTCATTGACCTTCAATCTCATCTTCTCAGAGATTCCTTCCCTGAACTCCCAGCTAGAAGGGCTTGTTTCATCCCTCCTTATAGCATCACTTGTCTTTATTTTCATCATGATCCTTCTCACCATCTGTTATCTATTAATTTGCTTATTACCTGTTTTCCTTCATACTTCATGGGGTAGAAATCCTGTCTTTTTGTTCATTTCTGTAACTATAAGACAAAGCAAAATGATAGGCTTATAATGGGTGTTCAACAAATGTTTGTTGAAGAGATTTTACAAAGTGAAATAAAAACTGAAGCCAAAAGATTAAGATTTGCACAGGATTATATGGTTTGTAATTGCTTTGCTGAGGTTATAATAAAGTTTCTTCAAAAGTTTTCAAAGCAATTGTTTTTTTATATAGCATGCTTCCTTTAGATTTACCTACCTCTCTAGAATTGTTATTAAAACAATACATATATTCTGATATTCACATACAACTCTACTTCTTTCTTCTGTGATCATTGCATATGAGCTGTCTGTAATAACATCAAGGAAGGGCATATCGTTTGCCTGTAATAACTTGTCATAGGGTGTTCTGAGTGGCCTGAGTAGCCTGGATAACCCAGGACTGACATTTCTAAATCCTGCTGTGCAATATGATTACCTAAGTTGATTTAGATAATTAAATCAAAATAGGTTCACCCCAAATTCATGGGCACAATTTCTACTTATGGTCCCCCCCAAAAAAAAAGAAACAGAAAATCCTTGACAAGAAAGAAATCTATTATCTTGTAGTTTTATAATACTGCTGTTAAAATTCATAGATTAGATTTTAATATTAAACAAATACTATGAAACCAAAAGGAAAATTCACATCTTTGAAGACTTTTTACAAAAGGAAGTTAAGATCACAAACTTGAAACACAGATATCTAAGTAGGAGTATTGGGTCTTTTCCACTTATTGAGTGTGTGATCTTGAAAAACTTACTAAACATTTCCAAGGCTCTCTGTTTTCATCTCTGTAGTGAGACTAATAATAGTATCAATGTCACAAGATTTTTATGAGCATTATGAATTTGAGAGTAGATTTGTCAGTATTAAATCTATAATTGCTAGGATCTTTATTATGGACTGAATATTTGTGACCACCATAAATTCACATGTTGAAGCCTTAAGCCCTGATATGATGGTGTTTGGAGGTGGGGACCTTAGGAAGTAATTAGGTTTAGATGAGGTCATGAGAATGGGGACCCCATTATGGGATTAGCATCCTTGTAAGAAAAGAAGAGAGACCAGAGGGCAAGCACATGCGCTTTCTCTCTCTCTCCCATGTGAGGACACAGAGAGGAGGTAGCCATCTGCAAACCTGGAAGAGAGCCCTCACCAAGAATTTAATCTGTCACACCTTGGTCTTGGACTTCCCAGCCTCCAGGACTGTGAGAAATAAATGTGTGTTGTTTAAGCCATGCAGTCTTTATATTTTGTTATAGCAACCTAAGATGACTAAGATAATCCTCTTAGGATTTCTGGTCACATTTCTAATAGTCAATACCACATCTTTGTATGTGGGACATCCCTGGCTTGCTGAAACCCACACTGTGTGCCTATAGGTGGGCCAGAAGTGACTAGGGAACTATGTCCCTGCAGAGGACAGCCCTTCAGCAATGCCTGATAGGTATGGGGTTGCTAATATTCTGACTCCCGTTTCTCTTGGCCACAATATATGGAAGGCATGTGTTTTGTGTCACTTCCCAGAGTGGTCCTGCAAGATTACTCCATGGCAGCTAGTTATATAATACATCCCTTTTGACTATATTACCTTCCCTATACCGCTGCCACACTCACCTACCGGTGTATATTGATCCCACCAAATTAATTATGTCTTAATTTCTGCTTCTAGGAAGAAATATACCCAAGCAACAACTAAAGCTACAGAAAAAATGCAATGTGGCAGTCTCTTACAACACCCCACCACTTCCCCCACTCCAACACAACCATCCTGTTTAAATATTGATTTTATTACTACTAATTCTATGTCGTCGGTCAAATCATCAAACTTCACTGAGTTGTTACCTCTCTGTAAACCAAAGCTATCAATATTAAAAAATACCATGAATTAAATCTTCAGAGGAAAAATAAATGCATAAAAACTGAGCAAGTTCATATAAATCTCTATTTGGTGTTTCACAAAAATATCACAAAAATGAAAAAAAAAAAAACCCTAAGTGTGCAAGTAACATGATAAATAGAAAGAGAGAAGATCTTTCATATTCATACATTAAATCTGTATTTGCTTACCAGCACCTGTAGCTGATTCTCTTTCATTGCACTACACATTTTAGTCAAGTGTCACCAACTGTGGATTCACACCTACAGGATGCCAGGTGCATCAGGGAGAATAGCAAACTCAGAATCGTCAAAGGAAAGTTTTGAAGCTGGAACAGAAAAGTGCCTCCATGCTCATGTCTAGATGTGGCTTCCCTCCAGTTTTGGAATGATTAATTTTGGCCTGCCCTTTCTAATTTCACTGAATGCTCTGTGTATTTTTACCTTGACCTTTAGAAAATTGTCTCACTTGGCAACTGCCTATTCAACTTCTATAACATATCTGAAGATGTTATAGACAATTAATATATAGGGACAACGATTAGATAATCAAATGGCTGCTTGTCTACACTAATCCCAACCTAAATATTAATTTATCTCACTATTCATTTCTTCCCTGCTGATTTCACATTATTTCAAGCTTGATTCTCGTTGTGAATCAGGTACACCGTGCACCAAATACTCTATCACTTGTATAAGTCAGGTGAGAGAACACACACACAACACATAAAGCGAAGCAACTTTATTACTCACACATGGGCAGCAAAGGACAACAGAAGCCTAGCATTCATGGCAAGCCAGGCCCCCAAGGCTCAGGAAAGCTTACCAGGAAAGATGAAGTCTCATCTCCAGGTGCCCCACTTCATACTGCAGCTTGAGGGTCCCTGAAAGCACTGGGTCCTAGGTTTTAAACTCTGGAGGAAACTTGGTTCACTGGGCTAAAGCATTGCAGGACATCCTGTTCTGGGAGGGATGGGAAGAGAGCCAGGCTGTTCCAGACAGTTCCTCCTTATCTCAGGATGTTGCATTCCCAGCACATTCTACAATTATTCTGAGAACTACAAGAGAGAAAGGGGGCTAAGAACTGGCTTGGCCAAGGCCATCCAGGGACCTGTCCTGCACTTGCTGTAAATGCACTAGTTCCCCAAGCAGTCTTGCATTCCCTATTAGCTGCTTAGGGTATCATATTATTTTTTTAAATAGTTATTATAAACCATAAAACACAAAAAATCAAATTCTCTGAATGTAATTTGAATTATCTTATCATTTCTTTATGATTGATTAACTAACAGACAAATAATTGTCTAATCACTAGAATGTCTTCTGTGTTTCTGCCTAACAATTTATTCACTAATTTGATATGTATGAGTTGCTGATTTTGTATCAAATAAATGAGGATAGATACAAGATTACAATTAACTTATCTCATCATAACAGTATGCAAACAATCAACAAAAAAATTGTCTGGATTTTTTATTTCTCTCAAAAATGAATGCTTATCATTCATAATTATAGAATGTAAATATTTCAATTGGGATAAAGTTTTACTGGAAATAGTAGTTTGCCTTCACATATCCTTGCAAATTTCTCCTCTTTACAGAAAACTCCAAGCCTGATAGATCTTTTTATTTTTAAAAATTATAATTAATATATTTAAATAAGAAGAAAGTTGGGACTTTGACAGTAAACTGCAATATGGAAAGGTAAGAATATAAGAACTAGGCCTTGGTGTGTTTGTGAAAAATGATGTAGTTTTTTATTATTTACTTGGACTTGCCAGCAGTCTTGGCAAAATATGAGAAAAATTTGGGCTTGATACAACTCAGAATTGGAATTAAATGGGATGAATCTGCATGATAAAGATTCTCCATTAAAATGTAAAAACTGCAAGAGTGGTAGCCTGAAAAGTGGTAACTAAATTATCACTGTTTCTGAAATGGAAGTTAAGCAGCTAGAAGGATATGTATTACATAATTAAGTCTACAAAAAATATCATACAATAGGACCATGTGAAATTGCCATGCTTATTGGTCAACAGGAGTTAAATATTGGCAATTTCATATAGTTCAAACTAAACACCCAGTAAATATTTAGAGAAGGGATAAATTGACAAATAAGAGAATAAATGGATGTATACAGGAAATGCCCAGATTGAAAAATCCCCTGGGCACAAGAAGGTGGTTGTTAAGGAATTGCGAAGTGATATGTTGTTTCCCTGGGTTATAAAAAAAAATTCCCAAGTACAAATTTACACCTCTAATTCATAGAACTTCTATTAATTAATGATTTTCTTTTGTAAGGCAATGAGTGAAAATTTCAGACAGAGTCAGTCAAAATGAAGTTTTTAACAAAGTTCCTGGGTCGGTTAAGATAATAACAGCTTTAATGAAACCTTCACCATTTTAAAGGCCAATCATAAGAGAGAGTTTCTTTTCTCACTTCCAATATACCTTGCTGCTTCCATCCTGTGGATCCAATATCTTAAACACACAACTTTGGAAGTCACCCCGTGCTTTCCATCAAGATGGCAGTGTGCCAAGCCTGGAAATCCCACACATCTCCTCAACTCTAGTTCCACTGGGCATAACTCCAAACAAGACCAGATCACATTTTGAGTACACCTAGGAAATGCAATATAACTTATGTCCAAGTAGAAAAGAAAACTGGTTTTGCTAAACAATAATCTTTACCATATTACCTTATTTCCTAATAGATTGCATTTGGTAACAATTACATATTGCTTGCACTAGATTCTCAGCCACTAACACAATCTAACACAATCATATAATATATAATCATATAATATATAATATTTTGTGTCTGGCTCCTTTTACTTAGTATAATGCATTTGAGATTTATTCTTGTTTTCTGTGTTTCAGGAGTTCATTCTTTTGTATTACTGAATAGTATTACATCACATACATGATATATGGTCTAGTTAACAGTATATCAGTTGAAGGGATTGGCAACTATGAATAAATCACCCAACCACACTCCTGTCTCAGGACCTGTGTAATGAAAATTCCCTTGGTCCGAACTCTTCCCCAAATAGGGATTTGGCCAGCATCCTCACTTAAGTCATGACTTTGCACAAATGCTACCCTGTCAAAAAAGTCTTCCCTTTACACCAATAAATATGACAATATTTTCTTTCAAAAAAATTTCTCCATTTGTTTACGTAACTTTATTTTACTTCTCATACCCTCACAAATCTGACTGCACGAGTTTAGTTTGTTTATTAACTATCTTCTTCAACTACAATGCAAACTCATGAATTAGACACTGCCTTGCTGTTCATTCTATAGAAGACACATTTTTGAATGAATGGATAAATAAATAAGATAAATATCTAAAATATTTACAAAACAAGTATTGCTATTCCAGTAGTTAAAATGTAATTGCATTTTCTGATACAACATATTCTTGGCCCAAGGCAGCCATTAAATGAAAAACTTTTATGATGTTCTAATTAAATATATATTTATTATTATTGAGTATCTATACCATGAGCAATACACTGGTAGTTCCAGTGGGAGACAATTTTGAACAAAACAGTTACAGTTGAGTCAGAAAAATAATTACATAGATAATTAGAATACAGTAAATTCTTAAAATTGCTATAAAGGGAAATATCAAAATTACTATGGATTTTGAAAAGGAGGAAGAGTAAGATGGCCAAACAGAACCCTTCAGCAATCATGCCCCTCCTTTCTGTAGGAACAACAAATTGAACAACTCAAGAGAGCACCTTGGTAAGAACCAAACAATCAGGTGAACAATCACAGTGCCTGTTTTTATCATAATAACAAGAAAAGATGCATTGAAGAGGGTAGACGGGACCATATCACATTGCCTACACAACCCCTCCCCAGGCAGTGCAGCTTGGAGAGAGAATCTGTGTGCTTGAGAGAGGAAGAGCAAAGTAAAGTGAGTGTGGTACTTTGCATTAGGACTCAGTGCTGCTCTGTTACAGTGGAACACAATACCAGGCAGAATTTCTGCTGGTGCCCACAGACGGAGCATTTAGATCTGCCCTGGGCAGAGGGAAAACCTCTGCCCCAAAGGCAGAAAACAAAGTCCTGGCCAGCTTTACCATTGGCTTACTAAAGGGGCTTTGGGTCTAGAATAAATCTGAGTGGCAGTCAAGGCCATAGCGACTATGGTCCTCGGGCAAGTCCCCATGCAGCACTGGTCTTGGAGGCTGTGGGCTTGGGGCACAACCCAATACAATATCAGCTGTGGTGGTGAAGGGAGTGCCTGTATCACCCCTGTCCCAATTTTAGGCAGTGCAGTGCAGCGAGACACCTTACACTTGGGGGAAGGAGTGAGAAGAATACAAAGGACTTTGTCTTGTAACTGGGTATCAGCCACAGTAAAATAAAGCATTGGGTGGAATTCTGAAGCCCTTGATTTCAAGCCTTTGCTCCAAGATGGTGTTTCTAGACCCACTCTGGCTCAGAAGGTAATCTGCTGCCCCCATGGGACGGACAGAGTCCCAGCAGGATTCACTGACTGCTGACTAAGGTGGTCTCAGGCTTTAAATCAAGCAGTAGTGGCCATGGGTCTTGTGCAAGCCCTGGTGACACATTGGTCTGGGAAGGTTTGGGGTGTGGGTGAGTCCCAGTGTGGTGCCAGGTGCAACAACCATGGGAGTGACAACATCATCCTTACCCCAACTCCAGGCAGTGAAGTGCAGAGAGAGACTGCTTAGGAAAAGAAAGGCAGGAGTATAAGGGACTTTGTCTTGAAACTGGATACCAGCTCAGCCACAGTAAAATAAAGCACAAAACAGAATCCTGAAGCCCTTGATTCTGGGACTTTACTCCTGGATGGCATTTCTAGACCAACCCTGGATCAGAAGGGAATCCACTGGTGGGATGAACCCAGTCCTGGCAGGATTCACTGCCTGCTGACCAAAGTGGCCTTGGGCCTTGAACCTTGAATAAACATTAACAGAAACCACATAGTAGCATCCATGTCCTTGAGTGAGACCCGGTAGCATGCTGGTCTGAGAGTATGTGAAATTCAGGTGTAATACAGTGCAGTTCCACCTGTGGTGGCCACAGGAGTACCCATATCACTGCTCTCTCAAGTCCAGGGAGCCCAGCAGAGAGAGAGACTTCTTCTGCTTGTGGGAATGAGAGGGAAGTAGGTGAGGGATTTTGCCTAGGAACCCAGGGAAATCTCTCTTATCTTCCACAAGTCCACCAAGGCTGTGTATCTAGGAGTTGGCAAGAGTTGTAGTGTTCCTACAACTCTCAGGGTTCTTTAGGGCACACCCTAATGCTGAAATGGCCACAGTGACCACAGACTTAGGTAACAACATACAATCCACTTTGAATTCTTTGAAAGCCATCAAATGAAGGATGGGTACAAAGGAGGCAGTCTGCAAATACTGGAAGAAATACCTAACCCTTGGATGCCCAGAAATTGACAAACATCCACAAGCATAAAGAAAATCCAGAAAAACATGACCTCACTGAACAGATTAAATAAGGCAGCAATGTTCAATCCTGGAGTGATGGAGATATGTGACCTATCAGACAGAAAATTCAAAACAGCTGTCTTGAGGATGATCAACAGACTTCAAGATAACACAGAGAAGGAATTCAGAAGCCTATAGAGAAATTTAACAAAGAGATTGAAATAATAAAAAAAGCAGAAATCCTAGAGATGAACAATTTAGCTGACAAATGCACCAGATATCAACAGCAGTCTTGATCAAGTAGAAGAAAAAATTTGTGAGCTCAAAAATAGGTTATTTGAAAATAACAAGTCTGAGAAAAAAGTAAAAAAAGAATAAAAAAAAAGAAATATGCCTACAAGATGTAGAAAATAGCCTACAAAGAGCAAATATAAAAGTTATTGGCTTTAAATAGAATGTAGAGAAATAGATTAGGAAATAAAATTTATTCAAACAAATAATAACAGAGAACTCTCCAAACTTAAAGAAAGATATGAATATCCAGATACAAGAAGTTCAAAGAATACCAAGCAGATTCAACCCAAATATGACTACATCAAAGCATATAATAATCAAACTCTCAAAGATCAAGGACCAAGAAAGGATCCTAAAAGCAGTAAGAAAAAAGAAGTAAAAAATATATACAGGACCTCTGACAGAAGATTTATCAGCAGAAAGCTTACAGGACAGGTGGGAGTGTGATGACATATTCAAAGTGCTAAAAAAAAAAAAAATTCGACCTAGATACTATATCCAGCAAAGTTATCCATCAAACATGACAGAAAAATAGACTTTCCAAGACAAACAAATGCTGAGGGAATTCATCAGCCCCTGACCTGTCTTACAAGAAATGCTAATGGGAATTCTTTCATCTGAAATAAAAGAATGCTAACATGCAAAAAGAAATTACTTGGAATTATCTGGTAAAATTAAGTAGACAGAAAAATACAGAACACCCTACTACTGTAATGGTGGTGTGTAAACCACCCATATCTATATTATGAAGAATAAAAGACAATCCTATCAATAATAATAATAAAACATCTATAACAATTTTTTAAGAGATAAAAATTATAAAACAATATTAATAGAGACAACAAAATGTCAAAAAGTGGCAGAAATTGAGGAAATGTGTACAGGTTTTAGTTTTACCTTTGTTTGTTCTTTTCTTTGTGATCAGAATTATGTTTTCATCAGTTTAAAATAATTAGTTGTAATATGTCTTTCACAATCCTCCTGGTAACCACAAAGTAAAAGCCTATAATAGATACACAAAAGAAAAATATTAAAAAATTAAAACATAAGAGAAAATCACTTATACACAAAGAAAGACAAGAAGACAGGAAAAAAGGAAGAGAGGGCTAACAAAACAACCAGAAAACAAATAATGAAATGCTAATAGTAAATCCTTACTTATCAATAATAACATTGAAATTAAATGGACTAAATTCTCAAGTTAAAATGCACTGATTGCCTGAATGAATTAAAAAAAGAAAAATCAAAACAATACAACAACAAAAACAAGACCCAGCTATACACTGCCCACAAGAAACTCACTTAACTTATAAAGACACATGTAGAGTGAAAATAAAGGAATGTCAAAAGTTATTCCATGCAAATCGAAACCAAAAAAGAGCATCAGTAGCTATATTTACATCTGATAAGATAAATTTCAATAGAAAAACTATAAAAAGACACAAAGAAGGTAATTATATAATGATAAATGAGTCAATTCAGCAAAAGAATATAACAATTTTAAATATATATGCACCCAATGCTGGAGCATCCAGATATATTAAGCAAATAGTAGTAGAGCTAAAAAGAGAGAAAGACCCTCAACACAATAACACCACATATTCAGCATTGGATCATCTAGAGAGGAAATCAATAAAGAAACATTGAACTTAATCTGCACTGTCAACAAAATGGACCTAGTAGACATTTATAGAACATTTCACCCAATAGCTACAGAATACAAACTCTTCTTACCAGCAAATGGAATATTCTAAAGGATAAAACATATGTTAGGCCACCAAATAAGTCTAAAAAATTGTTAAAAAATTGAAATCATATTAAATATCTTTTCTGGCCATAATGGAACAAAACTAGAAACCAATAAAAATAAAATCTTTGGAAACTCTACAAATATATGGAAATTTTAAAAAAATTCTCCTGAATGACCATTGGGTCAATGAAGAAATTAAGAAGGAAAATTTTTAAAGTTTTGAAACAAATGAAAAGGGAAACACAACACACCAAAACTTTTGGGATACAGTAAAAGCAATACTAAGAAGGAAATTTATACCAAAAAATGTCTACAACAAAAAAGTAGGACATCTTCAAATAAATAATCGAATAATTCATCTTAAAAAACTAGAAATGTGAGAGCAAACAAAACCCAAAATGAGTAGAAGAAAAGAAGTAATAAAGATTGGAGCAAAAATAAGTGAAATTGTGCTGATGGAGAAAAAATGGCGATCTGTTAGAGACTTCCCACCTCACTGCTACCAGGGAAGGAGGTGAAGTAAGACAATAGCTGTCTGCACACAGATCGCTCACTCACAAAAAAGCATTGTGAAATTACAGAGAAGCATCATGGGACACTCAGCCAAAGAAAACAGGTGGCAGGGAGATTCATTCACAAAGATTGGAAAGCACAGGGAATACAATACAGACCAGAGAGCAGGAAGGACATGCTTGCCAGGTCAGCACAGTGCAACCTGACCTACAGGTGGACAAGCACCATCCCCACAGACTTCCCATCCACTCAGTCAAGGACAAGCCCAGAGTTGGTGCAAAGCTGTTGCTCAAGACAGCAGGCTCTATGGAGAGGAAGCAATTGTGGGAACCATACGGAACTCTCAGGTGCACTGTATGGGGACTGCGCACGACCAGGTAGGGACTGGGCTGAGATACAGCTTCCTAGGACAGTACATGGGAATCTGGAAACAGGCACCTCACTGCTGGAAGTCAGTGGGACAAGAGCACAGGAGTAGAACACAGAGCAACAGGATATGCCCTTAGGGGCTGCCGGCAACTGTGGGACCCAGGTGGGTTGAGGAGTGCTGTGTTCACAGCATGATCTGAACCCTGCTGTATGCCAGACTGGTAGTTGGCAGCCATCTTTAAGATCTCCTACCTGGAGCTGACTGTTAAATAGGTTTCTAGCTTCACCCCACCCCTTGGCCCTGGTGCTCTTTGGCCTGGGTATGACAGGCTGTGTCCTTGGTGACTGCGGGCAGCTGCCTCTCTGGGTTCCAGGTGGGATGAGGCCCCTGACCTTGATCGGTGGGACCTTTGTCTATTGGAAACAGTTTGCAGCCCGTCCATCTGGTCCTGCCTCCCCAGCTCTGGCCTTCTCCTACATGCCTGCTACATGCCAGTCCTAGTGCTCACTCTTCAGGTCCCAGTGCTCCCCTACCCCAGAGATCAGTCATTTTGAAGGTTATTTGCTATTGTGACTCATTTGTGTAAGTACCAGTTCTCATGGTAACAAATGCCTCAAGTGCCACAGGCTGAACCAGAGCAGCTCCTTCTAACCCTGCCCACTTTATTAGGGAATTTCATTCAATCCAAAACTGCCTTCAGCTGCCACTATTCCCCCCAGTGGGAACACCCCCTGGCAGAGATTCTAGGAATAGAGACACCCACCTGCCTCGCCTTGGGGTCTAGTGGTGGAAAAGTGTTGCACAAATGGAGATCCCCCTATCAGCCAGTGACACGTGGGAATACATGTCAGACGGCAAGACACACGAACTGTGGGGAAAATCGAGAGCCCACAAATGTGGTCCTATTGGAGGGGAAAGTGCCCGAGCTTGTGGACAGGGAAGAAAAAACCTGGCTAGAAACCTCAGCAATTACACCAGCTGGCCCCTCCCATCAGAAGAAGCCCTCTAAGCCTGGAGAGAGAGAGCTCTGAACTCCATAGCACAGCTGCCCCTAGCAGCTGGATAAGCAACATCTGAGCTGTGTAGAATTGACTCTAGCTCTCACACTACAGTTACAAGCTACTTTGCTTCTCCCTCCACCTCAGGAGGAACACAGTCAAGGTAACCCCTGGGAGTTATAAGGCCCCTCCCAAAGCTTGGGGCTTTTGTATATCCCACCTACGGGGCCAGGGCCTGCCATGGGCACAACAGAATACCTAGGTAACTGGCTACTCCACACAAACTACAATCAACAACAGCAGGAACAACCCCAATCCTAAAAATACTGCCTTCCATCTCAACTTATTTGGGAACATTGGATTTGTATGCTCAAGTACAATCCACCAGCTTGGTGCTCAAGCTGGGAGAACAAACTCATTACACACCACCAGGAAGAGGTGAAGACAACTGGTCAGAGGTAGCCCAAGAGGTCCACCAAACTTGCTAAAATACAAGTAAGGCAATACAGACTAGTACTCCTCTCCCTGGCACTGCCAGGGAACGATCCTCAAGGGCTTTGAGACAGGGCCATAAACTAGCCCTAACACCCCCAGCTCTCAACCAAAAGGCCAGATGAGAAAGAATCAGTGCAAGAACACAGGAACCATGAAAAGTCAGAGTGAAAAGTCACCCCAAAAGAAATCATTAGTCCCCCAGCAACGGATACCAACTTAAATGAAATGTGAAGAATGACAGAAGAAGAATTTTCCTTATGGGTTATAAGAGAGCTCAATCAAATTCAAGAGAAAATTGAATCCCAGCACAAAGAAACCACAAGAACAATGCAAGAAAAGAATGAAAAATTTTCTAAAGAAATAGAAGTATTACTGAAAAATCAAACAGAAATACTGGAAATGAAATAGGCATTTAAGAATCTACAAAAAACAGTGGAAAGCCTTAAGAATAGGCTGGATCACACAGAGGAAAGAATCTCAGAGCTGGAAGATAACTCCTATGTGCTAAATAAATCAGTCAAAGAGAAAGAACACAAAAACAAGAGGCATGAACAAAGCACGCAAGAAATGTGGGATTATGTAAAGAGGCCAAATATAAGAATCATAGGCATCCCTGAGTGTGAGGAAGAAAATTGTCATGGGCTGGAAAATCTATTTGAAGGAATAACAGAGGAAAATTTCCATGGCCTAGCCAGAAATCTCGATATCCAGGTACAAGAATCACACAGGACTCCTGGGACACTCAATGTGAAAAGGCATGCACCATGCCACATAATTATTAGGCTGGCCAAAGTAAACACAAAAGAGGCACTCCTTCAAGCAGTAAGGTGAAAATAGCAGGTAGCCTACAAAGGGAAACCTATCAGATAAACTGCAGAAGTCTCAACTGAAACCTTACAAGCCAGAAGGGACAGGGGACCCCTCCTCAGTCTTCTGAAACAGAATAATGGCCAACCCAGATTTCTTTATCCTGCAAAACTAAGCTTCTTATATGAGTGAGAAATACAGACTTTTCCAGACAAGCAATCACTGATAGAATTTGTGAAGAACAGACCTGCCCTGCAAGTAGTACTTAGACCTGCATTGTACACTAACCAGTGCAACAGACACCCACCAGTGTAAAACTACTCAAAAGCTAAAACTCCAGAACCCAGATTTCACAATGGCTCAAAAGGTAAAACAAAACAAGAGTCTATCAAACAGGATAAACACAAATCCACCCCGAATATCAATTCTCTCAAAAAATGTGAATGGCTTGAATTTCCCATTGAAGAAATGTAGGCTGGCTGAATGGATTAAAAAACTACAAGCCAAGTATCTGCAGTCTCCAGGAAATGCATCTTACACACAAGGACTCGTTCAGACTCAAGGTGAAAGGATGGAATAAAATTTTCCAGGCAAATGGGAACCAGAAGAAGGCTGGGGTAGACATCATTATATCAGATATCATAAACTTTAAAGCAAGAAAAGAAAAGAAAGACAAAGATGGTCACTATATAGTGGTGAAGGGAAAAATCCTACAGGAAGACTTAACAATCCTAAATATTTATGCACCCAACACAGAAGCACCCAGATACATAAAGCAAATATGCTAGATCTAGACAACATAATAAACAGCAATACAATAGTAGCTGGGAAGTTCAACACCCCACTGACAAAACTGGACAGATCCTCTAATCAAAAAATAAGCAAAGAAGCAATGGACCTAAACTGGACTCTAGAACATTTGGGCCTAAAAGACATCTACAGAACACTCCACCCAAATAACAGGAATATCCCATTCTTCTCATCAGCTCATGGAACTCTCTCTAAAATGATCACATCCTAGGCCACAAAACAGATCTCAACAAATTTAAAAAAAAAATAGAAATCATACCATGTGTCTTTTCAGATCCCAGCATAATAAAATTAGAAATCAATTCCAACAGAAACACACATCTGTATCCAAAAACATGGAAATTAAACAATCTATTGATGAATGACTATTGGGTCAAGGAGGAGATTCAGATGGAAATCAAAAGATTCTTTGAACTAAATGATAATGGGGACACAAGTTATCAAAATCTGTGGGATACAGCAAAAGCAGTCCTGAGAGGAAAACTTATCACGTTAAATGCCCACATCCAAAAGACAGAAAGTTCACAAATCAGTAAACTAATGAATCATCTCAAGGAAATGGAAATAGAAGAGCAAACCAACCCTAATCTCAGCAGAAGAAAAGAAATAACCAAGATCAGAGCAGAACTAAAAGAAATCTAGAACAAATAACTATACAGAAGATTAATAAAATGAACAGTTGGTTCTATGAACAGATAAACAAAATAAACAGGCCATTTGCTAGACTAACCAGAAGCAGAAAGGAAAGGACTCAAATAAGCTCAATTAGAAATGAAAAAGGAGAGGTCACAACTGATATCACGGAAATACAAAATCATCTTCAAATACTATAAACATCTCAGTGCCCAAAAACATGAAAACATGGAGGAAATGGACAAATTCTTAGAAACACACCACCTCCCTAGCTCAATCAGGAAGAAATATAATTCCTAAACAGACCAATATCAAGCACCAAAATTGAAGCAGTAATAAAAAATCCTCCAACAAAAAAAAGCCCTGGACCAGATGGGTTCAGGTCTGAATTCTACCAAACCTACAAAGAAGAACTGGAGCCTATACTTCAGAAATTATTCCATAAAATAGAGAAGGATGGAATCCTCCCAAACTCATTCTATGAAGCCAATATCACCTTGATACCAAAGCCAGGAAAGGACACAACAAGAAAAGAAAACTACAGACCAATGTCCCTTATGAATATAAATGAAAAAAAGTCAATACAATCCTAGCAAGCTGAATTCAAATGTACATCAAAAAAACTTATTCATCATGATCAGGTGGGATTCATTCCCAAGTTGCAGGAATGGTTCAACATATGCAAATCTATAAATGTGATTCACCATATAAGTAAAAGCAAGAACAAACAGTATATGATCCTCTCAAAAGATGCAGAGAAGGCTTTTGACAAAATTCAGCACCCTATTATGATAAGAACTCTTAACAATATAGGCATAGATGGTTCATACATCAAAATTATTAAAGCCATATATGATAAACCCACAGCCAATATCATACTGAATGGGGAAAAATTGAAAGCATTCCTCCTTAAAACTGGAACCAGACAAGGCTGCCCACTATCTCCACTTCTATTCAATATAGTGCTGGAAGTCCTTGCCAGAGCAATCAGACAAGAGAGAGGAATCAGGGGTGTCCAAATGGGGGTAGAAGAAATCAAATTTTCACCCTTTGCAGATGATATGAAGTATATCTAGAAATCCCCAAAGATTCAACCAAGAGACTACTGGAATTGAGAAATGAATTCAGCAAAGTCTCAGGATACAAAATCAATGCACACAAATCAGTAGCCTTCATATACACCAATAACAGTTGACCAAGAAACAAATCAAAGATGCAATACCTTTCACAATAGCACCAAAGAAAATTAAATATTTAGGAACATATTTAACTAGGGAAGTGAGTGAACTATATAGAGAGAACTATGAAACACTGAGAAAAGAAATTGCAGAGGATGTAAACAGATGGAAAACCCTACCATGCTCTTGGATAGGTAGACTCAACATTGTTAAAATGTCCATATTACCTAAAGTGGTTTACAGAATCAAGGCAGTCCCTATCAAAATACCAACATCATTTTTTGAAGATCTAGAAAAAATAATTCTATGCTTCATGTGGAATCAGAGAAGACCCCATCTAGCCAAAGCAGTCTTAAGCAAAAAGAACAAATTGGGAGGCATCAATCTACCAGACTTCAAACTGTACTACAAGGCTATAGTAACCAAAACAACATGGTACTGGCACAAGAACAGAGACATAGACCAATGGAACAGGACTGAGAACCCAGATATAAAACCATCCTCACACTGTCATGTGATGTTTGACAAAGTACACAAAAACATATAGTGGGGATAAGAATCCCTATTCAATAAATGGCACTGGGAAAACTGGATAGCCACATGTAGAAGACGGAAACTGGACCTACACCTCTCACCTCTCACAAAAATCAACTCATGATGGATAACAGACTTAAACCTAAGACATGAAACCATAAGATCTCTAGAGGAAAACGTTGGAAAAACTGTTATAGACATTGGCCTAAGCAAAGAATTTATGAAGGAGACCCCCAAAGCAATCACAGCTGCAATAAAAATAAATAAATGGGACCTGATCAAATTTAAAAGCTTTTGCACAGCCAAGGATACTATCACTAGAAGGAACAGACAACCTACAGAATGGGAGAAAATATTTACATGCTACACTTCTGATAAAGGGCTGATAACAAGAATCTATACAGAACTTAGGAAAATCAACAAGAGAAAATCAAACAACCCCTTGAAAAAATGGGCAAAGGACATGAACAGAAACTTTTCAAAAGAAGATAGAATAATGTTCAAGAAACATATAAAAAATTGGTCAACTTCTCTAATCATCAGGGAAATGCAAATCAAAACTACAATGAGATATCACTTAACTCCTGTGAGATTGGCTCATATCAAAAAATCCCCAAACAACAAATGTTGGTGGGGATGTGGACAGATAGGAACACTCATACACTGCTGGTGGGACTGCAAATTAGTACAACCTCTATGGAAAGTAATATGGAGATACCTCAAAGAACTAAAAGTAGAACTACCATTTGATCCAGCAATCCTACTACTAGTTATGTAGCCAAAGGAACAAAAGACATTCTATAATAAAGACATTTGCACTCGAATGTTTATAGCAGCACAATTCACAATTGCAAAGATGTGGAAACAACCCAAGTGTCCATCAATATATGAATGGATTAATAATATGTGGTATATGTATACCATGGAGTAGTACTCAGCCACAAAAAAACAATGATAAATTAACACATCTGTTATTATCCTGGATGGAGCTAGAGCCCATTCTTCAAAGTGAAGTATCACAAGAGTGAAAAAACAATCACCACTGGTACTTACCATCAAATTGATACTATTTGATCAATACTTATGTGCACACATGGAAAAAAATATTCATCAGGGGTCGGGCAGGTGGGAGGATGTGGAGGGGATGGAAAATCCACACCTATAGGGTGCAGGGCACACAGTTTGGGGGATGTTCACAATTGTAGCTCTGACTTGGGCAGTTATAGGAAATATATGAAACCAAATTGTACCTCCACAATATTCTAAAATTAAAAAAAAAGAAATAAGTGAAGTTGAGACTAAAAACAATGCAAAAATCAACAAAATGATGTTAGTTTTCTGAAAAGATAAATAAAATTGACAAAGCTTTAACCAGAGTAAGAAAGAGAAGACCCAAATAAATAAAATTAGAGGAAAAAAAAGGAGACATTACAACTGATACCACAGAAATTCAAAGAATTATTAGACTATTATGAGCAACTATATGCCAATACATTGAATAACCTAGAATAAAAAATGGACAAATTTCTAGACACATACAACTTACCATGATTGTTCCATGAAGAAATAGAAAGCCTCAATAAACCAGTAACAAGTAATGAGGTAGAAACAGTAATAAAATCTCTTCCAACAAATAAAAGCCCAGGAGTTGATGGCTTCACTTCTCAATTATACCAAATATTTAAAGAATTATTTATATCAACTCCTCTCAAACTATTAAAAAAAAAATAGAAAAAGAGGGAGTACCTCTAAACTCATCCTACAAAGCTGGCATTACCCTGATACAAAAACCAGACAAAGGCACAACAAAAAAAGCAAACTATAGGCCAATAACTCTGATGAACATAGATGCTAAAATCTTCAACGAAATAACTTACACACAAAATTAAATGACACATTAAAAAGATCATTCATCATGATCATGTGAGATTTCTCCTAGCAATGCAAAGATGGGTTAATATATGCTAAATAAATAAATGTGATATATCACATCAACAGAATGAAGAGCAAAACTATATGATCATTACAGTAGATACCATTCAATAAAATTTAGCATCCCTTCAGGATATAAACTCTCAATACACTGTGTATAGAAGAAACATACCTCAACATATTATAGGCCATATATCACAATCCCACAGCTAGTATAATACTGAACAGAGAAAAACTGAAAGTTTTTTCCCTAAGGCCTGGAACAAGACAAGGATTCCCACTTTTACCACTTTACTGAAAGTCCTAGAGAGGGAAAACAAGAGAAAAAGGTAAAGAGCATCCAAGTTGAAAAGGAAGAAATCACATTGCCTGGTTCACAAATGATATTATCTTATACCTAAACAAACCTAAAAACTCCACAAAAAAACTATTAGAACTGATAAATGAATTCAGTAAATTTGCAGTTGTTGAATACAAAATCAACATACAAAAATAAGTAGCATTTCTATATGCCAAAAGCAAACAATCTGACAAAGAAGCCAAGAAAGCAATACTATTTACAATTGCTGCAAAAATATAAAACATTTATAAGCAAATTTTACCAAAGAAGTGAAACATCTCCACAATGAAAACTTTAAAACATTGATTAAAGAAATTGAAGAGGATACAAAAAATGGAAAGATATCCCATGTTCATGGATTGAAAGAATCAATATTGTTAAAATGTCCATACTACCCAAAGTTATCTACAGATTCAATACAATCAAAATACCAATGACATTCTTCAAAGAAATAGAAAAAAAATCCTAAAATTTATATGGAATCACAAAAGACCCAGAATAGCCAAAGCCATCCTGATCAAAAAGGACAAAGCTGGAGGAATCACTTTACGTGATTTCAAATAATACTACAAAGCTATAGAAACCCAAACAGCACTGTACTGGCATAAAAATAGACAAATAGTCACGTAGACCAATGGAATTGAGCAAGAACCTAGAAATAAATAATTTTGATCATTTACAATCAACTCATTTTTGACACAGATGCCAAGGGGAAAGGACAGTCTCTTTAACAAATGGTGCTGGGGAAACTGGATATCCATATGCAGAAGAATGAATCTAGACTCCTGTCTCTCACCATATGCAAAAATAAAATCAATATGGATTAAGACTTAAATGTAAGACCTAAAACTATGAAACTATCAGGAGAAAACATTTGTGAAAGGCTTCAAGATACGGGTCTGTGCAAAGATATCTTGAGTGCCGACAACCAAAGTAAAAATGGAAAATGGGATTACGTCAAGTTAAAAAGCTTCTGTACAACAAAGCAAATAATCAATGAAATGAAGAGACAACTTACAGAATGAGAGAAAATATTTGCAAACTATTCAACTGACAAGGGATTACTAATCAGAATATGTAAGGAACTCCAATGACTCAATAGCAAAAATACCAAAGTAATCTTATTTAAAAATGGGTAAAAGACCTGAATAGATATTTCTCAAAAGAAGACATACAAATATCCAACAGATATATGAAAAAAGGTGCTCAATATCGCTAATAATCAAAGATATGAAAATCAAAACCACAATGAGATAATATCTCACTCCAATTAAATTGGCTTTTATCAAAAAGACAATAAATAACAAAATACTGGCAAGGATGTGGAAGAAGAGGAATGTTCTTACACTATCGATGGGAATGTAAATTAGTATAACTACTATGAAAAACAGTATGGAGCTCCCTCAAAAAGCTAAAAATATTATTACCATGTGATCCAGCAATCCCACTGTTGGGTATATATACAAAATAAAGGAAATCAGTTTATCAAAGCGATATCTGTACTCCCATGTTTGTTACAGCATTATTTCCAATAGCTAAAATATATGATAAACTTAAGTGTTCTTCAAAGAATGAATGGATAAAGAAAGTTTGGTACATATATACAATAGAATAATATTCAGCCATAAAAAAGAATGTAACCCTTTCATTTTCAATAACATGGATAAGCCTGGAGGATATTATGTTAAGTGAAATAAGCCAGGCACAGAAAGACAAATATTGCATATTCTCATTCATATGTGGGAGTTAAAAAAATCGATCTCATAAATATAGAGAGTCGGATGATGGTTATTGGAGGCTCAGAATGGTAGTTGGGAGAGTGGGGTAAAGAGGAGTTGGTTAATAAATACAAATATACAGGTAGATAGAAGAAATAAGATGTAGCGTTTGGTAGCACAATAGGGCAACTATAGTTAATAACAATTTATTTTATATTCCAAATTAATTGGATGAGTAGATATGGAATGTTGCCAACACAAAGAAATGATAAATGTTTGAGGTGATGGATATCCCAGTTACCCCGATTTGACCATTACACATTGTATGCTTGCATCAAAATATCATATGTACCCCATAAATATGTACAACTAATATTTTTTAAATTTTCATGTATCCATAAATATTTTTAAAAAATATTATGAAGGAGCAATGAATATGTGATTTTAAGTATTGCTCTAAGAAAAAATTATCTCATAACAGTTTTGTGTTTTATGAGAAAAAAATTGGAGTAAGTCAGGAAAAGAGTGGACTAAGAGAGTTCAGTGAGCAGCATGTGTGGGGTGTTAAGTCAGAGAGATGTGGGTGTCTCACGGAGACTGAATCAAGGCCAGTGGGCTGGGGTCTGTTGAGGTAAGTCCCTATGTACCACAAGGGAATTATTCTCTCATCCGCACACCACTGAATTGATTAAATAGATCTAAACAGAGGATGCATAAATGTGTGTGGGAGTCACACTAAGGACAGAAAAGAGGAGACTGTTGAATGGTTTACTGCAGTGACAGTGGAGTTTGAAAGAAGTAATAGTATAATGTTGGGGCTTAGAAAACGACATCCTCAAATGAAGGCCTCACAAATAACCTCGGAACAAAAATTTCTTTCTGACCTTCTCCTGCCCTCCTGCCTCTCACCCTCATTCTTCCTTGAATATAAACTAAATTCCTTTTATCCCTTTTCCCTAAAAGGGGTCATAGAAACTAGAGCTCCTTTTCCCCAAAGACAGCCATAAAACCTAAAATATTACTCTCACTTTCCCCCCCTTCCTGTGTAAACACTGGCCGTAAAGAAATTTCCTGACCTGCCTTGTTTGATTGTAGGTCATAAGACGCCCATCCCAGAAAGGGTCCTGCTCCATATTCTGGAATAAGGAATGCTACACAGAGAGGCCAGAGAGAATCTGAACAGACGGGCCTTGCTGGGTTCCTTCTTCAGTCTGTTAGCATTAGATCATACCCTTTTTGTCCAGTCACATTTCTACTCTGCTGTCTGTTCTTTATTCAACCTAAACATAAAAGTGGACAATTTCCCCTGTACCTTTGGGTCTTCATTTTGAAGGCTCCCATGCCACATAAAACCATGATCAAATAAATTTAAGATGCTTTACTCTTGTTAACTTGTCTTTTGTTATAGGGGTGTTGGCTGTGACCCTTATGATGAGGGGGGAATGGATCACCCCCTTTCTGCCCCTGAAGTTTGAAATAAAGTTTATAAAAAAAAATCTATTTCTGAGAGAAAAGTTTTTTAAAATTTGATTTACCAAACAGTCTAGAAACCATTACATGAAAATATCAAATATCACTTATATATTTTTTAACTTTTTCAAAAAATACAGAAATGAAAAAAATAATTTTTTTTAAAGCACCATGTACCCATCACCTAGTTTCAAAAATTATTGGTTCACAGCCAATCTTGTTTTATTTATACCTACACTGATAACACCTATTCCAGAAAGGGATTCATGTAAAACAAATCTCAGAAAACATATTCAATCAGTGTATCTTTCAGTATATAAATGCAATTTTGTTTTAGAAATTTGACACCTTATGATTAGAAATAAAACATGTATAGGGATCTTGCTGGTTTTGTAGTTCATTATTTGCATGGCTTGTTTATTCCTCTATAAAAGAAATGTAATTCCTCAAATTGTGACCAAAACAGATTTCATTTTCAAATGGAACATGGAACACTATTTTTCCCTTTTTAATACATTTATTCTCATTTAAAATTGAAGGAAATATCTAAAATCCACTTATTTTTTAAATGAAACTAATTAAACATGATATATATTGTCTGAATATTACAAAATGTGTATCTTTTAGAATATGCGAAAGTACTTTTCCTTTCAAGGGTATGAGGCTTACCCTTAAGCATTTTTGAAACAACTGATATGAATATTATGGATTGCATTCTATTTTTCAATATAGAGAAATGCAGTAAGGAGGGCATGATTAAGTAAAAATTGCAGCATAATACCTTTTAATAACATGAGGAAAAGATAGCATAATTGAAGGTGCCAGAAAAATAAGTATTGAGTGTGAAAATTTTAAATTTTGAACCAATAAAAGACAATATAAAATCTAAATGGTTCTACCCATCAAGTTCTAAATACTCATGCAAATTACTAATAATTTTAAAATCCAAAGAGTTCAATTGCTTTCCAATAGTTCCCACAGGCTGAAAAAGATAGAAATTGTCATTAGTGGTCAGACATTCCAGTTTCCTGAAACTGAAATAAGTTTCCTAAAAGAAGCATGTGATCTTTCAGAAATAAATGATTCTAGAGGTATAAGAAATCAGTATCATAAAACAATTGTTTCTCTTAATTTCTACTTTGTTCTTTTTTTCTTTTAAAATTTGATAAATCTAAATCAATCAAACGATCTGATTTATCTCCCATGCACTCCATCCTGTAATCATGCATTTACTGAACATACATGGTCACATATTTCCTGTGATTCACTGCCCTACCCTGTCAATAAGCTCTGGTCACATCTACACTGGCCCACACAGAGTAGTTATATTAATTTTAAATCCAAGGCAGATTGTCATTTTAATATTTTTACTCTCATATGAACTATGTAATAATTATGAAAATATATCTTATTCTTCAAAAACATTCAGCCTCTATGTTGTGGTTGCCTAATAACCTCAACATCCTATGTAACATCTTTATAAAATTGTTTTTCTGGGTACCCCAAAATAAATTTAGAATTTCTTTTGATATAAAAATAATTTGTAAGATGTGAATTACATTATGTTTAGGGAATCTACTTTTACTGATTGGCCTTTTATGGAAATTTAGTTGAATTAACTTGTTGTGTACCTTCAGAGTCCTGTCTGTTAAGTAGGGTGCTATGTGTCAACTTGAGTTTTCTAGAAAGATGAACTCTTCTTTTGGTATTAAAATCTAAGTGAAAAGAAAATCTTTTGCAATGGAAATATATCTTTTCTTTTAATCACATAACTCTAAAATATCAAAATTCATATGACAAAGGCTCTCTTCTTGACCAAACCTTGGTCAGGCCCCTCTGAGCTCTGTTCTTGGCTAGGCCTTGAGGTTGGCACCATCCTTGCTGGACCTGCATAGCCCAGTTTTACCAAGAATCCTGCTAAGCAAGTTCAGAGAAAATCCTCCCACCTTTGATAACTGATCAACCTGGAGATCTTATCAAGCTCTGTATCTGATCACGTTTGCCTGTGTTCAACAAGAATCTTGTTAGGTTACTTTAGTAAGAATCCCTCTACCCCTGATGTCTCCTTTTAGTAATTTTCCTCCCACCAGCTTTCCCATACTGCTCCTTGGCTATACATTCCTACCTGTTCTTGTATTCACACTTGAGCCCAATGTCTCTCTCCTACTGTGATAGTCTTGACACCTATCACAATAGTCCTGAATAAAGTCTTCCTTATTGCCTTAACAAGTGTCAAAATATTTTTTTTCTTTAACATAAAGCGTCTTAACAGCAACTGATATATACATGGAATAAACAGATAAATTACATAATTATCTTTAGTATTACTGAAATACTACTCTTGTATCACTCAAGTGTTACTGAAGAACACATTTATGAGCAAAAACAAGAAAAATGTTCCCATATTAAGAAAAATTTTAAAAATAAAACAAAAAATCATTTTAATGCCTAATAATTCTTATGTATTGTGCTAAGAACTGAGGAAATATGAACTAGTAAGATAGATCTGCATACTGCTGACAAGTCCTTCACACTCGACTGAAGGAAATTGTACAATAAGCATTTGCATATATTGTTTAAATATTATTTTCACTTTCATAATTTTAAGTTTACTTGACTTCATTCTAAGGATGTAAAACCTCAAGAGTTTTACATGCAATGGCTCAGTATGCCCTCTGTGTTAACAATCCTTGCAATTGTCTGTCTCTGCTGAGAGGTTAATTGCTCTTATTTTGTTTTGGTGCTTTATTTAAAAGATAAGAAATCATCTAGTTAGGAATAAAAACACTGCTATTCTTCTCTCTTCTCACTTTTGCTCTTGCTCTTAAAGTCACTTTCTACCTCTTAGATCTCTTTCTTTGATTATGGAATACAAACTTAGTCAAATCTGGGTTAAACTTTTAAAAAAACACTTGTAAGTTATTTCTTTTCACAAATGACATCTTCCAGCCTCAGTCTTCTTACCTGTGAAAAGAAGGGAAATAATGCCTATCCTATAGAATAATTTTAAAAAACTAAATGAACTAATAGTTACAAAAGGACCTAGACAGGTAATCACAAATGGTAGTTCAGTTATCTTTCCTATTTATGGAGTTAAAGACTTTTAAACTAACCTGATGTTCCTACCAGTATTTTTTTTTTTTAAAGAAACAGGTGCTGTAGTAGAAAGGTATTAGATTAAAGATAAGAAAATATTTTTAAAAAAGAAACAAAAACAAATATTCTAAATGCCTGCTATGTCCTAGGCACTGTGCTATGCTTTTTTGATTCTAACTTTCTCTGTGACCTTGGACAAATAACCTTACATAACATAGTTTAAATTTATTTGTATTCAAAATGAGCTAGTTAAAAGCAATTTTCATTTTTCCCAGGGCATTCCATGGAACATTAGCTCTATGGGATGTTATTTTGGATTATTGGGGTGGAGAGAAACAAAGTTTCCCATAGTTAAGTAATTTAGGGGATGACGGATTTAACCAAATTAAGAATTTTTTCCCTTTTTTTTTGATTTTGGGCACAGACAGACCTAGGTCTGATTACTAGCTCCCCACTTAGTAGCTACATAAACTAGGGCAATTTGCTTAACCTCTTTAACTTTCACTTTGGAATTAAAATAGAGAATAAGAAATTACAGAAGAGTGTTGGACAGAAAGGAAAGGATGAGGTAAAATTCTCTAAAGTGCACAGAATGGCTAGAACACAGTAAGCATTAATAAATGGTAGTTGTTATTGTTATTACTATTAATATTATCATGATTAGTCCTCACCTCTTCATAGGTATATAATATTTAAGACAAAGATTTATTTTTCCTATTCTTTTTTGGAATAGATATGGCAGCTTCTCTAAGAGCAGGAAGATGAACAGCTTCCTAAGAGTATATAAGATTTCCTCTCCTTAAGTCTATAGGTAGCATCTCAGCAGGACAAGCTGTGGAAGCACCATAGGAAGCCAATAACCACTCCTTTCAAAACATCAGCCAAGTAGGAACTCATTGCCCTAACAGTGCACAGGAGGATAGATAGCTAGTAACTTACTAGGTCTAAATTAGTAATTAAAACCAATTAGATTCTCATACCCACTTGTAATGTATTTTTCCCTGTACAGTTTAGTATATAAGTTGGTTGATTAAAATATGTGACTATTTAGACAAATGCTTTTCTGTAGAGTATATACATTTCTAATCAAATATGAAATATGAATACAAATTTATAAATAATTTTCATAGAACATAAAGTATCAGATTCAACAATTCCAAAAGATGATTAACAAAAGTATTTAAGCAAAGAAGCATCAATGGAATATCCACATACCTCTCAAAGTGATGACATGGAAAGAAAATTAGAATATAAACATACATAAACATAAGCAAATATTTAAATGCTTTAAATTATATCTTTAATTTTTATTGTTACATTATTTTAATGAAATCTTCATAATTGCATTAGAGCAGCCATATTTGTTTTATTTAGTTTCTAAATACTTTTAGCTCTTCCCTATAGCAGAATAATTCTTAAAGAATATATTTGCTAGCATTTTGATCCTTCAAAAAACAATGCATACTCAAATGCAATGAAGAACTTAAAATATATTGAGCAATGGAATCATTAGTGGAATCAATGCCCAGACACACAGATGCCTCACTTGAAGGAAAAATGACCTTGAAATCATGAGTCATTATATTTCTTTTAAAATCACTTACATTGTAGTTTTTATATAACTATTTATGGAAAGTAGCATGGGAAGGGCTAAATGTGCTGGGGGCAAATCTAAGTGACTTTGGAAAGCTTTCTAAAGCCTTCTGAGCCAACTAGCTCCTAACTTTTCAAATGAGAATGATGATATCTAATTTACAAGGTTGTTTTCTTTAAAGAATAGTGATATACGTAAAACACCTGGCACACACCTAGTAAGCCAGATATTTCTACTTAAGTAACTTGCAGGTGATGGCACTTGCATTTCAGCAAGTGCCATCAAAATGGGATGAGGAAGAGGTTTCGTTATTAAAAACAAGAGGTACAGCCCTGTATGTGTTAAATTTAATGTATTCATGAAACAACAAAGCAAGGTAAGTAAGTGATTTGGTATAAAAAGAGTTAAGGTTGGGCCTGGAATTATCTATGAATATTAATCATTAATCATCAACATGCAGATAATATGCAAAATATGGCAAATGATAAGATCAACTAAAAAGAAAATATGTAGATAAAAGAGATGCAGCCCATATTTGAGGCCTGGGAGTATAAGAACAATAATTAGAAGTCAGGAGAATGAGGAAACTGCCAAAGTGGCTGAGAATAAATGTCCAGATAGGTAACTATTAAGAGAGCCAGGAGAATAGATTCTCAGAGGAGCCCAGAGAACAGCACGCTTCCTATGAAATAAAGCAGACAGGAATTTTAAATACTCCCGAGAGTTAAGAAAACCGGGTTGGGAAGTGAACGCAAGGTAAGAAAGAGAAAAAATTAATGATTTGAATTTGAAAATCAAAGCAGTGGGGTGGTAGCTGGAGAGTTTTGTTCTCCCCCCCTCCTTTCTGGATGTTTTTTCTATCTGGCATATTTGTTTGTTTACTTATTATTTTGGAGGAGATACATTGTAGAATATTTTCATACTACTGTGCTTAAGACCACAAATATATGGAAATTGATGATATAGAATATAGAGGAAATAGCAAAAAAAAGGAAATCCCTAGATTTTCAAAATAATGGGATTTTCAAAATTCTGGGATCCAGACATGTTGGAGTCTTACTCTTTGGTAGGATGAAGTGTACATCTCCCTTTGGAGGTATTTGTAGATTCGATAGTGATAAAATAAAGTATGTTGGTGGAGGAAGGGAGAGAAAGAATAGAAAGATGGGAGAACCAATAAAGATCTTGGAGAGTTTAAAAGCAAGCTTTAAACAAAAAATATGGTAGGACTTCCAGGCAGTAGTAAGAATCTATTTTGAGACTATTTTGAAGAGAAATCAGTCATGTAATTTTCTCTATTTTCACATAGACAGACATGAAAGCTCTAATGTTTAGTATATAAAAATTATCCATTTAGATAGACATGAACTAACAACTATGAGAATGGCTAAAATCCAACACAGCAAAAACACCCAATTCTGGCAAGAATGTGGAGCAACCAGAATTCTCATTCATTTTTTATGGTAATGCAAATGGTACAGCCACTTTGGAAGACAGTTTGTCAGTTTTTTACAAAACTAAACATGTTCTTACCATTCAAACCAGCAATCATGTTCCCCGATCTTCCAAAACTATAGTGACGATAAAATGATCAATAGTTAACAGGATTTGAGGGGAGACCAGGATGAACTGATAGAGTACACAGGATTTTTAGAGCAGTGAAACGATTATGTATGATACTACAGTGGTGGATACCTGTCATTATACATTTATCAAAACCCATAGAATGTACAACACCAAGAGTGAACCCTAAATTAAACTATAGACTTTGGGTGATCATAATGCACCAATGTAGGTTCATTGGTCCCACTCTGATGTGGGATGTTGATAAAGAAGGAGGTTGTGTGTGTGTGATGGCCAAGGGTATACAGGATATCTATAATCCTTCTGCTCAATTTTGCTGTGAACCTAAAACTGCTTGAAAAAATAAAATCTATTAAAAAAAACTTAGATGATAGAATGTGGATCTGATTACTGATATAAGTCTCCTTGTCATAAAGAATAATGATGGAAATTGATTACATATGTTTACACCAGCTATTATATAAGATAGAATAAATTTTTATTTGTTAGCTTTTGAATTTCCATTTGGTACCTATTTATATTTTCTCTTGAGCTTTGTAATCAGCTGTATAATGGTCCCCCCAAATGCCCATGTCCTAATCACCAGAACTTGGGAATATTATCTTATATGGCAAAAGAGAATGTGTAGATGTCATGTAGTTAAGGATTTTGAGATGGCAAGTTAACCTGGGTTGTCGGTGTAGGCCCTAAATATAATCACCAGTGTCCTTATAAGAGGGACATAAACAGACATTTGACACAGCAGAGGAGAAGATGATATAACCTCAGAAACAGAGATTGAAGTGACGTAACCAAGAACCAAGGAATGCTGGAAGCCCCCAGAAGTAAGGAACATATTTTTTCAATTGCATGCAGAAGGAACCAGTCCTGTTGAGACCTTGACCTTACCCTGGCAAAATTGATTTCAGATTGCTGATCCTCAGAACTGTAACAAAATAAATTTGTATTGTTTTAAGGTACTGAAAATTTGTGGTAATTTGTTACAGCAGCAATAGAAAACTAATACAAGCTTTCTTAGCTCTTCTCTCATTATATCATGTTTCTGTTCAATTCTTTGAACATTTTATAAATATTCATCTGTGAAATCCAAAACCTGAGGGCACATGGAGTCACTGTCTATGGACTGCTATTTTCCTGATTATAAGTGATAACTTCTGTATCATTTCATGTCTAATATTATTTGGTTGAAAATTCAACATTGTAGCTATCATGTCAATGAGTCTGGAATCTATTTCTGTATGCATCGTTGGATTATTGTTATACAAGGCAGTGAGTTTGAATGGTCTCAAACTACAAAATCTATTTCCCCTGTCATGTACAAGAGCTGATGTCTCTCTTCAACTAACTTGACTTCTTTTGAGGCCTCACTTTGTGGGGACTGCTCTTGCAACTTCTCAATCTACTAATAAGTTAAAGATTTGGGCAGACTTCCAGGCATTTGGACTCAGCCTTTGTGTAGTTTCCTTCCTGCTGGATTTTCTTTTATATCCCAGGTCCTTTACAAGAACTAAGAGCAGCCCTCTGACATTTCCATCCAGGAAGACTTCCACTTTTTGCCACCTAAGCTGTGTATGGGCTTATGTCTACTTTTCAACCAGGCTCCTGAGGTCTCACACAACATGCAAAATTTAACAGTCAGCCAGGAATTGACATAGAATTTACATCAGATTTTGAATCTGAAATTGAGACTCTCTTACTAGACTGTTCCCTTTAAATATTCAATGCTTCAGCTGTTCTGAACTCTATTATCTGCCCCTAGAGTTTGTAAGATTATAGTTTTCCACCTGAGGAAGTCTAGCGCATAACAACGTTCTTACCTGAGACACTCAGAGTATTTCAACACTTAATTATGTTAATATTCTGCCCTCTCTTTGGTCATTTTCCAGGTCCTTCAAATATCTGTTTTCAAATTTTTTTTTCTAATTTTAACTGTCTTCTACAGGAGTAACCCCTCATTGTTTTCATGCCCCATCACCAGATAATTTCTACCAACTTTTACAAATGTATTTGATGGTATTGCTGACATAAATTTTAAAAGAAGGTCATATCTTTTAAGATTAATAAGGTTACCACTACCTTGATACCAGAATGTTACTAAAAAAAAGTTAGTTATCTTAAACATGCAAAGATACGAACATGTTTGACAACTAGGGTAAATTATGTACCAGTATAAAATTTATGGAAACTTTAAAAAATGTTTAATCTATTTTGAGGGAAAAATAACTATATTGATGGACAGAGAATAAAACACAGTAGAGTTTACCAAGAAAAACAACACCTAAAATCCTATTATTATTTTTATATCACTGCCAATTAGATTTTCCAACTAATTTTTCAGACATGTACATTTTCTTTACAAAAAACAATCACCAATAGGAAGGTTACAAAGTTAACCCACCCCCGGGAACTAAATCCATTTAGCATCCCCAGACTCCCTCATTCAGTTGATTATTCTCAGTCAAGAGTTACAAGGAAATGACTTCCCACTGATATCCAGATGTGATGATTATATTTATCTTTTTTACAACTAACCACATAGCATACTTTTTACTTTCCTACTGTCAATTCAAAAATTTTCAAGCTGTGGCATAATGAATGTCTGGGCTAGTCAAGAGATGTTAATAGCACTAAATATACATTTCTGGACTTCTAGCATTTACCCAAATTAATGTGGTTCAATAAGTCACGTATATTCTACACATCAGCACAGGATATTACATATTTCAAAAACATCAGATTTCCTAAATTCATGTAACTAAACATTAATTTAGAAAGAACACTGAAAATAAGTCAAAACAATGTCTTTATACTTCAGGACACAGAAATCATATGTTAATGAAGGAGATATGACATTTAACATATCCCATGATGGATAAGCAATAACTTTGGTCAATTGTAATTACAGTCATATGGGTAAATTTACAATATTTTTGGTATCTGTAGTCATGCCTCTTAAAAAAGGTAGATGAAGTTCTATTAAAAAATAAGAAAATAATTTACATGTTTTTGGCACAACTCCAAATAGACACACTTTTTTTTCAATTATGTGTCTGAGACTAAAAAGGAGATAGAATAAAGTAATTGGCCATGTCTTTGAGGCTCAAATTCCTATTAAGAATGAAAATCAGGAAACTACTGCTCCTCTTTATCCAGTTCTAAACTCTTCCATTTTGAACCTTTTAGTTCATGAAACACTATGGAACTCCAAACCCAAAATGCAGAAAGTACAAAATGATCATGTTTTAAAAAGTTTTTTGGTCTCAATACTTTATACATTTGATTTCTTTTTTTAGTAAATCCACTGTGAATTCCATATCATTAAGTCTAGATTTATAACACCTACAATAATGATTTTTACCAATTAAATACACATAATTTTAACCAAGTAGCAATAGATTAGAAAGTAATCAAGCACTTTATGCCTATATGACATATAAGTGGAATTACTTATAATAACATCTCTGTATTTAGAATACATGGAGAAATTTACCATTATACAGTAGCACCTCAATGAACTAATATCCATTAATTGAGTGTACAACACTATACATACATTTAAAGAGAATAAGTTTTGGTATTACTTTAGGTCTACTGATTTCAACACTGTTTTGCTATTCCTTTTTAATTTCTATCTAATATTTTAGGTAAATAGTCTAAAAATCTATTATTGTTTAAAGCTTCATATAGGTCTCCCAATGTTCCTCTTTCTTTTTCGGCTGTCAGGGTCAATCTCTTTCAAATTATACAGTTCTTTTAACTAGGATTTTCCTCCATATTCTAGATATTTTTGTTCTCTTGACTCAATTTTATATACAACATTTTTCTTATTATTATAGCAGTGAGGATTTTAGCTCAAATAGCATGAATCCACTGATTTTCATTTTTATTAAATTGTGAGGCACAAAAAAGTTATTATTATGGAATCTCTATCTTTATGTGTTGTCAAGGGGGTTGGAGGTGTTGGGAGTACACTGCTGGTCTTCAATATAAGGCATTTAGTTATTTGATCATTTAGGTTCTGTACAGGTAATAGAAACCCATTTATAAATAGGATGGGATTTACAGAGATTAGGTACTTAAAATTGTGTTTGAAGGTCCGGATCAGCCTGATATTTTGAATGGTTCAAGGGCACATGATGATACCTGCAATATATATCAGGAAGTCTCTGCTGCTGTCCGAACCAATTTGCACATATATGGTGATGATGATTAGATACTCTGCCCCAAATCAGGGTGCCACAACATATTCTCAACAATTATATTTTACAATTAGCACTGTCTATACAGCATCAGTGCCAGAAATAGAACTTCCACCTCATTTCCACTTCCCAAAATTTAGTAAATTTTGAAGGTAAATTTTTTATTCCAGAACCTTATCTCCAAGGGAGTTTAGGGAATGTAGTCTTTAATTGTATGAGAAGAGAATAAATACACAGTATTTTACACAGGTAAAATTACTTAGGTAAGTTTTTCCTATTGAAAAACCAAAGTTATCATTATTTATTGATCTTTTCTCTTAAGCAATTAAGAACATCCAGAAAAGCATCCTTCAATTTCTTGCCTACTTAGCTGAGGCCTTGTGTAGGGTAAAAGCGCTTGTTTCCTCACCTTTCAGGGATACTTCACTCTTATTTTCATCATGGCACTTTAACACTGTCATTCTCACAGCCTTCGGTTTTCCCAGTGCATAAAAGTTGCTTAGTAGAGAAGATTTTCTTCATTCAATTGTGCAAGATTTAAGTGTGACTATAAAAGTCAACTTTTATGCTCTTTCAAAAATCTCTCTGTTTCCGCAACAACACTCTCCTTATCTCCATTTTCTATGGGGCATTATTCCTCGAGTTCCTGAAACATTACTCACTTCCATGGTACAATCCATTTCACAAATACACCAGTTTTACCTTCACCATCTCATTAGTATTGCTTTTTCTCCCTCCTCCACATTTTATCTTCATGTACTATGATTTGGGAAAATAAACATCTCTAATTTTCATCAAATATGGAAAAAGTGTTTCATTTTCTTTTATGCTTTGTTATAGGATGATTTTCATGAGGGAAAATCTGTATAATCTTTCTGCTTTCCCATAGTAATCTCAGAAATCTACAAAATTATTTTCTGATGCAAGTGGAATTCTATGAAACTAGTGAATGAATTAATAGTCCAGATGAGGAACATAAATTAGAGGAATACTTGCAAATTCAGTTGGGTTATCTCTTCTACTGAGTGGTAGTCATAGCTATGATAAAGGAAGGGTACATTATTTTGAACAACTTTAACAGAATTGTTATAAGATATCATTTAATCATTTTGTTGCTATATGCCTGAAATGTTAGGCTAAGTTTTCATTTTTGACATGCACGTCTAAATTTGCTCAATATTTGGAGGTGGGATTTGTTTCTTTTATATATATATATATATATATGCACACAATATATGATAAATGTGCATGTTTTTACCATTAACATTGAATTTCTATTATATTTTGAAATGCAGTCAATAGAAACTTGAAATTATTACAAAAAACATAAAGTACACAATGCTTATTTAAAATAGTCATTTAAGATTTGATAATACCATTGTATTACATGTAAATATCATATTATTATAATCAGCATAGTATTTGAATTTTATTTTGAGTGGATTGTCTTCACAAGAGATATTAATTTTTATTAAATAAAAGTTTGATGGTTTTTATTTATTTCTAGGTTACTATAAGATAAAATTAAAATCAATTTCCTTCACATCTCATAATTGCATTATCCCCAAACTTCCAAAATTGATAAACCAATGATTGCATTTTTTCCATAATTTCTGTAACCATTTGCTAATTATACTTCACATTAGTGGAACAAATGTTAATCCCAATAGTTAAAATGACATTTGGGTTAATTGATGGAGTCAAAATATTATTTTGCTTTTGGATTGCACGCCCTTTAAATGGCAAAACTTTCTTCTTCCTGGGATGTTTGGGCTCTAGGCATTACTTAGAGTTGTATAGTCATTATGTAAAGAATACATACTATAAGTTTTTAAATTCTGAAATATAACTCAGAAGAAAGAAATCTGTCATAGTTTCTCATGATCTTTCTGATATAATTGGTTCATTTTTAACTTATTCAATTAACTTTAATTCCAAATTTTATCATATATGCTCCAATTATCTCACGAATAATTGTTTGAATTTTTAAGCTGCTAAGTAGAGCTCAAAAATTTTATAAAATATACATTTGTTTATTTTATGCACTAATACAAGAAGGAGGTTAATAATATAAATATCCTTGCACCAGTGAAATGAATCACAGTGTTTAAATCAGCATTTTTTTCAAAGCTGTCTTTAATTATTGCATCTAGTAGGTAGAATTTGCAACTCAATTTGAAATTCAGAGTTTGCCATTTTACAAGTGGTATATTTACCCCTTCCTAAAACTTTAATTATAGGGTTTAACTCTTAAAGAATTTTGGATTACAAGTATCGAACTCATCACCAAATCATTTTATTGCCTGTTGTTTCCCTTTAATTTAATTGGATTCTCTTGAGTTTAATTAGGTTTAAAGCATAGTGATTATAGAAGGACTATGCTTGTTTAAAGTACACATTCTCCCATGTGGTCTTTTCAAATTCCCCAACTTTATTTAGTGGATATTCAATCACCTTACTAATTACTGAAAGAAAACAGCTCAAAGCACATTCCCTACTGATGGTTGGTTAATACTATTATACTATTATATATATAAAAAAAGCACACTTAATCTAAGAAGTTAGTAAGGCTTACGAGATAATTATTATTTGATATTTTTAGAAAATGCAGTAATATCCTACTCATCTTGCACTTATATTCTTGTCCAAGTAAAAAATAAGTTTAATTGCTAGTATACTTTCAGATAATCAACCCCAAGCAATTAAATTGAAATAATCTAAATACTCTACAAAATTATAATTATTTTATAAAGAATCTACATCCACTGAGACTTTTTAAATATATTTAAAATATATATGGACAAAGCTACGAAATAACAGTCGTCAGACTTTGCATAACAGGCAGGGGTAGAATGGTGGTCACTGAGACAGGAGAAACAAAACAGGTGAGGTCTATGACTGCTGTAGCCTACTTTTCAAAGGGAGTTTCTAGCCTAAGGCAAAGGGAGGGGGCACTAAAGCCAACCCTAAAGATCTCCCTGAGTTAAGAAGATAAAGCTTAGAATCAGGACAGGGGAAATAGTGACTATTAAAAAGAAGGTGGGACAAAATTAGACTTAGAAAGGCTGCTCTGCTCTTGCCTAACAAAGCTTAAAAGCAAGCCTTGAAAGGATCAGAGTATTTCCATGTGATTTATTGCATCTCAGAACAAACCTCAAGAAGATTTATAGGAAAACAAAAACAATCATCATCCAGAAGTTGAAATTCACAATACCTGGCATCCAACCAAAATTGCCAGGCATCCAAACAATTTGGAAAAAAATGACACATATTGAGAAAAATTATTCCATAGAAACAGACTTAGAAATAACAAATAATAGGATCATTAGACAAGGACATTCAACACATTCCATATGTTCAAGAAAGTAAAGAAAAAGTCAACAAGTTAAGTAGGGCTATGGAAGATATAAAAGACACTCAAATTGAATACCTACAGATAAATAATACAACGTGAGGTAAAATATACATTGGATGAGATTACCATGAGGTACTAAACTGGAAGAACTAGCAGTAGAAACTTTCCAAAATCAAACACAGAGGAAATGAAAAACTGAAAAAGAAAATTTAATGAAGCCTAAGTAAACTGTGGGACAAATTACGTGGGCTAATATCTATTTAATAGAAACTCTGAAAGAAGGGGGTAGAAAGAAAAATATTTGACACTTAGTAGCCAAAATTTTAAAAAAATGATGAAAACTAAAAACCTACATATCCAAAAAGCTCAACCAACTCAAAGCATAAGAAGCGTAAGGACAATTTTAACAAGGGATATCATAATGAAACAATTAAAATCCAGTGTTAGCAAGAAAATATTAATATTATTATTTTATAATATTAATATTATAAAATAAACAGGCAGTATTAAAAAAACACATGCGATATAGAAGGAGGATATAGGGATTAAAGCAGACTTCTATTAAATAGAGAAAAGAGAAGACAACAGAAGTGCATCTTAAAATACTGAAGGATAAAAAGTTGCCAAGTTAGAATTCTAATGAAAATGTCATTCAAAAGGAAACACAAAACAGAGAATTAATCACCAGAAGACCAGAATTAAAAGAAATATTAAAGGACATCCTGGGAGCAGATGGAAAATGCTATTAGATGGAAATATTAACCTATATACAAGATTAAGAACACTGTAAATAGTAAATATGTATAATAAATATGAAATATATTTTATCCTTTTGTTTGTATCTTTTTAAAGAATAAATGCCCAAGGAGAAATAACTATTACCTTAGAATTCTACCAGGTACATCATTATTCCAGTGCTAATAAAAAATAAAGACATCTTTAGGAGAAAAAAGACAATTTATCGACATGATGCTTCATTGATAGAAGTACTAAATAATATACTATAATAAAAAGAAAATTTATCTCAGAAGATCAAAATTGTATTTAAGATATACACCTGATCAAAAAAGGTAAAATTTTGGTAAATAGAAATATTCTTTTATTGTAAAACTATGAGTGATAATACTAATTACAACATAAAATTACACACTGAGTCAGATATACTACTCAGTACTATTCAATAAAAACATAGACATTTATTTCATTTACTCATTTATTCTTTCAAAAATGTTGGTAATGATTATATAGTGGTGAATAAAACAAAAATAAATGCTCTCCTTCATGCATATTTTAGCCAGAGGAGATAGAGTAAATTTCCATAAACTCATGTGTAGATAAGAAACAACTTGTTGGTAAGTGCTAAGGAGAAAGATGGAGCAGGGCAATGGCCGTAAGAAATGACATGCATAGGATAGTCAGGGGAGGCCCCTGTGGAGAGGCACCATTTGGGCAGAGACCTGAAGGAAGAGTAGGGGGAAAATTTGCAGAAATAAGGTGAACCTTTCAAACAAAAGGAATATTAAATGCATAGGTCCTGAAGCATGAGTGATTTAGCAAATTTTAGAAACAGCAAAAAATGCAAGATATTGAGAGAGAGAAGCAGGGAGCAGTAGGGGTTGTGGTCAGGGATGCAGGGATCTGGTGGCTCAGGGAGGAGAGGGAGGAATGTCACAGGATCTACTGACCATTATAAAGACTTTGAGCTTTTCTTTGAGTAAAACAGACAGTATTTGAGCACTTTTGATTAGAATTACCACAATCTGATTTATGTGCACTAAATCACCTTTTTATACTGCCAGGGAAGATATCTGAATGCTTACATGGAATACTCGGGGGAGTGTTCCTGGCTCTAGAAAGCAATCCAGGCCAGGGTATGGCAGGAGGTATGGTAAACAGTGCCCTCTCTGCCAAAGCTTCCAGCTGGTACAAAGGGATCAGAAGTTGGGATGTGCATCATTAATACTTTGGTCTTCTTTTCCATCCACACTCTAGTCTTCTCCCAGTCTTCCCATTAACTAATCTCACTTATAAGCCAGAGGGCAAGGGTGCCTGATGATGAAGCCAATATAAATAGGCTTGTCAGGACACTGAATGGAGAAGAGAAGATGGATGGTTGGTCTGGAAGAGCAAATGAAAATTATCTGGCACAACTCCTATTGGTTATATGCTCCATGGCAGCAAAATCATGTTTATCATATTCATCATTACATTCTCAGCTCCAAAGGCAATACATAATAAATAGGCCACATCAAACATCTCTGGTTTCTGTGCTTGAAACCATCTTCTTCCTATCCACCTATGCAAATCTGTTTTATTCCTTGAGATGTAGTATAAACACCATCTTTGTTTGAAGTTTCCCTTAATTTCCCTCTCCTCCTTCTTTCTTCCCCACATGACCCATGACTTCTCTCAGTGAAGACAGGATAAGTTTTTGTTCTGTTCTTACACACAGCCTGACATTTACCTTCATTATGTATGTACCCCTTGATACATTGTAGGATAATTCTTTAGAGGGAATTTAATTTGCAGCCTAATTCCAAACCCCTTAAGCAGTGAGAAAGCTTTTTTCTTAATCTTTAAATTTTCAAGCCCTAGTTCAGTTCCTTGCGTAGAGTAATAGCTCAATAAATATCTAGTGACTTATATGTATTAATTAATGAATGAACAAATGGGTGAGTAAATCTAGGGAAAAAAAGATATAATTTAAAAGGCTAAGGACTTCTTGACTCTGTACCCTACTTCTGATTCTACTTATGACATTCGTGCTATTTTCTTTTAGGGGCTTTAGCAATCTAGCATAATCTCAAGAGAATTGAACTTGATTCTCCACCTGCAGAACGATATCAAATTAAAGTTTGCTTCCTTATTTGATGTTCCTATCCCTTTGCCCTGGTCCCTCCCACGCGAGCATGAGGCTGCTTTGAGTGAGTGTGGTATGATTGATTGTATTCATTCTACATAGCAAGTGTCCTCCCACATACATATGCCACTACCTGAGGCAAAGCCAAGTGACTAAAATAGATACAAGCATTTTATTCTAAAAACTCACTGCATATAATAGATGAAAGTGGAACTGAAATTATATAGGAAGACAATGTAAAATATATTGACAAGCACTAATTCCCAATAAATAAATGAGACATTTGCATTGTAAAAACCATTAGATAATACCACTGAGGGAAGTGCATATAACAAAGTTTGCTAGCATTATCTACTCTCAGGTACCAAACTGATCTATTAATATTTAGAAAACATAACCTCTATCATGAATGAAATCAAATGTTCAATAAGCCACTGGGATTTTCATTATCCAAATGCAGGGATATGTCAATATTTGCAGTTCTTTAGAGCTAAGATTATTTAGAATTTAAATAAAATGACTGAAAGTCACTTTAAAAATTATATAAAGGTTAACACATAAGAGTCACACAAAAGAAAAGCAGCCTTTTTATGTCCTTTGCTGAAAACATTTATTTTAAATTTAATAAAACTTAAATTGTGAAAATTGGAAATAATTCTTCCATTGGAAATTTTCAGTATTGTGTCTATAATACAAACTAAATATTCATATTGCTATTGAACCCCAAGATAGATTTGGTTCTGATCAAACAGCCACACACCAACTCAATCTTGGTATTCTATCTATCTTGAATGTTAGTTTCTTTATTTGTAAAGGAAGGAAGAAAAAAAAAGAAAAGTTAATAATGCATACCTCACAGAGTCAGCATTTAGATTAAACTTAATAATGTTTTGATTTTAACTAATATAGTGACTGGTCAATATTAGGTAGTTTATAAATGTATATTTTCTTTCACAATAACGAATTTCTTCAATGGAACTTGAATTATATTTCCTTAGATTAATATCTTTCCTCTGCTATTTTTAGAAATCTTTCTGTCTGATATTTTCATTATAATATTACAGGTTTCCTCTTCTCCATTTTCAAATATAGACCAAATAGTAACAACTCTGCTCATTTTAGTAAACAATCTAGGTTTATATTTAAATAATATATACATAATGTTTATTAAGAATTTGCTTCTGAAATTATTATTATTGAGTAACAGTGATTGATCACAGAATATCTTAGGGTTATTATCCTTCATACTTATTGGTAATTTTTTTGTGATTAATGAAAAAATGATCTATGTGTAATAAGTACTTCAATACTACATAAGCAGATCTCCAAAGTAAGTTATTTAAAATATTGCTATCACTACATAAATCATATATTTGTATAGTTGTTATAAGCTCCCTAATAACACCAACCTCATTTGTAAAGTTTAAGTATATAATTCTCTATTTCGCATACCTAGCTCTTGGCTGTTGAATCACCTCAACTCTAATAGTCATGCATATTGGGGGTTATCATTCTTATTATAAACCTAGGGAAAAATAATTAAAGTCAGAAAATAGAAATAGCAGTAAACCTTTTAAAGCCAAGCACTCTCCTATATATTTAGTCCTAACAACCCTCTGAGATGGTTATAGTTATGACCCCCATTTTACAGATGAACTCTGACAGAGAGAAGCTAAACACTTTTCTCAAAGTCACACCACTTTTGCTTATTGGAGTAAAGCTGCAAACTCAAAGGGTCTAGCTTCAGATTCTAGTCTCCTAACTTGCATCTTTTTAACATACCTTAGGGTTTGTCCATGTCCCTCCCCCACATATACTTATACTGTGTTTCCTTTACTCATACTACTAATTTTTACTAAGAAGTAGATACAGATTGTTCATATGTTTGACTCAAGCACTTGTACATTCAACGGATGTAATATAATTGCATTGGGAATTTGGAATCTAATATCGTCTTGGTGACTGTGATAGAATAGCCAAATACCCTGTAAGGTGAAGGGTGGACAGTGAATTTGAGGGCAGTATGCTGCAGAGGCTACAGAGAAAGTGTCTACATGTGCCAGATGTTGGAGACATTGATGCCACAAACATTAGCCAGATTTTATTTAGAATCCAGGAATGTACTTCTGTGCTGCTTATGCAAAGAAATGCCAACTAGGCAAAATGCTCTCTTCCAAATTAAACCAGGGATAATTGGAACACTTTTAACCACTTGCTTTGCCAAGGGAACATACCTGGGAAACAAGCAAGATGGGACCTGACAATTTCCCGTGAGCTGCTGTTGGGCAACAGGGAACAAAAATTTCAACTATTTGTGCACAGACCACTAGAACGCTGATGGGGTTAATCTTCATGCCATGCTTACCCTCAAAAACAAACTTCATAGTTGAGGTATCACTTAACCAAACAAACTCTAGTTGGATTTACTACACTTTCTCATTCTTGGATTCACTTGGAGAAGAGGGCTGGGAGCTTGGTAATTAAGATGGCAAAAAAGAAGGACCTTTGGACCCAAGCCTTTCTTGACCCCACCAAGGGAATTTCATGTCAGGCTATAGAATCTGCATCCTTTCATACAAAGCAAATAAATAAATGGGAATTGAAAGTGAAAAAGTGTAGGGGCACAATTATCCCCAAAGGCAAAATACAAGTGATCACTGAATTGAAGTTGTTTTATGCCAAACATCTGAGCCACCTACTATTGCCAAGATTAAGTATGCTGAAGCAATTTTTAGTTCTTAAGTCTGGAAATGTGTCCTAATTTTTCTGATGTAATTGTTTGCCTAGACTGGTAATGGAATTAAACTAGGTTCATTCTGCTACTTTCCAATTTCCCAGAGATAATAATAGGAACAAATCCAATAGGCTTTCCCTTTACTGTTTGCTCTGGTAGACATTGGATACCTAGGTGATCTTCTTATTTACATTTTATATGCCTGAGACTACAGAAAGATAACTTCTGAGGGGAGGCACAGCCTTCAGTATTCATTTTCCTGCCCGATGTTACATACATGGGATAATCTTTTGAAAAATTTGCAATAACTATGAAAAGAAATGAAAAGTTATAGAGAACATTCTAAGCTTCTTGTCATATTGTGGGTTATGACCCTGGAAGAACAATTTATGACAGATTTAGGTGATATTCTACCTATCCATGAGATGTCTATAAAGAGAATATTTAACAAAAACATAAATAATTTTTAGTACAGTAAAAAATTATATTTTTGGCATTGTCTCTAAATCTGAAAGGTAGTAAGCATTGCTGGTCATAGTTGTTCAAAATGCAGATGTATGGTGTCTACTATATTCTTAAGAACACCAAAAATTTGATAAGTATGCTATGCTAAGGTTTTAAAAATAGTTTATTTCTAAAATAACTTTGTTTTTAATTTTTAGGCTTGAGTTTCACTCTTAAATGCATATGCATAGTAGGAATACAGATTAAAGCTGCCATCCTATGTCACTGGGTTGTGTCAATTTGAAAGTTTTAGAGAGATAGAGAGCTGGGCTGCCAGGTTTTGACGTGATCAATTAAGACAAAGAGTGAAACTAAAAGTAACAATTAAGTCTTTATTTACTTATTGCAGTGATGCAAGCAACTGGCCAACAAAGGAGGTTTCTTGGCTCTTTGGCTTCCTCAAGGTTCCATTTTTTTCTCCACAGATTGGAGGGTTAGGTGTATCAGGGAAGATGAGAGAAGGAGACTGTGTGAGTCTTCTAGTGACTAGATCTTGTCTGAGACGAAAGGGGTGACAGGACCACATGTCTCTCATGATTTATAGGCTTCAGAATGATTCCTCACTGGGTAGCCATGGAAGAGCATCCTAAGAGCAGCAGGAGATGATATCCCCACATGCAAGTGCATTTCAAGCTTTTCCTTGGGTCACGTTTCCTAATTTCCCATTGAATAAAACTCTTTGTGTGGCAATCCAAACTTAGGAGATAAGTTTTCCTTTATGGGAAAGGAAAAGCTGTGGCCATTTTTTAATCTACTACAAAAAAAGGCTATCTCTTAGCAAGAAGTCAGAGGGCAGATCCAGAATTATTTGACTATTGTAAAAAGGGTAAGGAAGGTATCAGAAAAAAAGTGAGTAAACCCCCTTAATTGTCACCAGCAGGGAAGTGAGTTGATACAGAACCAATGCCTAAAGTATATCCCTCATAAGTCCAAGTGAGCATAATTTTATTTATGCAGAGGATAAAATCAGTTATTCTCTCTACTGTCTCGTAAAATCTTTCTCTCAATAATAGCCCGTGTATACTTTTGGTTCATGAAGCAAAAGGAAATAGATTAAGTCCTAAGACTTTGCTAAGCTTCCCCATCTTACAGTTCAAGAGCTTAATTGGGCTCTATCTTTCCTTAAAAACTCAGGGCATATAAAAACCACTGAAGCCAAGGTATTAATTCTTAATCCCAAGAGTCAAGGGCAGTATAAAAATAAAAGTTATAGCACTGGTTCTTAGGTTTGGCTAAACATGGATAAAATACACTGTTTTAGATTTTGTAAAGTCATTAGCTAAACTAAAAAATTTAGGAGGATGGAATACTATGAATAACAATAGCTCTGATTTCTTATCTTTTGAAAATTTTCAGAAGAAAAATTAAGCACCTTGAGTACTATTATGTTAAGATAGCATCTTGCCATTTAAACCTGCCTTTTGTAAGGATCGAATACCAAAACACTGTAGCACATAATAAAACTGGAACATAATTCCTCTTTCATTTTAAGACATAAGTTCATCATTTCCTTATATATGGTCATTTGCATTCATAAAATGTACATATTCTGTCCACATAATTATTAGATTTAAATTAAATGACACAAAGAACTAGAAATGGAAGGTATTAATATTATGCACCAGTATGTTTTGACTTTCTGCTTCCAGCCATATGATAACAAGATATTTCCCTGCCATTTTGTACTTCATAGTGGCCATTTGACTTACTTTGCCAGGTGAAATATCAGCAGAATGATGTGTGTCCTTTTTTGGTTGAAACTGTAAATAGGCAGTACTTGGGCTGCCATGTCCTCTTTCTATCTCATGGAAATGCAGCAGAGATGAAGCATCCTTTATTTCAGTTACCTGAGTGAGCCTGGTAATCTAACACTCTTTCTCCCTTCACTCATCCTGCACTGATCTTAATTAGCTGAGAATCAAATCAAAGACTCAATAGCTTTCATAATAGAAACAAAGAAAATAAAATGCCTAGGAATATATTTAGTCAAGGAAGGGAAAGACGTCTACAAGGACAACTACGAATCACTGAAGAAGGAAATCGCAGAGGATATAAACAAATGGAAAAACGTATCATGCTTATGGATCGGCAGAATCAACATTGTTAAAATGTCTATACTACCCAAAGTGATTTACACATTCAGTGCAATCACCATTAAAATACCAACTTCATTTTTCACAGATCTAGAAAAAATAATTCTGTGGTTTGTATGGAACCAGAAAAGACCCTGAGTAGCCAAAGCAACCTTAAGCAATAAGAACAAATTGGGAGGCATCACTTTACCAGACTTTAAGCTATACCACAAGGCTAAAATCACCACAACAGCATGGTAATGGCACAAGAATAGAGACATAGACCAATGGATCAGAACAGAGAACCCAGATATAAAACCATCCTCATATTGTCATCTGATCTTTGACAAAGCAGACAAAAACATACACTGGGGAAAAGAATCCATATTCAATAAATGGTGCTGGGAAAATTAGATAGCCACATGTAGAAGACTGAAACAGGATCCATATCTCTTACCATTTACAAAAATTAATTCAAGATAGAGAACAGACTTTAATCTAAGACATGAAACCATAAGAATTATAGGAGAAAATGTTGGAAAAACTCTTACAGATATTGGCCTACACAAAGAATTTATGAAGAAGACCCCAAAGACCATCACAGCAATAACAAAAATAAATAAATGGGACCTGATTAAATTAAAAAGCTTCTTCACAGCCAAGGAAACATTGAATAGAGCAAAAGACAAACTACAGAACGGGAGAAAATATTTGCAGGCCATACATCTGATAAAGGACTGATACCCAGAATCTGCAAAGAACTCAAACAAATAAACAAGAAAACATCAAACAACCCCATTAAAAAGTGGGCAAAAGACATGAATAGAAGCTTCTCAAAAGAAGATAGACTAATGGCAAATAAACGTGAATAAATGCTCAACGTCTCTAATCATCAGGGAAATACAAATCGAAACCACAATGGGATATCTTCTTACTCCAGTGAGATATGGCTTTTATCAAAAAGTCCCAAAACAACAGACGTTGGCATGTATGTAGAGAAAAAGCAATGCTTATCCACTGTTGGTGGGACTGCAAACTAGTACAACCTCTATGAAAAGTAGTATGGCTATACCCCAAAGAACTAAAACTAGGCCTACCATTTGATCCAGCAATCTTACTACTGGGCATTTACCCAAAGGAAAAAAAAAGACATTTTATAAAAAAAGACACTTGCACTCGAATGTATGTAGTGGCATAATTCACAACTGTAAAGATGTGGAATCAACCCAAGTGCCCATCAATATATGAGTGGATTAATAAAATGTGGTATATTTATACCATGGAGTACTACTTAGCCATAAAAAAACAATGGTGAACTAATATCTTTTGTAACAACCTGGATGGAACTGTAGACCATTCTTCTAAGTGAAGTATCACAAGAGTGGAAAAAAAACACCACACATTCTCCCTATTTAATTGGAACTAATTGATCAACACTCATGTGCACATATGGTATTAAAACTCAATGGAAATCAAGCATGTGGGAGGGGGTGGAGGGGATTGGTAAATTCATACCTAACAGGTACAATGCACACTATCTGGGTGATGGACACACTTATAACTTTGACTGAAATTGTACAAAAGTAATTCATGTAACCAAAACATTTGTACCCCTGTAATATTCTGAAAAAAAATTCACAATGACTTTGGACAGACAAAAATTATGAAATCATAATTATGAAATAAACAACAAATAAACAAGTAAAAAACAAATAAACAGCCAAAAAATATCAAAACCCTCTATAAGTGTTTGTTTCTTAAAATAATTCCTGGATCCCAAGCACCTCGAAGCAGAGGGAGGCTTGGGAAAGCTACTCAGTAAACAAGCAGGTCCTATTCTCTAACACCCACTTCAGATAGGTTTAATATGAACAGAAAATGAAGAATTTCCTAGAGGGTGGAATCAAAGAGTATGGAAGAAAATGACTAGCAAGCTTCCAACAGAGTAGAACTTACAGTAGGAACTGCCAAGATACAGGGCCCAAGAAACACCTTCCCACTAAGATTTCAAATTTGCTTTGAATAAATGACTATAATATCTCATAGGGCTGTTGCATTTTTGATTAGCTATTGTTGTATTTGGAAGGGGAGTAGAGGGTGCAGAGAGAGACCCATCTTTTTCATTCATGAATATCCAAGTCAAGAAGAGCTGTATTAAGACATAATGTAGAGGCTGCTCTTTATTTCCCCTAAAGTAGAGACTATGTGTGTCATCTAGAAATTATGGACTTTGAGCTTGATGATCTAAGTGGATGGGAAAATTACTTGTGGGGAGAAGCTAAGTGTACTTTTTTTACAGGATGAAAAGTGAGCCAAACATTTGGTGAGTAGAAATGCAGAAAATGATAAACATTACATAGGAAGATTGCCCAAATATCTTCACTTTCTTCTTTTAGGTATGTGGTGGTATTTGCACTTTCTTGTTCCCCACCCTTTGAATTTAAGAACAACCATGTGACTTGATTTGAAAAATGAATTTTGAACGGCAGTTGTCTTAGTTGTTTGAGCTGTGATAATAAAATGCCGTAAACTGGGTAGCTAATAAAAGAAATTTATTTGTCACAGTTCTAGAAACTTGAAAGTCCAAGATCAAGGTGTCAGTAATTCAGTGTCTGGCGAGCTTCTGCTCAGCTCATGGACGGTGTCTTTTCACTGTGTCCTCACATGGTGGGAGGGGTGAGCAAGCTTCCTTGGGCTTATTTTACAGGAGCACTAATCCCATTCACGAGGGCTCTATCCTCACGTGATAATCACCTCCCAAAAACCCCACCTCATAATACAATTACTTTGGGGGTTAAAATTCCGACAGATGAATTTTGTGGGGAACACTGAGATTCAGACCATGGTAGAAATATCTATTATTATGCTGAGCCTTAGGAACCACTGACTAATTTGCCAGTGCCTAGTCGCATCCTGACAGTGATCACAGACTATCATCAAGGAAGCACTGATTGAGAAGATGCATCAATCAACCAATACACCAACTTAGTCCATGAGCAAAACAGAAACTTATACTTGGCTGTGCCGTGAGATTTAGATGTGATTGTTTCTACAGAATGACATCGCCCACAATTTATTATTTGACAGAGCTATGCATCAGAGCAACATTTAGCAAATGTCAAATTCTCTAAGCCTCATTGTGCACACTCTAAATTGAAGAAAAGAATGTCTGTGCCTGTCTCCAGGAGAACATGCATGTGAAATTTCCTTTTAATTTTAATAACATGAAAATAATGTCATTGTTATAGAAGTGTTCATTGAGGAGAGTAAAAATATGCAAAAAATGGAATTTTGCCAATAATCACTTAAAATTGAAAGAATTTAAAATTGCAGCCATATTTTCGTAAGAACATTTTCCTAAATTTCATAATCTGATTTTATCAGAGTTCTGTCATAAATTCCCTACATACGGATAATTTAAAAACCATTCACTTCATATTTTGACAGAGACTTCTAAAAGTAAAAATAGACAATGTTGCAAAATAATTATATATACAAATATTCAGCTATTGTTTTACTTTTAAATAAAAGATAAGATATAAATCTTTAATTCCAGGTATAAAAACACATTTAAATACGAGTATGTACATACATTTGGATGGGATAGACATTGTAGAAATATATTCTAATGATTAGAGTGATTTTAAATCAGATTCACTATACAAGAAATATTTATGTGGGTATTATAATATTCAGAGTTGTTGCCAGCATGAACTCAGTAATCCTGGCTACTATGGGCAATATTATTCTCTGTACCCCCAACACATTCCCCACCCAGGAGAAATTATTTTGAGTCTATACAGAGAGATGCTTTTCTAGTTTGATTTATTATTTACTCAAATATATTCCTTAGGCATTCTTTGTGCCATTTTGAAAACAAACAGCGAAGGAGTATGACTCCATGTTTTGTCCTCTAAATTTAAGACCTGCAATTCTAATGTAGAGATCTAAGATTTTTAATAATTTTCATAATTACTCTTAAATATATATATATACACATATACACATAAACTATATGCATACGGTAAAGAAGTAAAGAAGTAGGTTAAGTAAACTCTTCCAACTACTGGTGGTATTTTTAAATACTTTTACCTTACTGAGAACGTTATCAGTAGCCAAAGAACAATGTTACAATTTTTGGAGCTTTCACTGTTCTACAGTCAGCTTTTGGCTTTGTACCATGTATGTGCACAATTTCCTCACAGCTCTATGCTTCAGGACAGGATTCTTCAAAACCATTACTTCAATTCTAGGCCTATAATTATAGTGACTAAGAAAACGTTCTAAAAGGAAATGCTGTATCTGGAAGAATATCAATTATATTTACCAAGGTTATGTATATTAAGACCTATGAAGTTCTTCAGAGAGGGCAGATGAAGTAATATTGGGGTTTTTTTGGAAGAACATTTAGAATTCCTTCTATTACAGAAGAATTAGACAGATGCTATTTTGCCTTTATGCTTTAATTCTAATAAAATTAAGAAGAAAACTTAATGAGAAAAACATATCATACATCCCCCTCAAAACTTATTATGTTCAGAATGTGTTGAAATTAGAAAGTAAAATATCTGCTTATATGTTGTCCAGAGTGAGTCTTTACTACACAGTCTATCTGAGTTTCTAAAAGTGACAATTTCAGACCTATTTCAATCCCCTTTCTACAATTTCTTTCCATATAAAGTTGAATCATTGGCAGCTCTTTTTCGGAAGCAGGCTTCCATGATCACGCACAGAATCAGCTGTCTTTGGATTCCCGACTGAAGTAGAGTGTAATCAAGCTATTTTGCATCTGTGAATATATTCTGGCACTTTTTCACAGCCACAGTTCTTTGTTTGTCAAATAATCATTTCCTATAATAAGGGAGCAGGGTGTAAACATGCTTTTCAATAATTTCTCTTTCTTTGAATATCTGATTTTTTTCACAGGATGAACATGAATTTCTGATGAGTTTTGTAACTGCACAGAGTATTTCAAATTAGATACTTAATGAAAGGAAAGTGAAACCTAACAGTTACATATTGTAAAGTCTTGATTTGATCATCTTTCTGGCACATTTTCTTCTCTTTGACATTTCACAAATTTTTCACAATTTCATTGTGTAAAAAGATGCTACTTTTTCATCTAACCTGCAAAAGTTATAGGTTGCATTAAGTGTTACTTTATGGATGCTATTTACACATCTTAAATATTGTTTGATCTTTAACTTCCTATCTCCAATTTCAGAAGGATATGTCATGTTATGTAATTTCTGGTTTACATACCCCAATCAACTTCTTATAAGAAAGAAAATAAAATCCGAGATCTTACCATGACCTTCACTGTCCTACATAATCAAAACTGTTACTCTTCCTCCATCCTCACCCTACTCTTCTCTGCTTGGAACCTCAGGCTTCTGTTGCCTTGTCCTTTGCAGGTGCTTTTTGCTCTGCCTGAAATGTCCTCATCTCTGAAATACACATGACTTGCTTCCTTATGTCATTTAGGTTTCAATTGAAAGGATATCACTTTCGGAAAAATATCCATCCTCCTGCAATCTAAAAAGGTATTCACTATATTTATCCCCGAGTCTGCTTTATTTTTCTGCTTAGCACATGTCATGAGCTGAATTGTGTCTCCTCAAAATTCATATGTTGAAGTTTTAACCCCAAGTACCTAAAAATGTGACTGTGTTTAAAGATAGGGTCTTTAAAGAGGTAAAATAATGTCATTAGGGTGCTCCCTAGTTCAATATGACTGATGTCCTTATAAGGAGAGGAGATTAGGAGGTTGAGGCTGGAGGATCACTCGAGCCCAGTAGTTCAAGATCAGCCTGAACAGCATAGTGAGACCCCATCTCTACAAAGAATAGAAAAATTAGCTGTGCATGTTGACACAAACCTGTAGTCCCAGCTACTCAGGAGGCTGAGGCAGGAGGATTGCATGAGGCCAGGAGTTTGAGGTTTCAGTGAGCTATTAGGACACCACTGCACTCTAGCCAGGGCAACAGAGTGAGACCCTGTCTCAGAAAAAAAAAAAAAAAAAAAAGGAGATTAGGATAGGCACATACTGAGGAACGACCATAAGGGGAGAAGACAGCCCCCTACAAGTCAAGGAAAGATACCTCAGAAGTTGTTTAACCCTGTTGACATCTTCATCTTGGACTTCTAGCCTCTAGGGATGTGAGAAAATAAATTTCGGCTGTTTAAGTCACTCAGTCTCTAGTACTTTATTGTGGCAGCCCTAGCAAACTAATACAATATGTAATCATTATGTGACAATTTAGTTATATAGTTATTTGTTTTTCACATTTTCTTCCATTGGAATTTCCTGAAAATACCATTTTGATTACCCCTGTATACTCCACAACTAGGCAGTGTCTGGCAAAATGTTGACGGTCAATGAATATTTGTTGAATGACTACATGAATTAATAACACCTTTGTGAGTTGAACACAGGTTAGAATGATGCCACTCACTTGTTCCTATACAGTACTTTTAGCTGATACCCAGTGTGTTTTTTTATTTGTGCACTATGAAGAATAATTTTTTCTGGTTCTTTCCTGGGACTTGTTCATTAAGAGTTAAGAAATATTATGAATATTCATGAAGACAGTAGAAAATACTGGCAGTACTGAATAAAATTGGACCCACATAAATCCGACCTATTTGGAGGCTATGCACAGCCATTGATGCTAGCATTATGTTCAACATCTTCAAAAAAGTATGGGGGTGGTATGTGTGTTTGTAAAGAAAGAAGAAAGACAGCAAGTACATGCTAAAATACAATTACTGCATTCAGGTAATGGAACCTTCAATAGGACCCTGTCCTGTGGACATGAAGAGCTATGCAGAATTCGACTTTGTTAACTGTACAGCAATGATGGGCCAATATATTCTCTTCTTCTTTTTTTCTAGTTGACAGATGGCCAAATGTAATTTCATTTAGCATGTTATATATCAGTCTTTGGAGAAACTTATCTGAAAGCTTATTCTGAAAAGAGATCAAAATATATTCTATATAAGGGAAGAGATAACTGTTTTAAAAATACCAAGCAAAAATACATAATTATTATTAATACTAAAGATTATTTTTAAAATTCTGAATGGATTTCATAAATAGAATATTTAGTATCTATAATTATATATGACAAGAGACAAAGCTATGAATAGACAGATTCTCTTTCACTATGATACACTGATGCATTTTCTGTTTCACTACTTCTACAAATTATCTACAGGAAGACAAATATCCCCTACCAACAATATTTTCTCTTTGAGGTAGATTCTCAATTAGACTAGGAATATAACATTCCTGGGTTGCAGGCAATTTTTTCTTAGTCATTATATTTCAGAGCCATTTAATGACAGACCACACAGGAGACTCAAACACTGCTTGGTGGCCAAGAGAATTTTCCATAAAATTACAAACTTTCATAAAGGAATATACTTGGAATGGTGACATTGCACACAAAAAAATTTGTATCTGAATGAGGAAGCAATGTATAATGGAAAGAGCAGATTTCAATACACTTCTTTCAGCCAATGTAGATTGAACCCTACTCTGAGCTTCACATCTAATGTTAGAGAGATGGCAGTGAACAAGATGGGCACCCTCCTGGATTACAATCAAAAGACCTGACTTTTTTGGGGTTACTTATTAAATGTGTTCATTTTATAAAGATAGTATTCTCCCTGAGTCTCAATTTCCTCTGTGAAGTAATAATGTTAACAAAATTCTTGTGATTACTGTTTGGAATGAAATTATGTTACAGTGAATTTTAAACTGCAAAACACTATGCAAATGTCAAGGATGCATATGTTAGCAAATTTTTAGAAGGTGTACCAAATCTGAAGAGTGGTTTAGAGGTTGAATTTTTTAACTAAATTTTTAAAAGTTGCATTCAATTCTAGTCATATGTATATAGTTATTTAGATATGTAAACATTAATTCAAAAGAGTATGTATAATTTGATAGCGCACGCATTACAAAGTACTTTTTTATCGTCTGGGTAAAGTGGGAAAGACAATGAGAGAATATAACATTGTAAGAAACTATTAACACAGCAATTGAATAGATTTTTAGAAATTTTGAAGGAAAAAGAGCTCTCTATTTAAAAAGAAAGACAATTCTTTATCTACTCTTCCCATTTTTGCCTCCTTATAATATATGGACAAGAATTTATTTTCCTGGTAAATGCCTACAATTGAGTATCTGGCTTGCAGTAGATTATATATTGCTAATCAAAGCAGATTACTGTTTTTGTGACCTTGAATAGTTTATTTGACTCTCTAGCTATTTCCCTGAACTGGAAAATTAAATCTAAGTAGAACCTTGGTGCCAAACAGATGCTACCTTTGGCTTGAATTGTCTTGGGTAAATTATAAAATAATAATTAATAACTGTGAGCCAGTGCCCAGAAATTATGCAGGCGTATCCATTACCTATGTACGTAAACAAAATCAGTTTTCATTAAATATGTTAATTCCACACAGTATCACTATCACAGCTTTGCCAATGCCTGAGTAGGCATTATGCCTTATTTTCCAAATCAAGCAAAACCATTTTTCATTATTTGTTTTGATTATCTTCAATATGGCCTATCTTAATTGTGTTGAGAACAGGTGCATTTGTGTTGCTAAAGAAACGAAAATAACAGTCTGAATATGAACCTTTTATATGCCATGTGGTGCAATTATTTCACAGGAATACACAGGGGGAAGTATTCTTCTGATAGCACCCTTAATATAATTACAGGCCAAATGGGGAATAAAAAAGGAGCAGGAGAGTTATTTGTCATCATTGCCAACAGCATCTTCCAGCTTAATCAATGGATGTTAATATTTGTAGATATTTGGTAATTTTTAGAATAAAACCAGGTATTACTTAGAATATTTATTCCTGCTCCACATTTATATTTTTTAAGTTAAAATATATTTTACAAGGAATGATTTAATTTCAGTCTTAGTTAATTTACATTAGTATATTCTGTATAATTAATTAAATTTGATTGGTTTTAAAATTTTTAAAATATATGGTGGCTATATAACCAAACAGGTAAATTGAATGGGATTTCCTACAACTATTAGATTCAAGAATTTTTTAAAAAAAAAAAATCTTGATTTAAATAACAATAGTAATTGATCTTTCACATGCTCACTATCATATTTGTATGGTAATACTAACATAATTATATCAAATATACAAGTTGACACTCTTGTAACTCATATCTGAAACATGAGGAAACCAAATTTCATCCAGGTAAAGCAGCTTGTCCAAAGCCAACACTTACTTAGTGGAAAGGAATTTCAAAAACCATTTTCAAAAAAGCAAAGTTTGAGTTCTATATTCCATACATGAATATTCTTCAAGCTTGAGTAATATTACATATCATTAAATATTGTATGTCATTCAGTAAATGAATCCTGAAGAAAATGTTAATGTTTTTATAAATGTTGTTTTCAATCTCTTAAGTGTCTTACCAGTTATAAATTATTTTTTACTAGAAAAGCTCAATGTTAAAATACGTTTCAAATTGCAATAAATGATTGGTTAGGATAATAGCAGGAAAACATATTTGAATATTAATTATGTATAATATACACATATAATATATGGAGACAAAGATGATCAAACAATGGAAAAGAGTAGACATTTGAAAACCCCATTTTGCCATCTGTTTCATGTCCCTCTCTTTTGTACAAATAATATGCCATGCCAGTTAAATAACCTAATTAATAATTTGCATTTTTTATAGTTTATTTCATTTTGTGATTCAAAATTGGAATTGATAGTAACTGATCTACTTGACATAACATGTTGCTGAATGAAAGAGGTGAGTCTATTTGCAACACATCCACATAGCTCAGTGAAAGATTTAGACAATCACTTAAAAGAAAAATAAGATACAGTCTCTGATTACTTTACCTTTGTGGAATACTTAAATTGGCCAAGGGCAATTAGAATCTAAATTGCTCAGAATATCATATATTAAATTTTGCTCCTCGAAAAAATGTATCTACTATTGCAAACACATTTTTAAAATTTGTTTTATATAAATTGAGTTATTCTTGATTTTTTTCCCCCTCTAATCCACCAGATATCTTTAAGTAATGAAACTATGATTCTGGTGTTCTTGGAATAGTTAAAGTCTGTCATGGAAAGAGCAAAATCTCATCTTATTTCAGAATTCATCTTACTCTTGAATTCATAAAATATCAATATATCAAATATACAATAAAGATTACAACATATATCTGAATATTAATACTTTTGTGAAAGATGTCATATCCTCATATCCCCTAATGCAGGTACAATAATAATAAGCATGTATCTGAAAATATTATAAGGCTTTCATATATGATATTTCTTTAAATCTTCAAAATCACCATAGATGGGAGGGAATTTATTATCCCCATTTTATAGATGAGGTCTCTGAAGCTTTGAAGGATTACTTAACTTTCCCCAAGCAATACTTGGAACTTGGGGTAGAGTTAGTGTGTGCAAACTGGCCTCACACCCCATGCCCCATGCTAGGAACTACTAGGCTTTGTTAATTTTTACAGCTGCCTTACATGCTAAAGCACACTTTGGCTGTAACAATTATGGTACACTAAAGAATTTATTTTATTACTGAGTTTATAATGTCCTAAACATGCTGTTATCAGACAGAAGTAAGATGTATTTTATCAGATTATAAGTAGCCTATTTATAACTTCAGGTGAATAGTTGATTATAAAAAAATGACTTTTATCATTTAATCATAGGAGTTTTAAAAATTCATTGAAAAAGAAAACATGAAACTATTGCTATTAATATTTCTTCCTATTATAATTAAATGAATATGTCCTCAGTAAAAAATATTTTAATAACATATACAATGGCACATATTAACTTTATAAAACAGTATTTTTAACTCAGCTCGTGTCAAATAGTAATCTAGGAACTGTAGATTCAAGGAGTGATAACAAGGAGCTCTCAAGTAGCTTTCATTTGGATCTGGAAAATTTACAATAATGTTAGATAATCTAAATGCCCTGGGAAAAGTCAAATAGGATAACATGGTGTACAGAGGTTGAATGAGTTGTTGCTAAGATAGGCAGGGTGGTAATGGAGGGCTTAACAGAAAAGTTGACATTTGCATCAACACCTAAAATGATGAGAAGAAGGCATCCAAGGGAGAGTAACATTTCAATTAGAACAGCATAATAAATATTTTCTGATTCTGTAATTACAATATTAATTTCAGGAAATATCATGATCATGTAAACAAATAATTTTTTCTAATTGTTCATTCCTTTTAGTCTACTAAATCACAATTTAAACAAACCTCATCTTACAGTAGACTGTGCTGTCTGAATCCTATTTCTATTTAGTTCATTTAAGGAAGAAGAAATTCATTTTATAAAGGTAATTTGGGCAAGAAGAGGATTACAAATCTTGGATTTTCACAGTCTAGCTGAATAAAAATTTTCTTTCTTTGATTATCTTTCTTTCATATAATTCTATTATGCACCTTCTTAATAGAGCTATTTTGCTTTTACTTTTTTAGTTAAGCAATTTTTCTTTTAAATGCATTTTAATTGTAGCCACATACAATCAGTTCAATTTAGCTCATAATTCAGATAATATTACAAATATGCAACCTTGATAAATAAATTTCTAAATCTTTAAAACGATGACAAATTTTATTGAAGTATAAAGAAGTATTAATTAGCGTTTTTTAAAACACACATGCACTTGAGATTTAAGAATTAGAACTTTAGCAGTCAGCAGACTCTGGAGCATTTATTCGGAATCATGATATCATGGTAAAAAAATAAGAGAGGTTTTGAGAGGTGGAAAATCAAAAGAAAAATGAGATGATTGTTAATGTAAGAATAGATAATTCATCAATGGAATAACTTAGCAAACATGAATTGACCAGGATGTATGATAAATTCAAGTAAGGGATAGTCTCTAGGGTGATTTGCAATAAGTATACACAAAGAAAGCTGAGAAAATATACATGACAAATTTGGAAATTTGATCCATAAGTACTTAAAGAGACAACCAGCTATCATTTGAGAATGAAAGGCTAGTAGATTCATATTACAGTACTGGTAGGGAACAAATGGGAATATATGAAGCATTAAAAATCACTCTCTTAAGCACTTCATTTTGTGTGTAAATGTCTTTTTTTATTCATTTAAGAATTATTAATTAAATACATGCCCTACTCAAGTCTTTTTGCTAAAGACTGGGCTAAGTAAAGCAGACCTGACTATATACTTTATAAAGCATATGGTCTGGCTGGGAATATAGCCAAGAAACAAATAATGACAGGTACTTATGAGATTACTAGTACTATAAAATGAGGTACAAGGCAGAGGGATCATATAATAATAACTCATCATAATTTAGAAGTTAAAAAAACATACTTATGAAATGAATTATTAAGCAGAAACCTGGAGTTAGTATATGAATTATCAATCAAAGAAAATGTATCCCTGGTAGTTGAAAGTGCATGTTAAATATCCAGGGTGTCAGGAGAGAAGATGTGCATTCTTAAGCTTCATACGGCTATAGAAGAGTATGTTAGGAAATGAGACAAGGTTAAGGCAAAAAGCTGAGAGGGGCCAGATTATCGAGGGCTGTGTAGGTGGCTCAGTTACAATATTTTATTTTTGTTGAAGAAAGCAAGTGACTGACATCTAAATCTGACTTTTAGGCCAGATATGGTGGCTCGTGCCTGTAATCCCCACACATCTTGCCCTGGGAGGCTGAGGCAAGAAGATTGCTTGAGGCCAGGAGTTCAAGACCAGCCTGGGCAATAGCAAGACTCCAGACCCTGTCTCTACAAAAAATAAAATAAAAAAATATTATTCAGGCATGGCGGTGTGTGCCTGTAGTCCCAGCTACTTGGGAGGCTGAGGCAGGAAGATCACAAGTTCAGGAGTTCAAGGCTGCAGTGAGCTATCATCATGCCACTGCACTGCAGCCTGGGTGACAAAGAGAGGCCCTGTCTAAAAATATATATATATTTATTTTTAACAATTACTCTTTCTGCTCGGCCATGTGGACATTAGATTGTATGTGTGCAAAATTGATCGCGGGAAGACCACATAATGAATTTTACTCCACTCACTTGAGGCCTGCCATTGAGGCACGATAGGTGGAGTTAAATTTATCATCAAAGATAACTGAAAGTGAAATGAATTTTTTTTTGTATTTAATATCTTTTTTGACCAGGTTGCTGGAATGCCTTCCTTATCTGTAAAGTTGAATTCTGTCCCTTGTTATTTTTTATTTTTGATTGCTTTAATTTGAATGAAGTTGTTATTTTACTCATGTTAAAGTGTAATAGGTTTTGCCATGTTTTTAGTAGAGGAGAGTCAGTGGGTCTGAATGGCTTTTCTAGTTTATATAACTGAGTTGCCTCTTCTGTATTATCCCAAACTTATAAAATGTATGGCCTATTTTCTGAGATCTTCTTTTATATCTTACTTTTCTTCTGAAATTTGACTTTTCTTCTCTTTCATAGTTACCTTGGCCTTTCCAATCTGAATTCTACAACTAGAAGTTTCTTTTAATTGCAGTTGAGGATGTATCCTGCTAGGAAGCAAGTTAGTTTAAAATTTTCTTAGGACCAAGTCCAGTTTAGCATGATCCTCTAGTATTCACCCACCAACAGAAGTCTGTGAAACCACTTTTTAGTTATATCTGCAAAGATTTTCAGAACAAGTGGGAATACCTCCTTTGGCATGAGTAAATCTGTATAATTTTTTAGGTTCTCAGACTCTGAGTATACTGTATATCACTTTGATTCTATATTCTTCCTTCTACAGAGTTTATAATAACACATGTGTTAACTTTTTATGAGAGATTTGGCACAGCTTGCTTATATTTTGGATTTCATGGGGATAAGTTTCACCTTTCAGGAGTACCACCAGAGATGGGATGCATCTTTTGACCAATCTCAAGGTCTTAAAATTCTAACAAGATGAAAATGGACTACATCCCTCCCCCTGCTCCCTGAATCCCATGTTTGGAATGAGGAGAGGAGCATTATATTGGCTATAGAACACATCATGTAGAAATAGTTGGTCCCATAGAATTGTGAAGTGGTCAAGCAAATCTTCTATTACAGTGCCACTGTGGAGGACCACCTTTGGAATTTGAAGTGTTGTAAGATGTAGAATTTGCCCTGAATAAGTGATTCTTCCATATCCAAGTCTAAGAATAATGCAATAAGTGTAGCTGGTACCTCTTACCATTTCACCTATTTACTAATTCACAGAAATTTGTTCCTAGCACTCTAACTTTGAGAAATGCTGGTTTAAAGTTTTTATTAAATAAGATGCAATAGAGACTACAACAAAGATTCAAGGATTCCACAAATTGAAAATTGAGATTTCTACCTACCCATTTTGAGGTCTTTAGGAAAGAGGTATACAGGAAAGAGGTAAAAAGTGAATTTGACTTTGTATTGCATGATTATTCTGTACTACCTAGGGAATAAATAACTTCATACCTACCCAATCAGTTTATGATAGAATATGAATGGAAGCTGAAAGATTCCCTAAGAAAGCTTCCTTGGTGAACATGTCCAGTGTTATAAGTTAATGGAAGACAAATCCAATCCTGTATAACCAGAAAAATCAAAGTTTCATATCCCTCAAGAATTAACATTAGGGTCACCCCATGAGTAAATAACTTTACTAGCTGAGGGGTTATTGAAATCAAAGAAATTTTGCACGGGTTAATGGAGAAGGAAATGTATAACCATTTGACTTTGTATCCAGTTGCCAAAATGAGAAATATATCCTGAACCCAGAGTACCCTCCTTATTCATATATGCATACATATTTAATTAATATTTCCTTTTTACCTATTTTTTATTTTTATATTCTCAATTTAGGAGCAAAATGAAACCAGAGAAAAATAGACATATCTGAGAGAAGCTTGGCTTGGAACTGGTTATAGTACCTGGAAGAGAGTTGAAGTTTAGTTTCTTTGGGAATGGAATAACTGGGTTCTAAGTAAATGTGTGCATTTTGGAAATTTTGGGAAGTTGGGTATATTTTGTAGTTGGGCAGCCACAGTGAGGTTGCTGACTATGCTGTCCCTTTCTTTTTGATAACTGACACTCAATTTCTATTTCATCTATTTTCCATAAAGGAAATATTTCCACTCACAGTTTCCAGAGATGGTCTTCTGTTGGTTTCAGTGAATCAATACTTCCCATCGTACTGCTTGCCATGACTGGGTTAGGTATAAATATGTGAACCTATTCAAGATAATCAGAAAAAAAAGATGACAGTTGACATGGTTTCCTGAACAGAATATCTCCAGATTATATTCTCTCTCTTTATGGATGTGAATAGGCACGTGTCCCCAGGACTTACTGAATATCTCATTTTGAAACCAGGAAAAGGGTCAGCCTTCATTGGAACTGATCCCACAAAGGCAGAAGAAAATCTGTTCATGGTGATTGTGCTAAGTGAGTGAAATATGGTTTGTTTGAAGCTTGCATGAACTCTGAGATTTTCAGTTCTTCATTAATATAAGGCAATTTGTGTCTTTCTTGTTAAGTTAATTTTAGGTTGGCTTTTCTTTAGTTGCAATATAGAGTCCCACTTGCCCCAAGTATATATCAGGAAAAAAAAAAGAGAAGGAGAGGAGGGAAGGTTGCAATGCAGAGAAAAGAGCAGAGAAGTTCTACAGAGTCAAAAAGTATCTGGGGATTACCACACTGTCACTCGAGGTTTTAGTGTAGAAGAAACAGGGCAGCAGTGGTTTGCACAATCTGTATCAACTCTTCTGTTCTGTTCTTCATTTTCCCCTACACTCTTGGGTCCCAATCTTGAAGTTTTAATTTTCTCTCTGTGGCGGTGGTGGGGAAGGGCATTCCTTAAATCAGAATTTATATAAGTCTTATTCTCTCATTTCTTTAAAGATATATGTAACCTGAGTATCACAGATTCTGATTTTTTAAATAAAACTAAAATTTTAGAATTCAAAATACCCACTTTTCTTTCAAAAAGACTTAGTATTTAATTCAAATTTTTATTTTTTGAGAGCATTAAGAATCCTGTGAGGAAAAAAAAAATGCCTGCAGCCCTCTGTTTTCTATATTTTTAGCCATTAATACAATGGGTAGAAATCTAATAAAGTAATTGAAGGAAAAATACATTACTTTAAAATCTCCAAATTTTATCTTACTACACAAAAGTAGTATTAAATAAACTTAATTTCACCAAAATAAAATTCAAGGGATCTGCTCATCTCTTTTCTACTTTTTGACCATTTTACTCTGAGCGTAGGAAAGAAGAATATCAATATATTTGTTCAATTTCAGAGTTTGTATTTATTCTGCCTTGTATTCTCTGAGTGTTCTGAATCTGTGGTATAATGTCTTCCATTAAATTGGAAAGTTCTTAGCCATTATTACTTTATATGTTTTATCTGCTGCATATTCTATTTTTTCTCAGTCTAATATTTTAAGAAAACAATTCCATGTATACTACATTTTCTGTGCATGTTCAGTTTTTTTTTCATGCTTTTTATTCTTTCCATTTAAGTTGTCTATTGAACTAGCTTCAAATCACTGATTCAAACTCACTGTCCTAGACATGTTGAATCTACTGATATGCCTAACAAGGTATACCTTCTTTCCATGTTCTTGATTTCTAGTATTTCCTTTTGATTCTTCTATAGAAAGCCCATCTCTCTGTTTACATTAACCGTTGTTTCTTGCATGCTGTCTACTTTTTCTATTACAGCCCTTAACCTATTGTTAACTATCCTAGGGCTGCCATAACAAAGGACCACAAACGGAGTGGCTTATTACAACAGAAACATATTCTCTCATAGTTTTGAATACTAGGAATCTGAAATCAAGTGGTTGATTGGATCCTTAAATTCCACAGCTAATTTCTTTAGCAAAAGTTTTCCCAGACACACCCTGGCCTTGACTCCAGAGCATGTTATCTGATTGGCTGAGAATTTTCCAGATCCTCAAGTGCTGGTTCCTTTTGCTTAGTAGTTCCTTCCTCAATTTATCTCTTTCCTTTTGTATTTTACTATAAGCAGCAAAAGGAAACCAGGCTGTGTCTTCAATATATATTTTAGGGAAACACAATTCTAAAATACCAATAACAGCCTGCCTTCTGGACCTCCAAAACTCATGTCTTTCTCATATAAAAAGAAAATCACCTAATCATACCTTAATCTATTCTAGCATCAACACTAAGTCCAAAATCTCATCTAATTATACTCAACTCAAAAGATCCCAAATATCATCTATGAAATCACCTTAATGAGGTATAAGTAGAAATAGCATAGTGAGAAACTCCTAGGGGCTGCTATTTTAGTAAAGTTACCACAGTTTTATGGGCTTCACCTTCAGCATCCTCATCAAGTTCTCAGTGAAGGTCAAAGAAAGATCCTGTCATTGTTCTGGCCTGGGTAGGGGAAGGGTAATCCCTGTGAAATACCCCAGAGACTTCATCATAAAGGTCTACTATCCAGGGGGAAAGGCTTTACTAGACCTTGTCACACAGCTGTAAGGGACGGGCATACCTCCCACTCTATGTGCCTCTGGCCTTACTGTCTCTCACCCAAGGGGAGGAGGAAGCAAAGCTATACAAGAAGTAACACTTGTGAAGTTTGCAGACCAGAGACACAAACCGCTAAAAGAATGACTTTTAATTGGAAAATTATATAACGCTCCCTCTCTCCCAGTCATTACCACCACACAAACAACTACAGTATCAGAATAATGGATTACAACTGAAAGAGCTGTACCATCCAGACTCTGTGAGTAGAACTTAGGGTTGCCCAAAGTTGAGTGGGGCGACAAAACAAAAATACTTGAAGGGTTTGAAGTTTCTGGCACCTACACTACCAGAAAACATTAAACACAGCCCAATCCCTAGCCAGATTGACATACATTCTCACACTAGAAGCCTGTCTACCATACTTTCTATTACCCAATACAATGGATCGGGCTTTCCACAAAAAATTTATAAGGCATGCCAAAAGCCAAGAACAACACAGTCTCAGAGACAAAGCAAAAATCAGATCCGGACTCACTTATAACCCAGATGCTATAATCACCAGACAGGATATTTAGTATAACTATGATTAATATGTGTTGTGGGTTGAACTGTGTCTTCCCAAAATATATGCTGAAGCTCTAACCCCTAGTACTTGCAAATATGATCTTATTTTGTAATAGTGTCTTTTATGGACTGAATGTTTGTGTCCTACCAAAATTCACATGTTCAAGCCCTAACCCCCAATGTGATGGCATTTGGAGATGGGGGCTCTAAGAAGTAATTTAAAATAGATGAAGTCATAAAGATGGGGCCCTGATCTGATAGGGTTAGTGTTCTTTATGAGAAGAGACATCAAAGAGATTGATCTCTCTGTTTCTCAATGTCTTCACCCCCCTACCTACCATGCATGCCATGAGGAAAGACCATGTGAGCACACAGAGAGAAGGTGACTATCTACAAGTCAGGAGGAGAGCCTTCACCAGGAACCAAACCCCACCAGACCTGCATCTGGGACCTCTAGCCTCCATAACTGTGAGAAAATAAATTTCTATTGTTTAAGCTAGCCAGTCTGAGGTATTTTGTTATGGTAACCTGAGCTGACTAAGACTGGGTTTTTGAAAATGTTATTAAGATATAAACTTATAGGAAGTTATTCTAGAGTAGTACAGTGGGCCACTAACCTAATATGACTGATGTCTTTATAAAAGAAGGAATGTCATATGAAGAGAGAGATACACAGGAAGAACACCATGTGAAAATGAAGGCAGAGGTTGGAGTGATGCAGCTGCAAGTCAAGGAACACCAAGATTCATGACTACTCAGAAGCTAGAAAGAAGCAGGGAAGGATCCTACCCAGAGTCTCAGAGGGAGTGTGGCCCTGCTGACACTTTGATTTCAGACCACTAGGTTCCAGAACCATGAGAGAAGTTTCTACTGTTTAACCCATTTTGTGATACTTTGTTATGGCAGCCCCGAGGAAACTGATACAGATTTTGGTACTGGAATGTGGTGCACTGATGTAATAAACATCTAAAAATGCAGATCTTTTATTTGGGAGATACACACACACACACACACACATACATATAGTTAGTACCCCAATATTTTTCATTAGGTGATATTTATTTAATAGAGAAAAATAGAACACTTACATTGTGAAGAAATTAAGAAGTGGGGAAATGGAAAATACATTAAAAATAAATGTAAAATAAAACCAATTATTTTGTCTCTGATGTAGGTTGAAAAAATGAGAGATTAAAGTGCTGAAGAACTCCATCCATATGGATGTTATAGAACCAATAGGTTTTGTCTTGTTTGTTTTGTTTTGTTTCATTTTTTTCCAGGATAAATTAATAGGTAAAAGTTAAGAAATTGTTCAGTTAGCATCTTATTTTTTTTTTTTAATGTCTTCATCAAATTAGGGACTGGGAATCCCATAACATATTCTGTAGACTGACAAAGATTCTCTCCTTGACCAAACTTTAGTTAGGCTCTGAGGGAAAAATACAAAGAGGAACTCTGTACTGTGCTAGCTTGGAGTGCTCAACAAAATTGTTACAAAATAGATTAAACAAATGCCAAAAGATAGTTAATAAGGCACAAGAGAAGTGCCTCAGCACTTTCTTGAGGCAGAGGCAACTGGTGTAAACCAGTCCTAACTGCTTTAGAACTGCTTTAGCTGTCCTGTAATACCCTTCAGCTAATTGTAATACTAAAATCTCTGCCTAGTGAAAAATTAAAATAGCATTAACATAACATGAGTTATATGAAGACATATGATAATTGTACTGTGCATGCTTGATTTGTTTCAATGTGAACATGCAATGATACAATGTAAGAGCTCTGAGTCTCTCACTGGGAAGAGATTTAAGGCAACACCAAAGGTATGTGGTGTGGATTTCACTCTCTGAAGAACTCCTGTGCTGCCCAGGAGTAAGTGTCCGGAGAACTCAATGTCCAGGGAACTGTGCAAGGATTGCATAGCCGGAAAACCGAATGTCTGAGGAACTTGTGCGTAAGGAGTAAATAACAGGAGAACTCCCATGCAAGGAGGGAGAGCTCTGTGTAAGTAACCTCTAATAAACTCATCTAACTCACCAAGCTGGACTTGTCTGAGTCATTCTTTGGGCTCTTGGATCCATCTCAGTTTGGGGGGCGATTTTCTTATATTGTCCTTGGATTTTCCCAAAACAGGCTCTTCTGAGGCTGCTGCTCACATAGGCCCAAGCTATGGGTTTCTGCATTCACCTTCGCACTGTCCAATTTTATCAAGAATCCTAACAAGTCAGAATAGCCAGAATCTCCCACCCTCAAATCTGATCACCCCTGATATCTGATCAAATCCTTCATCTCCACTATCCCCTAGGTGATATATAATCACCCTGGCCTGCTTGAAGCAAGTCCTATCAAGTAGGCTTAACCAGAATCCCCCCTCATCTCTGATGTATCCTCATAGTAATTTTCCATATACTGACCTCCACCATGTTCCTTTGCTATAAATTCCAATTTTTCTTCATTGTGTGCAGAATTGAGCCCAGTCACTCTTCCCTACTACAAAACCACATTGCAATAGTCCCTATACCTAATGAACTAGTACTGGATAATGGGAAAGCAGACATTTCCATGTGTCAGAATAATTTTTTCTTTAACAAGAACTATATAAACAAACTCTGAGTTTAAAATTATGAATGTTGAATACCATGAGATACGCTACCAAGTAAGTGAGTGAGTGTAGCTTTTTCTATACCTTTTGAAAATATAAAAATAATAAATACTTTGACATTCTATGACATAACTTGTTTTCTATAGGCTCTTGGGATATCACTTAGCAGTGTCAGTAAATTAATTGACTGAAAGAAAAACAAAACAAAGAAAAAAGTGTATGCACATACCATCTCACACAGACTGAATATTAATGTTTTCAAACTTGTTTGCTCCTACATTTAAGTTTATACTTTGTTCTTTAAAAATGAGCCAAATTTGTAAAGAGACCAAGTGGTTATGCAATTCGTATTTAGTATTTTTCAAACCCCTAATGTTAATTTTTCATCTCCAGAAACAGCCACTTTTAACAACATTTTTGCTGTTGAGATGGCTTTTATGTATATATACAACAGTATACATGTATATATGTTATGTTATATTATGACTCCTCCAACTTAACAATTTGTGTATGTCTTTGTTTTGTGTTTTGTTTTGCCCCCCTTGGATATCACTTCACAAAACATGTTAACTAAAATATTGACAAAAGTAGAGACATAATTATTAGGATAATTAAAATATAGATATAAAAATTTTATATGCATATTTTATACAAATGAAAACCTACCATGCTACACACTCTTTGTTGTGGTTTACTTTTAATTATTACTTCATATTAGACATTATTACAACATATTTAACTATTCAATATTGTTGACATCTGTGCATTATTTTGCTGTGTGTATTCAGTCTTCTATCGATGGATATTCAAGTGATTCCCATTCTGTTGACTACCAACAATGAAATGCCAATATGCTTGAACACCTCTACTTATGTATATTCACAACTTTTCCAAGAGGAAAACTGCTGGTTTCAAGGACATATACCTTTAACATTGTAACATGTTACCAAGTTTTCCTTTAAAGAGTTTGTTCAAATTGCACTGAATTTTAATATTCTTGCAAATCCTATAAACTACTGTTGCTCTTTAAAGAAAGAATAGATAAAATAAAATTTTAACTTTTAATCTATACCTTACTTATGAATAGATTTGATCATATTTTCATAGATGTTTAATTTATGCATAGTAGGAACTCTACTAAGTTTGTTGTATTTGTTCATCATTTTAATTATTGATAAGAATCATTAATTATAAGGAACTTAGCCATTGACTATAACAAATTTTGAACTTGCTTTTTTATTATTATTTGCTGGGCTGTCTTTCCGCCTGAAATGCTATTTATATAACATTCCTCATAGCTTACTCTCTCTTTTTCTCCCATACCTTCCTCAAACAATATCAATGAAGTCATCACTAAATCTCCATTTAGAATTTTAATAAGTAATCTTGTGTGGCCTGAACTACAGATTCCCCATACACACATCTGCATTTTTATTTTTTATACCACTTGTCACATTCTAACATCAATCTTGTATACATTTACATAATATTTATTGGTAATTTTTTTGATTTCCTGCTAGAATTTGAACTCTAAGAGATAAGGTATCTTTTTTTATTTTGTTAAGTCACATAACTCAAGTTCTAGAGTAGTACCTGGCATATAGTTGGTACAATAAAAATATTTGTTGAGAAAATGCATCTTCTTTTACTTAGCATAATATTTGTCAGTCCAAAGAGCCAAGCTCTGATCTTAGGATCAATATATTTATTGTCTACCATGTAGGTAGTAATGTTATCATTTAAGCGTACAAAAACTGAATTTGCATAAACAGGTCAATAATGATAACAGACATAAACATAATCTTCTGCAGCAGGATAAATTTTATTTGACCTTTTTCCAGTCTCTCCATTTAGGTGGTGTTTATGTTAGTCTTGAGTGTTACTTTTCCAAACGACTCCTTGCCCTTTATTCATTAGCTTTAGATAAGGAGAACTTTATTCATTCTTTACAAAAGTTGCTGTTGTTTCACTCACATCTTTCATTGCAAAAGTCATGTTAAAAGAAAATATGATAGAACAACTTTTGCTAGAACCTATCCAGAAATTTCTATTGGAATTGGAGGGAGAAGTTCCAGCAGGATAGGCAGATAATTTAATTTCTATGTTTAATAAACTCAGACTCAGTCATAAATATTTTTTCTATTTATTTTGGTGTTTGTTTTTAGAAACTCTTTTTTTCCAAATGGCTTAAGATTTTACTTCGTTTTTCAGAGAAATGTAGTAAGCTGTTAACAGCCTTTTCATATTTTCCCTATGAGCTACTAGAACTATTCTTGATATTGTCTCAAACTTTGTGGCCACAGATATAAACAGATGATTGCTTGATACTTTACTATCTTTTTACTTTATTTTAGCATGAACTTTAAGTTATAAAAGTAGAAGTAATTTGCCAACAAGCTAGTGAAATAAACCTTAATACATTCAAACAGTGATTTCTTCTCTTTTCATTGAACTTGTTTTCATGATCCTGAATGTGTCATTCTTCATACAGAAGGTTTTAACCCAAAATTCTATCTTAAAAAATTGGCTTGAACTAGCTTTTCCAACAACAAACATTGCATTTTACCTACTCTGCTATGCTGATTTTACCAACTAGCTCCTAAACGAACACACTAGCTAAATCAAATGATAAATACATACAAAGGACATTTCTGAAATGCAAAGTCCTATAATTCAAAACATAAAAATACAAAATTGTCATATTTTCAATAAAGATTAGATCAACTGAGCACAAAGGTATTCCTTTCAAGGATAACAAAATTTGGAAATTTGAATATACTATGTACAAAAATACAAAAATGTCACTGACAATGAATATCAACCACTACTTGTGATCAATCAGTATTTAGCACTCTGTTCCCATGCTATTTGGCTTCTAAGTGATTCTCAATGTTGGTCTGAGATTTATTAACTGGTAATTATGTAGGCTATTAGACACCTGAATAATCATCTGAGATAGGAGTGGTATAGAAGTATTATCAGAACAAAAGAAAGTGACTAAAGTAAAGTGTGATTACAGATGGTTAGGGAAGAGATTGTTTCAGACAAAATTAAAAACTTGTGAAATAACCTGTGTTCCTGAGGCAGGAGAATATAAGGATAATTGCAGATTATACCTTTGATTGCTTTGTAATGTGCCAACTTTCTAGGGTAAACTATATTTTTCACAATTCCATTTCATGTATGTTTCCCACCAGCATAAGCCAAAAGGGAGTTTTTTTTGTGATATTTGGAGGATGAATAGAAAGCAGCAGCTATTAGACAGCTGACATGCATGTTTGCCAATATGTTGACTTACTTCATTGGAATAAACTAGCATCTGAGCCTACCTTCTGTTGATCCTCCATTTTTTTCAATTACTCTGTCTTCTGCTTCAATATCCATCATCCTCTCTGACTTCTGAACTGGTATGTGTGGCCAGCTCCTGGACAAATGGTCTTGGCTTCTGCAAAATACCCTCATCACAAAGGTCAGAAGGAACAGGACTGACACAGTTTTCAGTCCATCATGGTGGGATTCCAGGTCATGCTTTTGAGATCCAACATGCTTCCTAACTCTCTGTCCTAAGAACATAAATATCTTGCATCAGAAAAGAGAACAACCTTTATAAATAAATTCCAAACAGCTTAAAATGTTGAAACAAGATTCAAAACTCTTCAGAATTAATAATGATAATAATTCTTGAAATTTCTGACAATAATGTAAGCCATTTTCTTGTAAGAAATGTCTTGAATACATGCTGGTTCCTCTTCTCTGTTGAACCTTGACTGCTACATATTTTCAAGCCAGCTTTGAGAAGTAGGACATGGATAGGATGCAGTATGTGAATCTTATTGGCCATATGAAAGATCATGGCCATTTTATTTTTTAAAACATTGGGGAGGGATGAAGATTATGATCAGGTTTGCAGTTTGTAAGATTATTCTGCCTGAAATGTAGAAACTATATCAAGAAGAACAATATTAACTGGAGAGAGATGATGGAAAGTTTGCAGACATGAGTCAAGAGATTATGGTAACTTTGTTTTAAGAGATGGTTATGACAAAGAAGATATACAGAGATGATACCTTCAAATGGGTAAAAGTGAGAGCAGGTGGTAAGATACTGTATTCTGGTATTAAAAGAAAAGGAGGTATGAAAGATGATGCTGAGTTGCTGACTTATTTGAAATAGGTAAATTTAATTTATTTTAACATAGGAGAGATTTTGCATGAGGGGGTGTTTGAGTTTTAATTTGTAATATTGAATTTGAGATAGTTTTGAGGAATCCAAGTGAAGGTATTCAGTAAGTTATTGCATGCATAAGATGATTACTAGGGGAAATCATGAAAATAAGGTATACATCCTTGGATCATCTCTTTATGGATGGGGTCAACTAGGACAAAGGTGCTGAAAGAGAATAAAGCATTGATTGTCGAGAAATTTCAAGACATTAGCGTTATTAATTCTTAAGTGTTTTTAATCTTGTTTCAGCATTTTAAGCTATTTGGAATTTATTTATTAAATCATAAATTGCTCCCCTGTTCATAGGCTTTATGACATATTAATAATTGCTTTAACTTTAAATGGAAAAAATATTTTTTTCTAAAAATGCATTCATCTGAATGTGATAGACTACTAATTATATTAAGAATGCATTCATCAGAATGTTAAATCCACTCCCCAAATTTGGATTATTTTTGTGGAAGTATTAACTGGAAACTATACCACTATGAAAATGTGTCTTAAACATATTTCACATGCATTTTAACTGAAACATATACACTCAATTTAATTACTAATATAGTTCTACATAGTTATGATTATAGGTAATATAATTTATAATTCTATGGAAATATTTGGTTCAGAATTCTGTTAAAGATGCTGGTGGATCTTCTTACATACCCAGAAACTCAATAAAATATTTTATTGAAATAATATTCAAAAGCATATTCAATATATAATTTTTTAGTTAAAAAATAATTACACATATATGTGTCACTACAAAGGGGAGGGAAGACAGTGCATGATATATGAATTGTTCCATATAGCAGAAGGTCAAAGAATGTTGGAATGTGAAATGCCAATCTAAGTCTGGATCATGAAAAATAAATTACTCAAGAAACACACGGAAGACTGCATTGATATTGGTGTTAAAAATTCTTTCCCAGTAAAACCACAAATAGTTCTTGCAGTCAGGCTGTACTATAATATGTGGGAATCTACCAAACAGCCTCTAGATAGCTCATTGTCATTGATCCTTCACTTGCCCTTATCTCATGGTACCCTATGTGTGACTTTGAAAGGTGAGTATATCTAAGGCATTTTATTTCATATACATCACAATCTAAATCTCTTTCTGTAGAGTGGTAGTCATTGAACCATGGTTTACTTATGTTGTACTCTGGTGCATTTTGCTCTAGGAAAGTCAGCAATAATTCATATTTTCTTGTTTTGTTTTTTTTATAAAGCCCCAAAGTGCTGGACAGTGCTTTATAATAGCCTTTATAGCTCTACTATTGCAATGAACATCAATCAAATATTGTGCACATTCACCGTACTTTTTCCTTCACATGTGGTCAAACGGTGGGCTGCAAATACAAATCAAATGGCTAAAGAAAAAACAAATATTTTTAGGTTGATAAATTTTTGAGTAATTGAAGAGCTTTTAAATACAATTTGATCACTTGTCCTCTTCCACTTCTTCCTTCCCCTTTTTCTTCATCTTATATTTTATGTTATAAATATTCATACGGTAATTTGTTTCATTTTGAATTGGATTTTAATTTGAAATTGTATTTTTAAAATAGTACAGATAAAAAAAGAATCCTTATAAAACAAAAGTCAGCTAATACAAGGTAATAGGGGAATGATTTAGCTATACAAGATGTTATAATAACTTTATGTAAAGAATAATTAGAAGTAGCACCTATATCAGTGCTTTAGAAAGTTTAATGTGTGTAAGAATCACCTAAATTATTATCAAAATTCAAATCCTGATCAGTAAGCCTGGGGTTATATCCCAAATTCTGAATTTTTAGTAAGCTTGTGATTGAAGCTAATGTTCGGGGATCACTTTGTGAGTAGCAAAGAGCTACAATATAGTGTTGTGAATCCATAAGGCAATATTTTTTAAAAAGAGAGCAAATATGAGTTCATAAAGTGGAAAACCAATACACTCTTTAACATCGTGAGATTACTGTGAGTCAAGTAGTGATTGATGAAATTAGACACATTAACTCATCCAACACTCACAAGAACTCTCAGAGGTAGGTATTATTACACATTCTATTTCCTGATGGGAAACTAACGTATAGAGGTAGTCTTATACTTCCTTGAAGTTCTGGAGTCCCACATTTAGAGTCTATGCCATTTTTAAGAATTATCTTCTCTCTTTCTTATCAATAAAATATTATTATTGCATTTTATCATAGTTCCTCACAAAATTAAAAAAATTACTGAATAATGAATTTGATCTTGGTAAAAATTTTAACTTGTTATAAAAATACTTTAGTAATGCATACTCTTTTTAATCATTTGAATCACATCAGGTGGTTCAAATGATTAAACACATATTTAAACCAAAAACTTAATGTGATACACATCAAAATACACATCACTTATAAAAGCCGTAACTAATACTTCATAGACATAACACAATAGAGCTCTAAATCATAGATACAAAATCTTAATTTTTTTTTCATGCTGCACATAGTACTTTTATGTCAAATCTAGGTCTGGACTTACACTTGCTTGCTAGTGATCTTTGAAGAAATAACACGCCTATGGAACTGCCATTGAGTAGCAGAGCACCAAGGATCCAATGACCCCTGCCTTACAGGAATTCTTATAATAAGAGAAGAGGTAATCTTGTGGACAGAAGCTGTGGAAGAATTAAAAGTAATGTTGGAGCTGCTCCTGTCTGATAAGGAGCTGAAGTTATGGAATAATTCCATTTCTGTGACTCTAACTCTATAATCAATATTTGTCAAATAGTAGCAAAAGCTTTTTGAAATTATTAAAATTACAGAACTTGGAATATTAAATAAAAATGTGGGGATGCGTTTTTCGAAATTGGCTAGGACATTCTTAACAAATTAAAGAAAAATTATAATTAAAAAAAATAAGGGAATGAGGAACATCCAGTTCCAGGACAAGAAAGAGAAGATACAATTTTTCCTTTCCCCTTGCTAAGTATAGCTAAAAGCTGTGGACGTTATATAAAAAACAAATATCAGAAGGCTCTGAAAGCTTGAAAGGAGACTATGATTCTGGGAGGGTGCATGGTAATACTGAAAATATATTGCACATATTAACTGTATGAATTAAAGAAGATAGAAAAATGGTGTAAAAACAACAAAGATATGTGATTTAGGAAAGAGCACTTCTATAAGATTAATGATTGAGAAGTGTATATGAAACAAATGAAAGAGAGACGGAGAGAGAGAGAGAGAGACAGAAAGGGAGAGAAAGAATACGCAGATATGTCATTAAATATCAAACAATCCTGAACCAGACACAAAGGCCCGAAATCAAGTAAGGGACACAGCTTTTATTTAAAAGACAAGATTATTGCATGCTAACTGCTCTGAGCAGTTGGTGTGTCCTAACGTATTTGTGTACACGCATCTCATATCTGAAGCTAAGGTAATACACAAGTGATAACACTTAGGAAAGAAGACAGATAGAGACAAGTGGCCAAACTTGTCTTGACTGTTTTCAATTGCATTTCTACCCAGGAATTTTAACCAAAGAGTAGAAGGAATGCAAGTTTATGTGTCCTAAATTGAACTGTGACTGAGCTTGTTTCCTCACATAATTTTTGTACCTGATAATTCAAAATATGGGTTAAGATGCTGTAATCCATAAAATGATATAATCTGTTGATTTTGGATACTTCAGAATTATTTATATTTTGTACACTTTGGTATTAATTGTAAAATATTGTTAATAGACGTTCTAAGTATTCAACTTTGCACCTTAACTCTTAAACACATTCTGGCTGATCAATATTTAGAAGATTTCAACAAACTTCCATTTATTTTTTATTTGTCTTACAATGCACAGAAGAATATCATGACTTCTTGGAAATGCCTTTGAGTTTACCCTACAAACCCCAAATTTGCAACATTAAAACCTATATTTTAATCAAACTATAGTAATAATATATAGTCTCATATAGTTTTAAGTTAGAAAATTTTTCCTAATGCAAAATAATATAAGGTTCCTGAGCAAATTATGAAAGTGTACTTATTTTCTCTCTCCTTTACTTTCACCATCTTCTAATCCTTTTACATTTTTCCAGAGCATGTATTATTTTTCTATAGCTTTAACTTTGTTCAAAAGCCTTCACTTTCATATTTTTCTAGTTTCTGAAAGAATTCTAATATTCAAAGTAACTAACTACAAAATTTTTCACTCTTTTTTTTTTTTTTTCAATCTTGAGAGCTGCTTCTTTTGTAAGATCCTGGTGTGAAGAGTAAATTAAATAAGTCATTTTTGTTAAGGAATGACCATCTGGAACTTTCTGTTCTTTGACTAGATCTTAATCTTTATAGTGGGAACTTCAGAGCTTTCTGGAGATAGCCTATCTGCATTCTAATTTTGCTTCCACCAATTATTAGGTGTGTGACTTTGGGTAAGTTACATAAAACCTCTTTGCACCTCAATTTCTTCGTGTGTAAAATGAGGATAATACTAAAATCTACTTGATGATGATGTGAAAATTAAATGAGTTCATATATATTAATACAAAACTTTTGTCACTGCATCTGAAACATCAAAAATATTGTTATTGCTACACCTTTATAATTTTTGTTACAGTCATACTGAAATAATTTTAGTTATATAATATAATGCCCTGCTGTTTCCTCAATTTTAGATGAAGTGAATACCATTTCCCTTGACTAGAGAGTTCCCTTTTCCTGTCTTCCCTTGGACAAAAATTTCTAACCCTTCTTTCCTTTCAGTTCTCAGTTGTAATAGGTTTCTATTGCAGTATAACAAATCGCAACAAACATTGCATCTTAAAAAAAAAAACACCCATATTATTGTTTCTTTGGTCACGAGTCCAGGTATACCTTAGCTGGGTCCTCTGTTCGTGGTCTCAGAGGGCCAGGCTGCTTTTTATCTGGAGATTGCAGACATCTTCTTTGCACGTTCAAACTGTGAGTAAAAATTTATTTCCTTTTGGTTGCAGCCTGAGGCCCTCAAATTCTAGAGGCATGGCAATTTGCTTCTTCAAGGCCAACAGTAGAATCTCTCTCTGACTTTTAAGTTCCCTTTTAAGGGATCTTTCAGTTTGGTCAGGCATAGTCAGGTTAGCTTTCCTTTTGATTAACTCAATGACAAGTTACCATAGGCCTTAAAAAATCCCTCTGCATATGAGAAGCCCTGCTCACAATCAAGGGTGAGATTTATAGAAGAAGTGTTTACCAGGGAACAGGTAATTTAGAGACTATTTTAGAATTCTGACTACTGCAGTCCACCCTCTGGTCCTATGTTTCAGCATACATTTACCCTCATCCTTACATTCCCAAGTCTCATCCCATTATAGCATCAACTCAAAGTCCAAAATCTCATCATCTAAATCATCTAAGTACAGGTTCCTAGACACAATTCCTTTCTATCTGTGAACAAACAGAAAAGCCCGTAAAACTTCCAACATATAATGTTGGGGCAAGCATAGAATAACAATTAAGGACATTTAGTTCAGAAAAGGAAAAAATGGAAACTATAAATGAGTCACTTGTCTTAAAAGTTCTGAAATGTATGAAGACAAGTGTTAGATTTTCCTTGATTAGCTTATTAGCTGTCAAAGTATGGGAATAATCCTTCAGGGTTCTTGAATCCACCTCTGGGATTTTGGTTCCACCCTTTGAATTATTGCTCCTTTTTTTCATGAAAGGTAATATGTGTGTTTGCAGCTGAGTACTTCTATCAGGCTCCTTCCTGTCAAAAGAATTTTGTGAGGCTGACAGCCTTATTTCATTACATACTCTCTCTGTCTCTTTTACCAAGCTGACAGAAGTTCTGTTGAAACAATTTTCTCAAGAACTCTGTGAGCCTTCATGGATTTCAAGGGGATTTAATTCATTAGACAAATACCACAACCACAAATCTTTTCGAGATAATCTTTTCTCTATCTTGGGCTTTTGCTGAGATGAATTAGAGACAATGTCCTTAAGCTTCCTAGGGACTGTCTGGTTTATTTGAAAAGTTCTTTGATGTACACCCTTAATCTCTTTGAAGGACTCTTTGTGTCACTGTGTATTATGACCTTTTGATCTATCTGAGGTTTTAGCAAAGGGCTGTACAGTCATATACACTTAGCCTGTTCTCTATGTCATGGTTTCAGTCACCATTTCCAAATTTTAGCATCTTTTGCCTTTTTGATAGGCTGAAAATTTTAAAAATCATCCAGTCCTGTTTTCTTTATATTTAGAAATTCTTCCCTCAATTTATCTCTGTCCTCTCATGTAAGTAGAAAGAAGAAACCAGGCAACACCTTCAACACTGTGCTTGGAAATCTTCTTAAGTATATCCAAGTTATACCCATAAATTTCTCTTATAATCCTCTCTTTCCATATAACTATACGAAACAATTTTGTGAAGTTTTCAGCCACTACATAACAAGGATCCTACATTCTGTAATTCCTCAATATGATATTCTTCACTTCATCCTGTGTCTTCACCATACTCAATATCCTGATTTCTATTAATATTAATGAAATGTCAAATTGATTTATGCTTTCTCTATCATACACCCCAAAATTCTGCCTGAGCCCATTGCCTAAGTAGTTTCTCCCATATTTAATGTGTTTGTTGTAGCACCACTCCATTTCTTGTACCAAAATCAATCATCCATCTATTTAATTCTGTGTAACAAATTATGGCAAACTTAGCTTTTTAATAAAATGCCAATTTATTACTTCACAGTTTTATGTGCTAAGAGTCAAGACATGGCTTAGCTGAATCATCTGTTCAGGCATTCATAGGGCTGCAATCAAGATGTTTACTAGGTTTCATTTTCATTTGTACCTAAGGGTTCTTGTTCAGGTTTCTTGTGATTGTATGTTTGAGACTCAATTGGTAGATGCTCCCTCTCTCCATAGAAAGTTTTCAACAGCAGAAGCGTCTCCCTGACTCTTAGTCCTGTTTTATAGGGCTTGAATGATTAAATTCTTGTTCAGAAGAATCAAACTTTTGACTAATTCAAACTCAAATTTTATTAGGGCCCTTACTTGAGTCTGTAAAAAAAAGAATTCCTTCTCATTTTCCATGTAAAGTAATATAATCTTGGGAATTCTATCCATCAGCATCACAGGTCCAATCATCACTTAAGGGAGGGGAATTATATAGGGAGTAGAAGCCCTGTGAACCTTAGGATTCTGCCCACCACATCATCCGAACTATAACTTTCCATTGTCAATCACTCTATGTCCCCCCAAAGTACCCTGAACTCTTAATATCTGTAATTCCTGGAAACTGTTTGATCATGTAATGACTATGCTCCTTTTTTGTGACACTTTCCATGTTTTTTAGTTAATACTCTTTAATCTTAGGCTCATCTTCTACCAGTTGAAGATAATACAAACCCTCATCTTTCACAAGGAAGGAAGAAGGTAAGTTCTTTTCTACATTATATTTCAAAACTAACAGTGGTGTCTTCAGTAAAAATGCTCTCATATCTTCACTAAAAGAATGTTGATAACATCACTGTTCACAATCATCACAAATTGGAAATGATGTAAACTGTACAACACATAAATACATTGCAGTCTACTTATGCAATGGCATAATATGCAAAAATGAGAATGAACAAACTACAACTAAACTAAAAAAAATATAAAGGAATTTCTTGCACAAAATAAATAGTGCAAAAGCCAAATACGAATTTGTGTAAATACTAGGATTATATTTATAAATTTCAAAATCAGGCTGAGCTAATTTTGATTGTTCAAAATAAGTATAACCTTCAAGGGAGAAATATAATAATAATGATTAGAAGGAAATTCTGTAGTGAGGTTAATGTTTTATTTCTTGATCTGGATTTTTTATATGAGTTAGCTCAATTAGTGAAAATTCATTAAGCTCTATAGTTATGAACTATATAATTTTCTGCATGTTGTCTACACTTCAATAAAAAGTTTAAGGTTATATAAAATAAGTGATAATCACAAGAAACCATATGGAGGTAAAATGTCCTCAAAAAAGACAAACATAAATACATTACTATCATCTATATGAAAAATATGTTTCCAATAACATGTTCTCTGAACATACAATGTTTTTGATCTACAAATTATTTTATGAATAAAATTAGGTTGCAATTTAGGATTATCTATCAACTCCTACATATTGGAATGTAAGCATATTTTCTGGTTAAAACTGTCTTTTATTTTCCACAGATCAGGTAGAAAGGGAAGTTCTGCCCTGAGGCATTTTGTGCTGTCACTTTCATTTTAACACAGAGTTTTAGGTTTATTATGCTAAAATTGTTCTATGTTCTGTGGCATCTCTGGATATTTTAGAGGGTAGTTTTTGCATATATCATTATTAAAGTGCAAAAATAAATGAATATTTAAAATATATAAACTTATAGTTTATTTCCAATCATTTTGTTTATATAAAACACAATAAATTGTGGCATATCATATTTAACCCAGGAATAATTTTCTCAAAAAATGTTTGAGAATACCATTTAATTATGTTGCATGAGTAGGTATTATGGACATAGATACATAATTTGGTTTGAAAGAGTGTTTAAACGGCCGACTAGAGACATAACTTGTCAGACTGTCCTGGCTGAAGGATAGAAGGTTGGACTGAACAGAGCGGAGAACAGTTGCAGCTCAGATATGGACCACAGACAGAGACAGCAGAGGCATCTGGGGACCGCACCGAGAAGGGCTGTGACGCTGAGACAAAGGAAGAGAGTGAAAAGAGGACAGCAGCATGGACTGAATCCAGAGAGGCCTGGAGCCCAGTGAAGGGGTAAGGGGGGCTTCCCTCCCTCACTTGGGTGACTCTGGTGAGCATCAGAACACAAAACTCTCACCCCCCAGGTGATTGCCATAAGAGACCAGAAAGCCGGCATTCTTACTCCTAGACACCTCATCCTCTGCACCTTCACCAATCTGGAACCACAGAAAGTGATTTTGGTTCAATCCAGCTTGTAGCCATGGCCTGTCACCCCCATAGCAACTGCGAGAGTGCTCTGTGCTGAGAAGCCTGTTTTGCTGCATCAGGGGCCTGTTACTGGCCGAGCCTGCCACTGAGAGTGGAGCTGCGACAGTGGCATTTTGCAGGATCACCTGCTGGTGGTTTGGACAGGAGAGCAGGACCCAGTGCCCTCAGGACACAAGAGCAGTGTAGGGAGACCACGGCCCCTCCCCTCCACAGAAACTGCAAGAGTGCTTGGGGCTGAGAAGCCTGTTTCCCTGCGGAGGGGGTGTGTTCCAGGCAGAGCCCGCCACTGAGAGCAGTACCAATGCAGTGGTATAACCCCAGAGGTTCATCAAACCTGCTAGAGCAACCCAAAGGCAACTCAGGACCAGCACTCCTCTCCTTGGCATGGTCAGGGACCAATCTTCAGTGACTCAGAGACAGGTCCATAAGACAGCCCTAGCCCCTCAGCTCTTGATTGAGAAGCCAGATGAGAAGAAACCAGTGAAAGAACTTCAGAAATATGAAAAATCAAAGTGAAAGGACATCCCCAAAAGAAACCAATACCCCTTACCAATGGATAACCAAACTAAACAAAAAGATTAAAATGACAGATGAAGAATTTTGAATATGGATTGTAAGGAAGCTGAAGGAAATACAAGAGAAAATAGAAACCCAACACAAAAAAGTCACAAAAACAATGCAGAAAATTAATGAAAAATTCTCTAAATAACTTGAGTCATTAAAGAAAAACCAAACAGAACTTCTGGGAATGAAAAATTCATTTAAGGAATTACAAAACACAGTGGAAAACATTAAGAATAGGCTAGATCAGGCAGAATATAGAATCTCAGAGCTTGAAATTAACACCTTTGAGCTAAACAAGTCAGTTGAAGAGAAAGAACAGAGAAACAAGAGGAATGAACAAAGCCTACAAGAAATGTGGGATTATGTAAGGAGGCCAAACATAAGAATCATAGGCATCCCTGCAGGCAAAGAAGAAAATACACAAGGGTTGGAAAATATATTCAAAGGAATAATTGAGGAAAATTTCTCTGGCCTTGCTAGAAATCTAGATAACCAGATACAAGAAGCCCAAATGAATCCCAGGAGATTCATCACAAAGAGGCAATCACCACGACACATAGTCATCAGACTGGCCAAAGTAAATATGAAAGAGGCACTCCTATGAGCAGTAGAGTGAAAAAAATCAGGTAACATACAGAGGAAAACCTATCAGACTAACTGCAGATTTCTCAACTGAGACCTTACAAGCCAGAGGGACTGGGGCCCAATTCTCAGTGTTTTCAAACAGACTAATGGCCAGCCTAGAATTTTTTATCCTGCAAAACTAAGTTTCTTATATGAGGGAGAAATAAAGACATTTTCAGACAAGCAAATACTGAGGGAATTTGATAAGACCAGATCTGACCTGCAGGAAGTACTCAGAACTGCATTATCAACAAAATAAACACCCACCAGTGTCAAATCACCCAAAAAATAAAGGTCAGAGCCCAGATACCACAGTGCCTCAAGAGGTAAAATAGAGCGATAAAGTTCTACTCAACAAGAAGAACAGAAATATACCTCACTTATCAATTCTCTCAATAAATGTGAATGAATTGAACTCCCCACGGAAGAGCCATAGGCTGGCTGAATGGGTAAAAAAATACAAGCAAAGTATCTTCTGCCTCCAGGAATTACATCTAACCCACAAAGGCTCATTCATACTCAAGGTGAAGAGATGGTAAACAATATTTCATGCAAATGGAAACCAAAAAAAAGCTGGTGTAGTTGTTCTCATATCAGATAACATAGACTTCAAATCAGCAAAAGTAAAGAAAGACAAAAATGGTCATTATATAATGATGAAGGAAACCATTGAACACAAGAAGTTATAACAATTCTAAATATTTACACACCTAACAGTGGAGCACCCAGATTCATAAAGCAAATCCTACTTGATATAAACAAAATGATAAACAGCAGCACTGTAATAGCTAGGGACTTCAACACCCCACTGACAGAATGGGACAGATCCTTCAAACAGAAAAGAAAGAAACAATGGACTTAAACAGAATTCTAGAACATAAATTTGTGGACCATCTACCCAAAAACCACTGAATATACGTTCTTCTTATCAGCTCATGGAACATTCTGTAAGATTGATCACATCCTAGGCCACAAAACATGTCTCAACAAATTTAAAAAAATAGAAATTGCACCATGCATCTTCTGAGTCCACAGTGGAAAAAAATCAGAAATCAACTCCAACAGAAACACTCATCTCTACACAAAGTCATTGAAACTAAACAACCTCTAGCTAAATGATAGCTGGCTCAAGGAGGAAATTAAAATGAAAATTAAAAGATTCTTTGAACTAAATGATAAAGGGGACACAAGTCATCAAAATCTGTGGGATATAGCTAAAGCAGTCCTGAGAGGAAAATTCATAACCATAAATGCCTACATCTAACAGTCAGAAAGATCACAAATCACCAACTTAATGAATCATTTCAAGGAACTGGAAAAGGAAGAGCAAACCAATCCCAACACCAGCAGAAGAAAAGAAATAACCAAAATTAGAGCAGAACTAAATGAAATCGATAACAAAAGAATTATAAAGAAGATTAATGAAATAAAAAGTTTGTTCTTTGAAAAGAGAAACAAAATTGACAGGCCTCTCATTAGATTAACCAGAAGCAGAAAAGAAAGGACTCTAATAAGCTCAATCAGAACTGAAAAAGGAGAAATCACAACTGGTACCACGGAAATACAAAATATCACCTCTGAATACTAGAAAAATCTCTATGCACATAAAGTTGAAGATGTGGAGGAAATGGACAAATTCTTGGAAACACACAGCCTCCCTAGACTCAATCAGGAAGAAATGGAATTTCTGAACAGACTAATATCAAGTATTAAAATTGAAGCAGTAATAAAAATTTTCCCATAAAAAGAAAAAGTCCCAGACAAGATGGTTTCACACCTGAATTTTACCAGACCTTCAAAGAAGAACTGGTTCCTATACTGCAGAAATTATTCTATAACATGAAGAAGGAAGCAATCCTGCCCAACTCGTTTGGACTAGGAATGCTGAGCCAGTAAGTATAATTCAAATATTCCAAAATCCAAAAAAATCTGAAATCCAAAACACTTCTAGGCCCCAAATATTTCAGATAAGGTGTGGTGTCTGCCTATTTCCTACTCATTCTTGCAATCATAGCTTAAATAACTGCTGATGCATCACTACCACCTAAGTGCTGTGTCAGAAATCACTCAAATTTCTCTCAGATCACAATAAAGGTTTTCTATTGAACCATTCACCCAACATTAGTGGGAGAAGTTAATTATTCCTTTGTTTCCCAGACTTATTCCTCAGTGAATACTGGGATGTATTTTTGCTCTTCACAATGACTTCAGAGTCTGCACAAGTATGTCTTTGATAGTTACTATATTGATTGAATAAATGAATAAAAAGTTGATGGATTTACAGACATATTTGGGAATAATTTTGACTTTCTACCTTGAAAAACAATGGAAAACATTTTTAAAACAATATGAGGCCAAGCTGCTGAGACATTCAATTTGTGTTGGCATGGTTTCAAGGTGTCAGCTAATATTCAACTACGATAATCTGAAAGCTGATAATATAATAAGCAAAATTTTAAAAAGCCAATATACTTATGAGATGAATAAAATGTGTTACATTTCCATGCTCAGTAGAAGTCAAATAATTAATTTTAGTTGGTAAACAGCTAATGGGGTTGTTTGTTTACATTAGTTTTTTGGCAAGATTCTGGTGGATATACATTTTTCCCTCTCAAAGTATTTATTCTTGCTTTACTTGAAAGTTCTAATTTTACCTAGACACATCTAGCATGGCAAGACTTTCTGGATCAAATATGGTGGCTTTCTTAATTGACAAACATATTCTGGATAGCATTTAGGTAATGTATGTGCTCTATTGTGTTTTGACACTTTGGTACTCTAGCTCCAGTCTTAGGATGAGAACTACATTTCCTAGAATCTTCTTCTGGCCAAGAGAGGAACTTGCATGAGATTTAAATGGTAGAAGTCAAGCAGAAGTTTTCTTCCTCAAAGGTATGATCATCAGACAGACTGAGCCACAAACACCAAGTTCTTCCCAGTGAGCTTTTTCTTGTCTTGGCATGCTTCCATCCTATCCACACATGACCATCTTTACCCATACTACATTAGACATGTTCAAGCCTCTTTATTTAGAAACTGGAAATTGGTTTTTAGAAAGACGTGAAAGTCTCTATTCTCAGCAGTGTAGGGGCATTACCTCAGTTCCTGTTATTTTTATTTATTTATTTTTTCTTCAAATGATTATTTTAGCCAAAAGTCACAGAAGCATTTCAGGATAATAATTTTATTATTCATGAAAATTTACTTTCTCTATAAACTTATATGCCCAATCATCTGTATCATCCACCAATGTAAAATCCTGGGATCAGTAATTGTGTCTTGCTCACTATTTTATTCAAGGAAGATGATTAGTCCAAATCAGTACTCAATAAATTATTTTGACTGGGTTTTTTTGTTATATGTGTAATGCATTGTTGTTTAAAATGTCAAAACCTCACATTGGAAACTACCATGTTCAAGAGAAAGTTGTTGTTATGTAGGTCACAGCATGCTTTCTGTTTATATTTTTTATGTATGTATGATATAGTATGATATAAGTGTACTTAAAGTATATAGAATAACATAAGAAGCATTCATGTACAAACAAATCAGGATTATGGATGTGTGTGCTATTTGTCTCAGGATATTTTGAAAAAACAGTATAAATATAGATTTTTCCCATACTCCTACCTTCTCTCTCTCCTCTCTGGTAACTCATGCCTATGCAACCACCAACAAATAAGTGCCTTGTATCCTACTTGACCAGACTTTATAATTATATAATTGTATCCATATAGAATATCTAGAATTTATTGTGAGTTTCTAAACTTTATGGAGTTTTTGTCATAACATACTTGCAACTTGCTTTCTTAAGCCAACGTTAGGTTTTAGAGATCTTGCTATAATTATTCCTATACCTCCATTTGTCATTTTAGTTATGATATAGTATGCCATTGTATGGATTTTCTGATTTTGTATACGTTTGATATTCTTCTCTTGGTGGATGCTACAATGTTTCCTAGCTTTTTGTCATTGAAAATTATGTTGCAGGAAATTTCTTTGTATATAATCTTTGTGCACTTTTGCATTTTTTTATCTATGGTATAGTTAGATATGTAAAATTTTTTAACACTCACGTAATATTTAATACATACTGACAAATTATTTCCAAAACAGTTAATAACTTAGTTTCCTGGGTGCATAATGTATAATGCCACTTCCTTGCTTTTTATATGATTACTTTTATGATCAAGCATTTTAAACAGATGAAACAGTCATTTCCCCATCAATGAATTGACAGTACAAGGCATATTTGTTTACTTGTTGATATTTAGAAGTTCTATAAATTTTTGGATATGAATTATTTGTTAATTTGTATTTTTATTGCAATTTTATCCATCTGCCTATATTTCTTTTTAAATTTTATTACACATATACACTCATACCCTCCCTGGTATATTTGAGATAGAGTTAATTTCTTCATTTATGATTTGTTTGAATCACTTCTAAACTGCAATTTGTATATTAATTGCCAAAATTTTCTTTATAATGTTTTTATAATTTTGAATATTTATTTTACCTATGGTAAGATATAAGATGACAAGATATGGTAAGATATTTATTATGCTGTCTTGATTTGACTTAAAGTGCTATATTATATATATTATTTCTATTAATACTTTCTTTACATTTTTGTTGTTATTCATTTTCTGTCTTGATGAGTTGTAAAATTAACATATTTAAATATCTTTAAATAAATTAATTTCTACTTACCTCTATATTTTATTTTATTTCATTTTTCATAGAGATGGAGTCTCACTATATTGCCCCTCCTGCCTCAGCCTCCCAAAAGGCTGGGATTATGGGCATGAGCCACCGCACCTGGTCTCTACTTACCTATTTAACTATGAGCCACGTGTGTTCATATGAAGTATTTTTATTGCTATTCAGTTATAAGAGCTTAATGTCCAATGTTATTTTACTCTTCAACCCTGTATTATTTAGGATTACTTTTCTTTCTTCTTTTAGTCCACATGTGTAAATCATTCTTCTTGTTGATTTGTACTTTTTTATTGCACTTTGTTTACATTATTTTTTCTGCTCAATATTACTATTTAACTGCTGGGTTTTTTAACAATATAATATATGTTTAATTTGGTAATTTTTCTGAATACTTTTAGAATGTACGTATTTCCTCTCCTTGTTGGTTTGTTAATTGCTCTACTAAAATAATTTTTTCTTTATTTTAAGGTGTTTTTTTTTTTTTCTTGCTCATAAATCTTTATCTCTTTCCAGGTATTGTAGCTCTTAAAATTTTTCCTTATATTTCGATGAATGTATGATTCCTATATCATTGTGGTAGCTTTTACCATCATCATTCTCTAGTATTTTTCTTGATGGAAAAATTAAGTATTGCTTTTAGGTATTTATATTAACAATTGTGCTTCTTTCCTTACTCTATGTCAGAAATATATTTATCTTTTCTATTAAAATTTTAAAAGCATTAATACTTAATAATAATGCAATTATATTTTAGGTGCATTTCTTTTAAGTAGTATATTATTTGGCTTTGTTTATTGAATAAGAAATTCTCCTATGGAAAGTTCTATTTGTTTATATTTATTTAGTATTATTTTATTATATTTTGATACATTTTACTTTTTTGATTCTCTAACGATGTTTTTGTAAAATATTGGTGCTCAATTTTTTGTGAGAGAGAGAGAGGGAGAGAGAGAGCACAGAGAGATATGGATTATGAGCATGTGTTGCAATTTGAATGATGGCATAAATAAAAGCAGAATTAGGTATCTACATATAATACTTCAAATGGAAGTCCGTATGTGAAAATGACATTCTACAAATCTTTGATGCATGTGTTGAATTTAGGCATAAATCTAACCAGCCATTTTTCTTTCTTATTCCCAAATGATTTGTGTTTCTATTATTCACCACCTTGTAGAAAAGTAATTCTTTAAAAACTCTTTTCCTCCCCATTGTTAGTAAAGGCTGTGTTTATCTTTTAATATCAATTACATTTAAACTTTAAAATGCCATTTTTTAATATTTTCAAAATAAAATAATTTAAGAAGTCCTAATTTGATATTAAGTTTCCTTCTTTTATTTTAAAATGTGAACTCTTTCCTTTAAAGTCTCTGTAGACTTAATTCTGTAAACTCTCTTTTGTGACTTTTCTTCATTTCATTTCCTTAACAAAATAACAATAACTAGAATAATAATAATGATACATCTTTTGACTCCTAAGTAAACTCTCTGTTCTGGTATAAAATCTGTACTGTTTCATCAGAAATAAATGGCCAACTCAGTAACTTCTTACTGTTTACAAATATCATCTACATCTTGACTCTTTTTCCTAATTATTTTCTGTATAAGCTATTATTTGCATCTCAATTATCATACTTAACTGTTTATAGTGCTTAGGATTCATTGTGTTAAACGTTGCTTTATTAAAGGTATAAATTGATAGTAACAGTAACTCAAGTGGTTTAAAAACATATAATAACTTCATGTGAGACATTTCATTTTAGAGAATGGAAAGATTTCTGAAGATCTGGAAATATGGGTCTTCTTGAGTTTCATACTTAATTCATTTCTGAAGAGGATATTTTTCTGGATCTTTTTCAGTGTTTTCAGAACTAGTTTCATTTCAGTATCCTTGCATATATGGTTTGAGGAATAACAGAGAGAGAAAGAAAAAAAGGGAATAATTTTCTCACCATAAATTGTCTTTATGTTGCTATTTGCTCTGACATGAAGTTTCATTGTCTTAACCACTCAGTGTGGCGTTGTGATTAAAGCTAGTCGCTTTTCTGAGAAAAAGGGTGTGGTTTGACATAAAGTATATGTGGTTTAATGAAAATGTTTTCTGCCACTTTAAATAATTCACTGCTTTGGCACATTTCTTAACCACTCTGTGCCACAGAATCCTGGAAATAAAATCTCTAACAAGAACTACGGAGGGTTATTTTAAGGACTACATGAGATAACTTATGCAAAAATTCATTGAAAAGTTATAGTAATATAATTGTTATTTATTTGTTTTTATTTTCATGGTGAAAAGGTTTCCTGATGTGCTTTTTATATGTGAGAAATTTGTATTAATAAAATTAATCATAATCTTCATAAAAGTAATTATTCAAAGCTTAGCTTAAAAGCTTCATTTCCTCTAAAATTGTTTTTCCTTTTCATGTTAAACCCAATGATATTTTCTACATAATATATACCATCTTGCATATTCAACATGTTCTATAAGGATTAGCATAGATTAATGAAAAAAATATTAAATATTTCATTATGCATAAATTAATTTTTTCTATAGTTCTAAATCCCAAATAAAAGAAATGCTTTTTTGTTGGGTTTGTTATTATCATGGATTTTTATTCTTCTTACTTCACAGCAAAATTGACTTTCTACATATATTCATGTTCATGATTGAAAAATAGATTTTGTGCAAGATATTTTATATCTAATCCGTCTATCTTTGATTGAGGCATGTTTTTTATGACTGCTTTTGCTCTTGATATTCTTCCTACAGAAATGCTACTGGTAAAATATTTGTTACTTTCCGATCCCTTCTTAATTGCCCAAATTAATCAAGGAAATCTTCTCTTAGATATCTTAATTCTTTTCTTAAAACACAGAACTTCACTACTTGCCACATGTCACGCACTTTGATAAAAGAGACAACATGACTCATTGTTCATCTTAGGCAGATAAAGCAAATATAGATAGTGTTTTACATGGTCTTTCATATTTAATAAGTTGGGTAAATTATTTAGAATAGATGATACACAGATAGGAACTTGACGGGAGCTGCGTTTAAAGGATGACCAACGGGCAGACCCTGTGCAAATCACCTAGGCTCCTGTGGACTGTAGCACATCCTTTAATTTTATCAGGTAGACTTAAGGACCAGTTATCAAGCAATTGTTTCCCAGCTCGAAAACCACCCTTCTATACTCTGCTTTAATAGGCTGACACTGGGATTCTGCAAACCACATTTTTTTCTTTTCTAGCTGAATTTATGCAAGGCTATCCAACAGGGAGTAGTGGACTGGGAGGCTGCAAGATTGGAAAAGTAAGATGAGATTTACACCTCCCATGTAATTCCTATGGCTTCCTGGTAGGCTTCCTCATTCGGTGGGCAGCAGCTCAGCAAGGCTTCTTCAGCAAAGAGCACCAAGTCATTCTATAACAGTTGCTGAATCAGGTCTTCAGTTTTTCCAGTGTTTGTACAACCAGTATCACTGTGCCCTACCTCAGAGATACCTTCACCAGCCAGTTGGTGCCCCACCTCAGAGGTCTGAGTATCAGGTCCATGGGGGTGGAATGGGGTTGGGGAGCTTCTACTCAGCTCAGAGATATTTGCACCAGCCAGTATCACCTGTGCTTCAGAGGTCTAAACTTCAGCTTCAGTGGCCCCTTCTAGAATTCTCAATTTGAATTATTACAATCACTTCCTTTTATTCCCTCAAGACAAGAGTCAGTTGTTTCTTGCAATTGATACACCTGTAATATCTTGGAGTTCTCTTTTTACCTTTCAATTATCTAGATAATAACTTCATATATATTTAACAATTTCTTATATTAATTTTTTTTAAAGATGGCTGTGGTCTCTGTTTCTGACCAGGCACTGACTAGAATAACCAATGCTTTTCAAAACTAGGAAAGTATATTTCTTAAATATATTACTTGTTGAATGTTAAGATTACAAGGCTCCTTCTTGGAGATTTTGATTCTATACTTCTGCATCTGGAAATATGTGTATTTTTAAGAGAAACCCATATTTTCCTGATGACCAGTCAAGTTTTAAAAGGGATTCTGTAAACCCACAGGAAGGTATTTAAGCATTTTTTACATGAATCATTTTTAAAAGATTTTTTTTTACAATCCATGACCATTTGAATTAATTTTGTTGGTGGAAAGCTGGAAACTTGGTGTCTAGTTATAAAACTTCACGTGAGTGATCTGTGTTGAGTCACTGAATTTGGGCTTGATAACTGGAGGAGCCATTCCCAAATATAACACTTAAGTGTTAAGATAATACATTATTACAAAACCAATTATTAGTATTTCCATCAGTGTTTTAGAAAAATGATCTTCGTGCCTACCTAGATTATAATATTTACTTCACAATCTTTCTACATAAATGACTGCCTCCCCAAAGAAACTGTTTTCTGAACAATGACAGAAACCAGAGACTCTGTATTTTGTTTTCCTAAACATAGATACAGCTATATAGTAAATAACTCAATACATATTTGCTTAATTTTAAAAGAGGCTATAAGGAAATACATATACATGTACAAACATGCACACATATGTGTATATGTATATTTGTTTCAATACATTGCCTCATATTTATAATTTGAGTCTGTTAAACTACATGTGAAACATGTACAACTTTTATTATGCATCTAATCTGGATTGTGTTATGCCACAAGAGATTATTTAATAAAAAATTAGCAAGATTCTACTTAAATAGAGCATGTGTTCATGATATTCTATTTGAGATCTAATTAGATTTTAAGCATAATTCTAGAATACACTCATTCTGAGGTTTTCTTGGCCTCCATAAACTCTCCATCTGAGCCTACCCATTAAAATTTCTCTTTAACTTAACTGTGTTAACATCATTCCTAATTTATTCTCTTGAGCCGAAAGAGTCCCCCACTGCTTGTCTGTTTTAGTGTTTAATTGCTTCACAGACTCCCAGATTGAATTCTGTAGCAATTTACTTTGCTCTCCTGGTAAAACAGTGAGTTTTTCAGAATGATTTAAACAAAAATGGAAATCATGGTATAAAGAGAACTCTGTGCTAGTAAGTCAAAAAGCAAGGGTTTCTGAAATCCTCCATCCTTTCACTTGATTGGAGGCTAATGGCGAATTAATTCACAAAATAGAATTTTATCAGCAGGTTTATAGTTACATTTCAAGGAAGTAATGACTGAAAGTCTCTATATTTAAGCCACAACCAGGTTAGCATTTCCAAGATGATACTGGCCTTCCTAAGGTGGGATCATTGCCTCATGTTATGAAAATAATTCAGTTGGTATTATAAAATCCTTCATAATGCTTTCAACCCACTGCTCTTTTCAAATTTTTCCTAAAATATAATGAAACTAACCAATAAACACATATTCCACTATGTTTAACTTCTATTTATATATATTGAGTAGTGTAAGATCTAAAGTTTTGTGTATTTGTCACCAAATAAACAACTAATTAACAAATGAAATTTCAAAACAAAATGACACAGTTTTTGCATATAATACAAAATCTCTGAATTTTAATTTTAAGTGCTATCAAATAATTTTACATCGGGAAGATGCTCAATCAAAACCAGTAGAGTCATATTTAATATTCTGTATTTCTCCATATTCTAAATAATTCTCTAAAATTAATAGAACAGTGACATTTTAAATTGATACCTGATAATTATAATTAATTAGAAGCAAATTTAATTTTACTAACCTAGGGCCATAGTTATCAATCAAGGTTTCAAGAGTAACTGCTAACAATGAAATGAACTGTTTTATTCTTTGGAAGTCAAGGTCTGCCACCTGCTGGACATGGGCCAACTAACTTGAAATTTGATTAGTCAGGTGAGTATGACTGAATAACCTTTACATAAAACTTTCCAATATAAAAATCCTAATGCCATTGGGGTCTTCTTCATAAATTCTTTACCTAAGCCGATATCTAGAAGAGTTTTTCCAACATTTTCTTCTAGAATTCTTATAGTTTCATGTCTTAGGTTTAGGTCTGTTATCCATCTTTAATTTATTTTAGTGAGTGGTGAGAGATATGGATCCTGTTTCAATCTTCTACATGTGGCTATCCAATTTTCCCAGCACCATTTCTTGAATAGGGATTCTTTTCCCCAGTGTAAATTGTCTGCTTTGTGAAAGATCAGATGGCAGTATGGGGATGGTTTTGTATCTGGGTTCTCTGTTCTGTTCCATTGGTCTATGTCTCTGTTTTTGTGCCAGTACCATGCTGTTTGGTGACTTTAGCGTTGTAGTATAGCTTAAAGTCTGGTAGAGTGATGCCTACAGATTTGTTCCTTTTGCTTAAGGTTGCTTTGGCCTTTAGGGCTCTTTTCTGGTTCCAAATGAAGCGTAGAATTATATTTTCTAGTTCTGTGAAAAACGAGGTTGGTATTTTGATAGGGATTGTATTGAATCTGAAAATCACTTTGGGTAGTACGGACATTTTAACAATGTTAATTCTGCCGATCCATGAGCATGATGTTTTCCCATTTGTTTACATCCTTTGCAATTTCCTTCCTCAGTGATTAGTAGTTGCCCTTGTAGAGGTCTTTCACTTCCTTGGTTAAATATATTCCTAGGTACTTTATTTTCTTTGTTGCTATTGTGAATGTTACTGCGTTTTTGATTTGATTCTCAGCTTGACTGCTCTTGGTGTATAGAAATGCTACTGATTTGTGTACATTGATTTTGTAACCTGAGACTTTGCTGAATCTGTTATACCATGTACTCTATCTGGGAGATGGGCACACTTATAACTTTGTCTCAAGCAATACAAAAGCAATCCATGTAACCAAAACATTTGTACCTCCCCAATATTCTGAAATAAAAAAAAAAATAAAACAAAATCCTAACACAATTTCAATCAGTAAAACCCCCCATTGAAAGTGAATGTGGGCTGGGCATGATGGCTCATTTCTGTAATCCTAGCACTCTGAGGGACCAAGGCAGGAGGCTTGCTTGAGCCCAGGAGTTCTAGATCAGCCTGAGCAAGACCAAGATCCCATCTCTACAAAAAATAGAAAAATTACCCAGGCGTGGTAGTGTGCACCTGTAGTCCCAGCTACTTGGGAGGCTGACGCAGGAGGATTGCTTGAGCCCAGGAGTTGGAGGTTGCCGTGAGCTGTGATGATGCCACTGCACTCAAGCTGGGGTGATAGAGCAAGACTCTGTCTCAAAAAAAAAAAAAAAAAGAAAGAAAGAAAGAAAAAGAAAATTAATGTGGACTAAACTTGTGAATATTTATAGATAATTTTGTAAATCAACACCTAAGTTCTAAACTCTTGCCCTTCCTAGTTCACTTCACTTAAATTTTTATTTTATTATAGATTTTTATGTTAATTCAGAAACATAGGAAATATAATAACGAGCTCTTAACATCATAAAAAACATATTGATTTGCAGTTCCATTAGTGCTCTATTTAGTCAAAAGTACTGCAAAGAGGAACATGTTCTATACCACAGTTGCTGCTCCCATGTCACTGCTGACCATTTGGAATGTGGCTAATATTACTGACAAAGTGAACTTTTAATTTTATTTAAGTTTAAGTAATTTAAATTTAAAAAATCTCATGTAGCGCATAGCCACTGTGTCTATAGGACAACACAGCTCTGTAGCATTGTTGGCTGACTCTATATTATTCTTTCGTGTTTTTCAGAAGTTCTGGAGAATATAGACTTGTTATTCCTGATAAATTACATAGAATAACTTTCACGGTTTCTCTCATTGTGAAGTCCAAACTTTGAAGTTATTAATAAAGAATGAAGATGTTTGTTCCAGTTAAAACAGGAAAGGAAGAAAGAAAGAAGGAGAAAGAAAGAGCAAAAAAGAAAGAAAAGAAAAGAAGAGAAGGAAGGAAGGATGAAGAGAGAAGGCAAGGCAGGCAGGAAGGTAGGAAGGAATGGAGGGAAAATTCATTACTATATTAAAGTAGCAAACAAATTATCATTAAATTTTGTTGTGTTAAGATTTTAAAAAATATTTTCTACACATGGTTCTGTGTATTATGTACTCCATAAAAATTGAAGTAATTTCACAAAAAATGAAAAACAATCACAGACATATTAAAAGTGCTCATAGGGAAAAAGATAATTACACATATAATTCTTAGATTTATGCACTTATTTAAGGTTTTCAAAGCAATTTACTCAATTCATTTCTGAATTTTAGCTAATGGAAATGTAATCTCCAGATTTCACATTAGATTGAATCAGTTAACCAATTCATATGACTACTTAATTTCAAAGAGTGAAATTAAATCAGGTGTCATCATTTACAATTGACTTATCTTTACACATTACATGCTGCCTCTCTGGTCCAGAGCACTCCCAAATTTCTACGGAGAAAATAATTGTCAATATCTCCCTCTATCCCTGTCTGGAATACTTGGGGTTAAGGTTTGAATTTCTGTCTTGGAACATGGTTTTTGGAAATATTTCTCACACTCTAAAATCTTGTGAAGCTCATATTCTAAGCTCATGCTCTGTAAACTAAATTACAATTAAGTCGAACAAAGTTGGTCTTTTAATTTGTAAAGAGTGGAATTATATATATATATTGTATTTAATATTTCAAATAATTTCCCCCATGTTAATATTTAAAAGTATTTTTCAGTGCATATGCCTATAAGATTTATGAGCTACTTTGAAGGTGTGTGTGACTAAAAAAAATAATGAAAATCAACAATTTATCATGTATACATTCTTTATCAAATATCACATTAAAGATCTCAGGAACAATGGTAATTGATTAATACTTTCAGCTTTAAAATATGAGCATATCTATCATTTATTTAAATATTCAGATGTTGATTTTAATGTTTTATTTTTCAATATGATTTGTATAAGGAATTACCTTATAGCTTTTATTTCTTCTTTAATCAATGCAAATAAGAAATAGAGCTTTTATTTTCTCTGCAAACAAAAGACATTAGAATATTTTATTGTGTGGCTTTAAAGAAAGTGTTCATCATATTAAATTATTAGTTATTAATATCATTGTCAAATCTTCTCAAGATAATTTTAACTCATTTAAGCAATTTCTCTCAATATCCCTAAATGCAACATTTGAAAAATTCAAATTGAAATGATGACTCTATTTATCCTAAATATTACAGTTGATTGAATTATTAAAAACCTGTCTTGCAATTTTTTATGCCCCTTCCATTGTACAGAACTCCCATTCCACTCTGCCCTACCTCTACCCTGGACTATGATTTGGCTTTAACTTTATCAGAAATTACCACTAGTCAAGTATGATTAGCAAAAAATTACAGCCAAGGGCAAGAGACATTTCCCAACCCTCTCCTCATATTCTCTCATGCTGGTGTCTCAATACAACTATCTTTTTCAGTGGAATGTCAGTGGAAATAATAAGAGTCATTTCTGGACTGAGTGGCTAAGATGTTGATATGTGTTTCTACACATTCCCATCTGTCAATTGTGTGTATTCCCGCAACAATCATAGAAGCCACATGTTTGAAAAGCTGAATGACTGTTTGAAACAATTTGTGTTATCTTGATTAGTATAGCACATTTGGTTTTCCTGTCCATAATATCTTCCAAATATATTGTCAATTATACACAGAAGATATTTTTTTCATTTTAGTGTTCTGTTTTGGCAAAAGATATGCCATATTTTAAAAAAGCAGTTGTCTAATAGAGATTTGTTCTAAAGAATGTAGAATAAAGCATACAAAATGAATTATTTACCTAAATAAAAAAACTGTTTTTAAAAGACTATTATCAGCTGTTCTCCTGATTAAAGAGCCAAAATGTTGACTGCAGATAATTATTTTAGGTTTGTTGATTCAATTTTCTTGTATTAGTTAATGTTTTAGTTATTTTAGCCTGGGTGTTCATGGTATAAATGTGTTCCTCAAATTCCATGTGTTGAAAACTTAATCTCCAAACTCATGTCTTCTTTGGAGATGGGGCCTTTGGAAGATAATTAGGATTACATAAGGTCATCAGGATGAGGCCCATCAAACAGACCTGGTGGCTTTATGAGAAGAGAAAGAGAGATCTGAGGGGACATGCATGCTCTCACTCTCTTGTAATGTAATGACCCTCACCAGAGGCTGGTGCCATGCTCTTGGACTTCCCAGCTTCCAGAACTGTAAGAAACATATCTTTTTTCTTATGTATAACCTGAGTTATATACTATAACATGTGTACATGGGTATATGTATATGAGTTATATACGTAACTCAGGTTATGGTATCCTATTATAACAACAGAAAACAGAGAAAGACACTGGGCTTTTATGAGGACGTGAAAATAATTTGTTGAAAATTGTTAGATCAAATAACTAAGCATATTTATCTAGGATAAAATATAACAAAAGTTTAAAAAATGTGTGTGTCTGTGTGTATATGTATGTGCATTTTCTGGCCCCTATTATTGGGACTTCTATTATTGGGATCCTGTAGAACTTATACATGATATTTGTACTTCAAAGATTTCCTATAGAAAATCTGACACATAACTGGGTTTGAAAATAATTATTTTAATATTTTCCCAAAATAAGCATTCCAACTCCAAAAAAAATGACTTATGTTTACAACCTATTTTGCCTTTAACTTTACCAAGAAAATAAGGCTAGTATTATAAGAAACAGTAAAAATATAGCCTCTTTATTTCAGTATGTCTTTGGAATATTATCTCCCTACTTACTATTATTTATTAGTCAAAGGAAAAAGTTTTGTCCCTTAGGAAGAAGCATTATCCCAAGTTTTGGTACTTCATGATTTAGATTATTGTTAAAAGGCCCTGCAATGTCCCTCCTTTGATTATTTCAAGTTAAAAAATGCAAACTTGTAAAAGGTGTAAATAAAAGACAATGAGTGGAAATTTTCATGAAGCTTATTTTATTCATAGATGCAAAATTATCAGTCATCTTTCCCATTATCTCTGTCTCTGTGTTAGTCTCAGTATTTCCTATTGAACATAATTTTTTTACTCCAATATGTACATCCTTTCATTCTACTATAAAAGGAAGCCCTCAACTCTTCAGTTCCAACATATAAAAATCCCAGGGGAGGATTCTAATTTGCCAGCTTGAGAATCATGTGTGTTGTTATACCCTAAGCATGCTCTGACTAGGTGCTCTTACTTTCAACTTTAGCTACCAAATATATATTCCTTAGCCAAAACTGAGAAAGTCTCATTATAACATTCTCTCGCTGCATATTTATATGGTTGTTTTCTTATTAATTTCTGTTTTTCTTAGTTTAGTATGACCTTCATATATAGAAACACATTTATTTTTTTTTAAAAAACTAGTGTATAATAACCAAAAGACCAGGAAGCAATAAATATTTATTGAATAAAATATACTAAATACCTGCCTCTCAGGACATTTAATAAAAAATTTCAATTGATTCCAAGAGGAAAATATCACTGATGTTAATCAAGATATGTTTACCAATTCTTTACCCCTTTAAAGACAAATATAATAATAAGCAATATTAAGTCTTTGGTTTAATATGCTAAATACTACTATTATCATAGAAATATTTTTATTTATTTGTGTATCTTAATTATATATAGAAATAGGGAACTGTTCTAATTTTGTATGACAACTCATTATAAAGAAATATATTTAGTGGTAGGCACTTCTATCAGATGTCTTCTAAAGACTTCTACTTAGTTTAGTTTACTAAATAAAGATAGTGATCCAACTTAATACAGCTTTACAATAATGAATTTGATAAATAAAATAAAAAACCTATTAATCCATACGTTATTGAATCCATAACCAAGAAGAAAATTTCTAGAAGTCTGAAACACAAAGGGATCTCAAAATAAGGTTGGGAAGAGGGCATTGATTTCAAAACTTTCTGTGAGTATCAGAAGCAGATTGGGACACTAATGTTTCTAATCTAGTCAAAACTTAGAGTTACATTGGGCAAAAAGTGCTGGAAAATCCTATTCCTTGCCAGCATGGGAGTTGGATCCAGACGCACATTATGCATGCATTGGAGCACTCAGCAAATGCACTCACATAAAAAGTGAATCACAGCTACTTAAAAAGTAGAGACTTTACAATAGGCAACCCCCAGGAAAGATGTGTGTACTTCCACAAGACACAATCCCATTGAAAATTAACTTTTATAAAATTTTCCTAAAAAATATTCTGGCATGAGAGTGTCAACAAAGAAACAAATTGAACGATTTAAAGTGTAATAACTACAAAAAAATAGAGCATCTTGAAAGACTTAAATGTAATTATGTTTCAAATATTAAAAAATAGAATTCTGGCACTGGCCAGGACAGAATCTTATGACTTACATTAACTAACTCATTGAAGGCTGGGCCACTGTAGAAGATGCAGTGGTGTGTGTGTGTGTGTGTGTGTGCACGCTCTCGCGTGTTTAAAGGCTTTAGAAAGCTGATGAGATTTGAGGTTCTCAATCTCCAAGAGAAGGGAATCAAGCATTGCAAGGACAGTGGAGAATAGGGCTGTTGATTATTGGCAGAAGGCAACAAACAGTGCTATTGGTGTGCAAACAAGTTGGATTTTGGTCTCCAAAGTGGCTATGACTTGAAAGACAAGATTGGAGTGGAAGGAACCTCAGAGAAGTGAGCAGAAATAACTGTAGGCATTCTGACCACAAGTCCTTTGCAAAATCCAAAACTGTGCCTGTAGAAGTCAAGACACAAAGAAGACCAGAAGAAAGTAACCTTTGGGAGAATGAAGAATTAAGCAATGATCAGCAATTTAGGATGTTAGCAAAAACAAATTGATTCTAATCTGAACCCAGAAGCACTGGCACTGGTAAAACACTCAGAATTTTATCCAGTAATCCCAAAGGGTCACATCCTGCAACCAAGGCAAAAAATGAAAGAGACTAACCTTACACATATCTAAAATGAACACTCTAATCCTCACTGTGGTCTCCAACCCCTGGGCCGTGGACCAGTACTGGTCCGTGGCCTGTTAGGAACCAGGCTGCACAGCAGGAGATGAGCAGAGGCCAGCCAGAGAAGCTTCATCTGTATTTATAGCCGCTCCCCATTGCTTGCATCACCACGTAAGCTCCACCTCCTGTCAGATCAGCAGCAGCATTAGATTCTCATAGGAGCGCAAACACTAATGTAAATAGTGCATGCGAGGGATCTGGGTTGCACAGTCCTTATGAAAATTTAATGCCTGATGATCTGAGGTAGAGCCGAGGTGGTGATGCTAGCACTGGGGAGCAGCTGCAAGTACAGATCATCATTATCAGAGAGGGTTGACTGCACAATAAATGTAATGCACTTGAATCATACTGAAACCATGCCCCCACCCCCGTCCGTGGAAAAATTGTCTTCTATGAAACTGGTCCCTGGTGCCAAAAATGTTGGGACCGCTGCTCTATAAGATTAGAATAAATTGCTGACACTCAAACTGCTGACAGTGGAAGGACAAAAACAACAATCTTAACCTTCTTCATAAGAAGATTTCATCCTCCAGAACTTCTATAAATTTTAAAACACAGAACAAAAGGAAAACAAACAAACAATCAAAATACATACTGAAATACAAAATCAAACCCAGAGGGAAAAAACGGAAACAGATAATCAGGAAATCCAAATAAAGGCATTATGAGACATAACGTTAAAATATATGTGGTTTATATGTTAAAGAAAAATAGAGAGCTTTAGAGAATTCACAAAAGTAACCAAATGGAATTGCAATTTATTTCTAGGTATTTCACGGGTTTTATGATTTTTTTTTTTTTTTTGGAGACAGGGTCTTGCTCTGTCTTCTAGGCTGCAGTTCAATGGCACAATTACAGCTCACTGCAGCTTTCAACTCCTGGGCTCGAGCAATCCTCCCACCTCCTGAGTAGCTGGGACTAGAGGCCTGCACCACCACGTCCCGCTAAGTTTTTTATTTTTCATAGAAATGGGGTTTCGCTATGTTGCTCAGGCTGGTCTTGAAATCTAGGCCTCAAGTTATCCTCCCACCTCAGCCTCTCTGTGCACATGTGGAAGTAACATTCATCAGGTGTTGGGCAGGTGGGAGGGGGTGGAGGGGGTGGGTAAATTCTGTTGCCCAGGCTAGAGTGCAGTGGGGTCATGATAGCTCACTGCAACCCCAAACTCCTGGACTCAAGTAACCCTCCTGCCTCAGCCTCCTGAATAGCTGGGACTACAGGCACACCACTCCATCCCAGGCTAATTTTTTTATTTTATTGGAGAGATGGGGTTCCACTTTGTTGCTCAGGCTGGTCTCCAACTCCTGGCCTCAAACATTCCTCCTGCCTTGGCCTCCCAAAGTGCTAGAGTTACAGGCATGAGCCACAGCACCCAGCCAAATTGACTTTTATGTATTGAGCTAGATCCTGAAACCTTGGTATGTTTGCTTATCAATCTAAATAAATTGTTTACGTATCATTTTGGATTTTTAGGTGGACAAGTGAAGTTTCCAGTTTGCTGCTATTTTCTGTGTGTGTGTGTGTGTGTGTAAGTATATGAATGTGTACTTGTTATGGTATTTGTTTAATGCAGGTATTACATACCAGGTTATGCAAGTGTATTCAACAAGTAACTTTGTAATTATTTTGAAAAAAAAATTCAAGAAAAGTAAAAACAATGTATATATGACTAAATCTTCTTAAAGTGCAAACATTCAAAGAGCTAAACACATAAAAGCAAAGTCTGTGATTTTCAGTTAATAAAAAAGAAGTATCCTTAATAGAAGAAAAATATGGCAAGCAGAAATATAATAAACATAAATCCACAACAGAAACATTGTGTCAATACTGCAAAATCAAAATAACAAAATTTATACCCTGAAAATTACCAGATAGAAGAGCAAAATTACCTACAAGTAAACAACATTAAGATGAACATACTTTCCATAGGTAAAAATAAGGGCCAAAGGACCTGATATAATATATTCAATTGATGATGAGTAAATATCTGCTTAAGCTGTTATATAAAATTAAAATTTCAGTTTAAGAATAAGAGTTAAATATAAATATTTTAGGCATATAAACTGTAATTTTTTCACAGTATAAATCTCAATTATAATTATAAAAGGCCTTTTAGCAAAAGAAGGAAAGAATTAAAAGTAAGAAACAATAGGAACACAATTTAACCAAATATATAGATTTTTTAGATTAAATTTTGAGAAATAAAACAATAATCATTTTTGTGATAAATTAGAAACAAGTAACTTTTTGTTATAATTTACACTGAAGATTTGGTTAGCAGGGGTAGAGCCCCAAGGCTCCAGGTGGCCTACCCCCATGGCTTTGCTTGGCACAGCCTATGCTGTAGCTCTCACCAAGGGTTGTAGTTGGTTGCCTATAGCTCTTCCAGACTGGAATCAAATACCAGTGGCTCTACCAGTCTAAAGTTGTGCAGGTAGCCCCATCCCCATGGCTCCTCTAGGCATTATCTTAGTGGGAACTATCTGCAGTGTTCTCACACTCACTAAAGCCCTTTGCCTGGATTGTGTCCCTAAGGTTCCAGGAGGCTTCATCCTTCAAAACCTAGGGGTGGTGACTATGCATCTATGGCTCTTGCACCCTATGTGACAGCAGAGATAATACTATGAGGATGCCATCAAGGTTTACTGCCTGTGCCTTCCAAAGGGGTGGCCACCACAGCTTGTGCCATACCTGGGTCAATTGGAGCCACACCTGGGGGCGCTGAGCAGCACTATACAAGAATACAGGGAGCACAGCTTTGAAATTACTCTGCCCTCCAGTCCCTTGCACTCTGGGCCTATATTGAGAGGAGAAGCCCCGATGATCTCCAAACTGCCTTCAGAACCATTCTTCCATTGTCTTGTCCTAGCTTCTGTTTAGAGAGCTGCCTAATATCCTCATTGTCTTGAGGAATACTTCCTGTCTTTTATTGAGATGATTGATCCCAGCTAATCTCCTTATCAAATTTGGCCACACCCTTCATATTCTTTCCTGAACAATCTGTCTTGATTTTTTCAATATGAATAAGCTGAGAATTTTCTAAATTTTAAAGTTTTGCTTCACTTTTGATTAACAATTCCATCTTTAAGTGATTTCTCTCTTATTACATTTTACTATAAACACTCAAGAGAAGCCAAGCCACACTTTCAACACTTTGCTTAGAAATTTCCTCAGCCAAATATCCAGTTTTATTGTTTATAAATTCTAGCATTCGCAAAAACCTAGGAAATCAACACACACAGTCAAGTTCTTTGCCACATAATAGCAAGAATGGATTTTCCTACAGTTTCCAATAACATGTTCCACGTTTCTTTCTGAGACCTCATCAGAATTGTTTTTATTGCCCATATTTCTACCAACGTTATGTTCATGATTACTTGGATATTCCCTAAGAAGACTGAGGCTTTCTACTTAGCTCTCTTTTTTTCTTTCTGGTTCCTCACTAGAATTACCCTTAATAGTTCATTGACAGCCGTGTGAACTTTCTACATAATGCACCTCAAAATTCCTTCAGCCTCTACCTATTACCCAGTTCCAAAGCTGCTTTCACATTTTAGGTATTTGTTAAAGCAGCAACACCACTCCTGGTACCAATTTTCTATATTATTCCGTTCAGGTGCTTTAACAACAAAATACCATAAACTGAATAGCCTATGAACAATAGAAATTTATTCCTCACAGTTATGGAAGGTGGGAAGTCCAAGATCAAGGAGCTAATATATTCTTTGTCTGGTGAGGGCTAGTTTCCTGGTTGATAAACAGTACTTACTCACTCTGTCCTCACATGGTAGAATCAGCAACTGGTCTCTCTTGGGATTATTTTTTTATGAGGACTCTATCATCATGACTTAGTCACCTCCCAAAGGCTCTACTTCTTAATATCATTAGCTTTGGGAGTTAGAATTTTAACATATGAATTTTGAGGGGACACCAGCATTCAGACCACAGTACCTTTTCTAAATAAAGAATGTGGCATTTTTTTTGGTAGAACTTTAAATAATGCTAAAATCCTTGTATTGTTCAAGAAAAAATAGGAAATATGGAATGCATTTAAATAACGTGATGGCATACATTAAAATTTTGTATAACCATTATAAGTTAAATACAACCTTTTAAAAATATCATGAATAAGAGAAGTGGAAATATTGTAAACTTTATCAATCCAACAGAAGTGTGAATGGGGAAAATGAAAAACTTAAAACAGAAAATACCACAACATTGTAGAAATATGCCAATTACTTTTTATAATCAAAATAGAGACCAAATTGAAATGTAATAATTTAAGTACATAAGGGCCAATTGTGTACAGCCTTAAATGCAAAAATAAGATGCAAGAAATGAGAAAAAAAAATAAGTATTTAACATCCAAAACTAAAAGGAGATGAAATTTCAACACAGTTAAAAAAAAAAAAAAAAAAGGGCATGGAAACGGGAGAGGAGAAATGAATGACTCGTAGCCAGAATGTGGTTGAGGATAAACAACAGACGGAACATAAACTCTCCTGAGAAACCGTACTCTATAAATTACTAGCAAATTGTTAGAGAAATAATGTTACTTATATTGACTCTAAAGAAATTGGAAACCAGAGTTTAATATAAATATCAAAAATATTAAAAGCATTATACAGAAACACACACACACACAAATCATCCTATAAAGATTCAAACCATGTGATCTCATCCTCATAAAGTTCTAAAGGCTATAAAAAGACAGTGTTAATGTCTCATTTAAATTAGAGAAAGTGCAGTATCTTACTTATATATGTATTTGCAAAAAATGTTACAGATGCCTAGAAGTATGAATTCCTCAGTTATTGTAAAATCATCATCACAAAATAGATATACATCAAGAATGAAAAAATAGCAAATCCTGTGAAATTCTATAAATAACATTTCACCACATTAAGAGATGATTGTCAGTCATAAAATATTTTCTCAACCTGTGCCTAGGTATGTTTGCTTATGTACAGGATTTGCATATGAAAAATTGTGAAAATAACTGGAGGCCAGTGATAATCACATCTTCCTCCAGAAGGGAAGGAAGGTCAAATGAAGGGTTTTTTTCCTTATAATTATAATTCTGGTGAATTGCTAGATAATTAGTTAGTCTTGGACTTGGTAATTTTTTTACCTTAATAACATATGCATTGTTCATTGAGGGCTAAGTTAAATTTCTTTGTAATCTTATTAGAAATTTAGAAGGCAATTTCTCTTTCTTAGAAACTGCATATCATAGAAGTAATTCAAGGTCACAGAAGACAAGGAAAAAGCTGAGTATCTGGGTTTCAGTACCCACACCCTCACTTTGATCTGAGAAATTTGACTTTTAAAATACTGAGGATCCACACCTGACTTATATACTTATTATTTGTGTGTTTATTTTTATTGTATATGCACAAGGTATAAAACATGATATATTCATATATACATAATAAAATGATTACTATACTCAAAAAAATTAACTTGTACATTGCCTTTTATTGTTACTTGTGTGTGTGTGTGTGTATGTGTGTGTGTGGTAAGAGTACCTAAAACTTACTCTCTCAGCAAATTTTCTGTGTATAATTCAATATTATTAACTATAGTCCTCATGCTGGATATGAGATCTCTAGACTTAGTCATTCTACATAACGACAATTTGTACCTATTCACCTCCTCCGCCCATTTCCTCCCGCTTCCTACCTCTGGTAACCACTGTTCTACCCTCTGATTTTTTTGTATTTACTTTTTTTTTTTAGATTTCACATATAAGTGAGATCATGCAGTATTTTTCTTTCTGTGTCTGTTCTACTTTACTTAACATAATGTATTCCAGATTCATCCATGTTATCACAAATGGCACTATCTCCTTGTTTTCTAAGGCTGAAAATATTACATCATATATGTCTATATATATGCTTATATATTAATATAATCACAATTTATTTGTCAATGGACACTTAGGTTGTTTACCTATTTTGTAAATAATGCTTCAGTGAACATGAGAGTGTAGTTTCTCTAGGAGTTCAGGTTTCCTTCCTTTTGGATATATATCCAGCATAGAGACTGCTGGGTTATATTGTCATTCTACTTTTCATTTTTTGAGGAAACTCCATACTGTTTTCCATAGTAGGTATACCAATTTACATTCACTCAGTAATACTCAGTAATAAATTCCTAGAAACATACAACCTACCAGTACTGAATCAAGAAGAAATAGAAAGCTTGAATAGACCAATAACAAAAAAGGAGAGTTAAGATGTAACAAAAAATCTTCCAAAAAAGGAAAGCCCAGGACCAGATGGCTTCAAGGCTGAATTCTAGCAAACAAACAAAGAAAAATTAGTGCCAATCCTTCTAAATACTTCCAAAAAATAGAAGTAGACAGAATACTTTCAAACTCTTTTTATGAGGCTAGCATCTTCCTGATACCAAAACCAAACAAACATGTCACAGGAAAAGAAAACTACAGACCAATATCTCTGATGAATATAGATCTAAAAATCCTCAAGAAAATACTAGCAAACCAGATTCAGCAACAAATAAAAAACATTATATACCATGATCAAGTGGAATTTATCCCTGGATGCGAGGTTGGCTTAATGTATTCAAGTCAATTAATGCAATACACTACATAAATGCAATGAAAGATTTAAAAAAAACTAATAGATGCAGAAAAAGCATTTGACATAGTTCAACATCCTTTTATAATAAAAACTCTCAATAAAATGAAATTTTCACAGCATAATAAAGGTCATTTATGAAAAGCTCACAGCTAATATAATAATCAATGGAGAAAACAAAGTTTTTTCTTGACAATCTGGTACAAGCCAAGAATTACTGCTCTCACCACTTCTATGTAACATAGCAGTGGAAGAACAATTAAACAAGAAAAAAATATCCATATAAGAAAGGAAAGAGTACAATTATCTATGTTTGCAGATGACATGATCCGCTCTCTCTCTCTCTTTCTCTCTCTCTCTCTCTATATATATATATACACACACACAAACACACAAACACATATTTATAATTGTGTTTACATAATATGTAGCTATACAGCTCATGGAAGTCCTTGTAAAATGAATTAAATAAATGTTTAAATCTGTTTTTAAAATTTAAAAATGTAAGATATATTAGTTTACATGCTACTTGCTACTTAAAGAGTATTTAGATTAGAAAGTCAAGTAATTTGATTCCATCTAACTCATAAGAATTACAAAATGGAAAAAATATCTTATTATTTCTGTAAGTCTCAAAATGTGATCTGTGGAATACTTTCATTAGTATTTTTTATATTAATAGTACTGGGATGTAGATTCTTTGATCCTAGATAAGACATACTAATTTGGGATCTCAGTGAGGCAGATCCAAAAATTTTCATTTTTATTAGATCCACTAATTGCTTCTTTACTGACTTTGAATCTATCTAAAACTAAAATTTGTGAAATTATTGTTTAAATATTTTGATTTTATGCTGTTAGGAAATACCTAATCCTTGGAAAATATTCTATAAGCTCCTCTTCACAATTTCCATTATCTTTCCTCATGAGCACTTTTATAACTTAAGTGCAATTACTCAAAGAATGGAATATTTTTTAAAAAGATAAAGTTAATTCTAAGAAAAGAGAAATTTTGAGTATATTTTATCTTACATCATCTGTAATTTAAATATGTATAACATTTGAAGTTAAGAAAAGAAATGTACAAAAAGGCATACTATAGTTGTAAACTACAATAACTTTTTTTCTGAAAAAAGGAAAAAAAATAAATCATTGGTTTGGAGCTAATCTTTTTCAACAAATCAGAGTGAGTAATGTAGATAAAATATTGAGAATGATTTAGTTAGCCTTTTTAAAAGGCAAGATATGAGGTCTTGATATATCTAGAAAATAACAGTGCATAAAAATAAAACAAGAAATATCTGATATAACACGTAAAACTTTAATTACCTCTTAAGAATCTCTTGAAATTAAAAAAACCTACAGAGTAGTAAGCCACCTCACATTGTATAATACATATCATTTGAATGGATATTATCATCAACTTTATGAACTTTCTTGAAACGACAGGATTTCTCTTTTATATTTATGGCACCAGTCATCCAGAGTTTTATACTCACTATCCAGGCAAATGCCACTGGAATACTTATTAATGAAGCGAACCTGAATTTTGCACCTTCACTTCACAATCTGAAACATATGAAAAAAAAGTCACTTTTGGAACTACTAAACAAGGTAAGGTTCAAAGTGTTTAAGTTTCATTTTTACAATCACATAATGCATAATGTACAAATTATGTAATAACCAAGCAAAGAAAAAGAAGCATTTGTTATGCGATTACAGAAATCCTGATATGGAGAAAAATCATTCGCATATTAATTAAGGGTAGTAGTTTCTGTCAACAAAATCACTGTGAAGGAAAGTTAATTTTGCTCTGGAGATCTTAATTATGCTACAAAACTGTCAATCATAGATGTATTACCTTGGTCTACTTCTTTCTAAGGGTTTAATTTTTTCTCAATTGTGTAACACAAGGGGTTATTTTAAAATTCTTTGAACATGACTTTTAGCACTAAATATCTTTGGTGATATTTAGACAATAAAAATATATGTAGAATATAAAATTGCAATAAAATTGTTGAAAATAAAAGAATGAACTTCTACTTTATATTAAAATTTCAGGCTTTAGTTAAAATAAAAAGAGGTCCTTAGGTGACCTTTATTCTTCATATCAGAAAAGTTATCTTACTAAAATGAAATGAGCTATTTAGTAATTTGTCTTATCCCTAGGTTTTGTGACAGAGAAAATGTATCCTTCATGTTCATTATTTATGTTCTATTGTGTAAGAGAATGTAAGACTGTTGTAGCTAGAACTTGGATCATCCTTACCAAGTAGTAAGAAATACGAGGCACGTGGACTTACACTTCGCCTGGTGGTAATGAGGCAACCCTTCTTGCTGGGTGGCGTCAGAGGAAGCTTAATGGAGTGTCTGTGTTTTTACCATCACTCTGTACTAGAAGTAAACAGATATCTTTCCATTTTCCCGCTAGTTTGGCATCAGTGGAGGTTTAGTGAGAAGGCTGACCTCTCATCCGTGCCCAGCAGTAACAACAGCCCCCCTCCCCCATGTCAATAAAGGCAGAGGGGAGAACCTAGACTTCCAGCCGAGAATAAAGAGGCTCCATCCTTCTTTCACCAAGTAAGAGCCTATTTGTTACAATATAATATAAAAAATGTTCAGGTTTTATTGGATAAATGCTTCAGGACATTGGGCAAGAAGGACTTCTTGAGTAACACACCCAAAGCACAGGCAACCAAAGCAAAATTGGACAAATGTGATCACATCAAGCTAAAAAGCTTCTGCACAGCAAAGGAAATAATCAACAAAGTGAAGAAACAACCCACAGACTGGGAGAAGATATTTACAAACTACCCATTTGACAAGGGATTAACATAATAGCTAGAATATATAAGGAATTCCAATAACTCAATAGGAAAAAATTAAATAATCTGAATAAAACATGGGCAAAGTATCTGAATAGACATTTCTCAATAGAAGACATACAAATAACTAACAGGTATATGAAAAAAATACTCAACATCAATCGTCATCAGAGAAATATAAATCAAAACTACAATGGGATATCATCTCCCCCCAGTTGCAAAGGCTTTTATCAAAAAGGCAGGCAATTACGAATGCTGGCGAGGATGTGGAGTAAGGGGAGCCCTCATACATTGCTGGTGGGAATGCAAATTAGTGTAACCACTGTGGAGAACTGTATGGATGTTCCTCAAAAAACCAAAATTAGAACTGCCATACAACACAGAAAATTCCGCTGCTGGGTGTATACCAAAGAAGGGGAATTCAGTATATCAAAAAGATATCAGCACTGCCATGTTCACTGCAGCACTATTCACAATAGCCAAGATGTAGAATCAACCTAAGTGTCCATCAATGGATGAATTAATAAGAAAATTGTGGTACATATACACAATTGGGATATTATATAGCCACAATAAAGAATGAAATCCTGCCATTTGCAACAACGTGGATTGAACTAGAGAACACTATGTTAAGTGAAATAAGCCAATCACAGAAAGACAAATCTCTCATGTTCTCACTTATATGTGGGAACTAAATATTAAAAACAATTGATCTCCTGGAGACAAAGAGTAGAATGATGGTTACCAGAGACTGCAAACGGTAGCAGGAGGGAGAGGGGGGATAAAGTGGGGATGGTTAATTGGTACAAAAATATAGTTAGACAGAATAAACAATATGTGATAGTACAGTAAAGTGACTATAATCAATAAGTTAGGAAATACTTTAAAATAACTAAAAGGATGGAATTGGAATACTCAACACAAAGAAATGAAAAATGCCTGAGGTGATGATTACCCCAATTACCCTGATTTGATTAATTCACAGTATATGCCTATATCTAAACATCATATGTACCCTCTAAAGATATACAACTATTATGTACATGTAATAATTAAAAATAAAAAATATAGAAAACTAAACAAGCAAAAAATGTTCAGGTTTTGATAAAAATTACTTACTATACTAGAAGCTAGAAAATCTAAAATTGAATGATAAAAGACACTCAACAGGTGACAACACTGAGATGTCACAGATGTTAGAATTGTCTGACAAGAACTTTGAAAGAACCATTGTAAAAATGCTTCAATAAGCAATTACAAACATGCTAGAAGTAAATGGAATGCTATAAAGACTGAGAAAAAGTGAAAGTGTGAACTCAGCAAACAAAAGAATATACAAAGAAGAAGCAAATGAATATTTTAAAATTAAAAAAATACAATAACCAGAATACAAATCCCAACAGATGGGCTCAACAGCAGAATTGAAAGGATTGAGTAAATGATCAGTGAGCTCAAGAATACCAAATAGATGCTACCTAATCTCTACAACAGAAAGAAAATGGGCTGAAAAGAATGAGCAAATACTCAGGGATATATTGGAGTATAACAAAAATTCTAACATTTGTGATAATGAAATCCTAAAAGAATAGAAGAATGATACTGAAAAAGTGCTTGAAGAAATAATAACATGAAACAAAAACCTACATATTTAAGAGCAAACTACAAACGCTATAAACCCAAAGAAATTCAGAACAATAAACACCATAGTCAAATTTTTAAATCCTAAAGACAGAGAAATCTTGACACCAGTGAAAGAAATGACACTTTATCTATAGGGGAAAAATTATACAAATAACAGTGAATTTCCTATCACAAACCTTGGAAGTCAGGAGAAAGTGGCAAAACATGTTTCAGATGATGAAAACAGAGAACTGTCATCCCATAGATCCAGTGAAAGTATTATTCAGGAAAAATGGGGAAATGAAAGAAAACTATTGGAATTTTTTATGTGTCTTTAAATGTAAAGAAAATAACAAAAGAAGGCATATTGGAATATTAGAAAGAAGAAAAACAAAAGGATATATACACACACACAAAGGGATATATATAACTATGTATGTATGCAATGCACATATACATATATATACACACACTTTTTTTAGTTTTCCAAATAGTTGAAGGTTAAAGCAAAATTTATAACACTATTGTACAGTATATATTATATAATCTATATACATTGAATATTTTCTCAATACATATAGAAAAAATACTTATGCTGTAATTTGAATGTTTCTTTCCCTCCAATACTTATATGTTGAAATTTTAAGTACCCTGGTCATGACATTAGGATGTGGGGCATTTGGCGAGGTGATTAGTCATGAAGGCAGAGCCATCATGAATGGCATTAGCACCCTTATAAAGGATACCCGAGGGAGCTTTTCTGCCCCTTCCACCATGTGAGGACACAATTACAAGATGTCATTTATAATCCAGAAAGCAATCCTTCACCAGACACTAAATCTGCCTTGACCTTGGAATTCTCAGTCTCTAGAACTGTGAGTAGATAAATTTTTGTTACTTATAAGCTACCCAATTTGTAGTATTTTGTGATATTAGTCTGAATGGATAAAAGCAATTTAAGATAATTATAATATAAATGGGAGAGAGTGAAGACACTTAACGAGAGGTTAAGTTTTTAAATTTCACTTGAATTGCTAAAATGTTGACACTGGTAGATTGCCATAAAATCACTTATATAAAATGAAGTACCTAGAACAACTTCTTAAAATATTATGCAAAGAAATACATTAAGAAACTAAAAATAAACCAAAATAAAATTCTAAAAAATGTTCACATAACTCACAGGAAGGCAGAAAAATGACAACAGAGGAGTACAAAACAAGAAAAAAAAAAACAGAAAAAAACCCAATAAATAAAATGGTAGACTTAAGCCCTAACACAATAATAATTACATTAAATATATAGTATGTAAACATACTAGATAAAAGACAAAGATAAGTAGAGTAGGTAATAAAAGAGAAATAACTACATGCTGGCTACAAGAAACTTATTTTAAATGGGATGATTTATATGGATTGAAAGTAAGAAGATGGAAAAATATTCAGATGTACAAATATAAATAAAATTTATACAAAATTATTAAATTATGTTAATGTGGATCTAAAGCAAAGATTATTTAATAAAAAAGATAACAGGCCAGGTGCAGTGTCTCACAGCTGTAATCCTAGCACTCTGGGACGCCAAAGAAGCATGATTGCTTGAAGTCAGGAATTTGAGACCAACTTGAGCAAGAACAAGACCCTGTCTGTACTAAAAATAGAAAAATTAGCTGGGCATGGTGGCACGTGCCTCTAGTCCCAGCTACTTGGAAGGCTGGGGCAGGAGGATCGCTTGAGCCCAGGAGTTTGAGGTTGCGGTGAGCAATGATGACACCGCTGCACTCTAGCCAGGGCAACAGAGTGAGACTCTGTCTCGGAAAAAAAGGAAAAAAAAGATAACATAACAAAAAAATGAATATCTGAATATATTTTACTATAGTTTCTATACATTAAAAATAAAGCATAGTCAAGTGTCTAGACCCAAAATTAAATAGCTTTACAACATAATTGAAAAATAATTGAAATATATATTACATGTACAAAGTACAAAGATAATTATAAAGTATACAAAGATAATTATCATGTACAAAGATAATCATGTACAAAGATAATTATAAAAGTGAAATGGCAAAAATGGTAATTTAGAGAAATCAAGGCCATAAAGATTTGTTTGGCCAAGATCCTGGAGAAATGAAATGTAAAACTAAAAGAAGTGAGCCCTATATTCTCAATTTGTCTGCAAGAAATTTACTATTTCCTAAGCAGATCAATAGTAAATATACAGATTGAAGGAGAGAGAAAGAATGAGAGGCAATAATTAAATGCTATTATAGCGCAGTGAAAAGTTCTAACACATGTGCAAGGTATAGCAATAAAGAAAAGAAGAGGAATGGAGAAAAATTAATATTTGAAGACATAATGTCAGAAAAGTTAATAGAATTGATAAAAGATGTTAAGCCACAGATTCGAAATCACTAAAAACTATAAGGAGGATAAAAAAATTAAAAACACACCTAAGCACATTGTAGTAAAACTGCTGAAATCCAACAGCAGTGTGAAAATCCTAAAAGTAGCCAAAGAAAAATCATACCTTTTTTCAAAGAAAAAGCACTAAGGCTGGTAATTTCTTCAATGCCAGGAGCCAGAAAATGATGAAATGGCCTCTTTAATCTATTAAAGAAAATTAGCGACAGCTTGGAAAATTCTGTCAAAATCAATGCAAAATTAAAACATTTTTTGAAAAAACTAAATTATTTTAGATCATTCTAAGCAGACTTACACTAAAAAAAAGATACTAAATAGAGTACATTTGAGGAAAAGGATATCACAAATGGCAATAATGTTACACAGAAAGGAATGAAGAACAATTAAAAAGTTAAACATATTAGTAATTTAATTGACTATTGACTGTACAAAGTAAAAATAATAATGAAACTCCTGGGAGCTTTAAAAATATCTAAATATGAATTCTATGAAAATAACAGACCAATAGATGAAAGGGGTAAAATTAATTAAAATTTGTAAAATCCTTTCATAATCTGGAATGTGGTAAAATTACTCCTTTAGGTATGACAAAAATAGCCTTAGTGTTCCCTTTAGCTTGACAAAACTTTTGACAGCTTTCTTACCAATTATAGAACTCCTCCCTTTTTTAGAACGTAAACTTTAGAAATGTTGTCATTGAAAATTCTTTCTGTGCCCTTTTGAAATATATGTAAAATTTCTTTCAGCCTCTTGCCAGTTTTACAACCCAGGAAATGCCTTTCTCAAGGACCTGGGAGCCTATCCCATTGATATCCCTAGGGAGAGTAGGAATCTAACTTCCATGGATGCTAATTAGAAAACACAGATGGCTTAATCACAGAGAAAACCATTTGCACATTTGATGCAGGGGATGTCCCAGTGAAGGGAGGAAAGCCCCCAGAACTCACCAAGTGGGTTCTTGGCTTCATGTGGGAAAGAATTCAAGTGTGAGCCAACTAGCAACAGAAAGTTTATTGAGATAGAGACAGACAGACCCTACTCCACAGACAGAGTAGGAGGAGTCCTTTTCTAAGCAGGAGCAGGACCATTTATGGGGCAATGGTAACATTTTTAAATGTTCAAAAACCCCATTGGGAAACAGCAATACGTAACCAGAATTGTCTTGAGGTCAGACCATAAAAGTTAATCATAAACTGCTGTCAGAGAAAGGTATACACAAACAGTTTTAAGGCATCTGGCTTATTAATTTATCCATATTTGGGTGGTCCCAGGATGGCGACTTGCTGGCGACTTCCTTGTTCAGGGTAGTTAGGGACTGGTGTCAGCAGAAATGGCTGCATTCAGGCTCTCTTGAGCTTCCTTTTCTGCCTAATCCCTCCACTACACTCAAGAATAACTCAATGTGTCTGATATATCCCGTTGACCAACCTTCCACTTAATGCTCTCCAGCACATTTTCACTAGTTCACGCCAGCACTTGAAAATCCTTACGTTTCTTGTTTTGGTAGAATTGAGGTTAGTCCCATATCACAATGGTCTTGAATAACATCTTTCTTGTTTAACTTTGTCCAGCATAATTTTTACTTTGAAAGGTAGATTTCAGCTTGAATCAGAGATAGACCAGGGTTGCTACAACAAAAACCTTTATTCTGTCTCTCTAACCATATGCTCAAATTACATATCTTCATGAAATTAAAGTTAATCAAGAAAGAGGGAGAAAAACATCCCCAGATTCACTGGAGGAAAGAAGAGAATTAAAGAAGTATGTCCTGGAAGGGAGCCAGACAGTGATAGTACGACCTCTAGTAGATGAGAGTCTATTGCAGCAGTCAAACAATATCAACAGAAGGATAGAAACTGTAGAGAAGAATACATAAAATTTTTTGCTGGTATTTTCCCTCCATTGATGTAACCTACATGATCATGAAGACTTAAATCAGAGAGATTTGATTTTGTGGTAATCCAGATAATTAAGAAACAAAAAGTCAGATTAAGAAGGGAAATCTAAGTGAGGCCTAAAATTTTATCACTTTAAAAATACAAATTAAATGTGGGCACTGTGCAGATTGAGCCATAGAGAAGAAAAGAAAAGAATAGAATAGAATAGAATAGAATGGAATGGAATAGAATAGAATAGAATAGATTAGAATAGAATAGAAATAAGAGAATAGAATGCCAGAGTGCTTTTTGAGATGTTTTAGGAAGATGTGCCTGGTGTAACAATCAAAGCTTTAAACATGATGATACAATCTTAAAACAAGTTTTCATAGCAAGTTTTCATTCCAAGTATTATTTTGAGTAAGAAATCTGATAAAAATATGGGTGCGTATTTGTTATCATGCTCTGAAATGCAGCACAGATATAAGATAGTACTTATATAATGACAGCAATGTAACTTGAAATTTAGTTATGGATCCTGTGGCTTTTAGTGTTAGACTTGAGAAACAGCTAATATAAAATTCCATTAGTTGATTAAAATAATGTTTCTGTCCATGTCTTTTTTGGTTCTATCAATTTGAATAAAAAAATTCTTAAGATGTATCAGAACCATTTACCAAATTTCAGAAGAAAATACAAAATGTAATTAGAGATAGAAATAGATCAATCCAGAATAGATTAAAGGTTTTTTTTTTTGTGGAAGAGTGAAATTACCTGAGCAATAATCCTCAATTTCCTAAATATATATAGATGGTTATGAAGATATCCATTGTTAAGTACCAATTTTTGCCATACTTCCTTAAAACACAGGCACAGAATACTCAAGAGTTAAGTGAATGCTGGTTTTAAGAAATATCAGTTGTCATCATTTGGTCTTGGCCCAACAGTAAAGAAAATTAACAACCTTACTGAATTAGTTTATTCTATGAGAAGTGTGGCAAGGATTTTTCCTGAGATATGAATTATGTGATTGTCTTTATTGACAAAATTCTACATATTATGCAATATTTTAGTTGATATATTCCATTATTTTTCATAGGCTTTTGAAGGAGCTTGCTAATTTTGTTATTAAAGCAATAAAATCTCGAAATCATTGAAACTTCATAAAGCATCAATTAGTAAAGGACCTGATACACAATGAAAAGGTCATGTCCAGGCAGGAGAAAACACATAGAGTTGCACCTTAGCTTTGTCAAATCTAGTACAAGTTTGCAAATATGTTATCTTTCAATATTAATATTGTATAGTATTTTTAACTTATTTTATACTTTTTCTATTAACACAAATGAAATTTTAAGAAAATATATATAAGTGTTATTCATTTACTATAAAAACTTGAGTCAAATGTAACATTACTTAGATATAATTATATTACTTAATTTCCTCCTTAAGATATTGGTTTGAACATATTTACATTGTTCTGTTTTAGTCAAATATTTTTGAGTCTTTGTAACATTAATATTCCAAATTAAAGAATGTATAAAAATGCAAGTGAATATTTTGTGTGGGGGGGTCAGTGTGTTATAAATTTTGAATTCATGAATAAATTAATAATTGAAACTTTATATGTGAGACTCTAAAGGGCATTAATAAATTATCTAATTTTACCTAGTTGTCTAAAAACTTAATGAACTTTCTTAACGTTAGAAATGTATTTCTTTCTTTAAAAGATCATCTCTGTATTACTTAGTCTTAAAAATGATGTTAATCATTCTCTATTTTAATTAAAATTATTGATAAAATATCTTTATATTGCAATGACATTAACTCTACAGAGGAAATAATATTCATTTTCTTTTCGCTTGCATATTACAGTGATATTAAAAATTCAATGTAATATTTCCAGTTTATGATGTGTCTAAAATCCAGTTAACATGAACATTTATTTGAAGAAATCATTTAATAGAATTGGTTATATTTATAATACCATTAGTATACTGTTTAGTTTTGAAATATTTCTTATGTCTGAATTCTTCGGAAACTGAAAAACAAACCTATAAAATAAAATGTAATAAAGGCATGTTTTTTCAAGGCAGGCAATTCTTGGAGAATTATCAAATGCTTCAGCTAGGTGCTAAATAACATTACAGTAGTTCACATTTTTCCCATTGATTCATTTTATTTTGCCTTGCATATAATGCTATTTTTGGAAAATTACATAATAATGAATGAATTAACATATAAGAGAAAAATTTTGTGGTTTGGGAAGTTTTCAAATAAGTTACATTTTTTAGTTATTCAAGTTATAAATGTCTTCAAAAACTTAACAATATTCTATTTTTTAAGAATCTTTCCATTTTATGAGTAAAAAATTGATCTGTAAGACAAAAAAATAAAATTACGCTTTTTTTAAAAAAAGGAATCACTTTACAATGGATTCACAATGTTTCTATAACTTAAAAGACCTTCATTTTTCTCTAACTTCATAAGTGATCTCAACGCTGACTTTGGAAATCACCTTTGCTAAGTTTTCATTGATCCATAAAGATTTAATTGCTCCATATGTTGCAAATTCACTGCTAACTGAAGTGTAATCAGTAGTTTGCATGTTTCTGATTACCATATTTCTTTGGGGATATTTCATTAACGGTTAAAAATAATTGAAAACTGTTTTTTAATTGATAATGGTTCCCTTCATTCTTTATTTTATGGGCAGCACTCCCTACTGTGCTACTCCATATTATGATTACAGACCTGGAAGAACACTTGAGTGATTTTCTAAAAGCTTTATTTGCTCAAGTCAGGTGAATTCCACTTCAATATTTTTTTTTCTAACAACTAAAACAACAAAAAGGATTTTATAAGATAATAACATCTCACTGACATGCCATTTCACCCTATTTAATGAGAAAATTAACACTATACTACTTATAAGGCAAATATTACTGTCACTATATTTGTAATACTCAGTGAGGCATATGATTCTAGGTTCGTATAAATGTAGAGCACCACATTTCAAAAATATTCTGGCAGTGATTATGTTCCCTCTATGTTAACCTCAAGGAGAATGACCCCAAAGTATTTCTTTGTATAATTAGAAGTCATAAAATGTATTTAACTTTACACATATCCTTTTATTGTTGTTTTTTGTGCCATTAACTATTTTTCTGATTGCAAAATATGTATTTCAGAACATGTAACTTACAGAACATAGGAAACTCAAGGAACAAAAAATATAAAAATTGATCTATTAAGTTACCTCTTGATAACGAATTCTATTAAAAAATTTGATTTATTTCTCTCCAGAAAAAAGTTATGCCTCTTCAGCCCAATATGCAAAATCCAAGAGTGTGCTGTGGACCTTTATTCAGCCAACACTATTGGCAGAATTGAAAAGGGGACCCCAGATGAGTAGTATGCTGGAGATCTTATTTTAAAAAGTATTCACTACAGATGGTTGCAGATAAACATAGCTATGATTCAGGGCCCAACACATGACTGAAATTTTTAATGATCTAGTAGAACTGGCAGTGAAATCATAGCCTCTTCAAACAAAAAGACATTATCATTGCATTCCACACTTACTACTGGTAAAGAGAACACACAACACCTGGTAACTCTCTGGATTTTGGAGGTATCATATTCAGCAGTTTAAAATGCTGACTTAACCCATTTACCAAGTGAGAAGTAAGGCTGCCAAATTTGAATAGGGTCCAGTGCAAGAACAGGTTCTGAAGCAAGTACAGCCTGTGGTATAAACAGTCCTATCCCTTGAATTATATAGGTAAGCCAACTCTATATTTCTTAAAATATCTCTGGTGGAAAACAATTCCATGAATCCAAGTAGAGTATATACTAAGCCCCATAAAAAGAAAAAAAAAATGAAGCTTAAGAGGGTTCTGGGAAAAGGCTATGTTTCTGCCCACAGAATTATAGACTATTGGAAAAACAGCTTCTAGTGTGCCCCTGGACCCAATTATGACAGAGCATTAGGCAATGAAATGACCTTGAGCCCAGAGCTGAGTTCTCTTAGACCTGCAGCATCACAAGATAAAGCAGAACCAACAAAAATCAATTGAAATATAGAATTGATATATCTTAGATTAGGCAGAAACCATGTACCACGGATTGGCCAGAGAATACAAGAAAGTTGAGTAAGCAAATGGCTCAGTGTATGAAATTCAACATTGTTGCACCATTGCCTCTTCCTCAGCTCAGTGTATGACTTCAAGGTGGCTTCCTTATGACAAGCTGATAGAGGCTGAAAAAGGCAACACTTGGTTCATGTTCATGGATGGGGCAGTTGAAAATGTTACTGCAAGATGAAAATATGTGCCTGCAGTATAACTCCACTCAGGGATGTCCCTAAAAGACAAGGCAGAAGAAAAATTATCCTAATAAGCAAAGTTTTAAGTAGTGTTTCTGTTCTTAACTTTGTGTCAAAAGAGATCCGACTTGTGGTTAGAATGTATAAGTCAGATGGGCATTTGTAATTGGCTTGACTGTTTGGTCAGGCCTGGTTAAAAAGAAAGAACAAAAAATTGTTGGAAAAGATATTTGGGAGAGGGGGATATGGAAAGACCTGCAAAAGTGAGCATGAAGTGTGAAATATTTTTACCACGTCTAAACATGCTAGAGTATGTCCACTATAGAAAGATCACTAAATAACAAAGGGAACAGAATGACCCAGCAAATTGATATCAGCTAATCTCTGTTATTGACCACCTGAATATTTGTACAACAGGCTCATGAATATTGTATGTATGGTGGCAAAAATAGCTTATGGATAGGCTCACCAGAATGATCTCCCAACTCACCAAGGCTGTATTAATTACAGAGAATCCAAAAATTTGCTTTGCCAGAGAGTGAGACAAAAACCAAGAGTCCAAAATTACTTAGACCAACTGACTACTTGGTGAAAAGTTCATTATATTCAATCTCTTTCACTAAGGAAGGGGCATGATTTGCTTTTACTATAATTGATGCAGATTCTGTGTATAAGTTTAAATTTCCTGACAAAATAGCTTCCGACAGCATTAGTATCTTAAAACTTATATTGTGTTTGATACATTTACAAAAGATTTCACAAGTATTAGATCACAGAACTTATCTTTGGCAAAGCAGTTTTGGCAGCATAAATAAAACCATGATATTCATTGTTCACATGACACATCACATCACTGAGAATCTGCTAGTTAGAGAATGATGGAGTGATGTTTGAAGGCATATTTGAGGCAACAGCTTGGAGATGATGCCCTCTGAGAATGGGGCTTAAAATTCTAAGATACAATGTAAATCATTTTATGAGATATTGTCCCCAATAGTTAGAATATGTGGAAGTAGGGTGGAAGTAGGAACGGCCGCACTTACCTTGACTCTAAACCACCCACTTGGGAATATGGGCTTTCTTTCCCCACAAATCAATGCTCTGTGTATCTAAAGGTGCTGGTTTCTGAAACGGAAATGCTTACTTAGGGGGCCACAAGAGAGTTCTTTCAAACTTTAAATTATAGTTACTGCCCTATGACTTTGAGTATTTTGTACCAAAAGACCAGCTGAAAGGGAAAGGAGTTATTTTCTGTTCTGGTTACCTATTGCTGTGTAATTATTTAACTGTAACCTCACGGTATAAAACAAATGCTAATTATGCTCATGGCTGCTGCAGGTCATAAATTTGGACAGAGCACAGTGGAGGTGGCTTATCTGTCCTCCATGGTGACAGAATTCTCAAAAGGAAGACTCCAAGACTCAGACTGCAATCATTTGATGGATGGCTCATTTTCAAGTCTGGTTATTGACACTGCTAGAAAGCTGGAATCCCTAGGTCTTCTCCATGTGGACCTCACCATATAATATCTACTGTGGGCTAGCTGAGACTTCCTCACAACATTGTGACTGATTTTTCAAGAGCTACAAGCATTCCAAAAAGAGGAAAACCTAACACTAGAAGTCACATGTTACCATTTTTACCACAACTTCTTGGGTGAAGTTGTCATAAGCCTACCAGATCCAAGAGGAATAAACTCCACCTCTTGATTGGAAATTGACAAACTTCAGAAGAGCAGGTGAGACTAGATATATAGCTGTAGCCACTTTTTTTTGCCAAATAGGAAGCCTTTTATTGAATTTTATTATTAACATATATGAATTCATATTATTATATTAAAATGATACATACTCATAGAAAAAAGTTAGAAATCATAGAAAAGTATAAGAAAGTCATTCAAAACACCCCAAATTACCATTGTTAATAATCTGCTATTCATCATCATTTAGAATCATAGAGCTACTCTTCAAAGACTAATAAGCAAAATGCTTTGTTTACTGGTATGTAAAAACTACTCCCTAAGTTAATATAGGTAGAAAGAAAATGCTGGTTCATGATACCTGATGATGTGTATGTGTATCCACCAAATCATATGATACTAGCTATTCTGGTTTTGGGGATGTGAGACAAAATATCCTCCCTTAGAAAGACTGCTAAATGGCAGGACAAAAAAAGCCATTTTGCATTTGGCCTTTTTGACCCATAAAGCAATAAGCACTTGAAAAACTATTAACTTTTTTGTTTTGTTTTATGTTATGGTATTCAATGTATTTGAACTGTTTTTATTTTATTTATTTATTTGTTTATTTATTTTAAATTATTATGGGTACATAATAGTTGTTTATCTTTATAGGGTATATGTGGTATTTTGATACAGGCATACAATGCAAGTTAACCAAATCAGTGTAATTGGGGTATCCACCACCTCAGGCATCTATTGTTTGTTTCTGTTAGAAACATTCCAATTCCATACTTTCAGTTATTTTAAAGTTTATCCTAACTTATTGTTGATTATAGTCACTTTGTTGTGCTATCAAATACTGTTCATTCTATCTATTTTTGCACCCATTTTTGAAAATAAAAACTTTGGCATTATTCTGGGGTTTGGTGACATGTAGTTGAAAGTAATCATCAGGAACAGGTATTACACAATGGAATCAGAGGCAAATACCTTTTGCATGTAGGTGATCCACTGGAGTTTGGCTTCAGAATCCCCTATCTCTTCCTGACAATAAATGGACAAATGCAGAAGCAGGAGCAGGGCCTGGGAAGTTAAGTGATCAGGGACTTAGAGACCTCACGGAGGAGGGTGCAGTTAGCCCTATCAGATAAGCCATAAAGATCAACAGAGGAGCTATACAAGGATAAAGGCAATCTAGAATGGTTGGTGTTTGAAAAGGGGTGTGATGAGTATCAGTTGCAGGCTTGAAATTTTTTGTTCCAGTCTCTTATTCATATCAATTTCCTCTGGAAAAGAAAGGAGAATCTCAGGGAATCATCTACCTTAGCTATTCATATGGTACAAAGTAGGTCATTCTAGGGAGTGCAAGAGATGAAATTTAGTAGATTGTAGTAGTTTCCATAGTGCACTGTTAAGACCTCCTAAAAGGCTGAAGCACTCATTCCTCCAGCTTCTAGGAATAAAGAATAAAGCTGAGTCTATTTCTGGTAATTGATTTCAACTGAAGAGAGCCCTTTAGTCAAGAGCACAGCTCAACCCCAGGGGCAGTCTAGATGCAATGACTGGATAATGTTTGAGGTATAAAGCCCTTTCCCCTGGCATCAAATTGGAAAGACAGAGGCTGACATCTCTTGAATGGTAATGGCATTACTATTTAATTTTTTCTCTACACTCAGGCCTAATTCTATATTTCCAAGATTTGACAGAGCATGGCAACATATTTATTGTGTATGAACTTTGTACTCTGTTTTCCAAGGTAGCTTAACTTTGATCTATAACACTATATTGAAAAATAAGAAGACATTAGGTAAAATTGAATAAGAGAGTTCTGCAAGAATAGCATTAACAATATTTAATAAGGGTTAAGAAAGAAAGCTTTTCTCAAAAGTTTATAAACAGTATAATCCCAATAAAGTAAAATAAAATAAAATATGAAAAGTTGGTTATGTATGTATGTGGGGGGGTGTGGGAATATGATGTAAACCCATGGACAATTATAGCATGATATGTATCAAACTCTTGATGGATTATATATCAGTCATCTAGAAAGAGAGCGCACTTAGGCAATTGTTTAAAGAAAAAAACTTCCACTTTCCACTTGTTATAAGTATTCAGACTTTTAGATTTGTTTGATTTTTAAAATATGACCATGTGTTTTTAATTTTTTAAAGTAAGGGAAGCAGAAAGACCTAAAAGTCTATACCTTTTGAAGAAGTAATCTGTCCTCAGTCAATAAAATGCTTTCATTATGTTTTAATTTGCATGTAAAATATGTAACTGTCCTTAATAAGATCTACTGAGACTACAAAGTAAAAAGCAAGATTATCCTTTTCCTCATAGAGAATACGATCAATTAAATATTCTCAGAATGTCATTTAAAAATACAAATGTAAATGTAGTTATTTAAATAAAGCAGTACATTATCATAAAAATCTTTTGTTATACATAAGCCTTTAGATTTAAATAACAACCACATAAGCTACACCAAGATTTTCAATTTTCTTTCTCAGAAAAAATGTGATAGAGAAAAATTTAAATTGTCATGAGTCAATAGAAAAGTGTTACTTTCAAACAAGAGTCATAGCATCAAGTTATTATGAAATGAAGATAGAAATAAAAAATCACTTTTCTTGATCCTTTTGCATCAATGTTCTACAATTCAAAAACTAAGCTCTCACACACACATATATGCACACACATATACATTTCTTTATTTCCTATTTTTTGATTTTTCACGCTCTTCCAGAACTAGCAATAAGTGAGAATTGATTATGAGTAAACTAATGGGATACCATTCTCAATGTCAAATGTTTGTTGTTAGTAATAACCACCCTCCCTGCATAAATGTGTGGTACACTAATTTTACAGTCTGTGTCACAGTTAGAAAAATGACAGGTGGTATCTTGCTCTGTGCTGCACTTGAATAACTAATCTACATAAGCACAGTAAGAAAACTCATTACACAACAACATATGTGGACACATCATTTCGGGGTGCCATATGCTTGTAAGACACATATAAAATAATTATCACAGCTAGCCCCAGATCCTGTCATGTGTGTTTCATTGAGCTTTAGCTAGGAGGCTTAATTATGCCATCATCGCTCCGTTCCTCTTATGTTCCTTCCATCTCGACTCACTTTGTTCTCATTATCACTGGTGGTTTTATTTTCTACCAATAATCTTTTCTCTTTGTCCTTGGCACTGAAGAAATGAAATAAGGTGTTAGTTACTTATCCCTAAACCATAACCTTAATTCATGGCTTTCTTAGTTATTGGAAATCTTTATCTTTTTAGAGAATGTTTTTATAGAATTTCTTACTCCTTTTCCTGATTTTTTTCCAAATAACTTTCTTCTCATTATTTTTCATGACTGTAATTTGTTTTAAAAAGATCTCTATTTATGGAGGCAGCCAAGGACTATCTGAGTCCTGGGTTTAAAAATTCTAATAGGTACATTAATGCAAACTAAAAGGTATTTTGTCTAAAAATTAAACAAATAAAAAAAAATAAAATAAAAATTAAACAAATAAATGAAAGGACAAAGAGGAACCCATGGTTACAACATTAAGTCTATTAAAATTAACAAAAAACTTCAAGCATAGGTCACTACTTAATTCAGCCCAGGAGTTTTAGCATTACTATTATTACCCACTCTGGTCCTCCAGAGCTGGGTTTCCTCAAACTATGGTATACAAACTTTTGTAATTATCAGAAGACTTCCTTCAGTTTTTACATACAAAGATAGTTTTAAGCAAACCTATTTTCAGTAGGCAATTTCCTTGTATTTTCTCTCCTAACATTACACAGGCTGAGAATATGCCTGCTCTCTCAAAAACAGGGCAGATTCTACCTCTCTACCACCTCTATGCTGATGGCCTTTTCCTACCTTCACAAAGAAAGAAGAATTTCTAATTTGTCCCAAATGTGGTCATGCTGCATCCTACTGCTATTCTTAGGTGTAAAAACTTCTGACACCTGAATAGAAAAAGTAGATATATCTGGACAAAACTATTCTTTTTTATACCTATTGATTTTTTAATTCTTTGCTGTCAAAAAAAAGTACAAGGTCTTTATGTTTTTTGTCAGTTAACAGAATATTAAAAATAATTTTGATGATAATTCACCATTGATTTCTGGCATATAATTGTAAATTGTTTCCAATAATTGAATGCCATTGCTTAATAAAACCATTTTTAAATTTTCATTTATTTATTTAAATCCCAGTTTCAAAAGACCACCAGAAGTAAATAGTGTCAAACAAATTTAGGTTTTCTGCCTTGCTTCAGCAAGAGAGTAAGCACTAAGGCAATCATGGATTATATCAGACAGTAAGAGTTAGAAAAGGTTTGTAAGGAGTTCAGGAAATGGAATTAGTCATACCTGGCAGGGATTCGTCAGAATCTGTAAATTGAGGAGCTACTGAAAAACTTAGTAGGATTCTCTTTAAAATACATAGGTCCGTGTGGAGTCAGAGTTTATTTTGGGCTTGGAATATATAGATCTGAATGAACGAGTGTTGAAATAATTCAAGCACATTGGGACTTGATCTGAACAGTTGATAGTGTTTTTTGTGTAATTGAACAACGTTTGGAAAGGTCTGTTTTCAAATCTCACTACTACCTCTCAGACTAAACCCCACTATGACTAAACCCCACTATTTCAGTTTATCATCACCTCTCGCCTTCCAATTTTCACTTCAAAGTGAAGAATTATACTATTTTCTTTTGTGGACATGAATAATCTAGAGCTCCACCGTTCTACTGATCAGAATATTGTTCAGAGAATCTTGTCTGCAGTTGAACAAAAATAGGTCACTCAGGTTTTGTTGTTTTATAGATTGATGTAAAAAATGGCTGTGCAGTGGCATTTTAAGTCTCTGATAATCACAAACTTGGAAAATTCAACAAAGATAAAAACTTAGCTTTAAATTTTTTAACGTTCAATACATGTTTTATATATCTTGTAATTTATTTGGATATTTCTATGTAACCAAGTGTCCTAGCTCCTTAGTTTCATTATGAATGGCTCAACTTTGTTGATGTCTGAAGAATTGGTCTCATGTTTTCTGATTGTCAAGGATAAGAGGATACCATGGGAGTATCTTGTTAGAGGGCAGGAATAACTGCAAACAGTGTAAACTTTGAACCAGCAGTGAGGGAAGAAAATAACCAAGAGGATGAAGACCAAAGCTCATATGAAAAAGACTGTGACAACCAGTGGTATCCAGTATCTAGATGCTCTTGTTCCTATCATCCTGTCATCTTGGGTAGAAACAGCTATGTATCTGTGTGCATTAAAGTATGATAGTTTATATTTTATTGAAGATGTATTGTAAAATTACTTTCCAAACAAACTTACATCAACCTCAACATTAATAACATTTGTTTATATTTTTCTTTAATCCAATTAAACATTATATCAGTCATGTTGTCATTTATTATACATATAAAATATATAATATATATATTATATATACATTATTGCATGTTTGCTTACATCATTCAACATAAATCCCAAAAGTAGAATCTATGAGAATCAACAAATGCATACTGTAAGGTTTTTATTGTAATAAATTCTCACAAAAGTGATATCCAGAAAGGTTATTTCAATTTACACTCCCACCAGCATTATTTATACAAACTTTCATAAAATGCAAGCATTGTTAATTAATCTTTGCCAATATGTTAGGTGAAATTATTTCAGATTTGGTTTTCATTGTGTAGTTAACTTCTGTAAAGCTAATTAGTTGTTTTTTCGTTACAAATTTAGACCAGCCCAGCATAGAGTCTTAGGATATGATTTCTCTTTAATCTACTTTTATTTTGACAATTTTACAATTGTGTTTATTTTCAAGAGTTATACAATGTTAATAATATTAATTCTTTAATAGGTTATTTTCTGTATGTTTCCATTTTGAATTTGTTTGTTTGTGTATGACAAGTGGTTATTCCTTTTTTTTCCTGCATAGAAGACTTTAAATTTTAAGTAGTGAAATTTATCAATGTTTTCTTTAAAGATCCCTGATTATGGATCATTCTTAGACATGGTCTCTTGTCTCTAAGATTCTAAAAACACTAACATATTTTATGATGTAGAATAATATTTCATCATGTTATAAAACATCCATATTTTTACATGTTTTCTCTGGTGAACAATACTCACGACTAAACAGTATAATAGAATTATACACATGTGTATGAATAAAATTGAGAAACAGTGGGAGAATACATGTCAATAGTGACTATCTTTGGCTTCAGGAATTATTGATTTTTTTAATCTTTTATGCTTTTACATTTACCACATTTTTACAAATATTACTACACTTTTTTACAAATGTTATTTTTTGTAAAATATAAATTATAAAACTGTAACAAAATCCTTATAATATGATAGCAAACAAAGATATATGAAGTCTTTTTTCTATCAGGTACTACTTCAGGCACTAGCAATGTAGTGGTGAGTTTGACTGACAAGATTCCTGCAATTGAAAAATATATATTTATGTTGTGGAAGAAAAATGATAAGCAAAAACATACAATGGTAAAATAAGCAGAAATATGTGCTATAGAAAATAAAGCAGGGTTATATTAAATATCTGGTTTGGAGTCACTTTTTCAAATTTGGTGATCTTGAATGACTTTCTGAAAGATGATGTTTAAGTCTAGATTTGAATGAGAAAGAATCCCCATGTGAAAGGTTTGGGGAAGACCTTTCCACTTTATTTAAACAAAAATTAATACCATAGCTATGGTAAAAATTTAAAAAGAAACGAGCGACAACTCCTCATTTTTTTCTTCCCCATCCCCTAGCAACCACCATTCCATTTTCTGTTTTTATAAGTTTGACTCTTTTAGATACCCAGTATCAATGGAATCATACAGTATTTTTCTTTCTCTGCCTGGCTTATTTTACTTACATAATGTCATCCAGGTTCATTCAGGTTGTTGCAAATGATAGAATATCCTTATTTTTTAACAATATTCCATTTATATATATACCACATTCTCTTTATCCATTCATCTGTCAATGGCTGAATAAGTTTTAGAGATCCACTGTGCCTATAGTTAACACTATGGTATTGTGCACTTAAAAATTTGTTAAAAGTATAGAATCTATGTTCAGTGTTCTTACCCCCAAATAAATAAATAAATATAAATCACAAAGCAGACAGAAGAAAAGTTTTGAAGATGATGAATATATTTATTATCTTGATTGTGGTAATGGTATCACAGATGTTTGGATATGCCCAAACTCAAACTGTATACATTAAACATGTGCAGGGTTTTTGTTTTTTGTATGTCAGTTATAACCCAATAAAGCTGTTAAAAATTGATAAAGTATTTTTAATATTTGTTCCATTGTTTGATAAGAGAAACCACATTCACAGTCTTACTCAAAAGAATAAATTTCCTACTTTATATATAAAAAGCTAACTCCTAATAAAAGATATTAAGTTATATATTTATATCTTTTATATAAATTAAAATATGACTCTACTGCATTAGCTAATAAATTTCCAGGGCAAGACATGATTTTTAATACTTAACTGTCTGTTGTGGACTGAATTATATTCCCTAAAATTCCTGTGTTAATCCCCAATGTTTCTACATTTGGAGATAGGGCCTGTACAGAAGTAATTAAGGTAAAATGTGGTCTTAGGGTGTGCCCTAATCTGATGGACTGGTGTCTTCATAAGAAGAGGAAGAGACGCCAGAGGAAAGGCCATGTGAGGAAACAGGGAGAAGACGGCCATTTGCAAGCCAAGGGGAGGAGCCTTAGGAGAAACCAACCCTGCGGACCCTGATCTTGGACTTCCAATTTCGAGAACCATGAGAAAATAAATTTCTGCTTTTTCAGAAATCCTGTCTGTGTTATTGTTTTGTGTAGTCCCTAGTAGACGAATAACTGTCCCTTATGTTAACTGAAGTTATATAAGTACAAAATTAAAAATTTCTCCACTTTTCATTTTCTTCAATATTAATTCCTGAAGAGATCAACTAAATAGTCCTCTCCTGTAGATACAATTTTCTAATGACTTATTTTTTCCATTTAATTTGGCTTTTAAACATGATTTTATATGAACTTTAAAGGTGTCTTCCTCATCTGATGGATAGAATAGGAAAGGAAATAAATCTTTTTCTTTTAGAAGTATTCCAAAAATTTGCCCAGAAGTTTTAGAACAGAGATTAAAAATAAGTGATTATTTTTTACTTAGTTCTACTGTTACTGACTATTACTATTAGCTCTACTATTATGAAATAACATTCACTTTATGTTTTATATTCTTTGACGTTTTGAGACTGACTTTATGATCCTTAGCATAATTCATTAAAATATGTGGATGTATTTAAGTTTATGGGACATCTACTTTGTCTCTCATTTTTTCTCTTGTCTCTAAAACATTTGTTGTAGTTCTTTTAAAATATTTGCAGCCTAACTGAAATCTAGATTATCTCTGTTTGTCTTTTCTTTGTCTTTGTATTGATTATAAGTCTCATCTCTTGCCTCTTTTCATGCATTATGCTATGTAAAAAAGTCTTTTAGACCAAAGTCTAAAGTTTTTTTATCCCAACAAGGTTCACCTTCCTTTTATAGGCAGATGGGGTGAGGGGTCTGAAAACACTGAACCAATCATTCATGAGTTGATTCAAGTCTGGATGTGCTTTTTTGGTCTCACTCAATTCCTAGGATATCCCTGGTCCCCTGAGTTGGCTCTCCTTTTATTTTTATTATTAAATAACAGCTTTATTAAGATACAATTCAAATACCATAATCTTCTCCCCTTAAGCGTGTAATTCAGTGGATTTTAGTATATGCACAGAGTTGTAAAACCAGCACTGATGTCTAATTCCAGAACACCTTCATCACCACAAAAACAATACCGCAGTAACTTCTCACTCTCCAATTCATCCCACACCTAGGCCTGACAGTCACTCATTTACAAATTTCTGACTCTATGGATTTGCCTACTATGGGTATTTATACATACCTGAAATCATATAATATGTTATCCTCTGTGACTGGCTTCTTTCACTTAGCATAATGTTTTCAGAATTCATCCATGTTATATCATAGAACAGTACTTCATTCCTTTTATGGCTGAATAATATTCCATTTTATAGATATACTATATTTTCTTTATCCATTCATCTGTTGATGGACGTTTGGATTGTTGCCACATTTGGCTGCTATAAATAATGCTGGTATGAATATCTATGTATGAATTTTTGTGTGGACATGTTTTCATTTCTCTTGGGTACTTATCTAGGTATAGAATCACTGGCTTATATGTTTAATCATTTGAGGAACTGCCAGAATGTTTTCCAAAGCAGCTGTATCATGTTACATTCTTACCAGTAATATATGAGGTTCTTGTTTCTCCACATCATTATACTTATCTGTCTTTTTTATCATATCCATCTTAGTGGGTAAAAAGGTTTCATCCATCATTGTAGGTTTGATTAGAACCTCACTAATGACTAATGATGTTGAGCATCTTTTCATGTGCTCACTGCCTTTCATATAATTTTTAGTGAAATGTCCATTCAAATCATTTGCTCATTTTTTAGTTATTCATCTTTATATTGTTGACTTCAAAGAGTTCTGTATATATTCTGGGCCTTCATGGAATTTTGACAGTTTGACAGATTTTCTTCAATGCATCAGAGGTTTGAATTTAGCTTTTTGCCAAGCTTCTTTATGTCAACACCACAAGGTTGGTGGACATTTCACTCTGAATATCTGGCCCAGCCCAGCTGTCTTCTCTGAGTGAGGCCCTCTCAGACTTCTGAAAATTCTACATTTTCAAAGGTTTTGAACTTAGCTCTTTGGAATTCTGCCAAAGAAAAATCCACAGTCTGGCCAATTCCTTGAAAAACACTTTTCTTGTGTTTTGAAGACTTATTCCTCCAATGGGGCTTTGCTGCCTAAACACTGAGATTTCACTCTTCATCCCAAACCCCTAACACCAGTACAGTCTCAGCAACTGGAAAATATCTTTTGGAGAAAAAATGTCATTCATTTTGTTGTATATTAGTAGAGTGTAACTTTTATGTGTTGTGTTCCTTGTAGGAACATACCAAAAATTATTAATCTAGTCTTTTGTTGATAGATGTTTGGAATGCTTCCAGTTTGGTGCTATTAAGAATAAAGCTTTGAAAACCTACTCTTATATGTCTCTTGAGAATACACGTAGTAGTGACATTACAGAGTAAAAACTTAGGCAAATATTTAGCTTTACTTAATACTTTAATACCATTGAACAAAGTGATTATACAAATTTTCCCTACCACTAGCTACGTATGAGAGTGCAAGTTACATCACATCTTTATGAAAACTTAATATAGCTAGTGTTCCTTTTTTTTTAAATTTTAGACACTACGGCGGGTGTATAGTACTATAACATTGTGGTTTTAATTTGCATTTGCATCTTGAGTAATGAGGTGGAGAACCCTTTCAGATGTATATTGGTTATTTGGATAGCCCCCTTGTCAGTGTGTCTTTTCAAGTTGCAAATATTTGCTCAGTATGTAAGTTGTATTTTGTTGTCATGGTATATTTTGGTAGAAAAAATTATATTTTCATGTAGTCTAATTTATAATTACGTTTATTTATTGTTCCCTAATTTGAATCACGGCTATAAAAAAATTGTCTTACGTTCCTAGGCTATAATGGCTAGTCTATCCATGTTTTTTTACCAGACTTTTACAGTTTTATTTTTATATATAAAGTGTATTAATTTTTTACATTCAGATGTCTGATCCTTTTAGTCTTTCCAACCCCTTTGATATTTCTCTTTGGCCATGATGTGTGGTGTGGTGATATTTTCATTTTTCAAATGACTATCCAGTTTTTCCAACCTTCCTTGATTCTTCTATAGTTTGTTAATGAGACTCTGCATGAGTTTTATTCATATGTGTGAATGGTTTTTTTAAAAGTTGTTTTATTTTAGCATTCACCTACAACTGAGAGTCTGTGAGAACTTTTTTTAATATAAGTGTTTTCTATTCCTGTTTTCACTCAGGAAGTGGAAACAAATATAGAGAAGGGACAGGAATAAATTTATACGTGTGTGTGTGTGTGTGTGTGTGTGTGTGATTTCTGTGTTGTTGATCAGAATGAAGATGAATGAAGAGCATGGGGAATGACTATTTGTGTTTGTGATTTCTGAGTGTCCAGCTCTCCCGGGCCTTCCTGTCAGTCCTGTGACACTGCTGTGCAACCTGCACCACTTGTGCTGTTCACAGATGGTGCAGCCATGACTCATCCTTGCCACTGATACTTATTTTAATGGTATTATCCATAATCACCTACTGGGACAAAGTGTCCTCCAGCAACCAAGCTTTACTCTTTACAGGCCACAGAATAACATCATGGGTCACTGGGGAGCCACTGTAGGAACCAGCCCTGCCTGGTCAAAACTTCGTGACAGCTCTGACCGATCCATGTGGCACAAGTGAGTAACTGGGCAGCTCCACCTGGCAGATCCCAGCATTGGCACCTGGTGGCATTAGCCACAGCACAAGGTCTTCACTCATGGGTGGCTGCTCAAGCTGCACTGATCCAGTTTCGGCAGATAACATTAAAAAGGAAACAGCAGTATTTTCTCAGGAACCTAGTTGCTTTGCTAGGTTTTAAGAGATGACTATAAGTGATTAAAAAAATACACTGTGAACAGTTTTCTATTGCTACATAAATCATTACCACAAACACAGTGGCTAAAGACTATAACCATTTATTGTCTCACTACTGCCATAGGTCAGGAGTCCAAACATAGCTGGTCCTTTCCTCAGGCTCTCCACAGGCTGTGACCAAGGTGTCAGCCAGTGCTAGAGAATCATTTGAGGCCCAGGGTCCCTTTCCAAGCTCACATGGGTGTTGGCAGAATTAATTTTCTCAATGCTATAGAACAATTGCTGCATGCTCCTTCAAAGCCAGAAGGAGAGACAGAGTCTCTGAACCCAAGGGTCCTCAGTTCCTCTTTTAAGGATTTTCACCCTTAAAAGTTGGGCCCACCCAGATAGTCTTTCTTATTATTAACCCCAAATCAAGCATTTTGGCACTTAAATAACTTATTCCTTTACTGCTTCCATATTCTATTTACGAGAAGCAAGTCACAGTTTCCCTCCACAGTCAAGCCAACAGGATTATAAAATAGTGTAACTTACTGGATTTCAGATTGGGTTGACTCCAACCCACTCTGTCTCTGTGATTTTCCAAGTCCTGACCAAGCTCATATTTGATGTCACTTTCCTCTCCTCGTTTTTCTTTTTTCTGTGGTCTGAATATTTGCCTTTCTCCTAAATTCGTATGTTGAAATCCTAACCCCCAAAATGATGGTATTAAAAGTTGGGGCCTTTGGGAGGTGATTAGGGATTATTACCCTTACAAAGGAGGCCCCAGAGAGCTGCATTTTTCCTTCCACCATGTGAGGACACAGCTAGAAAGCACCATCTGTCAATCAGGAATCAGGCTATTAATAGATACCCAATCTGCTGGAGCTTTGATCTTAGACTTCACAGCCTCTAGAACTGTGAGAAATTTCTGTCGTTTGGAAGTCACTCAGTCTACGGTATTTTGTTATAGCAGCCTGAGTTAACTAAGATACTTTTTAACAGTATTGTTCTGCAATGTACCCTTCACTTCCCTTTATTTGTCACAGCCTGTGATGTCCTCTGTGGATCAGACCTCTAATATCAAATTGCTAAATTTTTCTGAGGTTCCTATGGGACCTCCTTTCTTTATAGTTTTGTGGACAAAGCTTGACTTCTTTTATCCTCCTAACCCCTGTCAGCTTCTGACACCATTCTTGTTACACTGCTACACAAAACAGTTCTTTTTAACATTTTTGAATGGCATCCTTAAGGTTATCTCCAGCTCTGCCTTCCCTATTGTCCACCTGATCCACAGGAAATTCATGCATTGTTGACGAATAGATGCAAATACATTTCTATCCCACTACAATTTTGTCTCCTCTCTTGGCCCTTGCAACTCTCTAGAGTCCCCTGCTCCTTTGTTCAGTGAGGTGTGGGTTTATATAAGCAATTCTGTTGCCCAGTTAGACCCTACTGAGAAATGAGATTTCTGTTCTATTGTAGGCAATCTAGTTTATGCAGATGATTCTTTTTGAATTCAACTCAAACATGCAAAGAAGAGACACACTTCTTGGAATAAATACAGCAATCCCTCTCTCTAAAATTCTTACATGGAATGTGGTGGAATGGCAGATAATCATGCAGCATTTTAAGAAGCCCCAGAGAAAGCTGAAAGGATTCAATTGTTAGTTGCTTTTAGAAGTTCTAAATGCATCTTGATTTTAACTGTAGGCTCCAATGCTAATGCCAGAACCAGAGAAATTTCTACTCAACTTCCTGTTATAAGTATGTATATAAAACCAATCTGAAGATTGATAAATTATGGTGGAACTATACATGTACATTATTTAGGAGGAAGATGCGTTTCAATGTCTTAAGTGTCATCATAATCTGCTATATGTATCCTTCCTAATTTTCAGGGTTCCACACCTTCCTAATTCATGCTTAAACATAACATTATAAGCACTGGATACTACTAAATTCAATTTGCACTGTATTTAGGCTACTGATATTTTAGTCTTTGGGTTTAATTTCTATAAATCTCAGTCATGTGGTTATAGGAGATAAGGATTTTTTTCAAGGCAGTCATAGTAGATGTTTAGTCTCTAATGTGGACCTTAACCTAAGAATTTTCTGTGACCTGAGAATTTTCTTTCTCAAAGTTGCTAAGTGTACTTGGAAGTAATCATCTCCCAATTCCCTCGTACACCTTTACTTTAACTAAAGTATTCTATTATGTCAGAAGCTACCTGATAAATTAAAACTTTACTTTTAGTATGCTCTTGATTACAGGTGTCTACAGATGATAATTTAAAGAACTATTTTTTCACTGTTTGCCATGGACCTCCAATGTCCCTTTTAATACTGGGAATGGGACATTAATGCCTTTAAATCCAATCAGATGAGAGTACCAAGTAAAGTACTCATCCAAGGGTTCTCATCCTTAATTTTTAGATCCTCTGGTATTATTTCTGGTATTAAAAGCTGTTTCAGTTAGGGCTGAATCAAGGAAGTATGACAATTTTCCTTCTGTGTCTAGTGGTGGGCTTGAAATAACTGATGGTCCACTGGTCAGTAGTCGGGAGAAATAGGGGGATGCAGAATGGGTGGGGATAACCCTTGGGAACCTGCAAGTATCTATTTGTTATCTGTCACCATGGCAGGGAGCAAATACAACCTGAAAGCAGACAGCACCTCTGAACTTCTCTCTTGGTTCCTCTAACCACAACAACCTTCAGAGACTAGTGAATGTTGCGTTATTTCTGCCCTTCAAATTTCATGCAAGTCTGATTCTCTCTATCATGCTAAGTGAGAGTGTCAGGGAAGAACATTCCTGGAAAAGCAGTTCCAGATTTTCCAGATTATTTTAGTTAACAAAGTGTAAAAATGTGAGAGCTAAACAAAAAGTTAATAACAATGTATATTTTTAAAATAATCAATAAATCCATAATATATTAGTAAATTAATCTTTCCACTAGATTGTTAAGTATAGTGTTACTCTTATTAGTTTCTATATTTCTGATACAATTAGATGTACAGTTGTTCAATTTGGGGTTGGGTGATACATGGGAAAAAAGGACTAAAACTTGATATCAAATTTAATGAGGAAAGTTAATAATAAAATATATGCAAACAAAAAAATCATCTTTTTAATACAATGAGGTCAATAGCAGGCATAAGCAGAAATTGTAGTTTAGAATGATCACCTAATAAAAGGAAGCAAAGAGCTGAATCAAGATTTCATCTTGCAATTCTAATCTGTTTACTTTTTCAAGAAATGCTGACATTTAATCTTAGAATTTTATCGATCATATTAAAAACAAGAGAATTAATAAAGTCCTATTATTTATGGTAAGATAATATAGGTTAATCCAGAATATGCTTCTATTTTAATGATTTAAGTTTCAGGAATTATAATGGACTATCAAAGTTAAATCTAAATTTCAATAGAAATTAAGTGCCAATCACTCTATTTTTAAGAATTTATACATTTACCATAACTAGGAACATAAGCTTAAATTAATTGTCATATTATGTCAATTTGCTTACATTACTGTCATAGGTTCAAAAGATTTATGTATTATATTCAAGCTTTTGTAACTAATTAAATTGGCACAAAGATTTGTCTTATACTAGTCATAAGCTTTTACATTACACATGCAGCAAATGAAGTTAAAATTGCTTGATTTCTCAGGTGACCGTCATTCAAGATAAGTTAAAACCCCTTAGTGTTTTCTCGTGAGGCACTACGTTAGGTTGGTCACGTTGGCCCACCTGTTCCAGACTCTGGTAGGCAAGCGGGATCTTGAGCTACATTCGAGCCAAGCCTGGCAAGAGCTGACCCGATTCGGCTAGCATAGAAAATAGCCCGGCACATGACATGCCAAGTCCAGACTTGGAGGCTGAGAATGAGACTGCCTGTCCCAGTGAGCTGAGGTTGCATGGACGTATGACGCCACCGCTTGACCTGCGGCAACAGAGGGAACTCGCTCAAACACACTACATGGAAAAGAGTTGCTTTTCAAAAAAATGAAAAAAAGTTGGTCTTTTAATTTCATTAATACCTTGATAAGTATTAAAAATGACTGAATGAATGACTAGTTAATGGCAGTCATGCAGTCTATTTTGAAACTGCATAACTGTTGCCAACCAAAAAGAGCCTTGTACAGTATTTAGTCCTAAAATTAAAGCAAATGGACTTGTGTTATTTTTGTTTTATCCCCAATTGTTTTTTAGTCTGGGAATTATTCTTGCAGGCTCGGGTTTTCTTAGGTAACTTTTCTGTTAATAGGATTTTAGTAAGAACTGAAAATGCCACCTATGACAAATTAATTTTTCTCAACCTTTTGTTATAGTAATGTCATACTGGAAAAGGAACATAGAAATCACTCAACTCAATCCTGTTATATTTGTATTAAATCTGTCAACTCAGTCATTTAATATCTCCAGTTCTGAGTTGCTTTCATCTATTTAGATATGTATTCCAGTGTCCAACGTGCAGCTGAGACAGAGCTGCTGGTTAATATATTAACATTAATACAGCAGCTTTAATACTTTGGAATATAACCACATTTATGCAGTGTCAATTAATCTGGAGTGATATGTGGACACCCTATTTATTCTATTATTCAATAAAAATATTTGAGCCCACTCTACAAATAACTCTATAGCAAATTAAGTTTTTCACACATGCGGGCAAGCACACAGTACAGTAAATGTTTTTTACATTTTAATAAGTAATAAGGAAGCACTCTCCTTATATATAAAAAAAGAAGTACTTATTTCAAAGTTTCAGTTTTCTGAAATCATGTTTGGCACACCTTTCTATTACTAGAACATGGCCCATAAGCTTAGATTTGGAGTATCTATGCAATTCCAGATTTCAAAATGGGAAATAATCCATTGCTTATGTACTAAACAAGAACTTGCACTTCTGTGATATGAAATCACTCTCCTCTATAAAGAATAGTTTAGATTTTTACGTGCATCACCATGGCTCAAGCCCTTACCAATTATTAATTCAGTTTATCAGTTAAAGGGGATTTGGTAAAAAGCAGCAGTCTTACTGCTGCTACTAGTTCACCAAATTTTTCATCATACATTTTATAATAAGATTATTTTCTGTAGTTAGTGTTATCCTTTCTGCTGTTCCTGAAATTAGAGTGATAACATCCTTTGGGTAAGAATATGTAAAACTAATTCTACTTCAGGTTTGTTAGAACATTGAAACTGGTTCATATTTTTAAAAACTCGTCTATAAGTGCTATAAACTAAGCAAATCCTCATATACCCTATATGGTGTAGATAGATGAATTTCCTGATATTGAAAAGAAACTAATTAGATTGAATCCTGCCATTTATTTAGGGTTTTAATACTTTGAATCCAAATTTTTTATTCTCTATTAATCAGGACAATTCTGCAACTCCTACATTAAGTACTGCAAGAATAAAATGCACATGGGAAAAATAAACATTTAAGCAAATAGCATCTTTATATTTTGTAAGTAAAAAACATTTTATGAACAAAAATGTATAAAATTTAATACCACCAACCCGTGCAAGCATGATACAGCTTATGGAGTATGTGCGTGTATGTGTGCGCACACGTGTGTGTGTGTGTGTGTGTGTATAAATACCATATCCATGAATAGTATTTCCTGATCCTATGAATTTGTTTAGTAAGAACACATGCTTATTAGTTGACTAATTTATGCCAGGGACCATTGTAGGCACTGAGAATACAGCAGCATATTAGTGGTCCATTGCTGCTATACCAAATTACCTAAAACTTAATGGTTTAAAACAGGACGAATTTATTATCACACAATGGTGGACGTCAGAAGTCCAAAAATGGGTTTCAATGGTATGAAATCTGGATTTTGAATTCCTGGAGGCCAATTCCATACCTCGGCTCATTGCCCCTTTCTTCATCTTCAAAGCTAGCAGTGCAGCATCTTCAAATCTCTCTCTGATGCTGACCTTCTTGCCTCTTTCTTTCACTTATAAAAACAGATCTGATTTCATTAGACCCACCTGGATAATCTTCTTACCTCAAGATCCTTAATCACATATGCAAAGTCCCTTTGGCCTTGTAAGGTAGCACAGGTTTCTTGGATTAGGATGTGGACATTCTTTGGGGATCATTATTCAGCCTACTACAAACAATAAATAAGACAGACTAAAATCTTTACTTCCAAAAAACTTATGTTTTAGTGGTAGAGGCAGACAAAAAACACATAACTTGTCCTTTTTTTATTCCTACTTCATATTTGTACAATCTATCTTTCTTCTTTATAGTTTTCTCAAGGAATTATCTGTATTATTACCCTTCTCAACTAGTCAATTTTTATTTGTCACCCACTCTATTTCATACATTTATGTTCATGTATATTTCTCTTTTATTCTACTTTATTTGATTTAATTCTGTTATTCTTGTCCAAACTTAATCATATGTATATTTAGCTCACTTATGAGTCTTTATTAATATAAACAGTGTTAAAATTTGCCCCATTGGTATAAATTTGGCTGTATGCTATAATTTTTAAATATGGTCTTTTTATAGTAGGTAAGATAAAACACTTACCTCTTGTATTAAGCTGGATAGAGCTGGGTAAATTCACACCTAACTGGTGTAATGCGCACTATCTGGGGGTTTGCCACACTTGTAACTTTGACTCAAACAGTGCAATATCCAAGTGATGTAACCAAAACATTTGTATCCCTGTAAAATTCTGAAATTAAAAAAAAAGAAAAGAAAAGAAAAAATTAGTATTAAAACCCAAAAAGAAAAAAACATACTTTCCCTTTAACATTTACAAGAAAAATATTTACACTGGTGAAAATTATTTCAGCACAATAAAGTTGAAATGTGAAATATGAAAAAAATTAAATATTTCATATTAAAATATTTTATATGTGAAATAAATAAATAAATACATAAATTTTCCTTTAGATCATAAAATAGTGACGGTTTCGTGTGTGTGCCTGTGTGTCTGTGATTTCCAAGTGTTGCTATAATTTTTTTTTAGCATTTTTTATTGTAGCAAAATATTGGTAACCTAAAATTTACCATTTTAACTGTTTCAAAGTGTAGAAATTAAGTACCTTCACAATGTCATCTAACTCTCATCACTATCCATTTCTGGAATGTTTTCATTATCACCAACTTACTATCCCCCTTCCCCCCAGCAACCCCTGTTCTACTTTTTATCTCTAAGAATTTGCCTATTCTAGGCCCCCATAAGGTGGAATCACACAATGATTTTCATTTTGTGTCTGAATCAATTCACTTAGCATAATATTTTCAAGGTTAAATTTAAAATAAAAAACTTGATTGGACTGTATTAAAAATAACCTTGATCTGTTACTGTACTATTAATGAAACATGTTGAGATGTGGCTTTGTCTAGCATTTAGTCTTTTTTTTGTGAGTAATCTCTATGTGATTATGACAAATGTGTTTTCCCTAATAGTGGGGATAGATCAAATTGTAATTGTGTTTTTCAAATATTCCACATCCTTACTATATTTTGGCCTTCAGAGAAATAAATATAGCATGTGCACTGTAGCAAAGCTATAATGATTAAATTCAACCACTTCATGACTTGACAAAAAGAGCAAGAAAAGAAGGCGGATATAACACCAAACTTTTCAGAAACATGATTAGAATCCAGAGAGGATTGTGGAATATTTTAAACCATGCTAATTAGACCATGTTTTATTTTTCACAGAATCTATTTCAGATTGATATCCTCAAGCATCTACTCTTTTCTCAGATGTAATTTAATTTAGAAATGCACATATACACACATGCACAAATACTTTAGATGATACAAGGCTTCAGATCACTATCCACCTTTCTCCAAAATATGCTGATTTTATGCTTATGTACATAAACACATATTTATACATACACACACAGAGACATTCAAATATATATTAAAACTCATTTCTTGAAAATAACTGTTTTGTAAATCTGTCTTCAAATATAAATTAGAATTCGAGTTTGCCAATCTCGTTTGATTGTGTAAATGAATGTCTGTGTCTACTTACATTATACAAGCTTTGTTTTACTAAATGAGGCCTGAGGAAAAAGTAGGCATTCAATATGAGTGTATTTGAAAGAGCTCTAAACTTAAATCTTGATTCTAGTACTCCTTACTTTTCTGACAGCGGCATGCTTTATTGTTCTGGTAGGTGCAATAACAGCCCCCTAAACATGTCATTACTCTAATCCCCAGAAATTGTGAACATGTCATATTATATTATGCATAAATGAATTAGCATATGCAATTAAAGTCACAAACCTTAAAATAGGGAGATTATCCTGGTTTATTTGGGTGGCCTTATCAATTCACATGAACCCTTAGAAGCAGAGAACTACCTCTGGCAAGAGAGATGTTGCAAAAGGACAGTCAGAGATTCTAAGTGTATGCTATAATTTAGCATACACTTAGGAGTCAAAACACCACTGCCGACTCTGGGATATTGGTTCCCATGTTCAAAGACCAGAGAGAAACCTCTAGGAGCTAAAGCCATCTGCCAGCTGATAGCCAACAAGAAATGGAATCTCCTATAACTGCAAGAACCTGGATTCTGCCAACAACCTGAACGATTTGAAAGCAAATTCTTCTTAGAGTCTCCTAGTTGGCTGACACCTTGATTTTGGCTTGTGAAATCCACAGCAAAGAAATCAGTAAATCCAGCTAGAACTTCTGATACACAAAATTGTGAGGCACTAAATTTGTGTAGTTTTAAGCCACTAAATTTGTGACTATTTGTTATAGCAGCAGTGAAAACCAATGCAATTATCTTTTTAACTTAGGTACTAGTCTCTAGAAAATAATACTATGTCACAAGTGTGTGTATGTCTCAAGTATTCAAAGTGATCAATAAGTAAGTTATTTTTGACGTATATTTTAAATTTAAATTTAGGTTATATAAATCACCTTTCTTCCCTTTGCGTGTGTGTGTGTGTGTGCATGTGGGCATGCATCCGTATAACACATCGATCACATTTAATTATTCTTGGGGAAAGCAACTACCATCTGGTTACTTAATACTTTCATTGAAGTATCTGAATCTGATACAGGAAAGTGTCACAGTGGAAACTTCTTGATACAAATGGCACCAACGGTGAGGGTGAACATCATTGCCTGATTCTAGGGAACAGAGATATGCTACTCTGGAGGCAGACAAAAATGCTATCAAATTTGCTGTATTTCATTAATATACTGTACTCTTATATTCAATCATCCAATTAACTATCTTGCAAAACATTTCAGAATGTTCTTAAATAGTACATAAAATAATAGGTGCTCTACTGTTGTTCGTTAAAAAAATACCTAGCAAATGCTTGTCCTTGGAGATTTTAAAATGTAGTCTTTTTAATGAAAATGTAATTTATACTTTACTTGATATTATAAGATTTTCTAATAGATATAAAGTGTATACTCAGTACTACAAAACTATAATTGAATGGTTCCATGTTTCTGTAGAAAATATACCAGAAGAGAGATCACATAGCTAGTAATAGATTTTCAGTGAGCTCAATGATTCAATTTTATTCTCACAGTTGGATTTTTTCAAAGCAAGAATGAACATGGTTTTCATTTTTAAAAGATAATTCTGTTTGCTTTTTTGGAACTAAAATTGCTCTGAGATTGTTATGGCAAACACAGATTTGAAGATGCTATAGCAAATATACATGAGAGGTAGTAACCATACATAATATTTACATATAGTTATGCTCTTCATCCAGAGAATGGTTTTATTTATTGATTTACTATAAATTAGACAGTAAATTGTATATTATTTGACATCCAATTTTTGTTATTGCATAGGGTGGTGGTGAAAGATGAAAAGTTTGCCTGAGACTTTCCATTAATTCCCCCACTGCCAAGGCAACATAACACTTAATTCTGAAATAATACGAATTTATTTTGCCATTTCAAAAAAATCATTGTACTGAAAACTTTGTATCAAAAGTTTTCAGTAATGTAATTTCTTTTGAGTGAAATATCTTTGAATTAATCAAATAAAAAAATTCATGGGATAAATAGTTTTACTTTCTCTGTACTTTCTTCTACTCTTTACTGTCAATAATCTAATATTAAGTATAAGTTTAGAGGAAAGGGTCCATAGAAATCTGCCCATTGTCTATGCTTAAGAAAGATGGAGCAAAAGACCTTATAGATTATTAATCTTCCATCCCAGTTTCCCAGAGCCTGCCTGCCATCATACAGGAATTTTTCCAGACTTTTCACCCTTTAAAAACCTCTTATGTATAAGTTGTTGAATTGTTGAGGGTCTAGAGATATAAGTATCTGCTGTAATTTTCTCTATATCTTCCTGGAACTTATATTAACAATTATAGGGATACATTGATGATTGAATGTGAACAATTAATGAAGTAAATTATTTATACACACACAGAGACCCACACATATGTTTTACATAAAAACATTTTGTTCAGGAAGAAAGCCTAGCGTATCTATTTTTTAATATTTTGAGTATTCAATAAATAATGCACTTGGCCTTGTCATAAAAAAGCCTTAGAAGTGTGAGAATTTGTTACTGAATAAAAAAAAAACTGATGGGAACATCTATATTAAGGTATTAAAATTCACATAAAGTGATCAGCTTAGACAACAAAAATGAGAAATAAGATTAGCAAAACCACAGGAAGAAAAAAAGATAAAAAATTTGAATATTTTTATTCTGCAAACAAATATATTATTTTTAGTAATGTGTCTTGAATGAAATACTTAGAAAGCACTTTATACATTTAATTTATAATAATTTACAGGGATATCCTATATATACTTCTAGAAATACTACCTGGTGTGTTCCAGTTAGTATACCATGTGAATTATGAACTTTCCATAATAACAAATTTTCTCAAAAATTTTGCTTAAAAATAAGCAAAAATTCTAATAAAAATATTTGAAAGAAATTAATAAAATACATAATACCAGATATAATTTATATTTATTGTAGATAACATGTAAATGTTTTATTAAAATATAATTTACATATGGTAAAAGGCACAAATCTTACTTGTACAATAGCATTTTTGGTAATGAGTGTGTATTGCACTATACTACCAACCTGTAGAACACTTATCACTCCAGAAATGTCAATTGTGCCTTCCCAGTTAATCTCCCCAAGGGAAATTACTATTCTGATTTCCATTTACATAGATTAGTTTACTCAATTTTAGGAATTTATAAATCCAAGTAAGCAGAAAGATACTGTATACTATTTAGTGCTCCAATACTTTTGCAGAGCAATGCATTTTTTTATTATTGTCTGATATTTCATACATCAGTATTGTGTGTCTTTTATATTGCTGAGTGGGATTCCATTGTATAAATATGTCACAATCTTTCTACCCATTCATCTTGGGTTGAATATTCTTTTTGTTTATAATTTTTGTTTTTTATGTTTGAAAATACTGCAACCATGGTATACAAGTCTATTTGTAGTTATATATTTTAATTCATCATTGGTATACATCTAAGAGTGAAATTTCTATGTTACAGAAATATGCATGTTTAATTTTATATGTATATGATCAGATCATCTAGTAATAAATGCAGTTTTACTTCTGCTTTTCTAAAATTTATGCCTTTTCCCCATCTATGAAATCTTTGCCAAGCCCAAGGCCACAAAGTTTTTCTTCTAAATAATCTTATAGGAATTTTACAGTTTTAGTTTGCATCTTTAAATCTGTTATCCAATTCAAATACATTTTAGCATATGGTGTGAAAAAATGTTTGAAGTTTTTGTGATGTTCTTTTCATAATTTTTTAAAAATAGACATTTGGTTTTCCTATTATCATTTAATAAAAAGAATATTCTTCCTCAATAAACTTGTTTTGTCACCATTGCAGAAAAGCAGTTGACCATGTAAGTGATGATCTATTTCTGGAGACTCATTTGTACTGTTGATCTTTAAGGGTATCCATTTGGCAATACCACCCTCTCTTGTTTACTGTAGCTTTAGGGTGATTCTTACAATGGGGGAGTATAAGTATTACAACTTTTCTTCTTTAAAATTTTTTGCTATTCTAGGTCACTTCAATATCTATATAACTATTAGAATCAACCTGTTAGTTTTCACAAATTATCTGGTAGAATTTTAATTGGATTTCCTTTGAATAGGTATAGATATCTACATACATATTTGAGGAAATTCTTATCTTATATATTTAACTCTGAAGTATATTCTAGGAAATTTGTTAGACTTTAAGATAAAAAAGAAATACTCTACTCTTTGATGCAAAAATACCATGTTATTTATTAAGGAGAGAAAATCAGATTGGCATTAAACTTCTCAACAAAATAATATAAGGCAACAGTGGAGCAAAGTTAATAAGAAAAGCAAGAAAAGGCAGTATGATCCAAAAATTTTATATCTGAAATTCTTTTGTTCAAATCTCCAGGGAAAACAGTTTTGAACATTCTAAAACTCAGGGAAATTTCTTTCTGAGGTTCTGTGGTATCATCTAGACCAAACTTTTTCTGTTTTGAAAAGGGCAGATAGTACATATTTTAGGCAATGCAGGTCATATGACCTCTGCCACAACTATTGAATTCTGCTGTTAAAGTGTGAAAGCAGCCATAGAAAATTGGCCAATGAATAGTCATGGTTGTGTTCCAATAAACCTTTATTTACTAAAACAGTAGGCATACAGTATTTCAGTATATGGTTTGCTCACTCTAATCTAGAGCAGCTATTCTCAACATGTTGTCCCTACATTGGTAACCTCAGTAACACATAGGAATTGGATAGAAGTGCAGATTTTCATGACCTCACCCGGACCTGCTGAATCAGAAACTTTGGAGAAAATATTCAGCCATCACAGATTCCTTCAGGTGATTCTAGTGCATTTTGAAGTTTGAGAACCACTAATCTTGAAGAGCAGTTTCATTCAAACAGGGGCTGATTGAAGGAGTATCAGCAAAATGACAGTTGGTGAGAACTGAATAAATTTAATGTAGATTATTTATACTAAAGCAAAAGCAGATATGAGGATGGACTCTGCACTGATATTATCAGGCACAGGTTAGATGCCACTGAGGAGGGGCAGGAGAACCACCTACCCTGCACCCTCCACTAAGAGAAGGAGGAAACCATCTGCCACTGTGCCAGAAACCTTTTCTGATACAAGATAGAGGCCTGCAGTCACTGGGGGCAGGGCTGGAAGCCTGCCTGTGCTCTAAACACTGCAGGGGGTAGAAGGAAGAAGGTGTCTGCTGCTGGGGAAGGATAAGAATGCTAAGAGCATCCCCATCTGAGATTGGGACAGTCTACCCTTATGGGAGGAGCAGTTTGGAGTGAGACACCCTCTTTGGGACAGGTATGCAAGACCTTTTGTCTGACATCTGGGGTTGTAGAGAAAACCTCTAGCACTCCACACCTTACATTCAACAAATGACAGCGAAGTCAGTCATCAGAGAAATTCGAAGCCTCAGTACACTGTGGTAAATGAACAAGCAAAGCCCAAATCCAGCATAGCTACAGAATAAATTGACTCAATTCCTTCATTTGCAGGATGACAACAAAAGGGGCATATCTACTTTTTTAGGTAAGTATTTACCTTAACCTCTACTATTCTTTTATGTACAATGTCAGACATTAAATCATATAGCACATAAAAAAGCAAGAAACTATGTTAATGAAAATAATGGAAAAGTGGACATGTTTGTACAGTTGGAAAAATTCAGCAGAAAGATGGAAATCACATGAAAGAGGCAAACGGAAATGTACTCATAGCAACTTTTCATTTTCATGTGTTTCCAAAATAATTGTAACAATTTATATTTTCACCAAGAGTGTCTGAGTTTTACTTGTTTGACATTCCTGGTAATACTTGGTATTATTATGGTATGTTTGTATTTATTCATACAAAAATATAATTTCCTATCATCCATTTTTCTAAGAAGGAAATTCATCATTTTTGGAAATATGAGTCAAACTTGAGCAATGGAAATATTCCATTCTTGGTGAAAAATAGTCTAATAAGTATTAGTTGGAACCCTTGTATAGTCTTTAAACTACCCAAGTAGATATTTTATTAGGTATATGGAAATAAAGTTCTTATGAAAAGTCTGCATCTATTATATGAACTTAGGATCATCAAGGTAAGTACTCGAGCCGTTTTTATAGGTTATAGAGTGAGAAAAAGACCTTAGAATTAAGGTATAAAGACCTCCTCTCTTTAAATTCAGGAAGAGAAAAACGAACCATTAAACTTCTCAGAGGGATTTTCCAAAGAGGTAGGAGGAAAACCAGGTAAATATAGTGACATGGCAGCCAAAGAAAAAGTAATTCAGTAAGGTTAGGGTCAACATTCTGCCATAGTTTTGGATGTCTGAGATCAGTGTGCCAGGATGGTCAAATTCTGGTGAGGGCCCAATTTCTGGTTTACAGATGATCTTTTTTTCTGTGTTCTCACATGGCAGAGAGCAGAGGGAGGCAGCAAAATCTCCCATGTCTCGTCTTATAAGGGCACTAATCCCATTCAATGAAGGCTCCATCTCCATGATCTAATCACCTCCCAAATGCCTCACTTTCTGAAACAATTACCTTGGGAGTTAGGATTTCAACATATGAATTGGGGGGGACACAAACATTTAGTCCATAACATAGGGAGATAGGTTGATACAGTAAGTGTTTTGTTCCTTATCATGTTTTTGCTCATAATTTTAGTATCCATCAATGTTTTCTAACTCCATTTAGTTGGTGGTCTGCTACAAGGAAGAGTATTTTTTTCTTTTTTCTTTATTTGTATCACAGGGGCACATGGTCTTAAGTTTCTCAATGGGTTATAACCCACTACTGTACATATTTTTAAAAATTTTTTATGCTGAAATTGTCTCATATTTGGCTAGTCAGTACCTCTTTATCCTGGCTCTAGTGTTCTTTTGACATATCCATGTCTTAGTTTTCTTAGGCTGACATAACAAAATACTATAGACTGGGTGGCTTAAACTACAGATATTTATTTTCTCACAGTTCTTCAGGCTAAAATTCTGAGATTAGGGTACCAGCATGGTCAGGTTCCGGTGAGGGCCCTCTTCTTCATCTCCTCCTCCTACCCCTCTTGCTTCCCTTCTCAGAAGTCCACCAATTCCATCAGTCCAGGGCTTCACCCTTCTCACCAGTTTTAGTTTTTAAGGATGCATTAATTTTTTTATTAAGGTTTGTGTATATATCTGTTCTTTTCCAAGAATATTTTTTTTATATCTGGGTTTTAACATTCTTATATTTTATAAAATTCATGGATTATGACTTTTATCTAACAATTATGTTTCCCCCATCACTTTTTCTGCCAACTGATTCCACACTCCAAATAATATAAGTAGCCATATGGCCCAAGACCAGTAATTTTCATCAGAATTTTTTAGTGAAACAGAGGTACCTATCAGTAAATTATTATTTTTTCCCCAAATCCCATTAAATTCTATTAGTCAGAATTGGTTTTTAGTATTCATGGAAAATCTTAACTCTTATTACATAACATACATTAATGTGCTCTATTATTAATTTAGTTGTATCCTAACATATATAACTATAGTTCATGGATAGTGACATAGTTATTTTTAAAAGCCACACTAATGTTTATTCCATATGGAGGTGATCATGCATATTCAAACCAATTTATGTAAAGCATACAAGGAAAAATATGACAGTATAGTTAATGAATGTACTAAAATCAACATCTAAGTTTCGAGTTTTATATAAAAGAGACAATTATAGTGGTCTGCTATGATTTATGATTTACTCTTGCTGTTTATTGCTCAGCAATTGATTATCACCCAGATGTTTAAAACTCTCTATTCCTTTTTATAATTTTCAATATAGTTGGAATGTCTGTCTTATGGCACCTCTCAAGAAAGTGTGTAATTTCCTTTGAAGAGAAGAATATATATTAGAAAACTAAAGCTGTTGCCTGAGACTTTTTTAATTTCATGATCAGTATGCCTGAGGTTTTACTAACAGTTGCCAGTACTCCCAGCAGCAATAACACACAACCATAATCCCTACCATCTTTGCATAATGGCTTTTTTTTTTTTGAACTATGTGCATACAATCACTGCAAGACCTATTATAACTATTTAAACATTTTTATCTAGCTAGTGTGTAGGAAAATCCAGCATTTATGACTTAAATTTAAACTACATTTTATTTGAACATATATTATAGAGTAAAAAAAACCTTTAAAGTTAAAAAAATGCTATTTTTTTCTCCTCTCTTATACACTCTCCAAAAAGAATCTATCTCAGTCAGACTAATTTCTTGAATTGAATAATGCAAAATCTGAATATAGGCAGAGAAAACAATGGATATGACAAGATAAAGGAGTCAGCAAACTTAGCAAGAAGGGTCAAATACATGTAATATATAAAGTAAAGAGGTTTGAAACGTGATACAGTATTTTCTTCTAGCTAACAAGTAATGGTAGTTTTTAGGGTTTAATTTTGGTGTATCCTCAGATAATTTTGGGTTTAACAGGTACACATATATTATGAAAGTAGGTCTAATGATACTTAGAAAAAATAGAGAAAAACTTACACAATAGTAAAAAAAATTCCTAACCATAAAGCTATGACAAAGAAATTCAAAAACATAATTTTAAACACTCATTAATTTTTATAAGATACAATAAGAAAGTAAAAATTTTTTTTCATGCTTTTCATCAAAGGAACAAAATATTTTTGTACTCAGCAGAGAAAAAAAATAACCACCAAAAATAAATAAATAAACAACAAAGACTCTATGTACTGAAACAATTCTGTGCAGGCTATTTAAATAATGTTTCCTATAGTGTTTTTAGATGCTAATACAAAGACAAAAATATCCAAACTTGATTCATTTAGGGGACACTGATACGGTTTGTATATTTGGCCACTCCAAATCTCTGCTTCCCCTTCCTCTTCTGCCTTGATTGGAAGCTCCATGGAGCCCTCAGCAGAAGCAGATGCTGGTGCAATGCTTCTTGTACAGTCTGCAGAACCATGAGTCAAATAAACCTTTTCTCTTTATAAATTACCCAACCTCAGATATTTCTTCATAGCAATGCAAAACAGACTAACACAGACACTCCTGGACATTTTAGAGGAATGTAAATATCCTCCCATGGATTTTTGCATCTGTGTGTGTGAGGGATATTGCATTGTAGTAATTTTCTTCTGCAACATTTCTGTATCGTTTTGGTGTTAAGATAATTCTGGAATTATGACTCAGTAAAATTAGAATGTGTTTACTTCTGTACTGTCATCAGAATGAATTTGAATAGAATAATTTTTATTCCCTTCCAAAATGTTTTCTTTAATTTACCAGAGAAGTCATATGGGCCTATGGTTTTTTAAGTATGTATACAATTATTTAATAGATATAAACCCATTCAGATTATTTATTTCTTCTTGTGCATGTAGTTTGTATGTTTCAAAGTATTTGTTCATTTTTCAAATATTTTGGCATAAATTTGCTTGTGATATTTTCCTATTACCACTTTAATTTTAATGCTATAAGATGTACAGTGATATTGGTATAGTGGTATATTCCTGATATTGGTAGGTAAATTGTGTGCATGTACTCTTTCTCTCTTTCTCCCTCTCTCTGTTTTACCTAAACATTTAGCTAAGAGTTTATCAATATCATTTGTATTTTCAAGAAAAAAATGTATTTTTCAATATAGAAATCATTTATTGACTGGTACATTTTCTAAGCACTGCTTTAGCTTCATCCTACACGTTGGGTTTCATATTCTATGTTTTCATTTTCATTCTATTTAAAATATTTATGAAATTTCCTTGTGTTTCTGTACTCAAATCATAGTTATTTAGAAGAATGCTGTTAAACTTTTTAAATACTTGCAGGTTGTCAAAATTATCTTTCTCTTATAGATAACTAATTATACATTCACCTAAACCACACTATGAAAAACACTTATTCAATTATTTTGAATTTTAGAGATTATAGAGTTTATTCTCAGATATTAAAAATATACTTTTTTCATGCATGTACTTCATGAAGCTTCTTTATTTTTCATCATTAGTCACAATGTCAGTTGACAGTGAGGCATGCAGTGCTCAGATCCCAAGCATATTGCTGCTCACTTTGAGGCACATGGGCATGAGCTGACAAATAAAAGTGTTGGGAAAAAAAGCAAATAAATGTGAAATCAAGTTTGTTATTGTTTAGTGATTACATACATTGTATCCAGAACAGTAATGAATTTAGCATAGTGTTGAGTTTCAGTTTATGGTAATACTAATTTTATGTGATTTTTTAATTTCTAATTTCTAAAAAACAAATTAAATACACAGAAAACAATTTTAGTTCCACAGTTATTATAAATGTTACTACAATAAATTAATCCTTAAAATATTTCCCACAAGATTTTTTCATTTGGCAATATGTGTTTAAGGCTGCAGTCCCCAACCCCTGGGCCACAGGCTAGTACCGGTCCATGGCTTGTTAGGAACTGGTCACACAGGAGGAGGTGGGCAGCAGGCAAGTGAGGGAAGCTTCATCTGTATTGAAGCCACTCCCCATTGCTCACTTCACTGCCTGAGCTCTGCTTCTTGTCAGAACAACGGGGGCATTGGATTCTCATAGGAGCTTGAACCCTACAATGAACTGCGCATGAGAGGGATCTGGGTTGCGAGCTTCTTATGAGAATCTAATGCCTGATGATCTGAGATGGAACTGAGGTGGTGATGTTAGTCCTGGGGAGCAGCTGCAAATGTAGTAAATGTGGTGCGCTTGAATCATCCCGAGGCCTTCCTTCCCCAGCCACTCCGCCACCCCAGTCCATGGAAGGATTGTCTTCCATGAAGCCAGTCCCTGGTGCCAAAAATGTTGAGGACCACTGGTTTCAGGTTCTTCCTTGTTTTTTCATGGCTTGATAACTTTTTTTTATGACTGAATAATATTCCACTACATAAATGTAGTACAGCTTATATATCCATTATCCTACTGAAGGACATTGTCTTTTTCTATTTGTGTTGTTATAAAGGAATACCTGAGACTGGGTAATTTATAAAGAAAAGAGGTATATTTGGCTCACGGTTCTGCAGACTGGTGAGGTTCCGCTTCTGGTGAGGGCTTCCAGAGTGTGCAGATCACATGGTGAGAGAGGAAGCCAGAAAGAGCAAGGAAAAGCTGCTAGGCTGTTTTCAAATACCAGTTCTTGCAAGAACTAAAAGTGAGAACTCACCCCTGCAAGAATGGCACCAAGACATTCATGAAAGATCTGTCCCCACAACCCAAATACTTCCTACCAAGCCCCACTTAATGCAATGATCTCCCACACTGGAGATCAGATTTCAACATGAGACCTGGTGGGGCCAAACAAACCACACCCAAATGATAGTAGACATCTTGGTTGTTTCCAAGTTTCCATAATTCCAATTATGAATAAATCTGCTATAAACATTTGTGTCCAGGTTTTTGTGTGGACATAAGTTTTTGCCTCTTTGGGGCAAATACCAAGGGGTGTGATTGCTGGACTGTATGGTTGTATGTTTAGTTATATAACAAATCACCAAACTGCCTATCAAAGTGGCTGTACCATTTGGTATTTTTACCAGAAATGAATGAGAGTTCCTATTGCTCCACATCCTCACCAGCATTAAGTATTTTCAGTGTTCTGGATTTTAACTATTTAAATAGGTGTATATTGATAGCTCATTGTTGAGATAAGAAAACTCGTGATGTATTCAACGAAAGACATTTCTGCAAAGGCCAATAGTAATGTGGTAGTCAGATGTGGGGGGAGGAAGGAAATGTTCTGTAGTCCCATGAGTAGGTCTCAGCATTTAGTAAGCCTGTATCACTGAACTGTGAACTTCACACATGCCTCTAAATCCTCCCTCCTTTGGTGGGAGAGATGGTTAGAGTGGGCTGGAGTTGGGTATTTCCCTTTCTCCAGGTCAGTTAGGTTTCTCATAAACCCCAGTGGGTTAGTCTCTGGTTAAATAGTTTCTCCTGCAGGCAGATCTTGTTAAGAAAAACAGAATGCTCTGGAGTGTTTCAAAATGGTTCCTTTTCCCCTCACCCTGCCAGAAGCATGAATGGATTTTTCTCTAATGTTTACCATGAGGACCTGGTCAAGTTCTTGCAGGTAAATCTCACAAAATGTGGGGGCCCTCAGTGACTGGGTCCCCCTGGAGTTATTTGTCTCTCAGACTTGTCCACACTAAGCCTCCAGAAATTCATCACTTTATAGTTCAAGTTTCCCTACATCAGCACTGGTTCTCAGAGAGGTTTGTGCTTGAGAGTCTCTGCTCTAGAAAACCGATATTCTCTGCATTCACTTGTTGGTTTCTGCAGTTGTGGGGACGGTGGTTTTCCCTGTAACCCCACCTTTCTGAGAGATCTAAGAAAAGTTCTTGATTTTTCAATTTGTTCAGCTTTTTACTTGTTCTTAGCATGAAGTGGAGACTTGTGGCTTCTTACATGTTGGACTGGAAACCCCAGGTAGATTTTCTGAACTTCTTTTTTTTTCATCGATTTACTGTACTTTATAATTCTTTCTTTTCAGTGAGAAAAAAATGAGGAAAAATATTTTCCAACATACTTTTTTATACTAGGAAAACTAACTCAAAGAGAAATTATCAAATTATAAAATGAAAGTGCTTAACATATTATATAAACTTTGATAACACTTATATGCATAATTAAATGAAACAGAATTGTTATTGATCAATAAATAATCTAAGCTAAATTTTAAGTATTTCCTCATGATGTTATAATTAGAAATTGAGATAAACTGGTATATGCTTGAAGACTTCCCAGAGCAAAAGTCTTTTCCTTCTGAAATTAATTAAGAAAACATAGATCACCTTAAAAACTTCCAATTTGGGGCAACCTAAATATTAACACTTGATTTTGAGTAAGTATGAGAATAAAATAATAAATTTACTAATAATTCTAATATTAGTATTATATTTGCTCATAGATTAACTTAATTCAATAGCTTGACTCTAATTTGAAACTGCAATTAAAGAAAAATTCAGTAAGTTTTCCAGGTGTGTTATTTCTACAAATAAACATATGTAATAGCTGGATGTTTGGGAGAGGCAGAAAATAAATTAAGTGAAAATAAAGTTAAATAGATATACATTTATTATTTCCATATATTAATTAAAGTTTAATAAGTAATAATGTTATATTTACATGTAGTAAATCTTCTGTCTTAGGAAGTATCTTCAAAATAAAGCAAAGAGAGAAGATGATGTTATTTCAGACTAAACAATAACAAAGGTAGTGAAAAGCAATAACTCAAACTCTATACTCAATGATACCAAGATACTCTGATATCTTCTTGAGTAAAATGTAGGAGGAAATAATGCCAAATACAGAAAATTTCAAATAAATATTTCTGAGAAAGCTTTCTTGGGTTGAATACATCACACAAAGTCATCAGAGCACCTTTCCCTAAAGAATGTGGCATAGTTGAGGAAAAAGCTCAAAACTATATGTTATAACTCAATATAAAGCAATTAAAACAGTGTGGAAGGGCTGATGGTGAGGCCTTATTTGACATAAAGAAGAGTCAAGGAAAACGGCCTTGAATAATGAAATACAGAAATAAATGTTCATGAAACAGACTATTAGTAAAGCAGAGTATATAAGAAATCTTTGGAACTATAAACTGATTTGAAATATGTATTGCAAATATATAAATATAGCCCTATGGAATATATGTTATATTTATATAAAAATAACCCTATGGTCAGCCTAAGTTCATTGCACAACATGGGGAATTACTTCTAGCCTAAAACATGGTCCTTGTCCTTCCTTCACATGAATCTTCTATACGAGCTATTCCAGTTATTAGTCACCTGTTATAAAAAGTTAATAAACTGAAAAGGAACCATTATAGGAACTGGATAATGTTACTACAAGGAAAACAAAAAAGGTACAATAACAGAAAGAAAGTTTCCTGAAGGCAAAAAAAAAAAGAAGAAAAGTTGAACATTTAGCCAAATGAACTGCTATGAATAAAGATCATCATAATAATGAGGCTACCAAAGCCCAAAAGAGAAAGCTAAGAGAACTACAAAAGCTGACAGAAATACAATGAAGCAAGATAAGAAAATGAGATGTAAGTTAACAGAGCTTAGGAAAAACATGGAAGTGCAAAACAGAAGCATCCAGTAATGAAGGGTAGCTTAGAAGCAGGGCAGGAGAATAGACACTGCTGAAAACAGTGTAAAAGGTGTAGAGGACAGGATTAATAAAGAGAAAAATAAAACACAATGGGTCATAACAGAGTTTATCTAAGGCGAAAAGATACACTTGCAAGAAATACAAAGGGGATAGGTCATGTCCAGAGAGAATGAACAAGGCAACGACACACACAATAGGAAATAACAAACCCTGTGCAGTAGACAGAGTAATAGCTTCGAAAGGTGCCCATGTCCTCATTCTCAGAACCTGTGACTACATTTTGTACATGGCAAAAGGAACCTTACAGATATGATTGAGTTTACAAACGTTAACATGGAGAGATATAGAGATTTCCTCCATGATCCACTTGGGCCCAATCTAATTATTTGAATCAGTTTTTTCTTTTTATGTAAATCCTTAAATACAGAGCACTGTTCTGGGCTGCAGCTAGAGAGAAAAACGTAAGGACAGAGGAAGGGTCAGAGAAATGTGAGTTGCTGGATTTGAAGATTGAGGAAGGAGTCATGAACTAAGTAATTCAGGGATTTTCCAGAAGTTGTAACAGGGGAAACAGATAAGAGATGATGTCTGGAGCTTCCAGAAAGCAGTGCAGCCCTGCTGACACCTTGGTTTTAGCCAAATATCAACATTGTCAGATGTCTAACCTAATTTATTACATGTACTTTTGTGTTTCTTTAACCCACTAAGTTCATGATAATTTGTATGGCAGCGACAGAAAATCGACATACTATGAAAAAAACAACAAATTTCCAATATTTGCAATATTGGCTAGTAAACACTTACATACTTGAACAGTAAGTAATTTAGAAGTTCAAGAAAAATAACGTGAATCTGTGGACTGGGATGTTATACTGCACCCCAGGAAAATTTGATAGGAATAATCAAACCTGGTCATATCTTTATAAATTTCTTGCATTTCAAAGATAAGGAGAGAATCAGCATGGGTGTAGTGAAGGAAATCAAAATATTTTACCCCCAGATATATTTCTTTGATATAATTTGAAGTGGCTCTTCAAGACTGTCTTTTGTGGTGGAGGTTTGCATCTGTATACTTGCGGAGAATCTGTATTAATGCAACTAGCCCTACCCTTGTTCTGATCTAAGAAAGTTTAATTGAGAGTCTGGCACCTTTAAAGATCTGAAAAGAAATATTTACCATCTGTTCTCTCTGAGGACTGCTACTTGTGAGGTTTCATCTACATACCAAGACCGTCTTTCCCAGCTAAGCCTCTTCTTTCCTTTCTCCCATAACCTGTCTTGTCCCTAAAACCTGTTTTTTTTGCCATGCTCTGAGCCCACATTATTTCTGTAACCTCAGATGATATTTAAGTTTCTGTACCTCACTGGAGGGGGGTTGAGTTTTAGTTCTGAAAGCTCCCGTGTATACATTTAACTAAATTTGTATACCTTTTCTCCTATTAATCAATCTGCTTCACATCCGCGATTTTCTGTGAACCTCCAGGCACCAAGGGCCTTGGCCCCCACAATAGTTAAAATGGTATGCCATGATTAAGATTAGAAAATTAGGTTAGGCCCAGAATTTTCCAAAGTAATGTTATTGGTAGAAGAGAGAGGAAAAAAATTTACAAAATTCTCAAGGAAGGAAACTTGTAGAGAAATGGGCAGACCGGAGTAAATAGCTGCCTCTATTCTAAGAGTTTATGCAAAAATTTAAGTTTCTTTGAGCTTGTAGTTCTACTGTTTCTTAGGGTATTTCACTCATTCACATGGTCAAAATGGAGTCATTTATAATCTATCATTATTGCTAGTTGCAAGAGGAAGCAAAGAGGAAACAGAAGGCAAGCAACTTTCTCCTACGGGTATTATCCAGAGAGATGGCATATTTCCTTTCTGCATCCCAGTGACCAAATAAAGTTCTGTAGCCACTGTTATATCCAAGGAAGGATGGGAGGGAACTGGTACTGTGTCACCATTTGATTATTTGAGACTTGGGGATTTTGTTACTAAAAAACAAAACAAAACAAAACAAAAAACCCAGCAGGCAAAAAAAATAGGAACCAATTAAAAGTGTCTGCCTCAGAATACTCAAGTTTCTATATGCCATTCTCAATAAGTTTCTAAATAATAGAAACTCTTACTAGTTACTGAAGCCATCTCATTATACATGTATTTGGGGGAAGCATTGTATTTTGCAGCCAGTCAAGATATGGCTCTTCATTTCCTCGTGATTGATACACTAAAAGACAAATTATTTGTTCTACCCAATATAAATTGGTGATTAGGAAAGATTGTAAAAAAACAAAAAAAAAAAAAAAGAAAGAAAGGACAAAAGAAAAAAAATCACAAAATATAAAAAGAACAGTGGAAACCATACTGCAGTCACTATTTCATAGCAGTTATCAACTTCTCTTGGCAGAAATTATGAAAACTCCCTGCCCTGTGTGGAGAAATTCCATGATTAGCCCATCTGGCAACCCTTACTTCTACCATTTTGGAATTCTCTTGTTCATTATCCTCCATGTAGCATGGCTTTCACATGTAGAAGGATCTTTCTAGTCCATTATCGTCTTTGGCCCCATCTGAAGTGGGCATTGAAGTCTATATACTAATGGCTTGTGTGTCTTTGACAGTATAGGTCCCCTCAGAGGATTTTGGTCTATTTGCTTCCCATGATTTTGACAGTAGCTGATCACATCTGGTCACAATTCTTAAGAGAGGCCAGCTGAAACAGCAGGCTTGGAGTGAGTTGGGGAGAGCTGCACCATTCGCCTCTTCCTTGCAGCTGAGCTGGCTCCCAGTGTGTGGCACTTAACTGGAGGCTCTTGAAAAAGACAGGAATGACAATTCTATCTCCTGCTGCTTGGGCTTCAGAAGCCCTTGGCTTTTCCAACTTTGAGGACCAATACTACCAAAAGTTCAATCAATTTAAATTGTAGGCCATATGCACAGAAATTTTTCTAGAGCAGAGCTAAACTCCCTTCCATCTCTACTTACAAATTAACTGATTTTTGCCTGAATCAATCACTGCATTTTATCACCCTGCTAGAATCATCAAAAAGCACTAATAATTTTAGTTTTTCTAATCATTTTTATAGAACTACAAGTTCAATAAGCATATGTTCTGTCTTCTAAGTTATCACAGGTAACAGTTTTACCACCCATATTGCCAAGATAAAGGTAACCAATTTTCTATCCTGCATTAGAAATATTGCCCGTATGCCAACTGCTCTGAACTAACAATGTGTATTTTAGACATTTTGTTATGAGAACACACAATTTCAAGCATCAACTTCATATATTCACACATATATTCATGGAGTATAAGTTAAGCCTCTATAACAAAGAGTTTCAACACAAGACAGACATTTCTTTTTTCTTATGTAATGGCACAGAAAGTATTTTGTGGTCTAGAGTGTGTAGAAAGCTCTGCCCCACAAGGACATCTAAGTTCTTGGGAAATTTCCATCTTATAAAACACTCCCTAGGGATTTACCCTAGTCTGCATTGCTGAATGGTTCATTATCTCTGCCTTTTCGCTTATAGAATAGAGAATGTGAAGAGCAGTGTCCTCTATAAGGGGGTGGCTTATAACCTGCATATCATTTCCACACATGGCTCATTGCCCATAATTAGTCATAAAGCTATACCACTTTGCAGACAAAGCCAAGAATATGCTTGCAAGAACTCCGAGGTTCTATTACAATAAAGAAGAGAATTTTGTGAAAAAAAAAATAGAAGTCTTTGCTATATATCAAGGAACAACAAAATTACTGACTTTTTGCTATGCTCCAGAAATTGTGCTAGATTAACATCTGCCATCTAGGAGTTGCTCATTATTTTCTCCACTTATAAAATGAGCCATCTTAGTCCAATGTTATGGGCACAATATCTAGATACTTACACTTATATGTGGATTCCAAAATTATAAATGCATATTAATTATACAAATGTTCACTAATACATCACATAATTGTAGGTTTTAGAGATAAACATAAATTAATGAATAGTTACATTTAACTGATCATTTTATAGATAAGAAAACTGTGATTTTGAAAAGTAGCACATATCTGAATAAATTCAGGAAATGTGATCAGGGAATAGGACGTTTAGAATCTAACTTGTTATTTAAAAGACAACATTATTGGCTCTTACTTATGTTAGATATACATGAAGACCAAAAGAGTATTAACACATGATTTGCATGAGGACTATTATGTGGACGTGTACAGCACAAAACAGTAGCCATTACCCATATGTGACCACATAAATTTAAATAAATTACAATTAAAATAAATTAACAATACAGTTCCTCAGTCTTACTCTCCACATTTCAAAGGCTCAGAAGCTGCATGTGACAGGTGGCTCCTGTATTGCACCAGACATATGTAGAACATTTCCATCATTGTAGAAAGCTATATTGTCTAGTAATGGTCTAGACATTCAAAAGACTTTGGTGAATGTAAATATAAACAGGACTTAAAGAACTTGATTTAATAAAAAACTGAATAATAAATGCAAAATATTCAAGTGAAAAATATCTCTCTAAAGCAGTACATGTAAATAATTTAAATTAAAATGTTGTGAAATCATTGACCTTCTCAAAGAAAGAACAAAAATCTTGGATTATGTATATTAATTACTTGTATCCAAAATGTCAATTCACTTTCATTATGATATAGTCTCTAATTCAGGCACTTTACTTTTTTAAAACTTTATGATATTCATCTCTAAGTAAAAATATATGAAGTAATGACTGAAACACATGAAATAAAGAAACTAACCTTATTTTTAAATACCAGTTATTGCTTTTTAGATTAAAAAATAAATGTAAGATCAGAGTAGAAAATGTAAAGATTCAGGACATATAAATGTAATAAAAGCCTAATTCTACTATTTACAAATAACAAATTATAACATTTCAGTTTGTCTTTACTATATTTACACAAAGAACTAGACCTTACATTTTACTCCAAATTTTTATTTTAATATTACTTTAATTACTTTTCATTATATGTGATTTTATTATATGAATTATATACACTTTTATTTACCTCAAGCTTCTAGACTAATTTGTTAGAGAAAAAAACATGTTATTCATGTTGGTAGTACTAGCTTTCGTCATCAAGACCATAATGGGGGCATATATAATTAAGAGCACACGATAAACTCCTTTGTCCCAAAGCTTTGATAAGAAAAGTAATATACCTTAAATTTAATTACTATAAATAAGATCAATCTTATGATAACTGAATTTATAACCTTAGATTAGATCACTTTAAAATATAATGATTACATATAAATTTTTTTTTTTATTTAGTGTTGTGACTGCATTTATAGAAATAACGTACAATGAGCATTTTACTTTACATGTTAAAAGACTCATTTCTCAACCTTCCTTTTCAAAAAAATTTCATTAATGACTATTATAATTCATTTTTAACAGTTTTGAGAGAAAGGGTAATTTGACTTTTTATCTTTTTATATCTGAAAATGTTTTATTTTATCTTACAAATGGCTAAGGATTTGACTGGTATTATCCAATCATTCACATTTGTGGTTCCTGTAAAGCTATGTTCTATTTATTTTGGGGGCAGTGCATTGAGGGTCATAGAAAAGAATGAGGTCTATTTTTTTTTCTTTGAGGTAAACCATTTTCTTTCTTATTTTAGGTTTGATATTTCTTTCAAATAAAAATTTACATTTTAATGTCACTCAGTCAAGTCTTTGTCCAGTTGAGAAATGATTTATTCCACCATTGCATTGATTATTGCTTCTTTTACTCCTTTCAATTTGAACTTCAGAAAACTTTTACAATCTGAGTTGGAATTAATTCTCTAAGTCTATCTTTGCAAATCATTTTTAATATAGTCTTCTTTTTCTTCTGCTTTCTTAAAAGTTAGTCAAGATTAGCTCCACATAACTGATTTTGCAATATTAGTTATAATTATATTTTTCATACACTGAAAAGAAAATCTGTTCATTATATGTATTTTTTATATATATATTATATATATATATATGTATATTTGCTACGTGATATTAGAAAAACCCTCTTCTCCACCCCTGAAGCTAGAAGAGGAAACCTAGGATTGGCAATTATTTTCTGCCCTGTGGGAATGAAGCAGGGATGCACAAAGAGCACAGGTGAGACTGAGAGACCAGAAGGTGTGCAATACCTGTAGTGATGTGTGACCTGGGGCAACAGTCGTACTATTTGCTAGCATCATTTTGCTGCCTGTTTTAGGTTCCCAAACCTCCCTTGCTTGCTGCCACTATTGATCCTATTTTCTCTCATTTTCTTGCAGACCATGGGTTTTTAAAAATATATTCTTCCAATTAATTATCTTCCTGATAAATTAGCCAGCTGATTCTGCTGTTTGCAATAAAGTTGCTGATTAATGTATATTGAGTGCTATCTGGTGTTGTTTTTTTGTTTGTTTGTTTAAAGCTATTTCATTTGCATCTCTGTATTCAAATCTTTCTGTTTTCTCCAGTTTACTATTTCATGCATGAAGACATAGAACTTATATATTCCTGAGTAGATCAGTAGATTTCATTTCTCTTTCTTATGTATTTGTCAACAACTCTGGCATCTACTGTATGCTCAGAAAATATTTTCACTAATAAAAGAAGTGCTCAAGAAAAAAACTGTTAGAATAGAAAGTTCATCAAGAAAGAGAATACTAAATACTTTAAATCCATCAGTTTTGCAGTAAAGATTTTATCCAAAATGATAAGACAAAATATAGCTTTATTTTGCTAAAAAAGTAAATAAAACAAACTTTAACTAAAGTAATCCCTCTAATGTTTCTTACTAAACAGTATAACTTCTCTTTAGTTATTCTCTTTAGTCAATTTGTCATATTTAAGGTGACAAGAACCGTCTTACTTCTTTGCCTGTTATGAACAGTGTTACTTACAATCCAAACTCCCCCAAAATGAAAATGACTTCTTTTGTTTTGCTTAAATCCTCAATCTCCTCTTACTTTTTCTTTTCTTTCTTTCTTTCTTTCTTTCTTTCTTTCTTTCTTTCTTTCTTTCTTTCTTTCTTTCTCTCTTTCTTCTTCCTCTCTTTCTTTCCCCCCACAGTCCATTGAAAATACAGTGGTTATTGAAAAAATGAATAACTGAACTCTTTCTTACTGATCCAGGTGATCACACTCACCTATTTTGAGCTATCCATTACCATCCAAACAGAGAGTCAGTCTTCCTTAACAGTGATTTCTTTTAAAATCCATCATGCCTGCAGAGCCTCTATATCTTAACAATCTAATGTGTTCAGTATGCACATTTTTAACAAATAGTATTACTGAAAACATCCCTTAGAAAATTCATAGGTGATCAAATACCTGGAGAACAGTATTGGAACTCATGAGGTAAAGGAAAAGGAGACAAAGGAAAGACATGAACTCCCTCCAGATACGTCAGGAGCAGAGATAGAGAGGTCTAGTGGTTTGGAAGCCGTGGGGACATGAAGTAACTGGGCTTAAATCCAGAAGATTGACATTGACAGTCCTAGCACTGTCCAACAATAAAACAAGGCATGTCTAAAGACAAGGACAGATAAATTTGTTCTATGTTATATGTTTAAGAATCTAAAAAGTTTGAATATCTTTTTAAATTTGTACATAAACAAAAAAGTTTGAATTTTGGAATTAATTGCAATTGTAGAAAAGATAAATATGATTTTGCTTATTTTTAATGCTGGGAGAAGATTATATATCCATACTATTGAAACATAGTAAATAGATATTGAGATGGCAGGGATAATCTTCCAAATAGAAAATGGAGTTAATCATACTATATATAATATATATTTTCTCTGGCCACAGGAGTGTTTAAATGGCAGTTCATCATCATAGCTAAAATTTCCCTGAAATTGACAAGGAAACTTTCTATATAATATCCATTCTGAGTGTGTTCCATGGATGACCTCAGATTTTCCAACATGACTCCTGTGTACTTAATATCATAATCAAAATGCCCTGGCATAGATGTGGACTGAATGTTTGTGTCCCCCTCAACCCCATATGTTGAAGCCTGACTCCAAGGGTACTTGTATTTGGAGATAGGGCCTCTAAGGAAGTAATTAAGGTTAAACGAGGTCATAAACCAGGGTGATGGTGGGGGGCAGGAATCCTGATCCAGTAGGATTAGTGTCCTTATGAAAAGAAACACCAGACAGCTGGTCCTCTTTCTCCGTGTGAAGACGTTGATTAAAAGGCCATGTAAAGACATAGCAAGAAGGCAGACATCTGCAAGCTGGAAAGAGAGCCCTCACCACAAATGGCACTGTGAGACTGGACTTCCAGTCTCCAGGACTATGAGAAAATTAATTTCTGTTGTTTAAGCCACCCAGTCTGGGGTACTTTGTTGTGGCAACCTGAGTGCATTTATGTTATTCTCTCTCTTAAGCATATCATCTAAGGTAGTTGTTGACAACAGTGTGGTTTTTTTAAACAATCAAAACAATCAAAAACACATGTAGGAACAGTAAAAAATTATGCAAACATTATTGAAGTTCTAAAATCTGAAAGAGGAGGGGAAAAAACACATACAAACATCTTTCATATGCTGTCTGCAGGCTCCCACTGTAAATCACAATAAATCCATAGGAGCTGCTAATATATACTCTTTAAATATACAAATGATAGCTATTCTAGTAAATAATTCACATATTAAAATAGTTTTCTACACTATTTGCATATGTACATAAAACACTTCTGAGAAAGATTTGAAGATAACATTTGCTTATGCTTAAAATAATTTGAGCATTGCTATGCACATTTCATTAAATTCCTTTGCCAGTGCATCTACAGTATGATGCAAAAGTTCTAGGTAACTTAAATGTTCATTTTTCTACATTCTTGAATATATAGTCATTTTGAAAATCCAGAAATATGAAGTAATGCTTCCGGGAACTCTGTGTATGTCACGAATTTGATGAATTTGAATCCAAATTTGCTTTGAAACACTCACGTAATATTCAGGTGTCTGTGATTCAGCTTTAAATGTCTACATATATGAAAGTGAAAAAAAATTAATTTTGTGACTAATGATATTCACTAGTTTAGTTTTAAGATGATAGAACTCTGCATATCAAGAGATCTTCCTATTTTGATAATGTAGCATAAATCTGAAAATTGAATTGCATTTGCACTTTTTGAACATCCAAAATTAATCACAGTAATCTAAGTTTGTGCTGTTTATTTTTCCCTTAGAATATAATGAAGACAAGAAGATAGGAACAGAGTTGTCTATGTTGCTTAGTATTCTCCTCCTCACCCCTCAGTTTAAAAATGTTTGTTCCTGACTTTGTAAACACGGAAATTCAGGGTCTGATAACATGGAATATCCCTCTGCAAAGATTATAAAATTAGAGCTAAAATGGTAATAATACCATTGCCCTGTTTTATGAGGTAATAACTGGATTCCTACTAAATGAAAATAAAGGGAAGATAATAAAACTAAGAATAAATGCTCAGGAAAATAATTGTATTTATTATTTCACTGTTCTTATTCAGGGAATTTCTCTTCTGGAGGGAAATTCTTCTGAAGAAACAAAATTTGATGAGAAGAAGAGGATATATGCACAATTTGTAAATATAATTAGAAAACATTTCCAGTGACGAAATGGTCAAATGGTCATTTTCAGTCTTCAAAAGAATTTCACTATTTCCAAGGTCTTTAAGGCCAGTCCCAATTGCCCCTTTACTTCTTTTAGCCTCAATTCTTGCCATAACTCCAAAGAAGCAGTACCCGACTAGCAGGGGTAGAGGAGAATCAATTTACATCATCTTCCCAGTTTAATCAGAATGATTCTAATCACAGGTTCTCTACTTGTTGCTTATCCTTTGGTTTTAAAACACAATGTAACCAATGCTGCTATTAGGTAGTAATTATGACAGATATAGTGATCATATTAGCACAGTATTAAATTTTCACAAATTTTCTATAAATGAGATAAAATATCAAAAGTGGATTAAAAATGCTTTTATTTCTAGGAGATGAAGGGATGGAGATAGAGTTTATAAAAAACAGGTATTATTTATTATATTAAAATGATAATAAATGCTATAAATAAAAATAAAACAGGGGACAAATAGTTTCTCAAAATAAATTTCAACTTCATATTTGTTGCCCAGCAAAGACTTCACATCTGATATGTGAGCAGGTTCAATCTTTCCCCCCTCTGGCTTTTAAATCCTTTTTACAGGATCTGTCCCTATAATACCCAAACTCCAGCAATTATTTGCTATGAAAAGGAGTGGTAATCCATTGATTCCCTAACATTTCTTCTATTTTCCTACCCTCCCTTTTGTACTGACTTCTATTCTTTCAGAGTTCAAATTTCATGGAAACCATAGGATTTCATGCAACGAATTTTATCCCATGAACCTCCCTTTAATAGTCTATCAACTCTTGTGCTGCTTACTTGCTTTTTTGCTCTTACTTGGAAAAGTTTAACCCTGATTAAATTCAACTCACTTTTACTCTTTTATTAGCACCCATTCAGCTGAAAAGTGACTGGAGAAAACACACCCCCCCACACACACACACCAGTACTAACTAGTCTCACATTCAATTTATGATCACGGCCACAGGAAGGCTATTCATTCTGTTTCGCTTGTACACTAGATTTCTAATCTATGTATTTGAAGATATGTCACATGTACTACCTGTATGCAACTGAAAATATTAACGACAAAAACACAGAAAATATATTTAAATGACTACTGTACATTCCATTAATATCTCAATTTTATAAACCCTCTTTAAAACTCACTTCATTCTTCTGTAATGTGTCTGTTCACTGTGTATTTTCTAGACTGTTGATTTCCCATTAGGATGACAAATTTTGTCTCTGTTCATAGTGATTACAATTTAATGTTAATGAATGAAGATGAGAAATACCCATTTGTTCAATGATATTATGAAAAATTAAAATATTTTCTATAGCATATTTGGAAACTGATATTCAGGTTATAGATATTAAACAATGGGATAAGCTATTTCATAATACCTCATAATTACAATACCTTTTCACTGTATCTCTGAAATTTAAATTCAAATTTAAGAAAAAAAATCCTGATGCTTTCATTTAAACATTTTGTTAGTGAGAAGTCTTTTTTTAAAATTTGAGATTAGAAGATCACAAATGATTATATTATAGTCACTGAAATTTATTTACATTTTTGATGAAAGTTTTAAATACAAATTTTGTATTTTTATCTTTTTGAAGTTAACTTGCAATGGAGGCAAGAATCCGGAAGGCAGGAATGTTCCTCTCATTTATAACTATGACATTATTCAATGGAAAGCATAAGGCTAATCTTTAATCGCCTTATTAGGAAAGAGACAGTACATCAGAACAGAATGCTAAATTTGTAATTTTGAAAGCTTAAGTAGGATTAATATCTAGTCAAAGAAACACTGTGTTTGCACATTTGGAAGATCATTTGAGTTATAAGAAAGTTTCATTTAATACATCATTTACTTAATTTTTTGATTCTAAAACTTTTTCAGCTAATCATTAAACTCCCAGTAATAATGAAGAATGAAGAAGAAACTATGAATGGATCATATAGTAAGTTATTAACATATGTCTACATGAAATCAGTTCTAGGGCTATACACCGTTGTTATGAGGTGTGTGACAGGTAATTAATTCCATGCCAATGCTTCACGCCACCTCTGCTCTGTATAGCTCTTTTAGGATGACACACAGTTTAATTACCACCCCAAATGATCAAGACTTATGCACATCAGTAGAGAAAAAGTGTCTTGATTAGACTATCAGCTGGAGTTGCAAAAGGAGAAATCTGATTGTATACTAGGATGAGAAAAATTTGAGAAAGACAGATTAATGGCAAACCAAGATGGGAAAATGATGATAAATATTTCTAAGAAAAATGAGGCAAATTGCAAAGTTTCTGCTGTGTACACTGCTTATAAACCTTGGTGTGGGAATGGTCTGTGATATCAGCCAGAAATGATAGTATATGTTTCCTCCTCTACCTGTCTTTAGGAAGCATCCAGATCTCTTCAGCTCTTCTTAAACTAATTCCTACTCTTTGCTTTTCAGTTAAAATAAAGAGGCAGTAGAGTTTAGAATCTATGAACATAGACCTTGATACCAGAGTACCTGCAGTAGTTTCCTAGCTCTATTGTTTTCAGGAATTACCTTAAGTTCTCCATTCCTCTGCTTCCCTCTTTGTAAAATGGAGCTAATAAGAATACCTAATTGATAGAATTTTACATTAATATTAAATAAGCTTATACTTGAACACAGCATAGTCATTTTAAGCAAGAGATAAAATTTTTAAAACATGCTAATTACCCCTTCAAAAAATAAAAAAAAGTTCAATAAGAAATCACCCTTTATTTTTATTTATATGACAGTCTGTTAAAAGACTACAAATTCAAGATATCTCAAGAGAGCTGTACAGGTTTTGGGGTGAGTACCCACTAGGTGTGTCCTTTCCCAGCAAAAACAACCTGGTAGTGGGTCCTCAATCTGTGGCTCCGTCAGAATACAGACACTGGGCCCCCAGGAGCCCAGAAATTAGAAAGCATGTGATATATTAATAGATGTGATGCTCAGGATTTTGTCACTACGTACTAACTTCAGCCCAGGACAAGCCAAGGTGACTTCCTCCACCTCATGGACATTTATTTTAAAAGTATCTTAGATAAGTGATCCCTAGAGTTCACAGATGGTCTCATGTTCTAGGAGCCAGGGATAATGACACACAGACCAAAATATGTGGTCACTAGTGGGATCACTGAGCTAGTTCAGTTTCAAGTAGCAGTCCTGTCCTTCTGTAGGTGATGTCCCTTTTTTGGTTACTGATCCACCAAGACACATGTGCTACAAATTGGAAATTCTAATTATTTTAAAATTCTTGATTCACATACATTCAAATTGATTTAATGAATATATTAAGTTGATTCAGATTCATTTAAACACTCAAAGAAATTGAAATATTACAGTTGTTCATAGAAAGAAAAGGAGGAGGAAGGAGATATAGCAATGGCTGAATAGAACCCTCCAGCTATCGTCCCCCTGCGGGAACACCAAATTGAACAACTATCCACTCAAAAGAGTACTTTCAAAGGATCAAAAAATTAGGTAGTGATCACAGTACCTGGTATTAACAAAATATCAAGGAAAGAGGCATTGAAGAGGGTAGAAAAGACATTGTATCGTCTATACTTATTTTCCCCCATTCCCTGTCAGCAGCTGTGGAGAGAAAATCTGTGTGCTTGAGAGAGGCAGAGTGAAGTAAATGTAGCATTTGCACTGGAACTCAGTGCTCTGTCATAGCAGAAGACAATACAGGGCAGAATTTTGCTGGCACCCACAAAGGGAGCATTTAGACTAGCCCTGGGCCTTAGAGGGGAAGTCTCTACCCTAGCTGGAGGAACTGGAGTCCTGGCTGCCTCCACTACTGGCTGACTAAAGTGGCCTGGGGCCTGGAATAAATTTGAGTGGCAGTCAGGTCACAAGGACTGCCTTAGGCAAGCCCTGGACTGCGCTGATCTGGGAGGCAGTGGACTTGGGGTGTGACACCAGATGTTACCCCTCCCCCAACTACAGGTGGTGCAACTCCAGGAGGGACTCCTTCTGCTTGGGGGAAGGAGAGGGAAGAGTACAAAGGAATTTGTTTTGCAACTTGGGTACCAGCTCAGCCATAGTTAAATAAAGCACCAGATTCTTGAAGCCCCTGATTCCAGGCCTTAGCTCCTGGACAATGTTTCTAGACTCACTCTGGGCCAGAAGGGAATCCACTGCTCTGATGGAAAAACGCAGTCCCTGCAGGATTCACCCTCTGCTGATTAAAGAGGCTTTGGGCCTTGAATAAACATCAGCAGTAGCCGGGCTGCAGTCACCACAGGCCTTGGGCGAGGCCTCCTACTGTGCCGGCTTCAGGTGTGACCCAACACAGCACCAGCTCTAGGGGCCATGGGAGTGTTCACGTCACTCCTCTCCCAATATCAGGCAGCACAGCTTGGAAAAAGATTCCTTCTGACTGGGAGAAAGAGAGGGAAGAGAGTGTGAGACTTTGCCTGGTAACCCAGGGAATTGTCCCTTGTCTTACCCGACACACCAAGGCAGTGCCTCTAGGAGTAGGCAAGACCTGCAGCATTACCAGGCTTAGGGCAGTACCTAGTGCTCATAACCGCAGGCTTAGATCACAACACTCAATCCTCTTTGAATACATAGAAAGCCTTCTCGAGAAGGACAGGTACAAACAAGCCCAGACTGCAGAGATGGAATTAATATCTACTTCTTCAATGCCCAGACACTGATGAACGTCCACAAGCCTCAGGAACATCCAGGAAAACATGGCCTCACCAAATGAACTAAATAAGGCACAAGTGACCAATCCCAGGGTGACAGAGAAATGGAAACTTTCAGACAGAGAATTCAAAATAGCTGTGTTAAGGAAGCTCAACAAACTTCAAGATAACACAAAGAAGGAATTCATAATTCTATCAGATAAATTTAACAAAGAAATTGATATAATAAAAAAAATCAAGCAGAAATTCTGGAGCTGAAAAATTCAAATGACAAACTGAAAAATGCATCACAATCTTTCAACCTAGAATTGATCAAGCAGAAGAAAGAATTAACGAGAATGGAACAGAATAGAGTACCCAGAATTAAATCCAGGCATTTATTGTGAACCCATTTGTGACATGTGTCAAGAACATACATTGAGGAAAGACAGTCTCTTCAATAAATGGTACAGGGAAAACTGATATCCACGTGCAGAAGAATGAAACCAGACCCTATCTCTTGCCGTATACAAAAATCAAAACAAAATGGATTAAAGACTTAAATTTAAGACCTGACATTTTGAAACTACTAGAGGAAAACATTGAGGAAACACTATAGGACATTAGTTTGGGCAAAGATTTTTTGGGTGGGACCTCAAAAGCACAGGCAATCAAAGCAAAAATAGACAAACGTGATCACATCAAGCTGAAAAGCTTCTGCGCAGCAAAGGAAATAATCAACAAAGTGCAGAGACGACTCACAGAATGGGAGAAAATATTTGCAAAGTACCCATTTGACAAAGAACTAATAACTAGAATTTATAAGAAGCTCAAATAACTCAATAGGGAAAAAACCACAAATAATCTGATTTGAAAAATGGGCAAAAGATTTGAATAGATATTTCTCAAAAGAAGACATACAAATGGCTAACAGGAATTTGAAAAAATGCTCAATCAACATCACTAATCATCAGAGAAATGTAAATCAGAACTACAATAAGATATCATCTCACCCCAGTGAAAATGGTTTTTATCCAAAAGACAGGCAATAATGAGTTCCGGACAGGACGCAGAGAAAGGAGGGCCCTTGTACACTGTTGGTGGGAATGTAAATTAGTGCAGCCACTATGGAAACTGTATAAAGGTTTTTCAAAAAACTAAAAATAAAACTATCATATGATCCAGCAATCCCACTGCTGGGTATATATCCAAAGGAGGGGAAATAAGTATATTGAAAAAATATCTGTACTGACATGTTTATTGTAGCACTATTAATAGTAGTCCAGATAGGGAATCAATATAAGTGTCCATCAAAGGATTAATGGATAAAGAAAATGTGGTACATATACACAATGGAATATTATTAAATCATAGAAAGAATGAAATCTTGTCATTTGCAACAACATGAATAGAACTAGATGACATTAGGTTAAGTGAAATAAGCCAGGCACAGAAAGACGAATATTACTATTACATGTTCTCACACATATGTGGGAGACCAAACAAATGAAATAAAATTGAACTCATGGAGAGAGTAGAATGATGGTTACCAGAAGCTAGGAAGGGTAGCAAGGAGTGGGGAACAAAATGGGATTCGTTAATCGTTGCAAAAATACAGTTGGAGAGAATAAATAACATCTAGTATTCAGTAGCACAATAGAGTGAGTATAATTAACAATAATTTATTGTATATTTAAAAATAAGTAAAAGAATAATACAAAGAAATGACAAATGCTTAAGGTGATGGATACCCCAATTACCCTGATTTGATAATTACACATTGTATGCCTGTATCAAAACATCACATGTACCTTACAAATATATATGACTATTATGTAGCCATAATAATTAAAAATTAAAACAATTTAAAAAAGAAATGAAGAAATTAAATCCTTTAGGTTAAGTACTGTTGTAAATTTTTAAAAGATGGTAAGAAATAACATAATTTTTTACTTGTGTAAAAATGTTTACTTATATAAAAATGATATAGCTTTGTTTATATCCAAAATTCAAAGAGAACATTATTAAAATTCACAGTCAAAAATTACATGTGGCCATTTCTAACATAAAAGCTGCTATGAAAAATATGTGTTAAGGGAAGGCTAGATGTTTTAAAACTTCTAATAACTCATTTAAATCACAGTCGCATTCAATATTTAGCATAGCCCCAATATTGTGTATTTTATTTTTGTTACTGTAATATATAATGAAAAAAAGTAAATTTTATGAAACCCTGTAAGGATGCTCCCAAATCTCCAAATTCTTTCCAATATACCCTACTGTAATCTATTGTAATTTTCTATACTTTCCAGAGTGTGAAAAACATAAGGATGTAGTCTCCCAGAACTCAGACACCAATTTCTGACCAAAAATTTGGATTTGTGATAAAAAACAAAAAAACCCACAAAAGTTTCTTTAGCTCATGCTGAGATAGCATGAACTTAAACTTTCTCTTATGAAAAGATGAGGCATTATCAGGAGGAAATTAGGTTCTACAATAAATAATTTTGGTTTAAACTGGAACTTCCTTCGATTATATTAATAATTGAAACTTGAATTTCCCTAGCCTTCATTCAGGGTGATACGGGTATTGGTTGTTAAACATCAGTGCAATCAACTTGATGTCTTTGAATATTCTTACATCACCAGATAAAACTTGTTTATGTTTCCCTTAACCTTGGAATGGTAGTAGGAGGAGGTGAAGAGTTATTACACACATTTAGATTACGATAAGCCTCTGTTTAGATGTTTTAATCTTACATTAAATACATGCTTTTGTTCAGGGCAATTGGGTTGGAGTAAGCAGACTTGCGTAGAATTAAAACATGAGAAGTTGAAATAACGAGGAATGAAAAAGCAGATTAAAGAAATAGGCATTTCTTAATGAGAGAAAATATATTTGTTGATAATATTTCTAGAGGTAAATATTTCTGGATATAAATTCAGTATAAAATTTAAATGACTTCACATTTTACTTTTAGAAATTTGTCTTAATGAATTAAATATAAGCATGTACAAGGTAAAAATATTTATCTATGTGGTATTTTTACAGTTAAAAAAACCCTAAATGTCAAAAATAGAGAGTTAATAAACTAATTATGGAATATTCACACAAGCTAATAATGATACTAAGATTAGCTGTCCCAGCTAATATCAATGCCCCGCTATGTATTACATATTGAGATAATGGAGTTTATGTTTAAATACACACACCAGTTTGACTCACCTGACATCCATTTCCAGCCTTCTACTATCTTCTCTGCCACTATTCTAGACCCTGAAGCTGCTGAAATACTACTTTATTCAAGTTCCCCTAAATAATAGGACTGTCCGTATGATACTCAGCTCCTTTCTTCTCTGACCTCTCTCCAGGTTTGTCTAATTGGAAGTCCAGGCAGAATATTGGACAGTGAGAGGAGAGAGCAAAGTGAGAGTATTTATTATCCTGCTTCCTTTCCCTCTGCAATGCCTGAGTTCCTACCAAAGACAACAGCTCCTATACCTACAGTTCTTTCTGGGTTCCAGAACTTGCTCTTCCTCTTGGCTGTTCAGACTTAGCAATGTCAGCAGCTTCCTAATGAGTTTAGTTTTAGGTACTTTTCCATCCCTGGTGGTTCCTCTTAGCTGTGTTAATACCTTTAAAACACTTCCCACATCCCATTAAACCTTGTGGCATCATGCTGTCTGACAGCCCTCTAAATGATAAAACCAGCTAAGATACCATATACTGTTATATTTTTATTACTTTTCATAATCAAAACATAAAAATTATATATATATACACACAATATGACTTACATATGTTTGATTTTTAATGAGATAGCTCTACATTTAAAAAAAACAAAAATAAATAAAGGTGGTGGTTATCTACAGAGTAAATGGACAATGGAGTATGTGGGAACAGAAGTAGATAGACACTTTCTAATGTATACATTGTAACTTGATGCTTAAAATATATAAAAGAATGACCTGTTCAAAACAAACCAAATAAAATTTTCACAATTATTATGGCATTAGGATGTTTTAAGTTCAAACGTGAACCTCTTTTTTTGTTCCAAAGAATGAAACCATTAATAATATTAGTTTACTAAGTTAATCTACAGTTTTTGCAGATCATTTTTCATTCTCTGATATTTTGGGAGATCAAGGCTACCCTCTTCCTCACTTTATCACCAAGGCAGAGATTTTAATATGATCCCAGGATAAAATAAAGACCAAGGATGAGCAGAATTTCAGTGCAACAACGTATGAAAAGAGAAAATGGCTGATGTTTTTCTATTTTGACTTAATTTCAACTCTATTTTCATTTCAGAATGGATGTATGCTTACACAGGGTTCAGGGAAACCTCTTGGGGTAAAAACAAATGTGGAACACTAAGCTGATTCTCTAGGCTTTATGGGAGATGGATGACATTTGATCTGAGTATAATGTATTGTCCTGCTCAGGATAAGAGCACTGGGAGGAATCTGAATCCTGCCAGGCTGCATATAAGTGCTGGAAATAAAGCAGGTGATATTCACTGGCAAAGGTTCCGAAATGAAACAATCCAGCCATCTATGCTTATGAGACACAACTACTGTGTATTTGACCAATCTAGGAAATATCCAATTTTACACCCCTAACATCATGTGGTAAATATTTAATTTAGGAAGCAGGTTTCTGGGTATTGTATACTTTCTTTTGTAGCAGGTAGAAAAAGGTGTCGATTTGTGACAAATCTGTTTACCTCTATTGATTAGTAATCTGTAAAAACTTTTTTGTAAGTAGCAAAATTTGTTTTTGTTTTATTTAGAACTTTTAACAGTGCAAGTAAGGATGCTTTACTCTTTCACTCTCAATAAAGAAATTACTGACTTTTATAAAAACAAATGCTTAGTCTCCCGTGATTTTTTGTAAAATTTTTGAACTCAAGAAAGGTGTATACTAACAGAGAATAAATTGGCTTTTCAGGATCTGCCTCCTCCTCATAATGGTTTTCTAATTTTATTGCTATCATATATATCTTTTCTATGATTTGTATCTCTTGACCTCGAAAGTCCCAATAAGAATACATTTTTCCCCCTAGGGAGCATCTTCAGGGGCAGTGTGTAGAATATGGCAGGTGCATAGAGCCAACATTGAGGGCTATCAATCAATATGCAAACACATAAGTGGCAAATTTTCATGGCCAACACAAATTGATCTTACGATGTTTCCTCAGTCAGTATCACCTTCTTTAATGATACAGCCTCATTATAGGTTTCAGTGTGCTGCATAAGATAGTACCTCACAATGTTTTATTTCTTCCAAGGTTATAAAATCCTGTCACTAAGAAAGCTTATTAAAGTAGCCATCATGCCAACTACAAACTCTATGATTATTTATCTGTCATAAAGCATATCTACAGAGCACGGATCTTTGCACAGTTGTTTCTAAATCATTTTAAAAGTGAAACAAATAAATAAGCATGGAAAATTCCAAGGCTAGCAGTTTGCTTATCTCCCTTTTTCTTTTCTTTACAAATCTCAAACATTTCAGATTGGAAAATATAATTCAATCAAAATATTAAAAGGTCAATGTGTTTATTATGACTCTAATCAGAAAAACGTCATAGTTATATATAGCAAATATCAGGTTTGAAGTGAGTTGGGTTGTTCCTGCCTTACATTATTTTTCTTAAAAGGATAGCATCAAAAATCCTTTGTTATTAGACAGTATGTTACACTGCAATTATTTTCTTTGTCTATAGGACTGTTATGAGCTCTAAATAAGTACCTGAAGAATATTAATCAAAATATTTGTATTGAAGACAGGGAAATGTGACAAAGTTGAAATGAAAGTTTTGGGAAAATCATCCCACATATGGTTGGATATTGTTGCTTATTTGTCCTACATAATTAAAAGTAGAAAGATATACTGCACAATTTAAGCAGGCAATTGAGCCAGACTACCTAGATTTAGATGATGATTCCACAAATTTCCAATGTAGTGACCATGAGTAAGATACTTCACTGTGCCTTAGTTTTCTCATTTGCAAAATGGATACTGTAAAATAAACCACCTCAGAAGCTGGTTAGGAAGACCAGTTAGCATGTATAACATTTTATAAAGAGTTATGTTACTGTTTTGCTTTTGCTAAAAAAAATAAGAAGAATTTTTACTTTAAGTTTTGATATAAAATACTGTTTTTGCATCACATAGTATACATGGATGATTAACCTCATGGACTAACAATTCATCACATTGTTATTTTGCCAATTGTGGGTAATTAGAATGGCAGCTCATCTATTGTCTGAGAACAAATTATTGCAGTGAATGATGTTTAAGAATAAGTAGAGAGAGTATAATCAATATCTCTAGTGTTTTTATTAAACATAAATGATTTTGATAATACTATGATCTGAGGGTAGCTGGTAAATTTATACCAAGAGTTTTGGTGGAGTTATACGTGAGCATGATTGGAAATAACAACTATTCTATTGTTGTTCTCCCAGATATGTTTTTTTTCCTTATGAAGCTACAACCATTACTACTACTGGGGAAATGGGCAAGAAAACATAATGTTACATGAACATAGTACATTCTCATCACCCTCAATTCAATGATATTATGGAAAGTTTGAATAAGCAATTAAAACATGTTATTTAATTCAGGAGGGGAGAAAGTCTTGAAAGGGATAGTGCAAATGTGGTCTCCAATTGCAAATAAAGCAAGAAAAGAGAGAATACTATTGGAAAGTTTTCAAGGATTCAGGTGTAGGAATATGTGACGCCAGTGATATAATGACAGAACTTTATTATCTTTCATTCTTGAAAATTTTTGTCTTGTTTTGACTGACTTGACTTGATATTTTAGGACTGCAGCTGCACTGGGCCAGTAGAAGATGTCACTGCAAAAAGCTGAATCAATAGAATTGAATTTGGCTTGTGCATTCCTAAAGGGACACTGGGGTCAATTATAACACCTTCTCACGTAGTTAAAATAGGGTTAGTTGTGGCTACATTAGCAAGTGGAAGGACAGTTGTGCTATTCTTTACCTGTCAAATCCTATGACATCTCCAGGGGAGGAAGCAAAAGAGAAATCATGCCAATGTTGTTACCATTTGCCGAGTAAGCAACACTGCCAAAGCAGACTATTCTGCCAGGGTAAGTTAACTGAGATAATAAGTGGAAACTGATGGTGCTTGTGGCAAATGGGAAGAAAATGCATAAACTGTCTCAGAGAAATAGAGTAATATTTGCCTTAGTCCATTTATGCTGCTATAACAAAATATGCCATAAACTGGGTAGCTTATAAACAACAGAAATTTATTTCTCACAGTTATGGAGGCTGGGAAGTCAATGATCAAGGCGCTGGCAGATTCAGCGATGATGAGGGCCCACTTTCTGGCTTATAAATGGCACCTTCTCACTGTGTCCCCACATGGTACCAGTGGCAAGGCTGCTCTCTGGGGACTCTTTTATAACAGCACTAATCTCATTCATGATCTAATAAACACCCAAGGGCCCCACCTCCCAATATCATCACATTGGTAATCAGATTTCAACATATAAATTTTGGGGAGCCACAAACATTCAATCTATTGCGATACTATAAACAACTTTTCTCTGTTTGGTGCTGACAATGGCTGATGCTGAAAGAAGCTGCCTAAACTACTCCTTTTTCCCAAAAAGGAAAATTGGTCCTCTTTTCTACCTAAAGATTCCACCTGAATAATATGGATTTAAGATGTGATGGAGCATTTTATAACTGATCATTGACTGATTGGAGTTACCATTTGGCTTATAATATCAGGATTATATTTATTTTTGTTTTTTTTTCAGGTTCCTGAACAGAAATATTACCTTTGAATCACATATGGCAAAGGCTGCTGAAGAGCTGAGTACATGCACACTATGTCACTATGAATTAAGTGACACATTGCTAAGGCAGATGTCTGGATATGATGAGAGGAAGATTTTTGCCACCTGCCTAGTTTGTCACAGCTTCAATCTTTCGACTCTATCAAACCTGAATGTGAATGAAATGCCTTTAAGAAAAGATGATGGGTTCTGAATAAACTTGAAGAAAGTGGGCATAAGTATGGCCCACAGAATAGCCCAAATCACTGGTAATTATACTCTGATTCTTCATATGGGCATTCGTGGGAGTCCTATGGAAAAATCAGATAGAACTTTATAAAAGGATAGAAACTATTAGAATTTTTATGGAAAACCTAGTATTTTGTTATTCTTAGTGCAAAAACTGTACTCATGATAATGGGAGGAATGCTGATGTTTAATCAGCACCAGCCTGAACCAAACTGGGTGAGTCTTGGAAAATTTGGGAACTATATTTGGATTACTGAGTCATCTCAAAATGTTGTTCCAGGATGAAAAAAATTTACTAACCAAATGGGGATACCAGAGGGAGCCCACTTCCAAGAGACCACATGGAGCTGGCAGTTTGTCAAGATTATGAAGTGGTCCATGAGTGGACAGGACTTTTTTCAAGCTGATAAGGTCATCCCATCCATCACTGGCGCTGGTGGAGGCTTTTACTCTTGCTCAGGAAGGAGTATCAAAGATTTCATCACTGTGGAATCTCAGAAAGTGGTCAGGAGTTCTAGGGACCTAGTTTGGGATGGAGAAGGGAGTTCATTTATATGAACCCTATGTTTAGCCTAGGCCTAAGCTATGAAAAAAAACTTGTTGGAGAGTGTGGCTTTAGTGAAATATTTCAAAGCATGTGTACTGTGGATAAAAATGTCCCATAGGTAAAAATTTCCCCCATGAAAGGGGTCAAGTTAATGGTTTGTAATGATACCTGAATATCTGTTTTCATATAAACCTGTGATATGAGTATGTTCACAAACTAAGTGGAATCTGAAATTAATTGAACAGTGGTTTCTAGTTACCAACCTAGTCACTGAAACTGTATGTCCCATGAGAATTTTTCTTTTTTTTTGGAAAGAAATATAAAGAGGATACTCTAATTTTAAAAGATGCATAATGTTTCAAACATTATTTTAATCTCTATGCTATGATTATATAGAGTGAAAAAGTGTTTGTGAGCCCACTGATAAAATTAAAAGGAAATCAAATTTCTTTGGATGATGACCACCAGGAAAAGAAATTATCTGGGGAGTCTAATTTGAAGCATTCATTTCATATGATAACTAATAAACTTAATTGGCTGAAAGAGCAGAGCAGTTGGCTTTATAAAAATCCAATGCCTCCATTTATGTGTAAAAAGATCCAAATCACTGTTGGTGATGGGAGAAACATAATAGCCAATGGTGCTGTTCCAACTTACGCTTGGTTTGTAAGCTTCCTGAGTCCCAACTCAACACCTGATGTATTTACTAGTGCCTCTCTTTTTTGGTATGCCCTTTTTTCAGTGATCTCTTACTACAGAAATTTAGACACACATACACACACACAAAATTTATTTATTCCATGAGTCTGCTGCTCAGTGATTCAGGCTGAGCCTCAACTGGTGGTTCTTTGGGTCTTGTCTGACCTCACTAAGATGTCTGATGGTCAGCTGGTTGTGAGCTGGGACAACTGGGATGACTGGGCTAAATTCCACCTATCTCTGCTTCTCTAGTAGACTAGATTGGGTCTGTGCTTATAAAATAGCAGTAGTGCAAGATCAGGAAAAGTCTAATCACTCAAATTCTCCCCAAGCCTCCACCTCCAAAGTATTTGCTAACTCTTTCCAAAGCAAGAAGCATGCTCAAGCCAGAATCCACATATAAGAGCACTACATCAGTGCCTGGAAAAGGAGAAAGATATAAGAAGTATTATGAGCTGAATTCTGTTCTCCAAAATTTATATGTTGAAGTCCTAACCCCTGGTACCTCAGAACATGACTGTCTTTAGAGACAGGGTCTTTAACAAGGTAATTAAGGTTAAATGCAGTCATTAAGGTGGGCCCTAATCCAATATGACTGATGTCCTTATAAGAAGAGATTAACACTCAGACATGCATGGAGGGAAGACTATGTGAAGACACAGGGGGAAGACAGCCATCTACACTCCAAGGACATAAGCCTCAGAATAAAACCAAACCTGCCTACACCTTGACCTCAGACTTCTAGCCTTCAGAACCGTGAGAAAATAAATTTTTGTCCTTTAAATCTTGTCTCTGGTACTTTGTTATGGCAGCCTGAGCAAGCTAATACAGGGAGGAATGAAAAATGCATCCAACCTACACTCAGTCCCAGATTAGGGCCTTCAAAATTCTTATACAACTTTAGTAAGTTCAAAGTTCAGGACTTTATGAGTCACATCAAGTCTAGATGTAGTTCCCCTTGATACATTGACATGCAAACTGAAAAGAAAAGATGTTTTGTTCACACACACTAAAATGCAGTATTGGCACAGGGACAGGATAACATCAAAAGGAATGCCCATTTTAGAAGGTGAAGAGTGGGAGGCTGTTTAGAACGAGCTCAGCGAGCCTGTGCTGCTCACACCATGTACATTCTCAAGGTCTTAAGACTGGCCCTTTGCCCAGCACCTGGGACATGACCCCTGAGTCCTTGGAGTATCTTACCTGGTAAGTGTGCCTTTGTACACCTGAGACCTAGGACCATGCCAGATAGTTTGTGCTAACAATGTCATTTATGGTGAACTCCCACTTTTGTATGCCCAAGGCCTTGGGTCTTAGCAGCTGAGGTCTGTCACATGGACACTGCAAGCCTATGTGAACAGTCCCCAATAAAAAACCCAGAAACCAATGCTTGGGTGAGAATTCCCTGGGTGGCAACATTGTGCATGTGTTGTCACACATAATTTCTCTGGGATTTAAGAACTGTACATGCAAATCCACTGGAAGAGCACAGCTAAAACCACATGCTTGGTTTCTTCTGGACTCCATTCTGTGTGTCTTTTTCCTTGCTGATTTTAATCTGTTTTCTTTTGCTGTAACCAAACTGCAACTGTGAGTATTACCGTTTTCCTGAGTTCCGTGAATCTTTTTAGTGAATTAACAAGGCAAGTGTGGTCTGGGGGACCCCAGAGAAAGAAACAAGTGAAGAATTTTAAGATGAGGGCTGAAAATTGACAGAGTTATTTATCCCTATATTCTATTGACCGAAGCATGTCACATGGCATATTATTTTCCTCTGGGTGCTATGACAAATTGCCACAAGATAAATGACTTAAAATAACATAAATTTATTCTCTCATAGTTCTAGATGCCATAAGACCAAAATCAGATTCACTGGGCCAAAAAAAAAGTGTCGGCAGGACCATAATTCTAGAGGATCTAAGGGAGAATCTGTTTCTTGCCTCTTCCAGTTTTTGTTGGTTGCCAAAATTCTTTCACTTGAAGTCAAACCATTTGAATGTCTGTCTCCATGGCCACATGCTTTCTTTCTCTCTCTCGAAAGTCCCTCTGTCTCTCTCTCAGAAGGATACATGTGATTGAATTTGGGGCCCATCAGGGTAACAAGGGATAAGCTCTTCCTTTCAAGATCTTTAAATTAATACAGTGATGTGTCACTTAACAAAGGGGATACATTCTGAGAAATGAGTCATTAGGAGATTTCACTGTTGTGTGAACATCACAGAGTGTACTCACACAAATCTAGATGGTATAGCCTACTACACACCTGGGCTATAACCTATTGCTCCTAGCCTACAAATGTCTACAGCATTTTACTGTATTGAATACTGTAGACAATTGTAACAAAATGGTAATTTGCAGCTAAACATATCTAAACATAAAACAGGTACAGTAAAAATATAATGCAAAAGATAAAAAAACAGTACACCTGTATAGGGACACTTACTATGAATGGAACTTGAAGTACTGGAAGTTGTTCTGGGTGAGTCAGTAAGTGGTAAGTGAGTGTGAAGGGCTAGGACGTTAGTGTACACTACTCTACATTTCATAAGTACTGTACACTTGGACTACACTGAATTTATCAAAAAATAACTTTTCCTTCTTCAAAAATCAATTAACTTTAGCTTACCATAACTTTTTTATTTTACAAACTCATTTTTTTACTTTTGACTCTTTTGTAATAATGGCTTAAAAGACAAATGCATTGTACAGCTGTACAAAATTTTTTTTCTTTATATCCTTATTCTATATGCTTTTTTCTATTTTTGAATATATTTTATTTTATTACTTTTTAAAGTTTTTGTTAAAATTGAAAATACAGACAGATTAGCCTAAGCCTACGCAGGGTCAAGATCACTAATAATACTGTCTTCCTCCTCCACTTTTTTTCCCACTGGAAGGTCTTTGGGGGCAATAACATGCATGGAGTTGTCATCTCCTATGATAACAATGTCTTCTTCCAGAATACTTCCTGAAGGACCTGCCTGAGACCTGCCTGTTTTACAGTTAACTTTTTTTATTGTAAATAGAAAGAGTACATTCTAAAATAATGGTAGAAAATATAGTATATTAAATACTAGGTGATGGGAATTTTTCACTTCATTATAACCTTGTATGACCACTGTCCAACTGTATAGGTCTGTTGTTGATCAAAATTTTGTTTTGCAATACACGACTGTAAAATCTTTTGCCATATAAAGTAATATTCACGGATCTTGGATTAGGACTTGCATCTATCTTTGTTGGGGCCATAATCCACTCCACACAGACAAAGGCCAAAATCAATGGAAACAGAATCCACCCATCATAAGGATGTGGCCATGGTGCACGTATACAATACAACTAAAAGTTGGGACCCAAAAGAAAAAAAAATACCCAAACTTTCCATCTTTTACACAATTAGTCATGTTATTATAATATGAAAATTTTACTTCCCCCTCATCCCAAAGTTTCCCCAAATCTTGTGTAATTGTGATATCAGGCTCAAAGTCTATGTTCTCATGATGCACAGACAAGTTAACCTCCTTCAAATACACTAATTAAAAGTGTAAAATCTTAGCATAAACTCAACAAACACTCTCATTTTAAAAGGCAAACAAGTGGAGGTACACATCATACTCTGTGAACACTGTGAAATCTTGCTGGGAAAATCTTAAGTTCTGGAAATTTTTCTTGACTTGATCCTACTTTTGCTCCCAGGAAGGGCTTCTCCAACAAATTTCCTTTATAATTTAAATTTGCCTCCGTGCAGGTTTTCCTTCCCTGCAACATGCTGGCTATTTAAACAAATCACTGGAAAATATGCCTTTCAAACAACATTCTCAGAATATTTCCTTCCTGTAGAAAGAAAGTTAGGGAGCAGGGAAGAAATTTTTTTTTTTCATTTTGTACATTTCCCATCCTTTTTACTCTATACTGGCAATTTTTTTGAAAACATAGCTTTCTCACATCTTGATGAGCTTCCTTGATTTTTGATTCAAACCTACTCCATGTAGCAAAAGCCAGAAGCAAAATTCATTTCTCAACGTCTCTTTCTCTCTAGGCTTGGTTACTTCGACTACAGATGTGTCAGGGTCCCTAGGAGTCCTTAAGCACATTTATCCAGCTGTGAGAGCTGAGAGAATCTTCTTGGAGTCTTCTTAATTTTTTCAGAAATATTAGCAAAAATTCTTACAATAACAATTTTGATTTGGTCTTCAGCCTGAGGTCATGGCTTATTTGAAAATCTTTAACTGACATGAGAGTCTGAATGTGAGAACAGTTTTATTTTCCAAACTGGCAAGTTCTGGCCCCCGCATATTATCTCTAAATTCTACTTTGAAGTTTTCCAGTTTTTTTCTGAGTTTATGTCTTTCATTTAGTAACACAATGTCTGATATAATCAATATGCTAACTGGAAGACTCTTTGTTTAAGTCTAAAAGCATATTTAGCACATTTTGTCTTTTCTATTCACTGCAGGTGAAGAGTTATACTAAATAATTTGCCACTGCAGAACATGGGTGGCCCTTTTCCCAGGCTACAAGTTTCCTTTCCCACACTATTCTACTCTTCTCTAATCATTTTCTTGCTATTTTCTAGGCTCTTCTAACAGTTTCTTTAGAACCTGGTACAAAATCACTGCCAAATATTTTAAGATTGTCTTATGGTAGCATATCTCTTTTGGTATTAAAATTGATTAATCCAGGATTTTATAATTAAAAGAAAGTCACTAAATTGTTGTGAAAATAAAGGAATACCATAGCAACTAGCATAAACGAATGTGGGAAGATCTAGAGAGTGAAGGTTTTGAAGAGGGAAGTTGTAGTGTCAGAGTGGTTGACTATACCAAACTAAAGATCTGGCACAGATAGAGACTGTGTGCCAATTGCTGTAACCAAGTCATTTTTTTGTCAGCTGCTACTTCTAAAATTGGTACTACCCTTAAAGAGCCATGGTTTGTTTACAAACATACCTGTTTATACAGACTTTAGTAGATTGCCCATCTATTTGTTTTTTATCAATACTATGATAAACTTGCCAATGTCATGTCTCTAAGAATCAGACTATTCTGATTACTGCTTTGGCACTGCAGCTCATGTACACCAAGTCTTTGGCAATTAAAATTAACTCAGCTCCTCCCACCATGGGATTTCATTATACAATTGCATTTAGGAATTCTTGTTCAATGTATACAGTTCCCCTTGTAATTTCTGGCCTACAGAGAAAAGTAAGTCCAGAGTACATCAAGGATTCTGGGTTACCCCTCAAAAATATATTTCTCACAGTCATGGTAAAAGGTGATTCTTCTGGACCCTCCTGATGTGGGTGATCAGGTCTTATGTAATAAATCCAGTCTAAAATTTCTATGTCCCTAAGCCTTTAATACCTTCCTCTATCAAGAAAATACTGGAATTTCAACTTCACTTTGTGTATGGGTCACCTTTGAGTCTCTTTTAGCCACCCAACCAAGCAAACTATTAAGCCCCTTGTGACACCTCATGCTAAAATACTGACTCCAAAACCTCTACTTAGTGAGCTCATATTAATAAATTCAGTACGATCGAAGTTTATATACTTTATATACCTTCCATCATGATCTCAAATCCTTAAGACAAATTCCAATAGATATTTCCAAGATTTCTGTATAAAGTGGAAAAGTTTTGCAGCTATATTGATGTTAAGTGCATTTTTTTTGTGGGTTACACTTTGTACCTCACCCTTTGGGGCCTTCTGGGACTTGAGTCTTATTGTGGGTCTAGAAACAGAGAAGTGTGGTGTAGGTGGTTCAGGAGGAGAATCAGTAGTGCCTCACAAGTCAAGAGTTTCAGGAAAGGCCAGTTTAGTTTCTTCTGGTATGGGTGGAAGGGCTGCTTCTCATGGCAAAAAAAGCTTTGAAGAATTTAGGGGTTTGATGACCCATGATCACTGAAATCTGCTCATATTTCCCCATTCCAGTTTTCAGAACCCCATTCCTTCCAAGCAATGTGCTCACTTTAGCAGAAGACAACTTGCGTGATTAGAATCCAATTTGCATTATGGTTCAGCTACTCACAGGATGAGACTCTGAGTTTAGTTTTCAGAAAGCTTCGCCCTGAGGCTACTAGGGACAAGGATTTATTTCAGGGCAGATATAAAAGTTTTCATATCCTTCATGTGCAGCCTGAGCTGCAAATTTGAAGTCCTGAGCTAATCCTTTTCTTTCCCTACTGCAATGGACTGAATTTTGTCCCCCCAGAATTAATATGTTGAAGAGATAACCCATCTCCAATGTGACTGCATTTGGAGATGGGGCCTTCAGGGATATAATTAAGGTTAAAAGAGATCATGAGGGTGAGACCCTACTCTCATAGGGGTAGTAAACTTATAAGAAGATAAAGAAATACCAAAGCACTCTCTCGCCCCTCATGTGTGCACCAAGCGAAGGCCATGTGAGCACACAGCAATAAGGTGGCCATCTGAAAGCCAGGAAGAGTGATTTCTCCAGAAACTGACCATGCTGGCACTTTGACCATGGAGCTTCCAGAACTGTGAGAAACTAAACTTCTGCTGTTCAACTTATCCAGTCGTGATACTTTGTTATGGCAGCCAGAGCAGACTAATACACACTCACTCCAGCCAATCCCACTATACTCCTTAATTTGATTAAAATGTTCTAAGATATCTTCTTTAGGTATTTGATTAAGAATATCCAATGACAATATTTTGCATTATCTCTATTGTCACATCATGCCAGGAAATACCAATACTCTCTTTATACAGTTATTAGTGCTTTTAAATATGATAATACTAAAAATCAATTTTGGAAATCCCAAAACCAATTCAGAGAATTCACTTTTAAACTTCTCTTACTCTAGAACCAATTCTGGTACCAAAATTTGTATCCATCAAGGTTCAACTAGAGAAGTAGAAACAGTAGGAGATATATATTAAAAGTTTTATTGCCATAATTTGGCTTACATGATTATGGGGGCATGTCTAGGCAAGTCCAAAATCCAAAGAGCAGGCTGTTAGTAAGGAATGCTGGAATTCTTTAGTAAGAGCTGGTAAGCTTTTATCTATAGGCAGAATTTCTTCTTCTTTATCAAATTCTCAGTTCTACTCTTAAGGTTTTCAACTGATTGAATCAGTCCCACCCAAATTATCTAGTATAATCACAAATCTCTCTTATTTAAAGTCAACTCATTATTGACTTGCCTCACATCTACAAAATACCTTCATAGAGATACCTGGATTAGTGTTTGATTGAATAACTGCAGACTTTAGCTTATACAAGGTGACATCAAAAGACCATCACATGTGCTATTGGTTAAAAAAAATAGCAAGCTTTTAATAGTATTCTATATTCAAAAATATATTGGTAATTATAATAAATTTAATGTACTAAGAGTGCCATGGAATTTTTAAATCAAAACTTAGCCAGTACTGTTTAGAGAAGAATTTTTGTTTTGTTTTGTTTTCTTTCCTATAAATCCATCATGAATTTTAGGGAAAAATATAATGGAAACTTCTTGAATATATATTAGATTTGCTATACAAAGCTATGATGCTCCAGCAAAGCAAACGTATTTATACAATTGCCAAATTGTATAAGATCTGATAAAAATTATTTATTTATGTTCCAGTAAATATTCTTGTACACATATTCCTATTAATATTTGTTGAACTTAATTAGATATGTAGATATTTCAATCCATGGACACCTGACAGCTTTAAGATAGTTCAAATGTGTAGGATTATGGGTTTTCAGTTTTAGTAAGGGGCATATTAAGCATCTCATTAAGTAAAACTGTTCATCGGTGCATTTACAGGTTCTTGATTAAATGAATCCAGTGCAACTCACGAAGCCTATTTCATTCTTACCACCTTCTTGAACTCTACTCTTTTGCCAAATTGAGCATCTGTAATTCCCTGGATATTCCCCGTTTCCCCTAATGCTGTGCCTGGTAGAGCCTTATGCACTGCCAACAAAGCTCCTCATCCTCATTGTCTGCATTCATACAACCCAAGTAACCGATTATATAACTCTTCTCATTTGAACTACTCCTGCACCTTGCTTTAGTTGTATCCCTTTTGTGACATTTGCTCTATTCTGTCTTACATAATCATTTTTCTTTTGTATTATTTATATTCAATGAGAGAAGACATTGTGTTTTATTCACAATTGTCTCAATTTTTCAGTAATGTTTTATTTATGAACTATAATCCCATATGCTATAAGAGCAAGATTGTTTATTATTTTTACAATAATAATGCGACTGTTAATGATCTTATTGCTCAGATGATTTAGAAAGAAATCAATAGCCTCTCCCATCATTACTTTCCAGATCTATATAATGTTCATGTAATAATACTGGCAAAGAAGCAAAACTGAGCGGACATAACAAAATTCTAAACAAACAAACAAAGAGGCAAAGAACTTCGTTCGAACAAAATCAGAGAGTCAAGTGGTAACTACCATCTCCTTTCTTATTTTATTTTGATTTTCCAGTATTTAATTTAATGAATGTCTGTTTCTATGTTCTACCCAAGCTGTTAATACAACATTCAAATTTATGATCAATACAACCAGAGCCCTCTGCTGTATGCTAGAAATATAACAATAGATTATGGTTGCTTCACATGCACTGGAAACAGTGCAATTAGTAATGTGCTTATAGCTACTCCCTTCAGGCTTCAAAAATACATAATTGTAGGTCATCTAGGCTGTCTTACTATAACTTGAATGACATTTTTGAAAATTAATATGCTGTAGTAACTAACTAGATTTTTCTCTCTGGGACTGCTTATTGCAAAAACCAGGTTTTGCGTATACATAAAGCAGATAGAAATCAAGATTTGTCCACCTCTTCCCAGATTCCTTACTCATTTATTCCTGTATTAAATATTCTCTTTTCCAGATACCTAGGTTATTTATTCATTAACTATATTTAATTAACTGGCTGAGTTACCCTATTTTGAGTATATTACACAATCCATTAAATAATGAGTACCTTCTCTTCCTTCCTCTCTTCCTTCCTTCCTTCCTTCTTCCCTCTCTTCCTGCCTTTCTTCTTTCCTCCTGTTCCCTCGCCTCCTCTCTCCCTTTCTCCCTTATTTTCTTCCTTTCACTCCTTCTTTCCTTTCCTCCTTCCTTCTTTCCTTTTACCAGTACTATAGAGAGAGATGAGAGAGACAAACTTGTAAATTTCCAATTCTTTTTGCATTTCCACAGTGACACAATATTTCAAATAGCATTCTTATTTTTATTAGACAGAGGAAATTATCAATCTTGGGCACAGTTTCTCTGTGACTCATAGATCAGAAATTTAGGAAGAATAAGTTCTCTTCGATGAGGTTATATGTATTAACTGAAAAACAATAGTATTCTCATCTAACTGTCACCTGGAAATTAATGGTGTTCATAACACCATTTTTTAAAACCCTAAAAGTCTAATGTTCCATGAGTTCAGGAACTGAGTTTTTGTTTATCATAACTGTATCTTCCCTGTAATACATAGTTTCTGATACATAGTAATTTCTCAATGTATCAGTTGTATAAATAATTATTAGTACTTGGAATGAACCTACAACTATTCTAACTGCTCATTAATTCTTTAGAACAATTACACAGTACAATAATGCACAGAGAAATCATTATAAACCAAAGTTGTCTCAAGAAATTGTATTTTCTATAAAATAAAATCAATAGCAATAAAGGTATAATTCTACAAACTGTTAACAGTCAGTAAATCCTTATAATAAAAAAAAGATCATAGCTTAATTTCCTAGATAAAAAGGAAACTTTTCACGAATTAATTATACAGGTTAATTTTATAATATTTTAATATTTAAAAAATAAGCATTTATTACAAAGTATAGTCTTGTACTGGTATACATGTATGCAGAATAAGATAAAGTTATAATTTTTATTAACTATATCTAGGGGTTACATTAATATACATTTAACAATAATTATATGAGAAATTGACCAGGTTAATCTTTAGTTCTGGCAAAGCAGGAAACATATTAATAAAAAATTTTTAAATAATAAAATGTAAGTCACTATCAAAGTTGAGAAATTCTTAAACTCTTATACATCAATTAATTTCAATTAAACACTCTTTCTCAAGCTATATCTCTAATAAAATGCTAGACTAGAAAAAAATATTTTAATACTATCACGGGGATACGATATGACATGTATCATCTTTCCCTAGGCTCTGAGTCCCAGATCACTTAAAAGCACTGGACTTCCCAGTGGAAGTGGTTTTGAATTTACATGGTTCACATTCTGTGAGACATCTGGCTCTCCCCCCAAAACTGTGTTTGTAAATATAAAATTTACTCTTGGTTAGTGATTATCCAGAGTCTCATATTACAAGGAATTTTCATAGAAAACTAAACCCTCTAAACATGAGCAAAAATTAAATGTGTCATACCAAAAGCATGGGCAACAAAAGCAAACGTAGACAAATGACACTACATCAAAGCAAAATGCTTCTGCACAGCAAAGGAAATAGAGCAAAAGGTATAAGACATTCTTATGGGATGGTAGAAAATACTTGCAAACCATTTATCTGATATGGGGTTAATGTCAAAATATATAAGAAACTCCTACGATTCAATAGCAAACATACATACACACACACACATGCACACATACAAAACCAAATAATGCAATTGAAAATGGGCAAAGGATTCCTAAGAAGACATACAAATGACTACCAGGTAGATGAAAAAGTGTTCAACATCACAGACCATCAAGGAAATGCAAATCAAAACCACGATGTTATGTTACCTCACAACTGTCAGGATGGCTATTGTCCAAAAGAAAAAACAAATTCACAAAAAACCCCAAAAACCAAAACCAAAAAATCTCCAAAAGATAACAAACGTTGGCAAAGATGTGGAGAAATTGGAACGCTTACACACTATTGGTGAAAATGTAAAAAGGTACAGCCCCTAAGGAAAATAGTATGGAGGTTCCTTAAAATATTAAACATAGAACTATCATACTATCCAGCAATTCCACTTCTGGACATGTACTGAAATCAGGATCTCAGAGAGATATCTTGCATGCTCATATTCATTGTAGCATTACTCACAATAGCCATAATATAGAAACAACACAAATGTCCATCACAGATGAATAGATAAAGAAAGTATGGTATAGGTACACAAAGAAGTATTATTTCACCTTTTAAAAAAGGAAATCCTGCCATTTGCAACAACATGGATGAATCTGAAGAACGTTACGCAAAGTCAAATCAGTCACACAAAGATGATTCCACTAATATGAGGTATCTAAACTAGTCAAACACATAGAAGCAGAGAAAAAAGTGGAAGTTACCAGGTGCTGAGGGGAGAGGAAAATGGAAATTGTTGCTCAATGGGTTTCAGTTTCAGTTATGTAAGTTTCAGTTATATAAGATGAATAAGTTCTGAGATCTGCAGTTCAACATAGTGCCTGTGGTTAACAATACAGTGTTATGCACTTCCAAATTTGCTGAGAGTAGATCTCACGTTAAGTGTTCTTACAACAATGAGTAAAAGGGATACAAGAAAAATTTTGAAGGCGATGGATCCGTTTATATTTATTACATTGATTCCGGTGATAGTATTGCAGGTGCAGGCATATGTCTACACTCATCAAATTGCATACAGGTACATTAAACTGGTAGAGTTTGCTTCTTTGTTGTTGTTATGTATCAATTATACCTCAATAAAGCTGTTAAAAAATTAAAGGTGTCATAAAAACCTCATGAAAACACAACTCACCATCAGTGAGAATTGCACTGACTGTGACACAGACAGGTTAAACTCCAGAAAATATGAAAGACTGTTAAAGAGACCAAGAGATGAAGATGTGAAACCCTAGTTGTATGCCTAATAGCAATAACAGATTAAGACCTGGAAAAGTGAATAAAGACCTAATGATTTCAAAACAACAGAAACAATAAGTATGGCACACATGAGATGACAGAATTTACAGTTTACTAAATTTTTCTGAAAAAATAGTTTAATATGTTCTTTATGAAGATGGAACTGATATCCATTAAAAATAAGTAAAATGCAAGAAGCTGTGGTGAAAAATAAAATTAGTATAAGTGCAAGTAAATAAAAATTTATTTTGTGATATGAACAGTAAAAAATTATAAAAGTAGGATTCAGGTCAGCCATAACTTATAAATTGTTGGAATGTGGAGAAAAGAGTGAAAATGTATTTTGGAGAAACAGAATGTATAATTCCAAACTAGAACAGCAAAAAAAAAATAAAAGAAAAAAGAACCAAGAAAAAGTAATTGATATAATAAATGGGGGGGTAGGAAGCACAGCAAATAAACACTGATAAATTATGTAATAATAATAAATCCACATATTAAATAATTATTAATTATGAATATATTAAATGTATATTGGGAAATAGTTTTCACATTGGATTAAAATGTTTACACAACCTAAATATTTGCTTTTTATTAGCTAAAACATTACAACACTGAAAGTGCAATGCATCAATGTAGGTCTTTTATAGATACATATATTTTAACGTACAAAGCTAATAAGGGATACAAAATGAAAAAAATTAAGGAACTTACCCCTATCTATTTCTATAAGATTCCTCTTGGGAATCTTATAGAATGAAAAAAATGGGGATTTATGTATTCATTTAATAAATAGTAACTGGGCCCCCCTGTGTTCTGGCATGGTGCTGGGTGTTCAATGGACATAATGTTTCATTATTTATAAATATGAACTTCAGGTTCAGGAATATAAAAAAATTCTACCTCAAAAGTTAGGTTAAGGTAGAACTAGAATCAAATTATTATACAAATCAGTATTCCTCCCCTGCCTGTCATCACATTAGAAAAGAATGGTCACTGGTTACTAAAGCACATTTTTCAAAAGGGGCTCTAATGAATCTAGAATTTCCAATTACTTTTGTTTCTAATCATAGTGGAAACAGATATTAAACTAAACAAATAGATTTGTGAATCATGATTAAATATTTATGGCATACATAAGATATAATTTTTTGTATGAACTAGCAATCATCCTCATTTTAATTTATTATTTCCTTCATTGCTCATTCCCAGCATTCAATCAAAGTAATTCTACCATTCCTTATCCCACCAAATGTTAGACTGTCCCAGGTCAGTGGGCCTGTAAGTGAAAAAATAAATAGAATTCCAAATTGACTATTAAACTCATCAACTATGCAAATATTAAACTTTTAAAGTTAGTAATAATAGGTTTATTACTTGTAACATTGACGATATCATACATTAGATCTCAGTGAGATGTAGTTTGCCCAATAATATAGTACTCATGTAGATCTTTTCTTCAGCAATGCATCACTCAGAAATGTTGGAGAATGATGGATTGCAGTTGCTTTCATTTTTGGGAATTGTCCTCAGCTAAAGTTACCTGCCTTATGGTTATATCTGCCCACCGCCCCCAGCAAGAAGCTTCAATCCATGACTGCTTGGTATTGGGGTGGAAGGCATCAGAGCCATCCCAGTCCCAAAGGACCCTGTGGAAATGGCCGAGATCTCTGTCAGACTCCACAGCAGTTATCTTCTTTGTTTGCTCAATCTGAGTTTTCTCACCCCTGACTTGAGTTGCTCTGTTAAACCACTTCCATAAAAATCACCATCACTGAATTCATTTCTTGAGGGATCTGACCAAATGCAATTGGTGTCAGGAGTTATCATAGGAAGGAGAGTCTAGAGCTGGTAACCAGCCAGCTGATAATTGAGTAATACTAAGAATAGCTTGTGAATATTTTTCATAACAGATGTATTGATAATAAAATCCCTCATCTTCTTAATTATTTATGCTATTTGAATTGCAGTAATACATTATTTGCTTGTAAGAATTTTTTTGAAGGAAAAAGGTCATAAATGAAGCTGGTACAGGCTCTTGCTCCAGATTAAAAATAATATCATTATTTTGTTTAATGTGAATAATAGAAAACAGAAATCAACCCATTATCTAAATAATAATTATCATATTTTATACCTGAGTCTAATATTTGCCTGGACCACAACAGTAAAACAAGTATGCTAGTATTGATTTCATGATGAAACAAAATCACACTATGAAATGAATTATTGGCTTTCTGATATTTAATGTTTAAGCTCTACCCCCTCAAATATCAGATTTCATGAACCCCCTTGACCACATCGATTCGGGGTTTGTTTTTGTATTTTTTCTGCCTGGTTTCTTTTTATTTGTTTGTCTGGTTTGCACCATTCTTTGGTTCTCTTCTTTCTTTATCTCTTACATGTATAAGAATCGTCATTTCCGCATATCGGAGAAAAGTATGCAAAGTGTCATAATATATTTTATTACTTAGTTTTTGAGCAATATCTATTTCTGATATGCTACTGTATAAATTCGTACAATGCTGAGAGTTAAGGAGAGTCAATGTTTTGCAATGCCTACAGCATACAGGCACATTTCATTGTATCGAGCTTCACTTTGTGCTTCACACATATTGTATTTCTTATGAATTGAAGGTTTGTGACAACCCTGCATCAAGCAAGCCTATCCATGTCATTTTTCCAACAGCATGTGCTCACTTTGTGTCTCTGTGTCATATTTGGTGATTCTCACAATATTTCAAACTTCTCATCATTATTGTATCTGTTATGGTGATCTGTAATCAGTGATCTTTTTTTTATTATTGTAATTGTTTTGGGGCATCATGAACCACGTACATATAAGATGGCAAACTTAATCAATAAATGTTTTATGTGTTTTGAACAGCCATTCCCTTGTTTCTCTCCCTCTTCTTGGGCCTCCCTATTTCTAAAGACACAATAGTGACAATAGTATTGAAATTAGGTCAATTAATAACCCTACACTGACCTCTAATTGTTCAAGTACAAGGAAATCAAAAGCTAGAAATGATTATGCTTGGTGTGAAAGGCATGTCGACGCTGAGATGGGCCAAAAGATAGGTCTCTTGCCCAAATAGTTAGCCATGTTGGAATGCAAAGGAAAAGTTCTTAAAGGAAATTAAAAGTGCTACTTCAGTGAACACACAAATAATTCGAAAGCAAAACAGCCTTATTGCCTGCTTAGAAGATTAAAGCAGTCACAACATTCTCTTAAATAAAAGCCTAATCCAGAGCAAGGCCCTAACTCTCTTCAATTCTGTGATGACCGAGAAGGTGAGGAAGTTGCAGAAGAAAAGTTGGAAGCTAACAAAGATTGGTTCATAAAGTTTAAGGAAAGATGCCATCTCCATAACATAAAAGTGAAAGGTGAAGCAGCAAATCCTGATGTAGAAGCTACAGAAACCTACCCAGAAGATCTAGCTAAGATCACTGATGCAGGTGGCTACACTAAACAACAGATTTTTGATGTAGACAAAATAGTCTTATGTTGGAAGAAGATGCCATCTAGGACTTTCATGGCAAGAGAGAAGTCAATGTCTTGCTTCAGAGTTTCAAAGGACAGGCTGACTCTCTTGTTAGAGGCTAACACAGCTGGTGACTTGAAGTTGAAGCCAATGCTCATTTACCATTCCAAAAATCCTAGAGCTCTTAACAATTATGCCAAATCTACTCTACCTGTGCTCTATAAGTGGAATAATAAAGCTTGGGTGACAGCGTATCTGTATATGGCATGGTCTACTGAATATTTTAAGCCCACTGTTGAGACCTATTGTTCAGAAAAAAGATTACTTTCAAAATATTACTGCTCGCTAACAATAAACCTGGTCACTCAAGAGCTCTGATGGAGATGCACAAGATTAATATTTTTTTTCATGCCTGCTAACCCAACATCTTTTTTTCAGCCCACGGAACAAAGAGTGATTTTGACTTTCAAGTCTTATTATTAAAGAAATACATTTCATAGGCTATAGTTGCCATAGATAGTGATTCCTCTTATGGATTTGGGCAAAATAAATTGAAAACATTCTGAAAGTTATTCACCATTCTAGATGCCATTGACAACATTTGTGATTCATGGGATGAAGTTAAAATATCAATATTAACAGGAGTTTGGAAGAAGTAGATTCCAATACTCATGTGTGACTTTGAGGGATTCAAGACTTCAGTGAAAGGAATAACTGCAGATGTGAAGGAAATAGCAAGAGAACTAGAATTATTAATAGAAGTGGAGGTCTCATGACAAAATTTGAGGAGTTGCTTCATATAGATGATCAAAGAAAGTGGTTTCTTAATATGGAATCTACTCCTGATGAAGATGCTATGAACATTGTTGAAATGACAACAAAGGACTTAGAATATTGCATAAATTTAGTTGATAAAACAATGGCAGGGCTTAAGAGAATTTGATTACAATTTTAAAAGAAGTTCTACTATGGGTAAAATGCTATCAAACAGCATCACATGGTGACAGAGAAATCTGTCATGAAAGGAAGAGTCAGCCAATGTGGTAAGCTTCATTGTTGCCTTATTTTAAGCCACCCCAACCTTCAAACAAGTGCTACCCCGTCAGTCAGCAGCTATCAACATCAAAGCAAGACCCTCCACCAGCAAAAAGATTATTAATTGCTGAAGTCTCAGGTGATCGTTAGCAGTTTTGGGCAATAAAGTATTTTTACTTTAAGGTATGTGCATTTTTTAGACACAATGCTATTACACACTTAATAGACTATATTATACTGTAAACATAACTTTTATATGCACCGAGAAACCAAAATATTTGTGTGACTTGCTTTATTACAAGATTGGCTTTATTGCAATGTGTGGAATACAATCCACAAGACCCCTGAGGTAGACCTATACTTTGCATTTACGCATTTTATTCTACCATGTTTCTTGAAATATCCCTTTCGCCTTCCTTTTTTACTAAAATGTGATTCTCACATTTCTCTGAAACTTTTTTGGGAAATGTATCCACAAGTACTTGTAATTTTGAATACATTTGAATCCTCAAAATGTTTATACCTAGGCAAAGATTGTATGTGTGCATGTACCTAATCTTGAGTAAATAGGACCATAATAAACATGCTTATTTTATTTTAGCACAGCGTGAGCATTTCCTACTTGTTTCACTCCTCCCGGTCTCTTCGCCCTGTTGTTCCCTATTGTCGGAACCCACGCTAAATGACTGATTTATATCCTTTTCCATGCTCATCTAATTATCTAATTATTTACTTTTGTTCCTGTTTGTTTTACAAAATAGGTCACATTGCCTTGAAAACATTATAAAATGATATTGGGGAATATGTAATTAGGAGAAATAATTGCATGATGACATTGTAAACCCTTGAGGGTAAAGGATGTGAGATGAAAACACAGCATATGCGTATAAAAACATTTCAACTAAAAATGAATTTTTACCCATGAAACTTTATGATTTCTATTTATTTTGATTTTCTCAAAGTTAAGGAGAAAATCAGTTCAGTGCAGTATTATCAAAAGCATTTGGCAAATGTAATTTATGGTAAATTGTCTCCTCCCATAGGAACAAAGAATACTGGCTCCTCGTTTATCACCTTGCAATGATTTCATTACTTACTGCCCAGTTGCCCTCTGAGGCACAGTGACAGATACATAGGTTGAATAAGTATTCAGTGCATGTTTCATAAATTGAATAAAACATTTTCTAGCAATGAAAAAAATAACTTTCATGATATTTATACCTTTCGTCTCCATCTATAATAGCTCTACATGATTCTTTGGGAGCTACAATGGCTTTACATGACTCCTTAGGAACCAAGTCAATCTTTGGGATTTTTTTAGGCTCCTTACTAACAGCAATGATGAAATCAAAACAACAGTGACTGCATCATTGTAAAATTGAGGACACATACAAGTGATGTTTGACTAGCATTCTCTTAACATTTGTGTAAGTGAATGTAACATACGCCTGTGGCATGATACTGATTTGATCAAAGGACTTGGATGACCTTCATTTGAAAGGTGTACTAAGAAGAAATTAGCAAAATAAATTGGAAAACATATCAAAAATATATCTCAATTATTTTGTAAAATTTCAAAAACATAAAGGGGAAATACATGAGTTAAATCTGAGTAATGATGCAATTTAAAGTGATAAAGTGGGACCCAGGCCTATCGTCAAAGAAGTGTTATTTTTTTTTCAGATATTGAAGTAATCGATACTAAAAATATTTTTGTTTAAATGTAGGAAGAGGTACCATTAAATACTATTTAAGATAGTGAAATATGTTTCAAATTCTGGCTCTACTGACTATTAACTTGATTATATTTAGCAAGCAATTTAACTATTGTGCACCTCAGGTACTTCTGTAAAACTGGGGGAAAGACAATGCCACACATATAGAGCTATTGTGCAAATTTAATTGGGCAGTTCATGTAAAATAATAAGAACAGTGCCTGGAAAATAGAAATCATTCACAAAATATTATTTATTGTTAGGAAATTCAGGTAATGGTTAAAATCTGCCGCAAAGCAGGTAATTTTTTCATTTGTCTGTAAATAGGAAACAACATACAATTTCCTCCCTGAGGAAGAATCTTGGAAGGAGCTTTGAAAATAATTTCTCTAATACCAACTGGATGCACCAGTTATAATAATTAAAAAAGAGAAAATGTATAAAATATGATATTAAAAAAAGTCAAAGCCCAACCATGCAAGTAGAAAAAACATGATAAAGAGAAGTGAAGTTTAAAAATGTTGCTACTTGCCACACCAAGGATAAGCATGTTCGCTTCTTTTTGGCTGAGGGTGTTTGTGGTGTAGTGAAGTGGGAACCAAACTAGCCTAATATCAGGACCCAGAAAGAACTTCCTGGGACTGATAGTATGATATAAGTATATGGTAACTTGAATTTGAAACTAGAAAATAGTGATATTTAACAGTTTTTTTAGACCTGACAATGAGGTTCTGTTAACATTAAAACAGCCAGGAATGAACTGTGGCAATAAAATGAAGAGAAATCAGGGCCATAAATAATCAAAATCTGTTAGGCATGCTGCTGGGAAACCATCATATTCGACCCTGAAAAAAATACCAATCTCTTTACAAAACCAAGACCAACTTGTTTCTGAGTGGCTAAATTGATCTTGCAGATTTCTTGCTTATTTTTTAGCCTGTAATGAAGGACTTGTCAATAGCTGTGGTTCCACCCACAGTGCTGGGGTTTGGTATGCAGCTGATTGGACTCTGATGGAATGATATCACTACATGACATACTCAGAATGAAGTGGATGCTTAGCTTCAAGCAAATCCAATCATTTATCAGAGTGAAATATATTATTATGGCATTTAGCCAGAATCAACACAACACCCTAAATATAACCAGATGACAAATAGGAATGATGGAAATGAGGAATTTCTACATGGATGACTTCTACGGTAATTAATTTTTATTTTCTAGTCTCCCAAACTCACTGTGGAAAGCCATTGCCCTTCAAAGCTTAGAATTTACCCTGAACAATAGGAGGAGTCAGTTGATCAAAGACAAGGAGGCACTGCCCGCTCTAGTGCATGCACCACAGGCCAGCAGTGTTTGTGTAACAATGGTTCATGGTTTTAATGCTAACCAAATGAGACCCTGAAATTTCCCCAATATCAGGGATCCCTGTCCCAATAATTATTAGCAAAAGAGAGAAGGTGAATGGAGCTGGAACTATCCAAAATATAAATTAGAAAATCCATCTAGTTGATTTTTCAGCAAATGGAGGTTAGCTTTTTATTTTTCCTTTGATTGTAACTGAATGCAGGGCAAGGGGACATATGGATAAACTGAAGCATAATAAAATTAATAACTACATCCTCGATATTTCTCCTGTCTTTATTTTAGGAGCCACCTCCTCTATCTGAGCTTATTAAATGTGATGGTCCTGAGGCTTTTCTGTGAGGCTCACTTTATTACCTCAGTTGGCCCACACTTCCTGCGTCTCATCCAAGTTTTCTTGGCTGCTGCTACCTTTATGCACATGAGCCCCTGATCTATATCCCCAGCCTCAATTGCTCTCATAAGCTCTGGATCTGTATGTCTGATGGCTTATGAAAACATCTACTTAGACATCTATGAGGAAATATAAAATCATCATCTAACTTGTCATCATCTTACCACCCTCCCCCAAACCTGCTCTTCTACTGGCATCCCCTTTTAAATTATCTGAGTTTAAATGCAAGCACCATACTTGATTTTCACTCCTCCACCACTCTTTCCTAGACAGTCACAAAGTTATGTTCATTCTGCCTCTTTTATTACCCTCAAACAATACGTTTCTCTTTTCTCCCAATACAGCTGCTCTAAAACACACCATTATGAACTCCCACCTTAATTATTGTAATCACCCATATTGACTATCTTCCATTAGACTTTCATTGAAATATTAGATACATTGGAATATTTTAATTATTTCTAAAATGCAAGTATGATAAATATTTGACTTCTCTTTCTGATTGCAATTCAGCCTGAATTTCCTAGATATAAATCTTTCCTAATTACCTCATGCTCAAAGTACAACATAATTGTCATTCCTTTCAGTATATTCACTCCCCGCCTCACTTATGCCTTATGAAGCTCCCTAACCTGTCCCAAGTGGAAGAGCAATAATATCTACTATATAGACCATTGCATTCACATGTTCCAATAAATGTTGGACATGTATGAGATTCCAATAACTATTTCTTTATTGAATAAATAATGAGCTCCAGTATATTTTTGTATAATAAAATAGTTGGCAAACTCTTCTTTGGTCATAAAAAATAAGATAAATATCTATTATCTGGGTTTCATGTAGTTCATATTCTTAGGGAGGAGAAGAAAGTAGCTCAGGAAGAGCTTTGCACTTGTAAGTGTATAAAATTTATAACTAAGACCAGTATGTAAAACCCATCCTCTATTCATTGTACCATTAAAAAACAAACAAATAAACATACACACACAGAAAATGATACTAGGCTAAGAGTAGTTTGTTTTGTTGTTTGTGTGTATGTGTGTGGGTTGAATTCTTGCCTCTCATTCTTTAACTCTCCTTGCTTTTGTACCCTTGTCACAGCCCCATTGCAGGTAGAGTCCCGTGACTTTGAACTTGGCCACATGACTTGCTAAAGACAATGATATATAAAAGCAGCCGAATTTACAATGCACCAATTCCAAGCCAATACCTAAAAAGTCTCGTGTATTTCCACAGCTTGCTTGCAACTTGACATCACCATGAAAAGATCCTGAATCCAGTAGGAAAAGGAAAATTCTGGGCAACAGAGACACCAGAAGTGATCTGACACAGACAACACATTCCTGGAACAGCAAATCTGCAGTGATTAAGTGGATGCTTTAGCAATAATAAATGAGTGTTGGTGCAAGCCACAGGGCCGTTGGTAGTTTATGCAACACTAGTTAACCCATGCAATTTTATTATGCTTCGTTAAAAGTAAAAGCAAATCTGAAGCATTCTTCAGCATTCATTGTTAATCAACCCTGAGGCTGATCACTTACCTCATTAATAAATATAGTTTAAATTTAGTCTCATATCGATTTCCCAAAAGCTAATATGTGAATCTGTGTTGTGGCATTCAAGGAGACAAAACTGTTAAATAATGTGGAATAAATGAGATATATGGGAAAAAACAAACAGTGGCTTCATGTCATGAAGAATAAAAGGAAAATAGGTTAAAATTATTTAAAGTGATGTGGGACACTAATTTTCCTTTTACAATATTATTGATAAGATTTCAATTTGACCTTTGAAATACACATGTATTTCTCAACTCTCCCTGTAAAAATAGTGCTATTGGCAACCAATTGTGGGAATAAGGCAGTAAATGATGTGAATTATAACATGTTGCTAAAACATCTTTCTTTATATTTTCATTATAAATATAGCAATTTCTAAAAAATATGATAAATTGACATTGAGTTGTGCATTATCTCAGACTGGATAGAAAACATACTGTGACAAAGCTTTCCAGGCTATAATAATCCTTTGGTGTGGAGATAAAAGCTTTGAATATCTCCGCCAACAGGTTCTAGATTTGAGTTATTTGTGGTCCATTAGAGCAGGCAGCATGCAACATCAGATCCTAAGGTTAAGGGACAGTAAATCTTTCTGTATTTTTATTCAAGTGCTGTGGCATATTTTGTCTTTTTATTTTTTGAGGCTATAACAGCTAATACTTTTGCATACTATAAACATGAAGTTTATTTGATAATTATTATCAAAACATCTGTTCTTCTGTATATGCCATTTCTAAAAAGGGGTATTTTTCAGTCTCACCAATGATATAATTTAATCCAAGTTTGGCTTGTATAACTTACATAGATTTCTAGTTCTACCCTGTCAAGAATTACTTTGTTCTTTGCTATCATCGTTTTTAAAATTAGTTCAATGTGGATGGGAGAAGAAAAATCATGCTTTATATTTTGTGATAAAGCAAACATTGTGCTCAACCAGCTATGGGATGTGGGATGCCCTGGTGAAGGGGCATTGCCTTGGGCAAGGCAGGTTTCTTCAGAGGAGGGCAATTGTCGGGAGGGACTTGAGAGGGACTTAGATTAAAATTGTCACTGTCAACATTCCCAGAAGCTTGAAGAATAAGGCCCTCAGTCTTTTGGAGGATCTAGGAAAGCACCACAGTATCTGCTTCAACATTGATTTTTTTGGTTGTTGTTTCTTTATTTATTTTTGAGATAAGAAAACCAAATCATGGCTTTGAGACTGCCTTGTTTATGATTTGGGAGCAATGTGCTTAAAAGTGATATAAAATGCCAAATAGCTCCAGTCAGTATATGGGATAAAGATAAGCAAAAAAACCCCACTAATTCTTATTTATAGAGTTGGTGTTCATAGAGGTTACCAACTTAGTTGCATGTTTCCTGTTCCATATTTCATTAATTTTAAGGCATCCTTTTTTAATTCCCCACATTGTAACATTTCCCAAACCAAGCAAAATTTAAATATCAGTGCTGGTCAGATTGCAGCCATTCTTGTTGTCATTGTCTGCACATATTAAAAATAGCTTTTAGCTATTGTTTCCTCACCTCCACTGAAGTATGTGCATCAATAATGGTTTCCATTTAACTAAATTGCTGTTTAATTTTATTCCATAATATTATCACCAGCATTAACACTTGGGTAAGTGTCAAAATTGAAAGAAAAGGATTGAGTCAGTACTGGAGAACTCTTCTAAAGATGCATCACTGACATTTTTGATGCTACAGAAAATAATATTGTATGAGAAAAATATAGTAACCAAAAATTATTTTATCATAATTGCACTGGAAGTGCTTTTATTTTCTTAGCGGTAGATGAAATAAAAGTGTGTTTTGTCATAGTGGTGGTGCCTTATATATGCTAAAATACAGTTCTAAGAAATTTTAATCATATTTCCTTTAAGAAGTACCAAAATTGTAGTATAAGACTCTGAATCTAAAACTGTACTATAAGGAAGAGGAAGCAAGCATGAGTCATAAAACTATAAAGCAAAAGAAAGTATAAATAAATATTAATATTATATAAAGTAAAATTTAAGGCTATAACTATTAAATATTATATGAGAGACAGTTTAAGTAAATTGAAATGAGTAAAATAAGATTATAGGAACATACAAGTCCAGAATTATGTACACATCAGATGAACTAAAATATATAATATAAATTATTACAAAAATATAAGGAAACTCAGAGAAATATAGTTACACCAAAAAAGTCAGTATTATTTGTCTATAAAAAATCAGAGGAATATGATAAAATTTAATAAATATTTTAAGTTAAATAATATGTATTTATACATATGTTTTAGAAAAATATAACTTATTCTGTAAATTTCATGTAGATATATATTTTACAGACTATTGCAGATATACATAATGCAAGTTAACTCAAAGAAAATAAAGAATATCTGATTAAAGAGTAATCAACAAAAGTTGAGCAGGTAGATTTTTAAATATAAGATAAAGGAAATTTAAAAAAATGAAATAAACAAGTGAGAATCTCTTCTCGTTCTAGTCCAAAACCTTTAATGTGACTGATACTAAGTTGTCGTTTTCTTTTACATATTTTCCAGTGTCTAAAAATAGATCTGATTCACCCATATAAGGTTCTCAGTCCTCCTTTTTCCCTCTGCCACTTTCTTTTCTTTATTCACTCCTGTCTCTCTCTGTCCCATCCCCCCTTCACCTGCCTCCTTTGCTTCTTTCCTCCTCTTTCAATCAGCAATAGTAGGAGAAATATCTACTCACGTAATGATTTATTACACTTATCAATTTTATCAAAAAAGTTAAGATTGTATCTAATTGAGCATTTAAATAAAGAGTATAGAAGTCAACTCCATGATCTGCAAAAGGTAAACAATGGCTGCTTCTGAAAATTCATTATGATTTTACTATTTACACACAATGTTACATTTTTAAAAATTTATTTTTCTCCTCTTTGCATAGTTTATTTGTTGACAAGTTTAGTTTGTTTTAATGTATTTGGTGTGGTTTTATTTGCTGATCATAATAAAAATAATATAATAATCATTCTAAACATATACATATATAATAAATACTCAAATATCCATGGAAAACACAAAAAATAAATGAGGCAAAATAAATTTATTTATAAATGATAAATTATAAAGGAGAAATGAGTGTAACATATGCAATAACAAGCTACTAAAACTCCATTATGTTAATGGACTAATGAACACTGATAATACTATTTTAAAAATATTGCATGTATGGCTATTCTCTGAGTTTGTCCACCATGTAGATATATACAATGCCAAGGCAAGAAGCTAATATTAAAACTTTTTGTCCATAATGGATAAAATTACATCAACTACTTGGCATTCTGTAAATTGCTATAATGATGACAGCACTGAAATCTATATAATTAATGAATGTGTTTTGGACAATAAAGTGCAGTAAGCATTGCTTTTTATAGTCATATATATGAGAAAATTTAATATATATCACTTTATAATCACATGGTTATTTAAAAATTTTTTATCTATATTTGTATTTTTATGAGATAAGACATTACTTAATGGCTACAGTGCACATTATTTGAGTGATGTATACTCTAAAAGCCCTGACTTCACCACTACGCAAACTATGCATGTAACAAAATTACACTTGTACCCCATAAACATATACAAATAGAAAAAAAAAAAGAAACAAGACACATCTAATAAAACAGGGATTAAATTTGTCATTCTGCCATTTACTAGTTGAGTTATTTGGATCAAATTACTTAACTCTCTATGCTTTAGATTCTTTACCTCTAGAATAAATATAATTCTTGCCTGAGGGTTTAAAGTAAAAAAGACATTAGACGGTTCATATTAATTAGGCACTTAGTTTAGTGCTTAACACCTATTACATGGAAGTTTATTGTTATTGTTGTTGTTCATGCACTAGTATTATATGCCTTTTTTAGTAACCAACTAAATCTAAGACTAAATATGTTATTAATAAATGTTAAAAAACATTAGTCTTTCTAAATTATTTTAATGTTTACTTAATAATCTTAGCATGAAATATTTTTGTTTTTGTTGCTTTTGTTAATCCTTAGTCTGATTTCGTTACTTGGAAATATTTAGTAAGAATGATCAGAAATATAAATGGCCTTGCATATCCCTTTCTTTTTTCTGTTTCTATAAATTTTGTTATTAGGAAAATGTCTTTATTTATTTATTTTAGCTTTCCTGTATTATCATGGCATGTTTTTCTACTTCAGGGTATTATATTAGCATAAAATATTCAATTTCTATAAATCTGCCTGCACATATTTTTCTTTGTTTTTCAAACTGGCATCTGGTTAGAAATCTAGGGTTTTGAGAAATATGGTGGTATAGTCACAGTAAAATTAAATAATAAAGACCAAAGAGTATCATGTCAATGTTGTAATAACTAATATGAAATACAAAGAGATACATGTTTAAAGGCTATTGCAACTCAACACTGCTGATAAGATAGAAAATGAGTTTTTTCCTTTAATTATAATTTTGCAATTCTACTTATGATATCATTATTTACAAAGAAATCTGAAGCTGTACATAGATGAAAATGGGATTCATAGATGAGTAATGTAAGAGAATTACAGATTGTCCTAGCTAAAATTAATAGCACATCGTTAAGGACAGGAAAATAAATGTGGCCATAAAATGGAGAATGATACAAAGCAACAAAAAGATGTCATTTGAGAGGAGATGCACAATAGTCTCAATGAGATCATTAGACAAAGACAAAATAGAACACTTGTGCCAGAAGAAAAAGAAATGAGCATGACTTGCACTATTACCAGATGTCTTATCAACAGATAGTCTTAGGCTTCTAAAATGAAAGGAAACCTTACACAGATTTTATACTTTTGAGAAAAAACATTCACTTAATAATGAAGGTATTCTAAATTTATTACTTAATCACAGAAAAATAGAAGGGCAAATTATCAGGCTCTGCACAAAATGTTCATGCAAGGTCCACGTGCCTTGAAAGCATTCTTTGGTAGCAATTTCACCTGGTTGTGTTGTGACAACCGTTAGTTGTGTTAGTACTTTTAATTTCTTCATATAATGTACTTAATGCTAAAAATAAAAGCATCTTCTAAGCACCTAGAGATTTGAGGGGGAAAAAAAAGCGTTCAAAACTATCTAAAATCACAGTATACACCAAGGTATCAGTAGACAAAGGATTTTAAGTTTCCATATATTTGACTCAAGGCTCACAATCTCTGCACTTTGAAATGACAAACTCACATCATTTTTCTGCTTAAATAAAGCACATGTCGTTAAATACACACATGTCGTTCCCTGCCACTCCAAACTCTAGTGTTTCTGGCATCCACCAACATGGTTCTGCTCAGGGATTTGCATCTGCTACTTTCTATATCTGAAACTCTCTTCTCCAGATAGCTTTTAAATTTTTTCGTTAGTATCCTTTCTGTCACTGTTTATTTATGGAATGGTAAATAAATGTATGCATAACTAATTGAACACTGTCTTCCAATAATCTTAGGACTAATATTTTATTATTATTCTCTTTTGTAATGTTACTGTTATAAAAAATTTATTTTTTGAATTTATCTGATCTTTCCTCGGTTCCTCTCCTCTTCCCTGTATCTTAAATCAGTTATGATTTTACTTTTTTGTTTCTTTTTCCCTCCTATGTCTTCATGTAAATTTATTTATTTATTTATTTTCAATAGATTAAGGGGTACAAATGCTGTTATGTTACATAGATATATTATATAGTAGTGCAGTCAGGATTTTAGTGTACTCATCACCTGAAAAGTGTACATTGTATCCAAAGGGTAATTTTTCATCCCTCATGCATGCTCTCACCTTCCCACCATTAAAGTCTCCATTGTCTATTATTTCACTCTGTACAACCAGGTATACTCAGAGCTTAGCTTCCAAGTGGAAGTGAGAACATGCATTACTATATTTTCCATTCCTGAGTTCACTTAGGAATAATGGCCTCCAGTTCCATCCAAGTTGCTGCAAAAAACATGATTTCATTCTTTCTTATAGATGAATGGTATTTTGTGTGTGTATACACCCACAAGTATATGCATATACACAATATATATGCATACACACCATATATGGTATATAAATCCAGATTGTCTTTATCCACTCATCAGTTGATGGATACATAGGTTGATTCTATAAATTTGCTATTGTGAATTCTGCAGCAGTAAACATACAAGTGCCAGTATTTTTTTGATATAATGACTTCTTTCCTTTAGGTAGATACCCAGTGGTAGGATTTTTGTTATTGAATGACAGCTCTACTTTTAGCTCATGGAGAAATCTTCATAGTGTTTTCCATAGATGTTTTACTAATTTACATTCCCACCAAAAGTATATAAGCATTTCCTTTTTACTGGATCTGAGCCAAAATCTATTATTTTGATTTTTTTTGGTAATGGCCATTCTTTTTGGAGTAAGATGGTATTTCATTGTGGTTTTTCTTTACACTTCTATGATGATTAGTGATATTGAGCATTTTTCATATGTTTGTTGGCCATTTGTATATTTACTTTTGAAAAATGTCTGTTCATGTCTTTTGCCAACTTTTTAATGGGGTTATTTCATTTTGTTTTTGTTTTTTATTGCTGAGTTGTTTAAGATCCTTGTAGATCCTGAATATTAGTCCTTTGTGGGATGCATAGTTTGTAAATATTTTCTTCCATTCTGTAGGTTGTCTATTTACTCTGTTGATTATTTCTTTTGCTGTGAAGAAGTTTTTTTAGTTTAATTCAGTCACATTTATTTATTTTCATTTTTGTTGTATTTTTTTTGGGGGGGTCTTAGTCATAAATTCTTTGCGTAGGCCAATGTCCAGAATAGTTTTTCTTGGTTTTCTTCTAGAATGTTCATCGTTTCAGTTCTTACATTTAAGTTTTTAGCCTGTCTTGGGTTAATTTTTGCAAGTGGCAAGAGAGACCCAGTTTCATTCTTCTGAACGTGGCTGTCTAATTTTCCTAGAACAATTTATTGGATAGAGTGTCCTTTGCCCAGAGTATGTTTTTTATGCTTTGTCAAAGTTCAGTTGGTTGTGGGTATATAGCTTTATTTCTGGGTTTTCTATTCTGTTGCATGGACCTATTTGTCTTTTTTTGAACCAGTACCGTGCCATTTTAGTTACTACAACCTGGGGAAATAATTTGAAGTCAGGCAATATGTATTATGATGCCTCCAGTTTTGTTTTTCTGCTTAGGATTGCTTTGGCTATTCAGGCTCTTTCTTTGATTCCATATGAATATTAAGATTGGACTTTTTTCTAATTCTGTAAAAAACAGTATTGGTATTTTGATAGGAATTACATCAAATCTGTGGATTTCTTTAGGCAGTATGGTCATTTTAGTGATGTTGATTCTTCCAATTAGTGAGCATGAGATGTTTTTTCATTTCTTTGTGTCATCTACAGTTTCTTTCATCAACGTTTTGTACTTCTCCTTGTAGAAATTGTTCACCTCCTTGGTTAAGTATATACCTAGATTTTTATTTATTTATTTATGTATTTATTTTTTGCAGCTGTGGAAATGGGATTGATTTCTCAATTTGGTTCTCAGCTTGGCCATGATTGGTATATAGAGATGCTACAGATGTGCATATGTTGACGTTTATGAACTGAGATCTTACTGAATTCATTTATCAAATCAAGTTTTTTGGGGAGTTTTTTAGGATAGTCTAGGTAAAAGTTCATATCATTAGCAAACAGAGATAGTTTGACTTCCTGTTTTCCAATTTGGCTGCCCTTTATTTCCTTCTCTTGTCTGATTGCTCTGGCTAGGACTTCCAGCACTATGTTTAATAAAAGTTGTGAAAGTGGGCATCCTTGTCTTACTGCAGTTCTTAGAGGGGATGCTTTCAACTTTTCCCTGTTTGGTATGGTGTTGGCTGTAGGTTTGTAATACACGGTTTTTATTATCTTGAGGTATGTCATTCTATACCTAGTTTCTTCAGGGTTTTTATCATGAAAGGATACTGGATTTTACTGAATGCTTTTTCTGCATTGAAATAATCATGTTGTTTTCTTTTTTTTTTTTTAAATTCCATTTACATGGTGAATCACATTTCTTGATTTACATGTGTTGAACCACTCTAGCATCCTTGGGATAAATCCCACTTCATAATGGTGCATTATCTTTTTTGATGTGTTGTTGGATTTTGTATTTCTGTGGTATCAGTTGTATTGTCATCTTCTTTTTCATTTTTATTTGAGCTTATTTGAATCTTCTTGATTCTTTTCTTAGTTAATCTAGCTAGCAGTCTGTCAACTTTTTTTTCTTTTCAAAGAACCAACTTTTCTTTTTGTTGATCCTTTGTACTTTGTGTGTGTGTGTGTGTGTGTGTGTGTCAAAATAATTTAGTTCTGCTCTGATCTTTGCTATTTCTTTTCTTCCGCTAGCTTTGGGGCTTTGGGTCTGTTTTTTTCTTGTGTTTTTCTTTTCTTTTGTTCCTTTATGTGGGATGATGTTAGCTTGCTAATTTGTAATCTTTCAATCTTTTTGATGTAGGCATTTAAAGCTGTAAAATTCCCTCTTAGTACTGCTTTTACTGTATCCAGAGGTTTTGAGAGGTTGTTTTATTATTTTCTTTTGTTTGAATTTTTTCTTGAATTTTCTGTCTTGATTTGGTTATTCACCCACAGATCATCCAGGAGCAGGTTGTTCAATTTCTGTGTATTTGTATAGCTTTCAGAGTTCCTCTTGGAATGGATTTCTAGTTTTGTTACACAGTATCCTGAGAAAATACTTGACATGATTTTGACTTTTAAAAATTTATTGATACTTGTTTTCTGGTCTAAAATATGCTCTATCTTGGAAAATATTCAATGCACTGATGAGAATAATGTATATTGGGCAGTTGCTGAGTAAAATGTTCTTTAAATGTCTGTAGGCCATTTGTTCTAGAATCCAATGTAAGTCCAACGTTTCTTTGTTGATTTTTCTGCCTCAATAATCTGTCTAGTGGTGTCATGGAGTATTCAAGTACCCCACTATTATCGCATTGTTGTATGTCTCTTTTCTTAGGTTTAGTAGTATTTTGTTTATGAATCTTGGTGCTTTGGTGTAGGGTGAATATATACCTGAGATTATTATATCTTCTTTTTGAATCATCCCTTTATCATTATATAATCACATATTTGTCTTGTTTAGTTTTGATTAATCTGTTGTATCTTATTGTTATATCCTGTTTTTTTGGTTTCTATTTGCATTATATTGTTTCAATTTCTACTTAGCTGTGAATGCTTTATCGTTATTCTCAGTTTAACTTGAGTTCTGTTCTGTCATAGGTTAGTTGTTACCTAATTGCTGTATCTCCATTGTGAATGTTTTATCAGTCTGTGTCAGTTAATGGTTTCATTGTTTTCTATATGTGGTATGACTTTTGTTTCCATTGTTAGAATTTCTTGAAACTTTCTGTAGGTGGTCTAGTGGTTCATTCCCTTAGATTATTGAGGAAAACTTTTTTTCATTATGAGGCTTATTTTTAGATACAGAAATTTTGCTAACATTCTCCCTTTGAGAGTATTGAAAATATGAAATTTCTCCTGGCTTTTAAGGTTTCTGCTGAAAAGTCTGCTGTTAATCTGATGGGCTTTTCTTTTTAGGTGATTAGACATTTTTTGCCTTGCTGCTTTTAAATTTCTTTCCTTCACCTTGACTATAGGTAGTCTTATGACTACACGCCTTGATGAAGATGTTGTCTCAATGTATCTCCCTGGTGTTCATTGAACCTTTTATTTCTGAATGTCTAAATCTATTGCTAGACCATGGAAGTTTTCCTCAATTATTCCTTTAAATAGATTTTCCACACATTTTCTTTTTATTCTTCTCCTTCAGGAACACCTGACTCATAGATTTATAAGCTTTACATAATCCCATGTATCTTGAAGGTTTTGTTGATTTTTTAAATTCTTTTTCTTTATTTTGTTGAGTGGGTTAATTCAAAAGACCTGCCTTCAAACTTTGAAATTCTTTCTTCTATTTAGTCTATTCTATTATTTGAGCTTTCAACTGCATTTTGTAATTCACTCAGTGACTTTTTCATTTCCACACAGTCTGTTTGTTTGTTTTAAGTATCTATATAAATATTTTATTTATGTCCTGAATTGCTTTTCTGGTTATTTTGTGTTAACTTTCAACTTCCTGTTGGGTTTCATCAATCTTCCTTACAATCAATATTTTGAATTCTTTATCGGTCATTTCAGAATTTTCATTTACGTTGGGAATCCATTGCTAGAGAGAGAGCTAGTGTGGTCCTTTGAGGCATCAAAACATTCTGTTTTATCATACTTCCAGAGTTCTTACAGTAGTTTCTTCTCATCTGGAAAAGCTGTCATGTCTTACTTCTGAATTTACTATTATTTGTGTGAGACATTTTAATTTTTTATATTTTTATTATTTTTTCTCCCTTGAACATATGACTGTAATGCATTCTGTGTTTGGTTATTTGGCTTCGATTTTGGGTGCTTTCAGGGGGCCATAGCTCTGTATGGGTTCTTTGGTTATAGATAGGCCTGTGTGGTGGCTTTCTCAAATTCTGAGCCTGTGTCTTCACTGGGAGGGGCACAGGTGCCTTCAGCTTACCAGCAGGGAACTCTTGAATGGAGAGGAGTGTGTGATCTGATTTCCTTTGTCTCAATGGGCACTTTGGTGTGTTGCACTCTCCCTCTACCTTCCCCTAGGGTCAGCATGCCCTGAGGATTAGAACTTTAGGAATCTCACAATTCCTCTGGTTTCCACTGGCCCCTTGTGGCTACTGCAGTTCAAGTGTGTGCTGGGGAATGTTTGCAAGAGATCCAGTAATACGGAAACACAAGGGCTGAGATTCCCTGGGCAGGGCAGCTGCAGGAACACACCCACTCTGCTTAAGAATGGGGATGGGCCATGCCTTCTGTGCAAACTTGGGTACGGTGCATACACAGAGAGTGGAGATGCAGCCACTTCTAAAAGCTCTAAAATGGCTGTCCCCAGGCACACCCACGCCAACCTCCCTGGGGGAGCTGTCATGCTGCATTCACAGAAGTGGACGGGGGAGGAGAAGACTTCATTGCCGTGTCTGTTCCTCAGCAGCAGTGCTGCCTGGTCACTGGGGCTGAACCACTCTTCTCCCACACGGGCCCCAGCTCCACACTTATGTCTTCACTAAGGGGACACAGGTACCTTCAGCTCACTAGCAGGGAGCTCTCAGGTGATAGAGGGCATGTGCTGCTGTGTCTCCTGTCCCAAGGGTCACCCTAGTGCACTGCAATCTCCCCTCCCCTAGGGGAAGCCTACACTGAGGGTTAAAACTCTGGGAATACCACAGCTCTCCTCGGTTCTGTTGGCCCTTTGTGGTTGACAAAATCTGAGTGTGTGCTGGGGAATTTTTGTGAAGGATCCAGTGGTGCAGAGACATAAGAGCTGAGACTTCTTTAGCAGGACAGAGGCCCCAAATGGGTGCAAAACTTGGTCTGGGGGAGGGTGGGTGACCCTGCATGAGCTGGCAGCCCAGTGCTCTGCCTTTAAGAAGTTCCTAAGTCACTGTCCATGGTAATACTTGGGCATGTGAGGGTAGAGATCGTCTCCCACAGTTTGGGAGCCAGAAGCCTGCCACAGCAGATTTTGCAGTCTGTTGAAGGGATGAGAGGACAAAAAAAAAAAAAAAACAAAACAACAACAACAATAAAACAAAAAAACAAACAAAAAAAAGAAAGAAAGAAAATAAAAGAAAAACAAAAAAAACCCCACCTACCCTTTCCACAGAACTGTAAGTTCCTTGGGGGTCAATCTATGCTGAACTCTTGTTTTTTCTTGGTGTGCACCTGCACCCCAGCTTCTTCCTTTGGATTCTCTGGTAGGTTCTTGCACTTTTACTCAGTATTCCACTTGGGTCTTGGTTATTTACCTGTAACTTTGGTTCTTCTCCCTGAGGAGTACCGGTGACCAATGTCTTTAGTCAGACCCTTGAAATAATAAAAGAAAATAAAAACTTCCTCCTATATCTTAATGGCAATCTGTTATCATTAGCAACAGCACCTTAGTAATTGAGTTGAATTATAGCTTTTCAGCTTTCTTTTCCTTCTTTTTATCTTTTTGAGATTAAAATAGCATAGTGCTGTGTTCTTTAACTCCAAATTGCTTTCTGAATATGTTTTTATTAGTTATAGAGAGACTTTAAATGTATTTGAAATGCTGCAGTAGATCTTTTGTCATAGAAGAATGAGCACGGATATCCACCTTGCCTCTTGACAGAAATCTTTTAAAAACGACAGATTACATAAGGAAACATATGCATATGTATACTGAGTTATTTAAAACAAATTCTTTCTTAAGAGTCATTAAAATCAGAAAAGGATCCAAAAGTGAAATAAATATTTTAAGAATTTTTCTCTGCTATAGAAAGAATATGGTATGAAATTGATTATAAAACAACATAAAAGATGTGGGGGGTAGTGAAAATCCTTTATTTTTCTGAAGGAAAGAGCTGCATGTAAAATGGTGCAGCCACTGTGGAAAACAGCTTGGCAGTTCCTCAAAATGTTAAATATGGAGTTACCATATGACTTGGTAATTGCACTCCTACATATATATTCCAAGAGAAATAAATATGAATTAAAATATAAACTAAATAAAATTAAAATTCAGACACCTCCATTCTTGCCCAAGATGATGTAACAGTGACCAGATTTACTCTCCCACCTGAAAACTCACAAAGCAAAGAAAAACAAATGAAAAAACAGTATTCATGACGTGAAACTTTATGATGGACATTCTGAGATACTGGAAACCAACGAAGTAGGCCCTATAATTGCCCCAGCTTACTGTCCTGACAGAATTGCCAGTTCACAACTTAGGACAGGTGAACCTAGGTAGAGCCTACTGGACTCTCAAACTCAAAGCAAAGCCAAGAGTTTAGGGAGACCAAGACAACTAGATTTTGTAGGGCAGAGAACTGAGAGAAAAGTTCTGCATAGAAAGAGAACTATGGGCATCAGCAGAAGGTTTCAGTCTGGTATTAAGCTGACTATTGGTAAGCATGTAAGTGTGAAATAAGAACTGGAAGCCAAAGAATAAAACACACACAAGGACTAGGGTAACCGCTTTGAGATCACACGGTGCGACAAATGGTGCCCGTTGCTACCAGTTGCATTGGAGAACCTACTAATTCAACAGCTATTGGATATAATTCACTAAATGTTTTTTGCCTGAGTAGTGGGAAATAATTATCCCTAGATTGGGCACTGTTCTGGTCCCACCTAATCAATCTTATAAACAAAACCTCAAGGAATAATTCTGTTTCCAAGTTGCCAACTGTTCCAGAATAAATTTGAGAATATTTAGAATATACATACATACACATGTGTGTGTATTTGCCAAATAAGGTAAAAATCACAATCACTGGCATTCACTAAAAAATTACCATGCTTTAAAAAAGCAAGGGAAATGCAACTCATTATTAGGAGAAAAATCACTTAAAACCAACAGAACTAACAAATATGTTAGAATTAGCATAGAATGGCATTTAAATGGTTATTATAACTATCCTTCCATATGTTTAAGAAGTTGATTAGAGACGAGACCCAAATCAAAATTTCAGAGTTGAAGACTCCAATGTATGAGATGAAAAATACACTGGATAGGATTACTGGTAGATTAGACATTGCAGAAGAAAAGATTAGTGACTTTAAATAAATAGCAATACAAGTGAAGAAGATAAATTTAAAAAGGAGAGCATAAAGCTAGCAGAGTCTGGAAAAACTTCAAGCAATTAAATACAGGTAGAGTTGGAGAATATATTTTGAACTGAATTGAAAATGAAACACACATATCAAGATTTGTGGGACCCAAATAAAACAATGTTGATGGAGAAGTTTATAGAACTATCAGATAAGGAAAGGTCTCAAATCAATGACTTCATCTTTGACCTCAAATAACTATAAAAGTAATACCAAATAAAAAGCAAAGTAATTAAATGAAAGAAAATAATAGATAATAAAATTAATAACATAGGAAAATAAAATAATAGAGAAAATTAATAAGGCAAATGCTAAAAGTACAATAAAATTTATAAATATATTGCCTGACTGATCATGAACCAAAGATAAGACACAAATTACCTATATTAAGAATGAAAAATGTAACACTCTACAGATTCTGCAGATGTTAAAAAGAATAAGAAAATTTATGAACAACTTTATGGCAATGATTTGATTACCTTGAAGAAGACAGGCAAATTTGCTGAAGCACACAAGTTATCAAAACTGAGTCAAGATATATGCAGAACATCTAATGAAATCTACCAGAAAAAAAATTATTAGAACTAATAATCAAAACCATGGAAAGTTTTATTTTAAATATATTGACAAGATAATTTAAAAGTGTATATGCAAATAAAGAAAATGAACCAAAGCAACCACAAAAAAGAAGAACAAAGCTGGAGATTAGCACTACCTGATTTTAAATTTATTACAAAGCTACAATAATCAAGACAGTATGAATTTGGTGAAAATAAAGACATATAGGTCAACAGAACAGAACAGATTCCAGAAATACATATAAAACTGATTTTTGACAAAGTTAAAAGGCAATTTAGTAGAGAAAGCATAGTGTTTTCAATGAGTGGTGCTGGAATAATTGGATATCTAGAATAAAAAAACTCATCTATACCTTATGCCATATATAAAATTAATGCAAAATGGATGGTATATCTAAATGTAAAACCTAAAATTATAAGATTTCCAGAAGAAAAAATAACCACCTACAACCAACTGATTTTTGACAAAGTAGGCAAAAACATACACTGGGAGAGGGTGCCATAGTCAATAACGGTGCTGGGAAAATTGGATAGCCACATGCAGAAGAATGAAACTTGATCTTATTTCTCACCATATACAAAAATTAACTCAAGATGGATTAAAGACCTAAATGTGCAACCTGAAACAATAAAAATTCTAGAAGATAACATAAGAAAAACTCTTCTGGATATTTGTCTATGCAAAGAATTTATAACTAAGACCCCAAAAGCAAATGAAACAAAACCAAAAATAAACAAATGGAACTTAATTAAACTAAAAAGTTCCTGCACAACAAAAGAAATATTCAGCAAAGAGAATGAGAGAAAATATTCACAACCTATACAACCAAAAAAGGACTAATATTCAGAATCTACAAGAAACTCAAACAAATCAGAAAGAAAAAACAACCCACCCCATCAAAAAGTGGGTAAAAGACATGAACAGACATTTTGCAAAATAAGATACACAAATGCCCAACAAATATATTAAAAAAGGTTAAACATCACTATTTATCAGGGAAATGCAAATTAAAATTACAATGAGATACCACCTTACCCCTGTCAAAATGGCCATTATTAAAAAGGAATAAAACAATAGATGTTGGCACAGATGCAGTGAAAAGGGAACACTGTATACTATTGGTGTGTGCATAAATTAGTACAACTCTTATGGAGATCGGTATGGAGATTCCTCAAAGAAATAAAAGTAGTTCTATCCAACAATCCCACTACTAAGTATCTATCCAAAGGAAAATAAGTTATTATATCAAAAAGACACCTACACTCATGTTTATTGCAGCACAATCCACAATTGCAAAGATATGGAATCATCCTAAGTGACCACCAACTGATAAGTGGATAAAGAAAATGTGGTATTTATATAACATGGAATACTATTCAGCCATGAAAAAAATAATGTCTTTTGCAGCAACTTGGATAGAAGTGGAGGCCAATTTCCTAAGTGAAGTATCTCAGGAATGGCAGAACAAGTACTGCATGTTCTCGCTTTATAAGTGGAAGATAAGCGATGTGTATACATGGTCACACAGAGTAGTATAATGGACATTGGAGACTCAGAAGAGGAGTGGATAGCAGGGGAGTGAGGGATCAAAAATTTCTTATTGAGTACAAAATGCACCAGTCAGGTAATAAGCATACTCAAAGCACTGACTTCACCTCTATAAAATTCATCCATGTAACAAAAAACCACTGGTACCCCCTAAATCTATTGGAATAATAATAATAATAAAGAAGTAGAGAAAAATGGTGGTTACCAGGGGCTGGGGTGGTTTGGGGGGGAGGGATTGGGGAGATGTTGGTCAAGGGACACACAATTTCAGTTAGATAGGAGGAATGAGTTTGAGGTCCATTATAAAAGATAGTGACTATAGTCAACAATATATTGTATATTTGAAAAATGCTAGGACAGTGGATGTAAAGTGTTCTCACTGCAAAAATGATGACTCTGTGAGGGTATATATGCTAATTAGGTAGATTTAGTCATTCTAGAATGTATATACATACTTCAAATCATCATCTTGTACATGGTAAATATTAATACATACAATTTTATCTGTCCATTAAAATTGTTTCTAAAAAAGATAATGCCAGATCATTTTAATATTTTACTATTGCAGATAATAAATGATATGATGAATACACTCATGTATATGTTACTTTGTACTTGTGTGGGAATATTGTCTAGATGTATTACTAGAAGTAAAATTAATGAATTATCAGGAAAATTAATTTGTAAGTTATTTAGGTACTTCAAATTATTTTCCATAGGAGTATGGTATGTTATCTTTCCATCTGTAATGTTTAAAGAAACTTATTTTCCTTGGTCTTACCAATTGAAGATGTTGTCAACCTTTTTGATTTTTCCTGTTTGATAAATAATCAATAATATCTCTGAATAATTTTAATTTGTTTTATTATCATGAATGTACTTCAAGTGCATTTAAAATATTTCAGAGCCATTAATTTTTCTTTCTGATTATTATACTAGCCCCCTTTTATTTGATTTTTTTCTATTCTTTATAAATATTAAGATTATGACTTTTCAGTTCACATGTCTATGATATGCATTATAAATATTTTCTAAGTTGATATTTGACTTTTGAATTTATAAAAATTTTTCTAGGCAGAAATTTTTGAATTTCTTGTACTTATTAAGAGTATTTTAAAAATTTCTTCAAGATATGAGTCACAGTTTTTAATGTTCTATTCTTAAGAAATGCATACATAGTTTTTACACGGAATGTATGGGGGTTTACACTGAATGTATGGTTTTTTTTGTTTATTTGCATTTTATTTTATGTCTCTAAAATTAAAGATATTTGTCAGTATGACAAAAAAGAAAAAAAAAGGTGGAACCCTTAGTGACCAGAACTTATCTTAGCCAAAAATTTCTTAAATATGACACCAAAAGCATGACACTTTGAAGAAAAAAATTGAACACATTAGATAACATTGAGATCAAAACTTCTCTGAAGATATCATTAATAATATAAAAAGAAAACACAATCAAGGTGAAAAAATCAAGTATATATTTGATAAGGGGTTTTTGCATATATTATACATAAACTCACACAAATCAATAAAATCATGATATAGTTACCCTAGAAAAATGGACCCAAAAATTGAAGACTTCATCACATAAGATATATAAATGGCAAATATGCGTATTATAGGGCTCTCACCTTTTTTAGTTATTAGGGGGACACATATTCAAACCATGAGATACCACCACATAACCTCCTGAATTGCTAAAATTAAAAAACAAAGAAGCAATTGTGAATTGTGCTGCTATAAACATTCGTGAGCAGATGTCTTTATTATAAAATGTCTTTTTTTCCTTTGGGTAAATACCCAGTAGTGGGATTTCTGGGTCAAATGGTAATTCTACTTTTAATTCTTTGAGGTATCTCCATATTACTTTCCATAGAGGTTGTAAAGATGTGGAAATAACCCAGGTGCCCATCAATACACGAGTGGATTAATAAAATGTGGTATATGTATACCATGGAGTATTACTCAGCAATAAAAAACAACAGTGAATTAACACATCTGGTATTATCCTGGTTGGAGCTAGAACCCATTCTTCGAAGGGAAGTGTCACAGGAATGGAAAAACAAGCACCACTGGTACTCACCATCAAATTGGTACTAACTGATCAACACCTACATCACACAGGGCAATAATATTCATCAGGGGGCGGGCAGGCGGGAGGGGGGTGGAGGGGATGGGAAAAACTCTCACTGAATGGATGCGGGGAGCACAGTTTGGGGGATGACCATGATTGTAGCTCTGACACGGGCAGTGCATGGGCAATATATATAGCCAAAGTGTTGTACCCCCATAATATTCTGAAATAAAAAAAAAAGAGGAAAAAAAACCAAAAAACAAAAAAGCAACTGACCAAGTGTTAGAAAGAATGTGAAGGAAGTGGCATTCTCATGTACAGCTGGTGGGAATTTTAAATGGTACAATCCACTTAAGAAATCAGTATGACAGTGTCTTAAAAAGTTAAACATATTCATACAATATGATCCATCAATACCACCTTTAAGTTTTTACAACCAAGCCACAAGAATATATGTGTATACCAAGCTGTCCTCAAATGTTCAAAGAATAATGTTTGGCTCTTTATTCATAGGAGGCAAAACCTTTAAATAATCCAAATGCCAACAAATAGTGAATAACAAAACAATTTTGGTATATCCAAATAATGCATACTAGTCAGCAATAAAGGAGGAACAAACTTCTGATAGCTGCAACATCATTGGTGATTCTCAAAAACAAATCATACCCCTCCCTCCAAAAAAGTCTGACACAAAACATTATGTACTGTATTAATACGTGTGTGTGAAATTCTAGAAAAAGCACATTTATAGTCACAGCAAGCTGATCAATGGCTCCTCAGGTCCTGGGGAGGAGGGAGATAATTTATTGCCAATGCATAGAAGGAAACTTTATGAGTTTATAGTAATTATTTGTATCTGAATGTGGTGGTCATTAAAAAGCTACACAGCAAATCCTCACTTAAAGTTGTGATGGGTTCTTGGTAACTGTGAATTTAAATGAAAAGATACATAAGAAAGACAATTATTTTTCTTTCATCAACACTATAACGAAAGGACCTTGAATGAAACGACATTATTCAAGGACCTGCTGTACATCGTTTTGCTTAAAATCACAGTTTCCAAGAACCCATGGAAGTTGTTAAGTGAGGACTTATTGTATATATTTGTCAAAACTCCTCCAATTTTACACCAAAAATGGTGAATTTTATTGTATGGAAATTGTACCTCAATACAATAAAAAAAAAAAACCCTGACTTTTTTCAGGCTCTGTTTATTTATATGTTATGAAAATATTTGATCAATTAATTTATGCTCCCTGTGTCAATTTATCTTTTGTATTTTTCTCTCATCTCTAAGTATACCATCAACATTGAATTTTTTCTGTTTAAGATCTCCATCTCAATTTTTTCTGCCATGTTTTTAAATTTTAGCCACTCTTAAGGTCTTGTAGTAAATTACATGTGTCCTTCAACCACACTTAACCTCTGCCACAGATAATTTACCAGTTCAGATGACGTCATTTGCAGTCCTGAGGTCTAGTACTGTCTCTCCATTTTTTACCTATGTACTCCTTCCATTGTTCAGCTATAATTTTTAGCCCTTACTTTATTGATATGTTAACTTTCATGTAATCACACTTAAAATTTCTCCTTCCAAATACCTGTGTTTATTTATTTCTATTTATGCCAATCTACATTGGCTGAAACTCACAGTCCAAAGGCTATGACACCCATATGTGTTTAAGGCCCACAAAAAACAACTATTTCCTAATAGATTGTTTCTCTTCCACTTAAGCACAGGTTCCACATTTTGACAAATAATCATGCCAGTATAACTGATATCCTGCACACACATTTCATTTTCCACTTTTGCTAGACAATCTAATCACACATTAGTTTCTCTAAACAGGCATTGTTGTGACTGTTACCTACGTTCAGCCGTCTCTACCATCCCAATTTATGCAAGGTGACTTAGTTGGGGTGTGATATCAATCTTTGCAGTTCCACCAGGGTATGAGTGTTCCTATCTGTCCGTATCCCCGCCAACATTTGTTGTTTTGGGACTTTTTGATATAAGCCAATCTCACTGGAGTTAAGTGATGTCTCATTGTGGTTTTGATTTGCATTTCCCTGATTAGAGAAGTTGAGCAATTTTTTATATGTTTGCTGGCCATTATTCTCTCTTCTTTTGAAGAATTTCTGTTCATGTCCTTTGCCCACTTTTTAATGGGGTTGTTTGATTTTTTTCTTGTTGATTTTCCTAAGTTCTGTATAGATTCTCGTTATCAACCCTTTATCAGAGGCGTAGCATTCAAATATTTTCTCCCATTCTGTAGGTTGTCTGTTCACTCCAGTGATAGTTTCCTTGGCTGTACAGAAGCTTTTTAATTTGATCAGGTCCCATTTATTTATTTTTTGGGGTATTTACCCAAAGGAAAAAGAGACACACTATAATAAAGACATCTGCACGCGAATGTTTACAGCAGCACAATTCACAATTGCAAAGATGTGGAAACAACCCTAGTGCTCATCAATACATTAGTGGATTAATGAAATGTGGTATATGTATACAATTGAGTATTACTCAGCCACAAAAAACAATGGTGAATTAATTCCTCTGGTATTATCCCAGATGGAGCTAGAGCCCATTCTTCAAAGTGAAGTATCACAAGAATGGAAAAACAAGCACCAGTGGTACTCACCATCAAATTGGTACTAACTGATCAATACTTATGTCACATATGGCAATAATATTCATGAGGGGGTGGGCAGGTGGGAGGCGGGTGGAGGGGATGGGAAAACTCTCACTGAATGTGTGGGGGGTGCACAGTTTGGGGGATGTCCACGATTGTAGCTCTGACATAGGCAGTGCATGGGCGATATATATAACCAAAGTGTTGTACCCCCATAATATTCTGAAATAAAAGAGAAAAAAAGTATAACCAACCAGTAATATAAAAATAAATAAATAAATAATAAATAAATATTAGTGACTACACAAAAAAAAATTTTTGCTATGTCTTTTGCATGAGTTTTCATAAATGTAATTTCCTCATAGTAATGAAGTTACTAGTAGCTGGGGTGTTTTTATATGGCTTTCTAATTTTCCATAATACTTTCCACTCAGGGTCCTATAACCAGACAGCACAAAATATCGGCTAATTAATAAAATTTACTTTCTTTCAGTTGATTCATATTGCCTAATTGTAAGGGCCTATTATTTTTTATAATATCCAAGCCTTGTATTTTGACTCTAAATTCTCATGGAAGTATAGCATTCTGCTTACCTGTAATAGAGAACTGTAGGCCCATTTTCATTGTACTTGCTTTCAACATTAAGAAAGGAGAGAAAGGTATAAACCTTAGTAAGCAGGGAGAAGCTAAACCTTCATAGATGGTAGTTACTGATTATGAATCAGTATAAATTGCTGCAAATTAGATTGGAGTACAGCATGTGCTCAAGTGCATTTCTTATCATAAATAAATACAAATATATGCAAAGCATATATTATAGTAGCATTTCAAAATTGAATGAAATTGTAAGCTTTACACATTGTCATATATAATTTTCTCCCTGTGTGTATATGTATGGGTATGTACACACACATACATATATTTATGTATATATGTATATGTGTTTAAATTTTGGCTCACCAACTAAAATTTTGATTTAATATAAAAAATATGTATATTACATTATACATAATAAGCTCTTACCTTTTCATGGCTTTATTTAAGATACACTTAATTCAATTAAGTGTCTGAAGCCTAGTTGCAAATACTATACTAGGTGACCTAAGACTATTTAATAACGTGGTATTCTTTAGAGAAGCACTACTCAACTCTAACTCCTTTACCTTAACTTTCTGTCGGAAAACAATCAGAACTATCCTCTCTTTTTATGCTTCAGTTTTTTTTTGAGACAGGGTCTTGCTGTGTTGGCCAGGCTAGAGTACAGTGGTGTCATCATATCTCACTGCAACCTCTACTTCCTGGGCTCAAACGATCCTCCTGCCTCAGCCTTCCAAGTAGCTGGGATTACAGGTGCATGCCACAATTCCTGGCAAATTTTTGTTTTTCTTTCTTTCTTTTTTTTCTTTTTGTGGAGAAGGAGTTTTGCTATTGCCCAGGCTGGTCTCAAACTCCTGGCCTCAAGCTATGCTCCCCCCTCAGCCTCCCAGACTGCTAGGATTATAGGCATGAGCACCATGCCCGACGTAATTTTTTAAGTTTAGTTTAATATCTAGATATGTCTCTTTCTTTGGTATTTGTTGATTTCTGGTATTAAAATTTATGAACATGAATTTGTGGAGTGCCAGAGCAAGTGTGCTTAAATTCTAAACTTCAAGTAAGAGTATATCTTATCCCTTTTTATTGTTTCTTATTGGTTATAATGTAAAGCTGAATTTCTTGGCATGGTTTATAAAATATTATGTCTCTCTCAGACATCCTCTCTCTCTATGAATCTTCTTCATAATTATATAATACTCAGACCATATTGAACTTCTTTACTTTTTTATGATCCACATTCAGTCTTACTCACAGATACTTTGATATCCTGTCTCTTTTCTGGGAATGTACTTTGGCTTCCTCCTTACGTGGTGCATCAGTCAGAACAGCATCGGCAGCAGTAACAAACTTTTTATAATTTTCAGAGCTTAAACTCACCTGCCAAGAGTCAAAATGACTTAACATGGTAGTTCTGTTCAGCAGTGTTACTCAGCTTGACGGAGACCTCATCTCTTTAAGGCTTCTAGGAGCACTGAAAGAGAAAAATGAAGATGAAGGATTGTCTGTAGGCACTTAAAGACTTCTGCACATCAGCAACACAAATCACAACTACTCATATTTCGTCGAACTAACCAAGTCACACACCAACACTTATCTCAACAGGTAGGGAATTATAATTCTTTATCATTAGATGTAGAGAGGAACAAAACATTGGTGAAGAATAATCTCTGCTAAACTTGCTAAAATCAATTTATCATTTAGGTTTTATTTTAAATCTTATTTGAATCAAGAGGCAGTTGATGAGGTCTCCTACATGTTTGGGTAATTCTGTTATATACTATCTGGCGTGATGCTTCTCCTTTGAAAATATTGAGCAGACCTTGTGCTGATTTTCCTGTGTTGGGTTCCCTGTCCTTTTTTTGTTATTATTACAATATTAGTAACATGAAAGAAGGATCTCTATCCATCTTTCTTCTATGTATATTCCATTTGCTCATCAAAAAGCCTAAAAAATAGGTCTTGGCTATTAAATATTGCTTAATGAAAAAATAAGCTCATTCTACATAGATCTAGCATCTAGATCTTTGTCACACATGAAATAAATTATTTTTATTATTACAACTATTCTCATTGTTTTAAATATTTAGAAGGGCATAGGCTTCTTTTGACTTGAACTATAATATTAGTTCATTGGTATAATATTTTAACTAAAATATGGTGAATGTTACACATTGCTGCCTGCATAAATGTTTATTTTAGATATTTTTATTATTCCACCAATCATTAAATGATGAAAACATATAAATCTTAATATTAAAATATTTCCCTAAGAAAGAGAAGAAAGTACATGACACATTATTTTATGAAGCCAGCATAACACATATATGCAATCCTGACATTTGTGTTAAGAGAAAATAAGTTATAGATGAATAATCCCTGCTAATATAGATGTAAAACCCCTCAATATTTCACTTAATTTGTAACAGCAATACACAAAATGGATAATACAACATGAAAAGTTGGACTTATCTCAAAAAGCAAAGTTGTTTCACAATTATATTATTCTACTATAATGGTAAAGTAAGTAAATTTAGCAATGATGTAGGATTCCAGATGGAAATTTAAAAAATAGAAAATACATAATCCATTCTGTATCTAACAATGAACACTAGAAAATTAAATTTAAACTTTTTTGACTAATACCTGCAAAGCCACATGCAAAATCACAAAAGTGTAAAATTCTTTAAAGTAAAATCAACACTATGAAAACAAATCATTGCAGAGATAAATTATTTTTAGTAAAAATTGACAATAAAATTGTAAGATTTATATAAAATGAAAGGGCATATTAGAACAAGTATCTTGAAAAAGAAGAAAAAATGTGAAGGGTTTTTCACTAAGATGTTTTACAAAAGTAGTTTATTAAAATGTGTTATTGACCTACAGATAGACAGATTAATGGAATAGTGAAGTGAAAATATACACAGACCTACAGTCAACTGATTTTCAAAAAAGACCCCAAATTAAATGAAACTGGGAAAACGGGGCTTTACAACAAGTTGTTCTGAAACATACTTTAACACATTTTTACAGGTATAAGAAAAACCTTGGCCAAACAATACAACATACACATATATGCAAAAAAGATTCAAAATCTAAACATATAAGGTAACTCAAAAAGCTCCAGAATAAATAGAAGACTATCTTTTAGGCCTTGTGGTAAAGACTGATTTTTTTAAAAACACAAAAGCTAATAGCCAATACAGAAAAAAAAAAGAAAAATTGGATGTCATTGAATTTTTTTTTTAAATGCTGTATTTTGATAATGGAAGAGCAAGTCTCAGACTTGGAGAAAACTGTATCTATTATTCTATCTATCCATCTAATCATCAGTCATCTATTTATATACCTGCAAATCTTCTTGATAAAGGACTTGTAACCTATAATACACATAATATTTCTTAAAATTGGTAATAAAAGGCACTAAAAATAAAAATAGACAAAATACTTGAATAGATGTTGCATACACATGTGTGGACATATGCTTGCATGTATGCATATTTTCGTGGATGTACACACACACACACCCCAAATGGCTGATAAGCACATGAGAATATGTTCAAAATTGTGAGTCATTAGAGAAATGCTATCAAAAGCACAATTAGATATAAGTTTACCCACCAGAATTGATAAAATTGAAAAAGAACAGGATATCAAATATTGCTGAGGATGTGAACCAACTAGAACTCTCCATTATTTATGAATTAAACATACAGCTGTCATATGTCCTAGTAATTACACATTTATTTACTTACCCAAAAGAAATAGAAACATAGTTCTACAAAAAAACTTGTAAATGGTTATTGTGATTTATTCAGAGTAGCCCCAAAATGGAAATAATGCAAATAATCATAATAATTAAATGGGTGGACACATTATAGCTGTTCATACAATTGAACAATATGAAGCGTACAAGTAGAATAGACTGCTGATGTTCACAATAACTTGGATGTGTCAGAGTAGGAGACTAGGAAACAGGGCTAAGACTGGATGCAGGGGCTTGAAGGTTGGGTGCAGGTTTTAAAGTAAATGACCCTCAAGCAGACGCTAACTAGAGCGGTTGAGAACCACAGGCAAGAACCGGCTTCAACTGGCTTGTCAGCTATTTCTGTCACCTTACATGAACTTTGGCTAATTAATATAATTTACATTGTGGTTTTAAAATTTCTCCACCTTTGAAATCACTATGACAGTTTCAAAACTACCATATAAAGTGTGAAAATGGAAGGGAACCTCATTCCGGGAATTACTACCCAAATTCTTGGTAAAAGGCTACCCCTTGGCCTTGAATATCCCTCCCCTCAATTAGTAAGACTTCAAAAGACCAAAAACCACTTCTTCCTAGGGCAGATGCTCTTTTCAAGTCTGCCTGCTCTCTCCAAGAGCATACTTTCACTTTCAATAAAAAAAAGCTGTCACTTGCTTTGCTCATGTGGTGCATCCTGAAATTCTTTTCTCCAGATGATCACCAAGAACCTGGAAAAACCTCCACTCAGAGGCCACTAACAGATAAATCTCAAAAAAATTAGATTGAGTGAAAGAAGGCAGATGTTAAAAGTACATAACATATATTTTTTATGTTTTATTCATAAGAAGTTCTATAAAAGAAAAATAAGTGCCTTTCTTTGTATATAAAGCATACTGGGGAGGTAGGAAAGTCCCTATGCTGTGTGTATGTGCATATGTGTGTACATATGTGTGTATGTAAATGTCTTAGCAGCTCACAACCTCTTTTCTTTGGCACAGTTAAATCATTTTTATTCTTCAATATTTTAAAGCTATTCTTTGAAACACACCATGAGACAGCAGTGACTCTCAAGCTGGAGGCCTCTTTGTGTAAGCATTCTCCTTTTTCCTTCTTTTATAACCACAACTGAAAAAAAAAGCATGATTTTTATACAGCTGGGTGATATTAATGTATAATAACCTCCCACTTAAAGTGGTGGCTTTCATTTCAAACATAGAGTGAGAGCTTATGTCTTACCACTATTAGTTAGAAAGAATATCTAAAATGCATACACACACAAATCAGCCATATACATGAAAAAATTTGTATTCAAAGCCCTCTAACTAAATAGTAAAATCTTAGTACCTGAGAAAGATTTTTTTCAAAATATGGTAAAAATTAAAAACAAACCAAAATGAAATCCAGTTTTAATGTATTCAAGCCTCTCATTGTGAAAATCAATATTAACCTAAAAAGAAACATAGTCTCACACATAAATAACAATGGTGGAATTATTTATTTCCCTAGGCCATCTAAGAGAGAAAGTCAAAATTATTATTATTATTATTATTATTATTTTGCTATTACTCTAAAAGGAAACCATGTCCATGCTATTTGGGCAATGATTTTGTTCCAGAGTACAAAGTAATTCACATTGTTGAAGGAAAAACAGATATGAAATTTGTGAAAAACAACCAAATGATAGTCATTTTCCTTTTTTGAAAATGATACGTGACTGAGCATGATGATACCATTTCTTCATCAAGACTTGAGAAATATAAGTTATAAGTCTTTCTGCACCTGAAAAGGAGTTCTCTCATTTCTATTCAAAACAAATAAAATATTGAATGTGTAATATGAAGTGAGTTTGAAAAGTAGAATGAGGATGACAGGATAATTGTCACACGGAAACAAATTTGGACTGAGTTTCAGAAAAATCACTTGCTACCCTAAACTGAGTAAGAGTATTTTATAGCCACAATAGGGAATTCTGTTTCTTTGCTAGAACCCAGTACTTTAAAAATCTCCCTTTCTTGGGTATGTCAACTATTTTAGAAAAAAGTTGAAGTTTATTTCTTTGCTTTAATATCTCAAAAATTATTGTCTTTGTTATATGTAAATTATCATCTCTGTTTTCTTTAAAATATGTTTTGATATACGACTTTTATATATGTGAATATTATTTAAAAATTCTGATGAATTCAAATTTTTACTTCATTCTTCATTTCAATAAAATATCAGGTGTCTTGATCAATAAAGAGCGACTACACTGTGGAAGAACATCAGGTACAAACGTGCTTTTATATGCTATATTTTTACTTATTTTTGTCTTAATTTTGCTAAGTCTGTAAGATTTTTTTAAATGCACTATTTTTGAGTGAACTTATTTAGGGATTGCATGATTTGCTAAGTTTCAACATCCTCCAGCATAATTTCAAGCTCTGAAGGAATGGATAAGGTGTTCTGGATATTCTTCTGACTTGCAATTAAGTAAATTTTGCTCTCTTTTGTTGTGTGAGCTGAACAGGTACCACTTAGGCCAAGGAAATTGGTTATACATTATAATGACTTGAAACATTTATTATGAAGAGCTTGATAAGAGTTCTTAGTGTCTCACAGTCTCCTGTAATCTTCTACAATGCACTGACACCATGAGTTGTACCTCACATTATGTATCTAAAAAAGAGTAGATGAAAATTTGATTGTGATATTATGGAATGATTTTTTTATGATCTTAAGAGTTGTACTCATTCACTCCACATGTCTTTCATATCAAAAGTTAAATGATTTTTTTCCCCAATATGGGCATTTTCTTGAATCAGAAAGGTTTTTTTTTTTTTAGAATAATAAAGATTCTAAAAGTCTAGTAACATCTAGGGCATTGTAAGAATGAGTTATGTTTCAGTAAAAAATGCATAACTTATGCCTTAATTCTGGAAGAATTGAACAAATGTTTATGTTTATACAAAAGAGATGTATCTAATTTATGACAAAATGTCACCCTCTGCACTCACTGCCTCATTTTCCTTAAATTTCTATGATTAAGTATTTAATAAATACCACTGTACTGGATAACTTAGAAAACAATTAAAATCTTAATATGGAATCACAAAAAATGTCAAATTGTTCCATAGTTTCTCTGGATTATGATTGATTCATAAACTTATTTATGTGTAAGTAATCCTGCATTTCCTTAAAAGTGTTCAGCATACCTCTCTCCTCATCATACATATTTCCTTCTTGCAGTTTTATTCACTATAATGGATTTCATTACGGCTATGTTAATGCTGATAGCTCACAAAGTCTGTAGTTACCTTATCATTCTCCCTGAGCTTTAGACCCATCTCTCTCAGTATTTCCATTAGTATCTCATAAAGATACATCAATACAAGATGATCAAAAGTGAATTAATCTGTTTCCTTAAAAAGCCTGATGTTTTTTGCTTGATTGCTCTGGCTAGGACTTCCAGCACTATGTTGAATAGAAGTGGTGACAATGAGCATCCTTGTTTTGTTCCAGTTCTTAGTAGGAATGCTTTTAGCTTTTCCCCATTCAGTATGATGTTGGCTGTGGGTTTGTCATATATGGCTTTTATAATTTTGATATATACTCCTCCTATACCTAGTTTGTGAGGGGTTTTATCATGAAAAGATAATGAATTAAGTGTACCCAAATCAGGAAAGAGGAGGTCAAACAATCACTTTTTTCTGATGATATGATCTTATACCTAGGAAACCCCAAAAAATCCACCAAGAGACTCCTGGAATTGATAAATAAATTCAGAAATGTCTCAGGGTACAAAATCAATGTACACAAATCAGTAGCATTCCTATACAATAATAACAGTGAATCTGAGAGTCAAATCAAAGACTCAGTATCATTCAAAAGAGCTACCAAGGAAATAAAATACCTAGGAATATACTTAACCAAGGAGTTGAAAGATATCTACAAAGAGAACTATAAAACACTGAGGAAAGAAATCTCAGATGCTACAAACAAATGGAAAAACATATCATGCTCATGGATAGGCAGAATCAACATTGTGAAAATGTCCATACTACCCAGATGCAATCAGATTCAATGCAATCCCCCGCAAAAATACCAACACCATCTTTCACAGATCTACAAAAAATAATTCTATACTTTATTTGGAACCCGAAAAGAGCCCAAATAGCCAAAGCAATCTTAAGCAAAAGGAACAAATCTGGAGGCATCAAATTACCAGACTTCAAACTATACTACAAGGCTATAGTAACCAAAATAGTGTGGTATTAGCACAAAAATAGAGACATACACAAATGGAACAGAACAGAAAACTCAGATTTAAAACCATCCACATATAGCCAACTGATCTTTGACAAAGTAGACAACAATATACACTGGGGGAAAGAATCCCTATTCAATAAATGGTGCTGGGAAAGCTGGATAGCCACATGCAATGAGATATCACTTTACCCCTGTTAGAACAGCTTTTATTAAAAAGTCCAAAAATAATAGATTCAGAGAGAAAGGAAAGTTTCTACACTGTTGATGGGACTGCAAATTAGTACAAGCTCTATGGAAAACAGTATTGAGATGCCCCAAAGAACTAAAAGCAAACCTAACATTTGATCCAACAATCCCACTACTGGGTATTTACCCAAATAAAATAAGTCATTTTATCAAAAAGACACCTGCACTTGAATATTTACTGAAGCACAATTCACAATTGCAAAGATATGGAATCAGCCCAAGTTCCCGTCAATTCATGAGTGGATTAACAAATGTGGTATATGTACACCATGGAATACTAGTCAGCCATGAAGAAGGATGACTTAATGCCTTTTGCAATAATATGGATGGAACTGGAGACAATTATCCTAAGTAAAGTCTCTAAAGAATCGAAAAATAAGCACCACATGTACTCACTATTAAATTGGAACTAACCGATGAACACACTTGTGCATAGAGGGAAATAAAACTCAATGAAAATCAAGCAGAGGTGGGGGGATGAGTGAAAACCTACCTAATGGATACAATAAACACTATCTGGGTGATGGGCACACTTATAACCACGACTCATTATAAAGGTGATCCATATAACCAAAAATATTTGTACCCCTGTAATGCTTTGAAATAAAAATTTAAATTTAAATTTAAAAAGCCTGCTGTCTTCCATTATTAATTTGGTTGAATCATATCCAACCAATTCCCAGAGGAAGAATTTGTGTAGTGTTTGTGGTTGCATCCCTGATCCTATTTATCATTCTTTATGAAAGACCACAGTACAATGGTTCCCCCTCAAAGTTTAAAATATGTTACCTCTTTACAATAAACCGTATCATATACTTTAACCCCCATCATATGCCACCTGGAATACTAAAAAGTGTTCTAATATTAATCATATATGGCACAAGTTAGTTACTTAACCTGCTATTCCAGTGTTTTATATTTTTAATATATGCCCTCTAACTTAAAATATAAGAGACTCCTTTTAAAATACACTTTTTAATTTAATCTACTTTGTATGGTGCAATGTCTTTTCTAGATTTTGATTCTTAGTATCTCTTCAGTGTTATTGTACCACTCTGATGGGTGATGTTGATAATGGGGGAGACTATATATGTGTGGGGCAGGAAGTATGTGGGAAATCTCCATAACTTCCTCCCAATTTTGTTGCTGTTTTGTGAAAAGGCCACATATGCAAAGCAACCTCCAAATGCAGTAGGTGTCGAGAAACCAAAGAATGAGTCAGACAAATCCCATTTTTTGGTAAAGGATGATTTATTGGAGAACTTACAAACAGAAGAATGGTCTTGGGCAGCTGTAAGACAGGTAGATCTCCACACTGTTACTCCAGACCAGGGCTTATATACCATAGGGAAAGGGTGCATGTGCTCTATAGAGACAGTTAAAGGCAACCCTCCAGAATGGACACGAATGCTATGTATGTTAGAATCAATAATTTGTGCAATAACATCAAGGTTGCTTTGATCCAAAGGCAAGATTTATACTGAGTACATGTTTTTACACTAAGAACAATAAATAAAGTAGGAGTCAGGACGTATTCACAGGACTAGGGTTAATCAAAAGTCAGCAAGGGTAGATTAGCATCCAAGATGGAGTTGTTTTTGTCTCCACAGTTGTCAACCTAAAATTTCTCTAAGAAAAAACTTAAAATAAAATCAAAGGGAGATAAGTCCTTAATACTGATAGGAGAGTCTAAAAAACATGCAAGAAAACATCAGTGTTATTATAGTTTGAAGGTATAGGAAGTGGAAGACTAGAGACTTAGAAGAAAAGGAAGCCTAGGTATAAGGTCAGGGAGGGTAGGAAGGTAAAGTGGGCAGTGTTGGAGTGGGCAGCCTGGATTTTAGATTTACAATGGATTTGCAATTTGACTTCTGTTCTTGTGGCTTTCCATGTAAACCACACAATTGAAAATGTAAGTTGGAAAGGTCAAGCCCTGACTGAGAACCATCTTGAGGGAAAAGGCTACTTTCATAATAGTATCCCTTGAACCAGATATGTAAGAAAAGACAGGTGGGTATCAAAGAAAATTAGTTTTCCTACATACTCATTTGTATATTTTAACCATTAGATAGCCTTTCATTATTTATAACTATACTATTTGATTATTTCATTTGAAGGTAGAAAAATGAGCATTCTTAAAAAATAATTTTATAGTTTTTTAATTGGAGTGGATTGTCTAAGGATGAAATCTACATTTCCATACAAATAGAATAAATAATTTTTCCTATGGAAGATTGCTGCAAATTTCACAAGCAATCACAGAAGTTTTATATAAGTAGGAATGTCATCTAAGGGGCAATTTCAAATCATCCATTCAAGCCATAGAATAAATGTTAAATGATGTATGTTCCTTCTAAGGAACAGAATTGCCCTTGTATTCTTTTTTTTTTTAATTTTAACATCCAGTGATCATTTCGATAAATGCTAAAAAAACATTCAGTAAAAGTCAACACCCCTTGATGATAAAAACTTTTAACAAATTGGGTATAGAAAACAGAAGGGAGGTTCTTCAAAAAATTAAAAATAGAACTACCATATGATCCATAAATCCCATTACTGGGTATATATCAAAAAGAAATGAAATCAGTATGTTGAAGAGATACCTGCACTCCCATATTTATTACAGCACTGTGCACAATAGCCATCATATGGATTCTACCTAAATGCCTATCTCCAGATCATTGGATAAAAAAATGTGAGAGATATATACACACATTGTAATACTATTCAGCCATAAAACAGGATGAAATGCTGTCATTTGCAACATAGATAAACCTGGAGAATATTATAGTAAGTGAAATAAACCAGGCACAGAGAGGAAAATATCAAAGGATCTCAATCATATGGGGAATTTGTGAAAGTTGATTTCATAGAAGTAGAGTGTAGAATAGTGGTTAACAGAGGTTGAAGAAGGAAGGGAGGAGGAGGTAACTGGGAGAGGTTTGCCGATGGGTACAAAGTTACATTTCAACAGGAAGAATAAGTTCTGGTGTCCTACCACACATAGAGTGACTATAGCTAACAGCAATGTAGTGTCTATCTCAAGATTGCTAGAAGAGAAGATTTTGAATGTTATCCCCACAACGAAAGGATAAATGTTTAAAGTGACGAATATGATAATTACCCTGATTTGATCATTATGTAATTTACACATGCATTGAAACATCACACTGTACTCCCTAAATATGTACAATTGTGTGTCAATGATAAATATAAAATAATTAATTAAAAAATAAACATCTAGTGAAATTTGCATGGTGATGATGTCTAGAAATACATGTCGGTCAACGTCACGTCTTATAAAAATCTGCTCCAGGGCACTTGTGATATTTTGTACCTTATTGAAGCTTTAGCCAAAGTTTGAAATGAGTAAATACGCAAAATTGTACATCAAGGCCATCTGGCATTTTTTGGCAAAGAGTAGCCCTAATTCCAAAATGCTGTAGGAAATAGTGACATATGTTTAGTGTAGCATACTATCCAAAATAGATAATCCAATTCATTGGCTATTGTGAATAGTGCTGCAATAAACATGGCAGTGCAGATATCTTTTATATATACCAACTTCCCTCCTTTTGGGTATATACCTATCAGTGGGATTGCTGGGTCATATGGTAGTTATATTTTTAGTTTTTTGAGGAACCTCCATAATGTCCTCCATAGAGGTTACACTAATTTGCATTCCCACCAGCAGTTCACAAGGGTTCTCCTTTCTCCAAATCCTCACCACATCTGTTATTGCCTGTCTCTTTGATAAGAGCACTTTTAACTAGGGGGGGATTATATTTCGTTGTAGTTTTGATTTACATTTCTCTGATGACTAATGACGTTGAGCATTTTTTCATATACCAGGAGGCCATTTGTATGTCTTCTTTTGAGAAATGTCTATCCAGGTCCTTTGCCTATTTTTAAACCAGATTATTTGATTTTTTCCTATTGAGTTGTTGGAGCTGCTTGTATGTAATAGTTATTAATCCCTTGTCAGATGGGTAGTTTGCAAATATTTCTCCCTTTTTATGGGTTGTCTCTTCACTTTGATGATTGCCGTACAGAAGCTTTTTAGCTTGATGTGATCCCGTTCGTCCAAGTTTGCTTTGGTTGCCTGTGTTTTGAGGGTATTACTCAAGAAATCCTTGCCCAGACCAATGAATTGAAGTATTGCCCCAAAGTTTCCTTTTAGTAGTTTCAGAGTGTTATGTCTTAGACTTAAGTGTTTAATACATTTTGATTTTATTTTTGTATATGGTGAGAGATAAGGGTCTAGTTTCATTCTTGGAACCACAAAAATTTCCAGAATAGCTAAAGCCATCCTGACCAAAAAGAATAAAACAGGAGGAATCATATTACCTGACTTCAAATTATACTACAAAGCTACATTCTTCTACTTATGGATATCCAATTTTCCCAGCACCATTTATTGAAGAGACTGTCCTTTTCCCACTGTAGGTTCTTGGCAAATTTGCCAAAGATAAGTTCACTATAGATGTGTGGGTTTATTCCTGGGAACTCTATTCTTTTCCATTGGTCTATGCATCTGTTTTTTGCACCAGTACCATGCTGTTTGGGTTACTGTAGCTTTGTAGTATAATTTGAAGTCAGGTAATATGATTCCTCCTGTTTTATTCTTTTTGGTCAGGATGGCTTTAGCTATTCTGGATATTTTTGTGGTTCCAAATAAATTTTAGGATTATTTTTTCTATTTTTGTGAAGAATGTCACTGATATTTTGACAAAGATTACAATGAATCTGTAGATTGCTTTGGGTAGTATGGACAATTTCACAATATTGAGTCTTCCAATCCATGAGCATGGACTATCTTTCCATATTTTTGTGTCCTCTTTGATTTCTGTCATCAGTGTTTTATAGTTTTGATTATAGAGCTCTTTCACATCTTTGGTTAAGTTTATTCCTAGGTATGTTATTTTATTTATAGTTATTGTAAATTGGATTACTTTATTGTTTTCTTTTTCAGACTGTTTACTATTGGCATATAGAAATGCTACTGATTTGTGCACATTGATTTTGTATCCTGTAACTTTCCTGAATTTGTTTATCAGTTCTAATAGATTTTTGTGGAGTCTTTAGGTTTCTCTAGATATAATATCATATCATCTGCAAACAAGGACAATTTGACTTCTTCCTTTCCAATTTAGATGGCTTTTATTTCTTTCTCTTGTCTGATTGCTCTAGCTAGGACTTCCAGTGCTATGCTGACTAACAGTAATGAGAGTGGGCTTCCTTGTCTTGCTCCAGATCTTAGAAGGAAGGCTTTCAGTTTTTCCCTATTCAGTATGATACTAGTTGTGGGTCTGTCATATATGGCTTTTATCATGTTGAAGTAATAATGGAAATCATGCAGCTGGGAAGAAGAATGAGAGGATAGGTGAAATCATACCTAATGACTACAATGTACACTATCTGGGTGATTGGCGCACTTACAACCTTGACTCAAGCAGTACAAAAGCAATCCATGTAACCAAAACTTTTGTACCCCTGTAATATTCTGAAATTAAAAAAAGAAAAAAATCCTCAAAGAAACGTACCTATTTTTTTAAACGGTAGGATATGAAAAATGTTGGTGACTATGAATCAAGAACAGGTATATATGACAAGAACCAATAAAATATCCTGGTAATGGAAGATATAGTCATTAAACTTAGAAAACTTAAAAGTAGACCTAGTCAAAAACAGAATCAATAAATTGGAAAATCATTTTGAAGAATTCACTGAGAATATATCTCAGAGAAATATAGAAGTGAAAAATATGAGAGAGAAATAAGAGACAGGAAGGACAAACTGAAATGCCCTGGCATATGTCTAAAAATAATTTCAGAAGTAGAAAATATGCATAATGGCAGAGAGATGTCAACTGAGAATTTTCTAGAATTGAAAGATATACAAAATTCAAAGTGTATACCAATTGCTGAGAAGGATATATAAAAATAAATCCACATGTAGATACATTATAGTAATAGATAAAAGATAAAATATTAAAAAGCTACCAATGTCAAAAGACAGATTACTTACAAAAGAATCACACTAGACTTCTTTTTAGCAACTCAGATACCAGAAAAAAATGGAACAATATCTTTAAAAGGCTACGAGAAAATAGTTGTTAACCTATATTACCATAATCTTTTCTGACAAAAACTAAAAGATTTCTCCATTGGACTTAATCTGCACTATGGACCAAGTGGACCTAATAGATATTTACAGAACATTCATCCAACAGCTACAGAATACACATTCTTCTCCTCAGCTCTTGGATCATTCTCAAGAATAGACCATATGTTAGGCCACAAAACAAGCCTTAAAAATTCAAAAAAACTGAAATCATATCAAATATTTTCTCTGCTCACAGTGGAATAAAATTAGAAATCAGTAACAAGAATATTGGAAACCATACAAACATGTGGAAATTAAGCAATATGTTCCTGAATGACCAGTGGGTCAATGAAGAGATTAAGAAGGAAATTTTTAAAATTCTCAAAAAAAAATGAAAATGAGAACACAACATATCAAAACTTATGTGATACAGTAAAAGCAGTAATAAGAGGAAAGTTTATAGTTATAAGTGCCTCCATCAAAAAAGTAGAAAAGCTTCAAATAAATAGCCTAGCAATACATCTCAAAGAACTCGAAAAACAAGAGAAGACCAAACCTAAAATTAGTAGAAGAGAAGAAATAATGAAGATCGTGGCACAAAAAAATGAAAGTGAAACCAAAAAAATGAAAAAGATCAAGAAAATGGAAAGTTGGTTTTGTGATAAGATAAACAAAATTAGCATACATTTAGCCAGACCAACTAAGAAAAAAAGAGAGAAGACGCAAATAAATAAAATCATATATGAAAAAGGAGATATTACAACTAAATTGAAAGGATCATTAGAGACTACTATAAGAAACTATATGTCAATAAATTGGAAAACTTAGAAGAAATAGATAAATTCCTAGACACATACAACCTACCATGATTGAACCAGGGAGAAACCAAAAACTTAAATAAACCAATAACAAGTAGTGAGATAGAAGCAGTAACACAGTCTCCCATCAAAGAAAAGCCCAGGACCTGATGTCTTTACTGGTAAATTCTACCAAGCATTCAAAGAACTAATATCAATCCGACTTAAACTAGTTCAAAAAATTGAGGAGGAGGGAATAGTCCCAAAATCATTCTATGAGGACTGTATCACCCTGATATCAGAACTAGAAAAGACACAACAAAGAAAGAAAACTATACGCCAATATCTCTGATGAGCATAGATGCAAAGATCTTCAACAAGATACTAGCAAACTGAATTCAACAACACATTAGAAAGATTATTCATCATGATCAAGCGGGATTCATCCCAGGGATGCAAGAATGGTTCAACATACACAAATCAATCAATGTGATACTCATATCAACAGAATGAAGGGCAACAATCATATGATCATTTCAATTGATACTGGAAAAACATTTGACAAAATTCAACATACCTTCATGATAAAACTCTCAAAAATCTGGGTATTGAAAGCCATTTCTTAATGCTAGTTTAACCCACACCTACAGCTTAAGTTAAAATTCTGCCAGTTTTACCTCAGAGCAATTTGCAGTTTTTTAAGTGAGTAATTTTTAATTTGGCCATTTTCTAATAAAGTACATTTTATCTTTAATATGTTAACTAGACATCTCGTTATTCAAATTTCCTCTTATTGATAATCTCTTGCCTAAGTGTTCACTATTCCCAGGTTTTTCCCTACTCTTATTATTTTGTGTTGTAGAACTGGACTAAAGGACAGAGACATGATTAAGCATAAACCAAATAAATGGTATTCATCTTTACTTCTTGAGAAAAAAATAAAATATGAGTGAATAATTATTTCAGGACTATTTTTATTCTTGCTTATTGTGAAATGTTGTCTGCAATTTAAACATTTCCTTAAAGCAGTCATTCCAAACATAAAGGATTAAAAATATTTGAGGCAGGAGGAATGAGTAGGTTTCTAGAGAATCCCATCTTTACATTCCCTGTTATACTTATAATTGCTTTCCATCTACTTTTTATATTATGCCAAGGATTTCTCAAATTTTTGTGACCTTATGCTCTATCTGTAAAATAATAAAATGTAGTGTTATAAAATTTTGTTTGATTTTAGATATGTTCTGAGTAGATAATGATGTGTGTATTTTTATTCAAGTATTTAAGACATACATACATTCAAAAGTAATAGTAATTTCCACTTGGTAAAGAGCAGCAAGTGGTTAAAGTCAGAATCAGATACTGGTATTGAATATTTAAAATTATTGTAAAATATGATTGTTTTCAAACCACATTTTTGTGTCTAGGTTTTAACTAATAACTCACTTATCACTGCTTTTAAAAACAACATTAAATTATGTATGGTATTTGAAGAATAGATTTATTTTTTAAGACATTTCTCTGGTTTCTTCTAGCATGGCATACATAATTCATAGTGTACAGAAAGAAAAGCTGCAATTTGAACCCTTATAAATATCTTAGAAAGTGTCTTAGTTCATTTTGTAGTGGTGTAACAGATTACCAAAGGCTGGGTAATTTATAACAAACAGAAATTTATTGCCTCACAATTAGGGAGAATGGAATTCCAAGATCAAGGTGCTGGTATCTACCAAGGGCCTTCTTGCTGTGTTGTAACAGGGGAGAAGTCATTATATGATGAAAGCACAAAGAGAAGATTAGAGGAAGAGCAGGAGGGGACAAACCCCCTCTGCAGGAAACAAACCCACTTCCAACATAACAGCATTATTTCTTAAACACTTCTTAAAAGTCCCACCTCCCAATACAATCACTGGGTCAATAATTTTTTTTTTCAATAGATTTAGGGGATTACAGGGATGAATTGTACAGTGGTGCAGTCTGGGCTTTTAGTGTACCCATCACCTAAATAGTGCACATTGTACCCAACGGGTAATTTTCAATCCCTCAACTCCCTTTCACTTTCCCCCATTCTGAGTCTCCAAATTTCAATATACCAGTCTGTATGATCACATATACCCACGGTTTAGCTTGCACTTATAAGTGAGTTCATGTGGTATATATGTTTCCATTCCTGAGGTACTTCACTTTGGATAACGGCCTCCAGTTCTATCCAAGTTGGTGTAAAATACATTATTACATTCTTTTTATCACTGAGTAGTATTCCATGGTATATATATACCACATTTTCTTTATCCACTCATCAGTTGATGGGCAGATGGGCACTTCATTTGCTTTTACATCTTTGTAATTGTGAATTGGACTGTGATAAATGTAAGAGTTTGTGCGTCTTTTTGATATAATGACTTCTTTTCCTTTGAATAGATACCCAGTATTGGGATTGTTGAATTGAATGGTAGGTAGGTCCACTTTTTGTTCTTTGAGATATGTCCATATTGTTTTTCACAGAGGTTGCACTAGTTTACGTTCCCGTAAACACTGTATACGTCTTCCTTTTCACCACATCTGTACCAACATAAATTGTTTTTTGACTTTTAAATAGTGGCCATTCTGACAGGGGTAAGGTGATATCTCATTGGGGTTTTAATTTGCATTTCCCTGGTGATTAGGGATGTTAAGCATTTTTTCATATATTTGCTGGCCATTTGTATATCTTCTTCTGAAAAATATCTGTTCATGTCTTTCGCCCACATTCTAATGGTGTTGTTTTTATACTTGCTGATTTGTTTGAGTTTCTTGGAGATTCTGAATATTATTCCTTTGTCAGATGTATAGTTTGTGGCCATTTTCTCCCATTCTGTAGGCTGTTTATTTACACTGTTGATTATTTCTTTTGCTGTACAGAAACTTTTAAATTTAATTAAGTCCCATTTATTTATTTTTGTTTTTGTTGTATTTTCTTTAGGGTCCTTAATTCTAAATTCTTTGTCTGGACCAATATCCAGAAGAGTTTTTCTTATGTTTTCTTCTAGAATTTTTATGGTATCAGGTCTTACATTTAACTCTTTAATCCATCTTGAGTTAATTTTTGTGTATGGTCAGAGATAGGAGTTGAGTTTCATTCTTCTGCATGTGGCTTTTCAATTTTCTCAGAACAATTTATGGAATAGGGCCTCCTTTCCCCAGTGTATGTTTTTGTCTTCTTTGTCAAAGATTAGCTGGTTGTTGCTTTGTGGTTTTATTTCTGAGTTCTCTATTCTGTTCCACAGGTCTATGTGTCTACTTTTATAGCAGTAACATGCTGTTTTGGTTACCATAGCCTTATAGTATAATTTGAGGTCAGGTAATGTGATGAATCCTAATTTGTTCTTTTAGCTTAGGATTGTGATGGCTATTCAGGCTCTTTTTTATTCCATATGATATTTAGGACTGTTTGTGCTAATTCTGTGAAAGATGATATTAGTATTTTGATGGGAATTGCATTCAATCTCTTAATAACTTTGGGTAGAATGAACATTTTTAACAACATTTATTGTTCATTCCATGAGTATGTGATGTTTTTCCATTTGTTTGTGTAATCAACGATTTCTTTCCTCAGTGCTTTGTAGTTTCTCCTTTTCTCTTTCACCTCCTCGATTTAATATATTCCCAACTATTTTTTTTTTTTGTAGCTATGGTAAATGTTATTGAGTTCTTGATTTGATTCTTAGCTGGGAAGTTATTATTACACAGAAATGCTACTGGTTTGCATAGATTAATGTTATAACCTGAGATTTTACCGAATTTATTTATCAATTTTAGAAGTTTATCAGAGGAATCTTTAGGGTTTTCTAGTTATAAGATTATATTATTGTCAAACAGTGATACTTTGACCTCCTCTTTTTGGATTTGTATACCCTTTATTTCTTTCTCTTGCCTGATTGCTCTGGCTAGGACTTCCAGTACTCTGTTGAATAGAAGTGGTGAAAGTGGGCATCCTTGTCCTGTTGAGTTCTTAAGGGGAATGCTTTTGACTTTACCCAATTCAGTTTGATGTTGGCTGTGGGTTTGTCACATATGGCTTTTTTTATTTTGAGGTATGTTCCTTCTTTGCCTGGTTTGTTAAGGTTTTTTTAGTAATGAAAAGTGGCTGGATTTTATTGAATGCTTTTTCTGCATGTATTGACATAATCATATGGTTTTTGTTTTTAATTCTGTTTATGTGGTGAATCACATTTATTGATTTGCATATGTTAAACCATGCTTGCATCCCTGGGAGGAAACTCACTTGATTGTGGTTAATTATCTTTTTGATGTGCTGGAATTTGTTTTGTTAATATTTTGCTGAGGATTTTTGCATCTCTGTTCATCAGTGATATTTGTCTATAGTTTTCTTTATTTGTCATGTCACTTCCTATTTTGGTCTCAGGATGATACTGGTTTCCTAGAATGAGGTAGGAAGGCTGCCTTCCTTTTCTATGTTATGGAACATTTTTAGTAGGATAAGTACCAATTATTTTATGTAAGTCTGGTAGAATTTGGCTGTGAATCCATCTGGTCCTGAGCTTTTATTTTGGGGTGGGGGATTTTTTTTTTTAATCACTGATTCAGTCTCACTTGTCATTATTGCTCAGTTCAGGATTTCTTCCTGATTCAAGCTTAGAAGGTTATGTATTTCAAAAAATTTACCCATTTGTTCTAGATTTTCTAGTGTCTGTGCATAGAGATGTTCATAGTAGTCTCAGATGATGTTTGTATTTTTGTGATATCAGTTGTAATTTCCCCTTTTCTTTTTGATTGGACTTATTTAAATCCTCTCTCTTCTTTTCTTGTTTATCTAGTGAGTGGTCTATCAATTTTATATATCTTTTCAAAAAACCTACTTTTTTTTCATTGATCCTTTGTAATTTTTGCTTGTTTGTTTCAATCTCATTTAGTTCTGCTCTGGTCTTTCTTATTTCTTGTCTTCTTCTAGCTTTGGGTTTGGTTCCTCTTTTTCTAGTTCCCTGAAGTGTGACATTAGATTGTTAATTTGTGGTCTTTCTGTCTTTTTCACATAGGCATTTAGTACTCTGAACTTCCATCTTAGCTCTGCTTTTACTGTATCCCAGAGATTTTGGTAGCATTTGTCACTATTTTCATTCATCCAAAAATTATTTTATTTCCATCTAGATTTCCTCATTTGCCCAAAGACTGTTCAGCAGCAGTTTGTTTCATTTCTATGTATATGTATAGTTTTGAGAATTCCTTTTGGAATTGATTTCTAGTTTTATTCAATTGTAGTCTGAGAAGATAAATAGTATAATTTTGAATTTTTAAAATTTTCTGAGACTTGTTTTCTGGCCTAACGTATGGTCTATCTTGGTAAATATTTCATGTGCTTATGAGAAGAATGTATATTCTGTAGTTTTTTAGTAGAATGTTCTGTAAATGTATATTAGGTGCATTTGGTCCAGAGGCCTATTAAAATCCAGTGTTTCTTTGTTGATTTTCTACCTCAATGATCTGTCTACCTGTTTCAGTGAGTGCTGAAGTCTACCACTATAATTATGTTGCTGTTCATATCATTTTTTAGGTCTAGTAGTATTTGTTTTATGAATATGGGAGCTCTGGTGTTTGGTGCATATATATTTAGGATTGTTATATCTTCTTGTTGAATTGATCCCTTTATCATTTTATAATGACCATCTTTGTCTTTTTTGTACTATTGTTGCTTTAAAGTCTGTGTTATCTGATATAAGAATAAGTACTCCTGCTGACTCTTGGTTTCCATTTGTGTAGAATATTTTTTTCCACCCCTTTACTTTGAGTTTTTGAAAATATTTATGAGCTGAATGGGTTTCTTGGAGACAGAAAATATTTGGATTGTGTTTTTTAATCTAATCTATCAATCTATATATTTTAATGTATTTTAATTTAGACCATTTACGTTTAATGTTAACATTGATAAGTGAGATAATGCTCTAGTCATCATGTTGATTGTACCAAGTTGCTTTTTGTTCTCTCTTGTTACTGTTTTTAAAAAGCTATGAGTTTTTACTTTCTGATGTTTTTCCCTGGTATCAACTTTTTTTTTTTTTCACTGTTTAAAGCCCTGTTGAGCATATTGGTAAGGCAGATCTCATAGTAACAAATTTCCTTAGTGTTTGCTTGTTGTGGAAAGATTGTATTTCTTTTTCATTTATGAAACTTTCTTTTGCTGGATACAAAATTCTTTGCTGACAGTTATACTTTTTAAGAAGACTAAAGATAGGATGCCCAATCCCTCATGGCTTTTAAGGTTTCTGCTGAGAAGTCTACTGTTGGTTTGATGGGTTTTTCTTTGTAAATTACTTGATGTTTTCATCTCACAGCTTGCAGAATTTTCTCCTTCACTTTGACTTTGGTCTGACCTATGACTGTGTTCCTTGGTGATGTCCTATTTGTAATGAATCTTCCAGGAGTTTGATGACCTTCTTGTATCTGTATGTCTAAGTCTCTAGCAAGATCAGGGAAATTTTTCTCCACCATTCTCTCAAATAAGTTTTCTATGTTTTTTGATTTTCTTATTCTCCTTCAGGGATAATTATGATTCTTGCCTTTGGGTGTTTTACATAATCTAATATTTCGCATACACTTTGCTCATTTCTCTTGATTCTTTTTCTTTATTTTCAACTGACTGGGTTAATTTAAAAGCCTGGTCTTTACACTCTGAAATTCTTTCTTCTGCTTGGTCTGGTCTGCTGTTAAAACTTTCCACTGTATTTTGAAGTTCTCTAAATGACTCTTTCATTTCTAGAAGTTCTGTTATTTTTTTAATATCTACTTCTTTAATGAATATTTCATTTATGTCCTAAATTTTATTTTTTGGTTTCTTTGTGTTTTTTTTAACTTTCTCATCAAATCCATTGAGGTTACTTGTGATCCATATTTTGAATTCCATAACTGACATTTCAATAATTTCCTTTTGGTTTTAGTCCATTGCTGGAGAGCTAGTTTGATCCTTTGGGGTATTGAAAGAGGCTATTTTTTTTCCTATTGCCATATTTTTTATGCTGGTTCTTTCTAACGTGGAACCTCTCCCCTCAGCTCAAAACAGATAGCTTTGCAGTTTACCTGTTCTCCTTGGCTGCGAACTCTGCTGCTCAGTGTAGAGAGGAAGAGATGCACTGCCTTTCAGCTCATGCAAATAAGTACCTACTTTTGTGTTGCTGGCAATTGTGTTTATGGACCTCAGACCCCTGAAATAGTATTCAGGTGCCAGCAGTGATGGGCTAGGTTAGGTAATCCCCATTTCCCAGGCCCTGGGAGTCCTTGGGGGACCAGACTGAGACCAGGCTGGCAAACTTGTCCTCAAGCCTCCCTAAGTTCAGGTGCTGGCTCTGATTGTGAGGAGTGGGGTGATCCTCTGCTCCAGAAAAATGCCCAGACAAGAGAAGGGCAGATGCACTGTGAATCTGCAGTAGGAAGGGTAGGCCCTTCTTCATGAGATTAGCAGAAACAGGCAGCTATGGAGCACAGGAGCTGCTCACATTTCCCTCTCTCAGCAGTGTCAGAAGTCTCTGTCCTTCAGGGATACAAAAGCACCCAGATTCCAAGCTCCTACTCAGGCTCAGCTGCAGAAGAGGTGGTGGAGGCACCTCAACCCACTGTGTGCAGTGCTACCAGACTCACTGTGGGCTGTGGCTGAAACGCTCTCACAAGGAGGTGTAGTGCGACGTACTTGCCTGTGGGGAGGGTAGGATCCTCCCATAAAAGACAGGCAGTTTGGGAAGAGGAATTCTAGCCCTGCCCTCCCTCAGGGGAGGCAGAAGCTTTTGTCCTTGGGGCACACAAAAGCACTTGCTGTGGCTTTTTAGAGGAAAAGGAGTGAGTGTACCTTTTTAGAGGGAAGCCTATGTGTGATAGGCTTTCTGTCAGAGGTGGGGCAAATGCTCCCAAGTTCCCTGGCTTAATTTTCCCCTGGGAAATCCTAACCAGTCCCAAGTGGAAACAGCTGTGGCTGCCTTGGTAGTAGTGGGTTAGGAAGGGGAGGTGGAGGAGAAGGCCTCGAATGGTAGGGCCAAATCCCTCTTGTATTAAGGGGCCCTCGTGCCTGTTGTACTCTCCTCTATGCAGGAGGCATCCTTCCCTGAATGCCCAAGCTCCAGGATACCCACACTTCCCTTGGGACCCACCAGTCCCCCAAGGCTGTTGTGGTCCAAATGGGTGCTGGGGAGCACTGGCTTTGGATCCAGCAATATAGAAACCCAGGGGCTGAGATTCCCAGGTTGAGACTGGTGCAAAAATGCTGCCTGTCCATGAAGGGAGAGAAATGAGCCACATCTTCTGTGCAGATACCCAGTGCAGTGAGCAGAGTACTATTGGAGGTATACCTTCCCTAGAAGCTTAGAACTGGCCATCCTGCAGCACACTCATGACAAAAGTTCATACTGAGGAGCAGAGGTGGCTATGTCTGCAGTATTGGGTAGTTGGGGAAGGGAGGTACCCATCTCCACATCCCTTCTCAGGCACTGGTGCTACTTCTGGTCTGGGTTGGGGATACTCTTCTATGCTACAGACCCCTCTCTGCACTTGTATCTCTACTGGGAGTTGTGTAGACAACTTCCAATCAAGTTCAAGGGACTCTCTGGTGCAGGACAGAATACATTCTGCCTTCCTGTGTGTTAAAAAGTATTTTTGGCACTTCCCAGGCCACTTGGGGCAGTTTGCCCTATGGGTCAGAACTCCAGGAATACTGCAGCTCTTCTTTGTCTCCCTGGTCTTTGTGGGAGCTAAGGAATATTCATGCAGGATCCAGTGACAGAGAGACTGAGGGGCTGTGACTTCCCCAGCAGAAAGGAGGCACCCAGCATATGTGCAGCCAATATGGTGCCTGCCATTACTGCTTGGATCTGTGATGGGGGGAAGTGACCTTACCTGTGCCCACAGTCTGGCCCTCTGCTCCCAAGAAGCTCTCAGTTCACTGATGGGAGCAATGCCTGGATGCATGAAGGTAGAAGTGCTCTCTGATAGATTGGGAGCTGGCAGATATCCACAGGTATGAGGGGAGGAAAAGTAAACACTCCCTCTTACTCTTCCTGCCAGACTCTGAATCCCCTGGGGGTCAATCTCTACCAAAACCTCACTCCTTGTTCTGTTCTACAACTTCTTCCCATGGGATCTCTGGTAAGAGTAAGTTCTGACACCTTTCCCTCAGTATTTCACCTGGGCTATGTTTTTTCACCTGAAACTTTTTCTTCTTTCTGAGATAATCTGGCAGCCAATATCTCTATTTGTCTATCTTACCACCTCCCCCAAGGTCATTTTTTATAATTTCTAATCTTAGATTTTCTTCTGTTCAATCTAGAGGTTCTGGCATGTCCTGAAAGCCTTAAAGTGGAGCTTCAATTTCAGCCTGTCAAGTATGGAATTAGATCATTTGAATATAAGTCTGAAACTCAGCCAAAACCAGGGAAGTTTTGGCAATTAAATTTTAACATGAGTTTTGGAGGGAACAAACATCCAAATCATAGCAGTGAGAATTATATTAAATATTGTTTTAGAATTGATTGTAAAGAAGAACTTTAATTAGAAACTGTAACTTAAAGTGTCAGTATAAGCTACTGATTTAGCATCATTTACCATAACTAATATACAATTTTTTATTAAATGAATATGTAAGAAAGAAAAAAGGATAATAACTAATGATATATAATCTATTTATTAAAAGGATTGGGGTATAACATAGAGATAATAAAATGTACTAATATAAGTGTATAGCTAAATTAATTTTTACATAAATATACATCTGTTTTACCATCACCCGTATTCCAATCCATCATGCCAGACAATTTGGCAACCTGAAGGCCCATTGTTTACACATCTCACCATCAGAGACCACCTGTCCATGGTAAGATCATTCATGTCTAGCCTATAATTGGCAAATGATGTCAAGAAAGAAAAGGTTATCTATCATCTACTTTTCTAACAATGTGCTATTCACCCCAGTGATGAGGGAGGGATTCCCTGCCCTAAAAAACATGAGATGGCTACAAACTCAATATCCAACATTGGAAAGATGAGATTGACAATAGTTTGTTGGCCACATACACTTGTGTCTCAGGGGAGCAGGACGATACACATCACACATGGCTACAAGAGGGGGGCTGCACGCAAGAATAATGTGAACCAGAAAGAATAGTGGTAGGCAAACTTTGTAGTAACAAGAAAGTGAGATGCCCCCTAGTTCTCATGGGAGGATGTGATTGGCTTGTTTGAATAATTCCATAGGTTGGTAAAAGAAAGAATCATTAGATTGAAGAACTAGTCCACCTGATAGGGAAGCTAGACAGGTAGAGTATCTTTCCCACTGGGTGGAGGACATGCATAACTGGTGAGAGTGGAAAATCTCGATGTTAGGACTTTGGGGGCCTATAAAGTTCAAAGACATTAAGGTAGCACATGAAAATTTAGGTCTTTTAATATACTCTACTCACCTAAGAATTAATATTCCCTCTCTGGAATTATAGAAACTTAGCCCTTAATGTTTCCTTAGCAATGTGTGTGTGTGTGTTTGTGTGTGTGTTAGATTAATCCACACATTTAACATGTCATAGCATCATATCATTTAATTCTGATTATGAATAATTTCCTTTAGCACATCTAGTAATGGTAAGTTTGCTGCTGACAATTATCCTGTTTTTTTGTTTTTCTGAAAATTTATTTAATTTTCAATTTTAATGCATATTTTGGATGAAATTAGAATTCTAAGATGACATTTCTTTCTTCATATAAAAGATGTTTCATTGTCTTCTGCTTTCTTTCTTTATTTTGGGGCTGCTTTTTATAATTTACTCTGGTATTAAGCAGTTTTACTATGTTGTGCACAGATAAGATTTTTGGTTGTATTTATTCTGCTTAGGTTTTCTGAGCTCTTTGAATGGATCTTTTTTTTAAAAAAATTAAATTTGGAAATATTTTATCCGTTATTTCATTATATTTTTTATCTGTCCTTTTTTCTTTCTCTCTTTTCCTTCTATAATTCCAAATTAACTTGTGTGTGTGTGTGTGTGTGTGTGTGTGTGGTTCCCTGTGTGTGTGTGTGCATGTGTGTGTCTGCATTAGACTACTTGATACTGGTTCATTTTGATTCAAACTTGAGTCCAGATGATTTGAGATAGGATTGTAGCTCTTTACAATGTCTAATGTAGTTCAAGCACTCAGAATCTAAAGATATCTGTCTTTTCTGTTTAACTCAGGTTCCAACTTCTTTCTTAAGTAACTAATATCATTGATCTTAATGGAAATTAAATTTAGAAAAGTTTGGATGCAGGTTTAATATTACTCATTCACTTCTGTCCTCAAACACATTCAATCTGAGAGAGACAAACAGAGGGAGAAACAGAGACAGAGAGATTTTAAGGAATTGATTCACACAGTTGACAGTTGACAGGTCTGGCAAGTCTGAAATCCGTAAAACAGCAAGCCATCAGGATGGGGATTCGGGTAAAAGTTCATATTGTAGTCTTAAATCCACAGGCTACAAACTCAGGCAGAATTTCTATGTTGCAGTCTGGAGGCAGAATAGCAGAATATTTTCTGCTCCAGGAAAAGTCAATCTTTGCTCTTAAGGCCTTCAACTGATTAAGTAATGCCCACCCACATTCTACTTTACTAAGTCAACTGTTTGTAAATGGTAATCACTCTAAAAAAATACCACATAGCAACATTTAGTCTAGTGTTTGACCAAAGATCTGATGATCCTGTCTTAGCCAAGTTATCACATTAAATTAATCATCACAATAAGTTAAGACAAAGGGGAAAGCTTAAGCTTGTAGAAGACTGCCTTTTTAGAATTTTAACAGGGCTTAATAGAGAATTACTTTTTGGGGATATAGAAGAAATCCATATAGTCTATGCTGAAATTTTGCAGACCATTTTTATGGGGACCCTTTTGAAGATCTCCTTTTTTATGGAAAGATTGAAGCTAGAAACTGAGATATCTTTACTAAAAAAAAAGTTATGTAAACAGCCTCAGGCAGGTCCTTCAGGAAGTATTACAGAAGGCATAGTTGTCATAAGAAATGATAACTTCATGCATGCAATAGCCCCTGAAGATCTCCTAGTGGGACAAGATGTGAAGGTAGAAGACAGTGATATTGATAATCCTAAACCCATTAGGTCGAGGCCAATGTGTGTGCTTGTGCTAAGTTTTTAAGAAAAAAGTTTAAAAACTAAAAAATAAAATTTTAAAAATAGAAAAGCTTATAGATATGGATATAAAGAAAATATTTTTGTAAAGCTGCACAATGTGTTTGTGTTTTAAGCTAAGTGTTATTACAAAAGAGTCAAAAATTTTTTAAAATTAAAGAGTTTATGAAGTAAAAAAGTTACAATAAATTAAGGTTAATTTATTGTTGAGGAAAGAAAATATTTTTATAAATTTAGTATAGTCTGTGCACTGTACAATGTTTATACCATTGGCAGTAGTGTACAATAATGTCCTAGGCCTTCACATTCACTCACCACTCACTCAATGACTCACTCAGAGCAGCTTCCAGTCCTGAAAGCTCCATTCGTGATAACTGCTCTATACTGTTGTAGCTTTTATTATCATTTACATCATTTATTTTTACTGTACCTTTTCTATATTTATATATGTTTAAATACACAAATATTTACCATTGTGTTACAATTGTCTACAGTACTCAGTATGGTAACATGTTACATAGGTTTGTAGCCTAGGAGCAATAGGCTATACCATACAGCACAGGTATGTAGTAGGCTATACCATCTAGGTTTGTGTAAGTACACTCTGTGACATTTCTCAGAAAACATCCTTGTTATTAAGTGATTAATAACTGTATATGTATTTAATTAAATCAAATGTATTTAGTGAGATCAAATATGTAAAATATTGGCAAGTGGTATGTACTTTATTCCATTGACACCAACTACTAATTAATTCAATTTGTTTCTATTTGAAAATATCCAATAAAGTCTAAAGTTATTTTCAGATGATTTTTTTACATTTGTCACTTCTTTTGTTTCCAGAATTTATTTTGGGGTGAGGGAAATCTTAGGTTCACAGAAAAAAATGAGCATATTGTACAGAGTTCCCATATGTCCTGTCACCCACCCCCATAGTTTCCACCATTATTAACACTTAGTATTAATGTGGTACAATTGCTATAATTGATGAGCTAATATTGAGGCATTATTATTAACTAAAGTCCATAGTTTACAGTAGGATTCTATCTAGGTTGTATTTTATGGGTTTTGATGACTATATAATGACAGGATCCATTGATTACTTTATCACAGAATAGTTTCTTGCTCTAAAAATCCTCTATGTTTCATCCAATCATCCCTCCCTCTCCATCCCCACACACATTTACACCCTGATAACTAATCTTTTTACTGTCTCCATACTTTTGCTTCTTCCAGAACGTTATATTATTTCACTCATACTGTATGTAGCCTTTGAAGATTGGCTTCTTTCACTTAGCAATGCATATTTAAGGTTCTTCCATGTCTTTTCATGGTGTCATAGCACATTTATTTAAGCACTGAGTAACACTCCATTTTGTGGATGTACCACAGTTTATTCACTCACCTATTGAAGAACATAGTGGTTGTTCTTAGGTTTTGACAATTATGAACAAAACTGCCAAAAACATATGTGGCCAGGCTTTTGAGTGGACATACATTTTCAATGCATTTGGTTAAATACCAAGAAATGAGATTTTCAGATCACATAATAAGAATACATTAGTATTCCAAAGTGGCACAGCCACTTGATGGGTGTGCATCATGGGTGTACCACTTGATGTTATCCCCACCATCAAGTATTGAATACTCTTGTTTCTCCACATCCTCAGCAACATTTAATGTTTTCAAAGTTTTGGATGTTAGTCATTGTATTAGTTGTACAGTGGCATCTCAATGTTGTTTTAATTTGCAGTTCCTTAATGACTTGTGACGTTGAGCATTTTTTTATATGCTTATTCGTCATCACATACATTTTTTGCTGAGGTGTTTGTTCAGATCTTTTGCCCATTTTAAATTGGGCAATTTTTTTTTTGTTGCTGAGTTTTAAGAGTTTTTATGTATTTTAGATACTAGTCCTTTATTAGATATGTCTTTTGCAAGTACTTTATCCCATTCTGTAGCTTCTTTATTCATTCTCTTAACAGTGTCATTCACAGAGCAGAAGTTTTAGCTTTAATTTCTTTCTAGATAAAAAATAATACCATATCAATCTCAAAATTGTCCAGGCTTCTGAAAGCACCCTATCCAGAACAAACTACTGTTTTCTTGAAAGCTCTTCAAAATTACCTAACATTTTCTAAACACTATTATAAGCCTCTTCCAACATCCTCTTATTTAGACATCCCATGATTCCACATGCTTTGATTTTCTTTTTTATTTTGCAACTAGTTTTTTTTAGAAAGGTCCTAACTTTTTATTTTTTTTTATTTCAAAATATTAAGGGGGTACAAATGTTTTAGGTTACAGGGATCGTTTTTGTAATGCTTGAGTCCTGGCTATAGGTGTGCCCATCACCCGACTAGTGTTTGCAGTACCCATTAGGTAGTTTTTTTTCCCCCCTCTCCTCCTCCCCACCCCATTTGATTGTCACTGAGTTTTACTTCCTTCTGTGCACATGTGTGCTAACTGGTTAGTTCCAATTTAATAGTGAGTACATGTGGTGTTTGTTTTTCCATTCTTGAGATACTTCATTTAGGAGAATGGTCTCCAGTTCCATTCAGATTGTTGCAAAAGGTATTAATTCATCTTTTTTATGGATGAATAGTACTCCACATTATACATATAACACATTTTTATTAATCCACTCATAAATTCATGGGCACTTGTGTTGATTCTTTGCAATTGTGAATTGTGCCACAATAAACATTCGAGTATAGGTGTCTTTTTGATGAAAAGTCTTTTCCTTTGGGTAAATTCCCAGTAGCAGGATTGCTGAATCAAATGGTAGATTTTAGGGAATCTCCATAATGTTTTCCATAGAGGTTGTACTAATTTTCAATCCCATCAACAGTGTATAAGCATTCCTTTCTCTCTGCATCCACACAAACATCTACAGTTTTTGAACTTTTTCATAAAAGCCATTCAGACTGGGATAAGGTGATATCTCAATGTAGTTTTAATTTGCATTTCACTGATGATTAGTGATGTTGAGCATTTTTTCATATGTTTATTGGCCATTTGTCTATCCTCTTTTGAAAAGCTTCTGTTCATGTCTTTTGCCCACTTTTCAATAGGGTTGTTTTTGTTTTTCTTGCTGATTTGCTTGAGTTCTTTGTAAATTCTGGTTATCAACCCTTTATCAGATGTGTAGCTTGCAAATGTTTTCTCCCATTCTGTAGGTTGTCTATTTCCTCTGTTGATTGTTTACTTGCCTGTGCAGAAGATTTTTAGTTTAATCTAATCCCATTTATTTCTTTTTGTTTTTGCCATGGTTGCCACTGGGGTCTTAGTCATAAATTCTTTGACTAGGCTTATATCTAGAAGAGTTTTTCCTACATATTCCTCTAGAATTCTTTGGGTTTCATGCCTTAGATCTAAATCTTTTATCCATCTTGAATTAATTTTTGTGAGTGGTGAGAAGTAGGGGACCTGTTTCATTCTTCTGCATGTGGCTATCCAGTTCTCCCAACACAATTTATTGAAGAGAGCTTCTATTTCCCAGTGTATGTTGTTGTCTGCTTTGTCAAAGATCAGTTGGTTGTAGGTAGATGGTTTTATATCTGGGTTCTCTGTTCTGTTCCATTGGTCTATGTCACTAGTTTTTTACCAATATCATGCTGTTTTGGTTACTCTAGCCTTGTATTAGGCTCATTAAATATGAAATATCCGATTTTGAATCAAAAGTGTAGTTTATTATATTTCAAATAAGAAGTAGTACAATTAATCAATGTATGCCCCTAAACTATAAACACAGTTTTTCCATCTTAATGGTGGCTTGTTTATGCCAGCAGCGAAGAAACCTGGAGAGAGAGTGGCAATGAAATTGCAAAAGGCGTTTTCCACAGCTTGTTGAGAATTGAATATTTTTCCTTGCAAGAAGTGGTCCAAACCTGGAAGAAGTGGTAGTCAGTTGGTGCAAGATCTGGTGAATATGGTGGATTAGAATTTACAAGGCCAGCTTTTGTAGTGTGAGCAGTGTCATTTGTGCGACATGTGGTAAAGCATTGTCTTGCAAGAGGATTGGCCTCTATTGACCAATCTTGGCTGCTTAATCAGAAGCATCCTCACCATTTCATCCAATTGGCTGAAATAGACATCTGCTGTAACCGATTGACCAGGTTTCATGAGGCTGTAGTGCATAATACCAGTGCTGGACCACCAAACAGACACTCGTAGCATTTTTGGATGAATATTCGGTTTTGGACTGTGTTTCGGCATTTCATCTTTATCCAACCACTGTGCCAAATGATTGCAGTTGTGAAAAAGAATCCGCTTTTCATCATACATAACAATATGTTGTACAAATGGTTCGCCTTTATGTCATGACAGCAAAGAAAAGCAAGATTCGTGATGATTTCTCTCTGACGCTCATTTATTTCATGTGGTACCCATCTATCCACCTTCCTTATCTTGCCAATTTGTTTCAAATGCTCCAATATTGTTGGAATAGTAACGTCAAACCTTGCTGCTAATTCTTGCGTAGGTTGAGATGGATTCCCTTCCACTACAGCTTTCAGCTCATCCTTATCCACCTTGGTCTCGGGTCTCCCAAGTGGCTCATTTTCAACATTAAAATCACCAGAGCAGAACTTCTCAAATCATTGATGTACTGTGCATTCATTAGGCACATCCTTCCCAAACACTTTGTTGATATTTTGAGCTGTCTGTACTGCATTGATTCCACGAAGGAACTCATATTCGAAAATAACACAAATTTTTGACTTATCCATGGTTTCACAAAAAGTGCTCTAAAAAATTTTTGAAAGATAATCACAAGCCACAACACGCATTTGAAAGACTGAGGATGTACATTCACAATAAAAATAAAACAAGAATTGTCAAAGCGAAATTTCAGAGCTATCAAGTGTCAAACTTAGTACTTAAGGAAATGGGAGATTTCATACTTAGTAACCTAAATAGTATAGTTTGAAGTCTGGTAATGTGATGCCTCCAGATTTGTTCTTTTTGCTTAAGATTGCTTTGGCTATTCATTTGGGCTCTTTTATGGTTCCAAACAAAGCATAGATTTGTTTTTTCTAGATCTGGAAGTATGACTTTGGTAAGTTGAGGGAATTGCATTGAATTTGTAAATGACTTTGGGTAGTACGGACATTTTAACAATGTTGATTCTGCCTATCTATGAGCATGATATGTTTTTCCATTTGTTTGTATCCTTTGTGATTTCTTTCCTCAGAGTTTCAAAGTTCTCCTTGTACAGATCTTTCACCTCCTTGGTTAAGTATATTCCTAGGCATTTTATTTTCTTTGTAGCTATTGTTAATAGTATTGAGTCTTTGATTTGACTCTCGCTTGACTGTTGTTAGTGTATAGAAATGCTACTCATTTATGTGCATATTTTATAACATGACACTTTGCTGAATCTATTTAATAATTTCTGGAGTCTCTTGGTGGAATCTTTGGGTTTTCTAGATACAAGATCATATCATTAGCAAAGAGCAATAGTTTGACCTCCTCTTTCCCAATATGGATATCCTTAATATTTTTCCTTGTCTGATTGCTCTGGCTAGGACTTCTAGCACTATGTTGAATAGAAGTAGTGACAGTGGTATCCATGCTTTCTTTCATGGATTTTGCTTTTGATGTTATAACTGAGAAGCCATTGCTAAACTCAAGGTCACCTAGCATTTTTCATGTTATGTTCTAGGATTTTTGCATTTTTATGCTTTAAATTTAGGTCAGTGACTCATTATCAGTTAATTTTTATAAAAATTACAAGGCCTGCACCTAGTTAATTTTTTTTTTTACAAGTGAATGTCCAGTTTTTAAGCCATTTCTTAGAAAAACTTTCCTTTTCATGTATAATTACTTTTTCTTCTTTGTCAAAGATCAGCTGACTATATTTGTGTGGGTCTATTTCTGGGATCTCTAGTCTGTACCATTGATCTATTATTTCACCAGTACCACACTGTTTTTATTACTTCAAGTAAGACTTGTAATATCAGTTCTTCAACTTTGTTCTTCTCCTGCCACTCATTGCATTTTGATATCTAAACAATTCCTCCTGCTTCTTCAACTTAAATTTCTTTTTTCCTGCAGCCTTTGTCCCAATTTCCTCTAATCTTATTCATTCTTCAATACAATAAGACATCAATCTTTCTATATTTCTTGTGAAATGTCTCTTGCTAAAGTCACTACCAGATGTTTTAATTATCGAAATCCAAATTCAATTTTCTATCCTTATTTTACTTTACTTGTCTTCAGAATTTGATCTTTTTAGCCATTTTCCTTGAATATTTTGGCCTACTACTTTGTTCATTAATTAAATTTCTATATTGGCTCCACAATTCCACATTTTTTATGAGTATCTCCCTTGGGTTTTTATTAAACTTTTTTATATCCTTTTAATTTTTCCCAAATATCCTTATCTTTGACCCATGTATATCTAAAACACTACCCCATACTCATATCTCTCTAAAGTGCTGCAGACTCAAATATTTTATCCACCAATGAAAGTTTCAACTTGGATATTCAACAGATGTATCAAAAGAACACACATAAATCTCTCCTCATAATTTTCTCCCTGCTAAATGTACTTCTTAGTTTTTAATCCTTATAAAATTCAAGGTACTTCCTTAAACTTTCTCATGGTTGGTCAGTCAAACTCTTACAATTTTACTTTAAATAGAGTTAAACATCGCTTCTTGGTTTTTTGTCTGTGATCAAGTGTGGAGTTACACTTTGTCGCTATTTATTTACTCTACTGTTGCCTTAGTTGACACATTTATTAATTTATTCTCTAATTCATCCATTTATTTATTTTGGTAGGTTTATCAAACAGCTTGATATTTGTTGTTTCTTCCTTAATTTATATTTATGATATGATCTTGTCTCATATTTCAATGGGATTGCATCTTCTATGGGCAATTCTAACAAACCCCTTGCTCTTCCTCCATCCTTAGAATCTACCTACTTCTCACACCTTTGTGTGTGTGTTTGTGTGTGTATATATATATTATATTATATATACAGATATTGTTATATGTATGTAGAGAGATCAAAATAAATATATAGATATAGATATAATGTAGATACACATATTTCTTTTACATTAACTTTACCCTAATTGTTAGGGTACACATTTGTCCATCCTTTAGGATTCAACAGTTATCATTATTATCCTTTTTATAAGTACAGATCTTATTATTAAAAGCATATTATATATGTATATATGTAATATATATACACACACACACAAATTGTGCATATGTATGTAATATGCTGATGGGGTGTGTGTGTGTGTGTGTAATGCACAGTGCTGGTATATATCTCTTCTGTGTGTTCCTACAGTCCACATTGCTTACCACAACTATAGAGTATTTATAATGTACTCATATATTTCATGAATATGCCATCTACTAAACTATAAAGCATTTGGAAGCAGAGAGCCTGTAAGTTCTCTCCCCACAGTCCAACATTCTTAGAACCTGTCATTTCCAGGTTCTTAGTAGGTACAGAATAATTGTTGAATGTCATTAACCCTCCTTGAAATGGTATCACATCTTGGATTATGGAACACTACTCTTATTTTTTTCCTACTTCCTTCCTCTCAATTCACTACAACCTGTTGTGAATCTGTGTGTTCTTTAAATGGCGTAACTTCCCAGAATTTTGTCTTTGTCCTTCTTGCTCATTTCTGTAAGTGTATTCTCTTACTATTCTTTGTTACAATCATTTTGCCACTCACCTGCATGCTGATGGTTTCTGATTGTTTCTTCAACTCCTACCTTTCCTCTTAGATTAAAATATATTAATACATTTTCCTCTGCTTACTAAAAATGTTTGTCATATAGATATCTGTGATTTCACAGTACATGTAGTTAAAAAGAGGAGTCAACAAAGTAAGGTAGTCTTTGAGAGCAATAGAGCTAGTCAGACTGGATTAAATCCCAGTTGGGTAATTTACTAGCTAGAAACCTTGGACAAGTCACATAACTTTTCTGTTCCTAAGTTTTCTCATGTGTAAAAGGGAATAATAATAGAAAGAGGCTAGATTGAATTAGGAAAGACAGAGAGTGCTGCATATAGACACCAGAGTGGAATATGACTTATGCAATAATTCAATATCAGTTGGATGACAGAGTAATTAAATTTTGATACAGACTGCTCAGAGAAGGAATGTAGGAAAATCACACTGAGTTCATATCATTTGTTTTTCCATTGTCATAGAATAGAGTCAAAAAAGCCTGGTGGAAAATTATTCTATTTTTCCAAATGCAACACTCACTTAGTTGTTGCCTTTTATTGGTTTCCATTACAACGTGGAGGGCCTCAGATTTTTAATTAATATGATGTAAATAAGAACTATTATATTGATATAAGTAGATCCAACAATTTCAGTAGTCATTTACTCCTCTTATCCATTCATTCTTTAATTCTCACATATTCAGTAAACCTTCACTGATTGTCTATTTTTCAATCTTTTATTTGGCAGTATGAATTTTTTAAAAAGATGGTTTAGTGTAATTTAAACTAAAAAGAAAGAAAGATAAGTAATTTCATGGTAAACATTCCATATATTTTGAGTGAATAGTCAGAGTGAAGATGTATGACATGATCATTTGACATGGGAATAATTCAGATGTATGTTTTACTGTTTTAAACTTCATTCATTGTGTTAATGATATGATCCATATACTCTAGTAAGGTGTCAATCAAATGGCCAACAGGGATATTTGTCTATTCAGTCATTCTTAATGACAATCATTAAATATTTTTTAGAGAACCGTGCTTGTATATTCCACCCTTGGTAGCCACAGGCTGTTTTACAGCCCTGAGCAGTAAAACATAAGACAGATTCTGATAGAGATTTCTGGACAATATGTTTGCTTTCCTGTTATAAGTGCCACTTTGAGCTTCACCCTCTCCAATTCCTTTCCTAAACTCTCCCTGCCTCAGAAATGGATGTACTGTCTGAAGCTGTAGTATGCAATTGAAATCACATAGGAAAAACCATATTCTAAGGATTTTGGAGCAGAAAGATAAATGCTCATCATGGAAGTTTACATTTGAAAAGATAAATGAACATTTTTGTACTTTAAGGCATTTTTAATCAGAATTTCTGTTACATGTGAACACTTGCATTACAAACTGATACTGTTATTAGAGTAAATAAATTATTCAGGAAACCTGAGTGTTCTTTAAGTGCTTCTGAGCACATCCTTATCTAGCCATTTACTTGGAAGGTTTTTACACTGAGAAACTAACTATATAATAATTATATTATTATTATAATTTCTTGGTTAAAGTGAGCTAAGAAAACTGAGGGACACATTACACCATTTTCTCCAGTAATTTGTCCATCTTAGAGATCATGAAGAATGAAGGTGATCAGATTGGTCTCGGGAACAGAGAATGATACTCTCTAGAGACCAAGCCGAGGATCTTGGTCTTAACATTATTTAACATAAATACCATAGACATTTCTTTCATGGTGCTTGTGGGCTGTTAAAGGAGTAGTGACATGAAAAACATGCTTGAATAAAATTAATCTAACTGGTAAGTTCAAGATGAGATTATTCGGGCAGTAACAAGAGAGGACGTGTGGATTCCCCATTATCTAGGTGTATTAGTGTGCTGAATCAATAAGAAGACTGAATGCAAAGTCATCTCCAAATCAATTCTCATATGAAGAACACCTTTATATTCTGATAAGTTAAAAGATCACAAAATTCAATAGAGAAGATTCGAGGTAATGACTCTTTGAAAGAAAATATATTTTTCCTAGATTGCTATATGTTCCAATAAGGTGCTACCCTCATTACTAACATTGTAAGAAACTGTTTAGAGCAGAGAAACTTTTAGGGCTATCCAATAAAAACTCTAAGAACATTAGTGAAAAACAAAACAATACCTTAAAAAACAAAGCAGTGTATCTCAAATAATCAGTTTTATGGCTTCTTGTTTTTCTGTGCTTATCTGTACAAACATGATAGCACACAGAAATTGCTTAACTAAAGAAATGCAACAGAATCTTAAACTAATGGGTATGATGTGCAAGCTTCAACTTAATGATATGGCACTTTTTGGACTATCCCACTTTATATGTAAATTTTTGTAACCCTTATAAATGGAAAATCTTATATAGACTATGCAACATCATTGTGCAGCATAAAAATTATATCAAAATGGTATTTCTTGATGATATGCATCCATTGGAAAGAGCCCATAAAAATGTTATAAACATATTTGGATCTGCTAGGTGATGATTTTTCTTGACAAGCTAATGTGCTGTGCTATGAGAAGAAATGGAGTAATACTGTTGAAAAGAACAAAATGACTCTAGTGTCTTTTATGCCAAAAAATTCTCGAGAAAAACAGTATACTACCAAAGCTCAGCTAGTAAGGTAACACTTTGAGACTTGTAAGTTTCACATGATAATTTTTACATGTTCTTTCTAGATTGATAGGAAGTGTATTGATGAAGATAGAATTGTTTTATACTTGCATTTTAGTAATGCAACCATTGCTAAGAAATTTTCAGTGCTTCTAAAATAAACACATTTTCCCCTGGGTTTTCTATACTTTGAATAATAGTTTTGCAGAATTGAAATTTTGAAAATACATATGTCAATTTTCTATGGGTATCATCTTAAAATGTCTTATATTTACATAAATGTTTTAAACAAAGATAAATATACAGGTTCAGTGTAGCACTTACATGTGATACATTCTTGAAGCCTTGACTAAGCTCTTACTGTCCTAATAAGTAGTTGAGTAATCATTCATTTTCTTTGTCATTTAAACATAATACTCAAATTCTAAGTAGAGACTCAATTAAAAGTGAAGATTGATAAACCTATTAACTAGCCTATGTAGAAAGTAGCAGTCATCTTAAACAAAGTAACAAATTTCCAATTCACTTCATGACTATAAGCAGAAAAATAAATGATAAAAGAAATAACATGTATGGCAAGTATCTATTCACAATATTGCAACTTTTAATTCCAAATGATTTTGAACTTAAATAAACTGTTTACACAGTTGGAAAATAAATATAGCAGTGGCTTCCAATTTTGGAAATATAGAGCCTAATTAAAAGTAGATGATCATTATAAACACATGAAAATCATGGGTATACATGCTCATCTAAAATGGTAATTAAACACATTTCAGAACTGGTTAGGTAGAGAGGACAATTAAATCCAGAGAAAACAAACTATGAACCAATATGGTATGATGGGGGAGGGTTTAGAGTCCATATTTATGACTAATGGCTGAAATACAAGGCAAAAATCAAGTCAGAAGCATTGTGCTTAGAGCTGCACAATCTCAGCACTTGCAATTAAGACCACAAAATAAAGCCAAGGCTCTGGAAATTTTACACTAACTGCCAAATGAACTAAAGATCAATAATTGAATAAAATAGCATAGATCGTTAAAAGTTAAAATAAGTTTGCAATTGCATGCAACAGAGGATAATGTGTGTGTGTGTGTGTGTATACTATTTAAAAACTGGTTAAGAATTAACAACTAAAACACATATCATTTAGTAAACAGTACAAATGTATATCAGCCATAAAAGTAAAGAATTTCCAAGCTGAGTAATTATTTATATATCAATTCTTGACTAATAAAACCCCAATGGCACATAGCAGGAAAAATTAAATAAATAAATGGAAAAGAAGAGAAAATGTTTTTCTAAAAATTTCCTTAAATCTCTTTCAATCTAGGGTTTGCTGTATACAAAAATATAATCAAAACCAAATAAACTAAAATCATAAATCAAATCTGCTATACAGTTAATTCCAAACACAAAATACAAACAAGAAGAAATATTGCTAACATACCTTAAGTCAGAGATATAAAACATAATATTTGAAATTTTACATCCATTTTATATAAGTAATTTAAAATAGGTAAACATATTTTACTTCAATATGCAAAAGTAAAACACTGAGATAAAAATACCCAAATGGCCAACTTACAACTGAAATTCAGCGGGTAGTCAGAGAGTGAATAGACATGGTTGGAATTATGATTAGAAATATATTGGAGGAAATCACAGACTATCACTCAAACAAATAGATTTTTTTGAAAGGGAGATTAAAAGAGACAATGACAAAATACAAGAACCCCACCCTATATATATATATATATAATGTGTATATATCACTTAGGAGGTTCAGAACAAGAGAGTAGATATAATAAGAACAATAATACTTGAATAGATAATAAATGAAATTTTCCAGAATTGATAAATGTTCCAGTTAAAATTGAACACTGAGAACACAAATCCATAAAAATGAAATCACACCTGAAAATAGATAATAAAAATAAAAATTACTAGAGACAAACATATTAATGTTTTAAAAGTAACTAGAGAGAGGAGGGAGAATACCTACAAATGACACCATACTATAGTGAAAAGACTTTTCATTAATAACAATAACAAATGATTAAAACCAATAGAACTGTATCTTTAAAAGTTATGATAAAACAGTGTCATATTGCAGTTTTGTGTCTGGCTCAATTATCTTCAATTGTGAGAAAAAATTAAGACTGTCAAACATTAAGAAAATTCGCCACTACCAATTTCTCACTGAGGGAAGTAGCAAGAATAGATTTAAGTAAGAAAAAAATTGAAGGGAGAAATGAGAATGAAAAACTATTGAGAAAATAAATGGTAAATACATGGGTAGTGAGAAAAGGAATAAATGAATAAAATAAATATATATTGGAGATATTTATAAAACAAGAAGTGACTTATAGGCATCAATGAAATTTGAGTTAAACCATATTTTTAAATTTGTATACATGCAAGGAATGTGGTGCAATTTTGTTGCTTGGATATGTGGTGTAGTGGTGAAGTTTGGGCTTTTAGTGTATCCATCACCCGAATAACATGCATTATACCCATTAAGTAATTTCTCATCACCCAACCCCTTCCTACCTTATCATTCTTCCTAGGGTGCAATGTCTATCATCCTACATTCTATGTCCATGTGTATACAATATTTAGCTTCCATTTACAAATGAGAACATGTGGTATTTGACTTTCTGTTTCTGAGTTGTTTCCCTTAAGGTAATGGTCTCCAGTTCCATCCATGTTGCTGCAACAGACATGATTTCATTCTTTTTTATGGATGAATAGTATTTCATTGTCATTGTTTCATATATATATATGTCATTGTTTCATATATATATATAGACACACACCACATTTTCTTTACCCGGTCATCCATTGGTGGACACTTAGGTTGATTCCATATCTTTGCTATTGTGAAGAGTGCTGCAATGAACATGTGAGTGTAGATATCTTTTTGATATAATGATTCCTTTCCCTTTGAGTAGATACCCAGTAGTGGAATTGCTGGATCCAGTGGTGGTTCTATTTTCAGTTCTTTGAGAAATCTCTATACTGTTTTCCATAGAGGTTGTACTAATTTATATTCCCACCAGCAGTGTATAACAGTTCTCTTTCCTCAACATCCTCATCAACATGTGATATTTTTTGACTTTTCAGTAATAGACATTCTGACTAGTGTAAGATGATATTTCATCATGGTTTTAATTTTCATTCCTCTGATGATTAGGGATGTTGAGAATTGTTTTCATATGCTCGTTGACCTTTTCTAATGTCTTTTGACAAATGTCTGTTAATGTTCTTTACCAACATTTTAGTGAGTTATTTGGGGGTTTTGTTGTTTTTCTTGCTGCTGATGTTGAGTTGGTTGAGTTCCTTGTAAATTCTAAATGTTAGTCACCTATTGGTTTGTATGGTTTGCAAATATTTTCTTCCATTCTGCAGGTTGTCTGTCCACTTGGTTTATTATTTAATTTGCTGTGCAGAAGATTTTTTGTTTAATTTAGTTCTTTGCCTATTTTTGTTTTTGTTACTTGTACTTTTGAGGTCTTAGTTATGAATTCTTTGTTGAGACCAATGTCTAGAAGAGCTTTCCCTCAGTTTTCTTTTAGTATTTTCATAGTTTTATATTTTACATTTAACTCTTTGCTCCATCTCGAGTTGATTTTTGCACATAGTGAGAGATAGAGGTCCAGTTTCATTATCCTGCATGTGGCAATTAAATTTTCTGAGCACCATTTATTGAAAAGGGTGCCCTCCAAATCCAACAGCACATCAAAAAGATAATATATTATGATAAAGTGAGTTTTATTCCAGGACCCAAGGATGGTTCAACATATGCAAATCAATAAATGTGATTCATCACATAAACAGATTTAAGGACAAAACCCATATAATCATCTCAGTAGATGCAGAAAAAACATTAGATAAAATACAACATCTCTTCATGATTAAAAACCGTCAACAAACTAGGCATAGAAGAAACATAACCAAAAACAATAAAGGCCATATATGACAAACCCATAGCCAACATCATGCTGAACAAAGAAAAGTTGAAAATATTCCCTCTAAGAATTGGAAGAAAACAAGGATGCCTGCTTTCATCTCTCCTATTCCACATAGTACTAGAAGTTCTAACTAGAGCAATCAGTCAAGCAAAAGAAATAAAAGGCATTCACGTTAGAAAAGAAGTGAAATTATCTCTGTTTGCTGATGATATGATTTTATATCTAGAAAACCCTAAAGACTCTGCCAAAAAAACCTCTTAGAATTGATAAATAAATTCAGTAAAAATCAGCAGCATTTCTATACACCAGTAATGATCAAGCTGAGAACCAAATCAAGAAAGCAATCCCATTTACAATAACTGCAAAAAATACTTAAGAATAAATTTAACCAAAGAGGTGAAAAAGATCTCTATAAGGAAAACTACAGACCACTGATGAAATAAATTGTAGATGACGCACACAAATGGAAAAACATCCCACGCTCATGTATCAGAAAAATTAATGTTGTTAAAATGACCATGCTTCCCAAAGCAATCTACAGAGTCAATGCAATTCTTATCAAAATACCAATGTCATTTTTCACAGAGTTAGGGGAAAAAATTCTAAAATTCGTATGAACCCTCTCCCCCTCCAAAAAAAAAAAGCCTAAATTGCCAAAACAATTCTAAGCAAAACACCAAAGGTGGAAGTATCACATCACTTGACTTCAAATTATACTACAAGGATATAGTAACCTATGTATGTTAATAAACACAATTACGTAAACAGATTAAACCAGTCAAATAAACCCAAAGCCCCCTGCAAAGGTAGTCTGTTTACATGCTATCTCTCTCAGCTATGATTCTTTTGCTATTCTATAATGATAAACAAGACTCAATGAAGCTCTTTCTTCTCCCTGAATAGTGTATTTATGTTATTCTAACAAAATATTATTAATTTTCTATCCTCAAATTGAAGCTCCTATTTGAAGAAATGCAGTTTGCCAAATTATTCTGAAATTTGTAGCTAGAGACTCTCTGGTTGTCTCCCATGCTCTGACTCAACTTCACTGAAAATGTCAGCCCTCCTCATTAGGTGCTGTTAGCAGTTACTGTACAAGTGTGGCCATTGTCATCAAAGTTGGATGGCTTTGCATTAGTATTTCATGTTCTTTTGGGTATATTCTTGAAAAGAATACAATACAGAGACAACTTTACTCAGCATTCATAAAACTGGGGAGGTTTGAATAGTCTTAGGAGCTATGTATTCAATACATTAATATTTCAAAATTCAAAAATTATTTTTACTTATTTATTGCTTTTACCAGAGCAATAAAAATCTGAATGCATGGAAAGTTTCCCCAAAATAATTAATTTACAGGGTAAAGAAAGGCCAGCATGTATAAGTACAACCTGTTAATTCATATATATTTATGGTTGGTTGATAAGTGAAGAAAAAAATGATATTGTTTCAGACTTTTTCATTTTTCAGTATAACTAATTGCAATTCCATTATATTCAACAGCCTTCCTGTATTTACTATTGTCTTGGTAGTATTGCTTCTTCATATACTTGAATAACTAACATTTATTAACTTGATTTTCTTTTACATCATTGTCTTCATACATTCTCTTTTCTCCACCTAGAAAAGAACCATCCTTTAATAAACAAGCAAAGTGTATATTTTTTTCAGGTGCCAGCTTAAGTATGATATCTTTCTAAATATTTAGAAATGCCTCATAAAAATATTTTGAAAGGAATTGATAGATTATTATTACCCGGTTACTCTAAAAGTAGGTTACCAGATTACTCTACTTATTTCTCATATTCCAAGCCTCTCTTATTACAGCTTTTGATAAATGTAGTCAGGAGGGAAATGCATTATGTTAAAACAGGACAAGTTTGTTAGATCATAATAAGTATGGAAAATGCACCCTGTAATAGTCTTTTACTATTGTCAATCATGCTTGGAAATATTTTGTGTATGGCACATATATTATCAAAAAATAACATGTATTCTATATTATCTACAAAAATAAAATTTATTGAATATTACGGTGAGTAAAAACTTTACGCTTGAAAGATGATCCATGAATTGTATGGAGGAAAATACTATTTTCAACAAGAAAAAAGGAAGAAATCCTGTGAAGCTTGAGGGGCCTCACTGCAGATAACAGGACATGAGATCACATGTGGGAAGGTTTAATATTTAGATGATGTAGAATTTACGCAGCCCACGTAATTGAAGTTGCTTCAGGCACTGAACACTCCTGGTCATTTTCCAACTAATGTGGCATCAGAGGGTATAAATAAAGTATAGAGTTGTCTCCCTTCTTTGTCAGAGGCATTCACTAAATGAGAAGATGACACTGAAGACAGTGTCCACACTGTAACTCTGGGGTCAATGGTGATTGAGTGCCTAGAGCCACTGTCGCTACCCCCTTACCGAAAACACACTGTTACTGCCATATTGAGTAAGAATTGACATTTTGCCGTCCAATTCTAGTCACATCATTTCCCCCCTAAGGATCCCTCCATGACTTCTTGTTGCCTTTATAATGAAAATCTATTCCCCTATATGAGCTTATCAACTCTTCAAACTCATCCTGAGCTTTTCTCCACATTGCTTACCAAAATTCAGCCAAACTAATTAGATACTCAGCTGATAGACCCCTCAGGAAATTCATGTATTGTTATCACTACTATAAATTTTCTTGTTAGGTCTAACTCCAATTTGTCTATCACACGTCATATTAGAAATAAGAAAGTGTCTCTGGACATTTAGTGGGTGAGAAAGTCTCACTTTAATTCATTTCTAGTGAGACGGTCTCATTAGACTAGATTAAGTCCTGTTGGATGCTTTCATGTCACCTTACTTCTCCATCAAATAATTGACACAGTCATAATAAAATCATTTATATTGTAAATTTTTAAATGGTTTTTCTTATCATGGGCTATGCGCCATGATAAATATGACCGTATTTCCTGTTTTTAGTATCCAGCATACTCTCAGTCATATAACAAGTATGTAATGCAATTTTGTTGAATAACTTTTTATAAAATGGGCGTAATTATATTTCCCTCATACAGTTGTTATGAGATTATATAACAAATGTAAAAAAGTCCCCTAGTAGTTTGACTGACACTTCATATACAACCGTGGCCTCATGTAATTTCATCTCACAAAAACCTAACATGCAACTCATTTAATCATTTTCTGCAGATTAAAAAAATGTGTATCTCACAGAGTTTCAGAATTATCTCAAGGTCATAAAACTAGCACATTTCCATTTTGCTCTAAAGTATGTGCTCTTTCTATTATTATAATCCATATGATTTTGTCCATTCTTTCATTTCATAAATTAGTTGTGATTTTTGAAACATCATTCTACTACTAGATTTTTTTTCAATACAATGACCCTACATCAATCCTTTGTTATTTCTCAATGAATAGCATAGCTTCTAAATGCTGGATTAATGGATTCTTAATTATCCATAAAGTAACCCATGCCACTGTGCATAAATTTTTATAACCTATTAGGAAAATGAAGCAAAATAATGGAACATTTCTCTGCATGCACTCCTTATAACAATGGCACTAGATGTTTCTTCTCTTCAACATATTTCTAAAATTTTTACTTTACTTAAACTTCATATTAATTGTATAAAGTTATTTTGAACATATTAGCATGTTATGTATTGTAGATTAGTGGGGCTTTCAATAAAAGATTCAGCTTGGGCTATATTGGAAACCAGATGCCAAATTAATTAATGAGTTATGTATCCTTCTATAATTAGAGTCATATATAAGTAAAACAAACACATTGATTTCCTGTATATCTGTCTTCACAGTTATTTTTTTGTTTTGTTTTACATTTTCTTTGTAGCTAATAAAGTCAGAGAAAAAAATCATTTGATTTTTTATCAAGAATTTATAAAAAATATACAAATGTATATCTATAGTGAAGAAAAAATAGAAAAAGCAACTTTTTGAAAAAATTCTTTAGAATTTAAATAATTAAAGATGGTTGGCATTTCAAATAATTTTAATCTATAATTCAATAAGAAAATTCAAAAGAAAATCAGAAACTATTTGGCTTTTAACTAGATTTACAAAAGGTCAAAATTCCTTAAAGATAAAAGACTGAAATATTATTTTCATATTAAATGATATTTGTTATAGCTAGATAGTTATATGTCTACTGGTAACTCAGTGTTTTATTCTATCTCTTTAGTGAATGAATGCATGCCTCAAAATAGTAAGTAGGATATAGAAACACATTTTCAAAAAAATAGAATTATTAATATAAGTGACTGCATGATGTAGAGGAAAGAATCTTACAATTGGAAGTAAGAGGTGTAGCCATAAATTAGACCCACAATACTTAAGAAAGCATTTACAACATTTTTTTGCCTCAATATGCACATTTATATGATGAAGATTGTATACTTTTAGTTTGTTTATAAAGTCTATTATGACTAATGTTCTGGTGTATAAATAAATCAGTTTAACAAATACATCTAAGCACTCATGCTACATAGTCCCTTGCATGATATGGAGGCTCAATACTTTCAACATAGTATATCCAAATATAATTAGAAACATAAGCTATTGTACTTCTGCTTTCAGCTCAGAGATGTGATATGGAGAGCTGAAAACAGCATCTCTCCTGCCCTTACAATTTCCTGCAGATTTAAGACTTTTCTTGAACCCATCAGGAAACTTATGTTACTTGATAAACAGCTAAACTTGCAAGAATAAACTGCACCAGAAGGTGAATACCATTATAAACAGGATGCCATGAAAGCCTGTAAGATTAAGCAAGGAATTTTAGTGAATTTCTAAGGGCCAACTAAGGACGAGGGTGCAAGAGGAAGCCTCAGGAGACCACAGACATATACAGGCTCCCTCTTGCAGGGTTTTTGTCCAGGAAGCCTTGCACCCTGAGCAAGATACCCTTAATGGTCCCCTTAGCATGACTAAACTTTAGACAGCCTTCTTCTTGACTATATGCCCCTACCTCCCTTCTCCTAGAAAATACAAATTCTTTCTCTGTTCCTTTGAGAAGTAAATCTTCTTTAACCCAGGGATGTCCTGGACCTGGGAGCCATCAATTTAAAATGAAATCAAGAACGATAGAGCCCCTGTTTCCCAATCTCTGTGGGAGGGTAGGAGCCTAAATGTAATCAGCAAACACAAATGACCTATGCTCATTGACCTACCTCCCTTTCAGAGTCTTCCAGTACTTTTCCACTGGATCATCCCAGCGTTTAAAAATCTCCCTGCCTTTTGTTTCAGGGAAATTGAGTTCTATTTCTCTCCCCTATTGCAATAGTCTTGAATAAAGTCTGCTTTGTCATTTTTCACAAGTATTCAGTGCAATTTTTTCTTTACTAACTTACAAGGAAGATATGGGAAAATCCTGACAAGGATATCGGCTCAAATGGAGAACAGCTGCTACCATTTAATGTTTACTTTGTCCAAAATCAACTCAGCTGAATCTTTAGGGGATATTCATTAATGCCTATATTCCTTTGGCACTGGTGAAAATTATGACTGTGGGTGGAGGAGGATGGAGACCACCCCCAAACTCACCCAGGCATATCTCCCTTCTCCTCAGAGGAATAAAAACCTCTATCTTCCTGGGGAAGATGATCAAAATACAGCCTGAAGATATTGCAGCTGGAGGAGGGGAACAGGGCAAAAATCTTTGAAACCTGTGAGGGGGCAGAAACATGTGGTAGGCCCAGCATTACATCAGGATGAGGACAGGTACCGGTGAAGGCCATACCAGAGACCCAGGTTATGAAAATCAAAGAACACTCTTCTAGTTCACCTCTGTAAGCCTAAAAAGAAAGAATAAAAGAAAGACAAAAGGAAGGAAGGCAGGTAGGCTGATTGTATGTGAACACTGTTCCTTGGTTGAAAGTTTTTATTTCTCATAAGGGTCCCAGTTGGCAATTTTGACTTCTGTCCATACATACTAGGGTTCAACAGATGAGTAAGTTTGTAAATGAATTTGTAAATCAATTTTAGAGGATGGCAGTCATGTTTCTTAAGGTCAGAGAAAAAAGGTTACAAATAAGCAAGGGTGGAAAATATAATGAGCTTGATGGATTGCATCTGAGTGGGAGATATCAGTAGAAATCCTTTTTTAATGTGTATGCAGATAGATAAATATAGAAATGGGTGTTACATGTGCTAATATGCATATGTAAAGATATGAATATTTATGAATATGTAGGGCATAGGACTCTATTTTTACTCAGCATAGGTTTTACCTGTGCTAGCATTTATACATACAAAATATGTGTAGTATTCTCTCATATCTTAGCTCTGTCTGCTAAGAGTGCCTAAACCCAGCAATTCCTCATTTGCACAGAGCACACCTAGCAGCCAGAACTTCTTTTAAAAATATTATTCTTCAATAAAAGAACCAGAACTCCTTTGATAAATGGCTAAATGTAGTGAGAAGCTGGAAAACTTAAAATAAACTTGGAGAAGCTGGTAACGCAAGAAACTGATGGAGTTATGTCAGAAACACACAGGAGCCAACAGGACTCCCAATGGTAAGAGCTGAAAAAATTTGAGCAACAGAATAAATAATGATACTGTTAGATTGCAACCCAATATGGTAAATATTCACAAACCTATGCTGAGAGAAACTAATAATTGAATAACTTTTTAAATAACGAAGAAGGTACAAACTTTTATTACAGTTTCCAAATAATAAATGTGCTTAGAATGAGGGAACAAAATAAATAATCATTATGACACTACCATAATAATTGCTATAGGCATGATCTACTGATGAGTGTGAAAAGTAATAGTCACATTTAAGAAGAAAGGATATAGTTACAGAGAATAAAATTATATCTTTCAAAATGTTTATTAATTACTCTGTTGATTATAACAAATGTCCACCAAATTTTCCATATTTCTCCCTCTTGGAGGTGGAGCTTAATTTTTCTCCCTCTTGGACTGAGTTGGCCTTAGTGACTCACTTTTAATGAATAAAGTATGGAAGGAGAGAAATGATAACTTTGCTATGTAGAAACCTGGCAGATATATCTTTCACCAAGTGATAGATATTAATATTATTAGTAATAAGTCATGTTTACATGTATACACTGTTATGGTATGATGAGAAGGCATTTTAGATATGTGATATTCTTTCCCAAAGCTATAACCTTTGTCTAATCATGACTAAGAATTGAAAGATATTGTACAAAATATCTGACCAGTATTCTTCTAATTTGTGAAGGTCCCAGAAGGTAAAAATGATTATGAAACTGTCAGAGATTAAAAGAGACTAACAAGAAATGATGACTAAATGCAATGTGGTATTGTGGCTTGGGGATCTTGAAGGAAGGAAGGAAGTGATTAAATAAATAAATGAATAGATCATTTGTGGAAACGTAAATTCTGAATAAGTTGGTAGTTTAGTTACTACTTAGTTTTTTACAAATGTATCATGGTTATATAAGAAGTTAACATTAGGAGAAGGGAGACTAAAGGTATATGAGAACATTCTATACTATCTTTTGAACTAAAATTATTTTCAAATAAAAATTAAACTGATTCTAAAATTTGTATATATAAATATGAATATTGATGCTCAAATGTGGAATTGTAACAATAAACATATAAGAAGTACAGGAGTAAATGATGATTGTGAAATTAAAACTGTCCACTCTTATTGACACCTACTCAAAATAATTTTAAGTTTGTTTAGTTTCTATTTTTTGTAAGATAATTTTATGTCATCCCTTGGGAAATTTAGAGAAACACTTGAGAAGGGTGCTTGAAAGGGCATGCATACAATTACTTTTAGAAACAAATATTCTGCTAAAATGATTTCATTTTGACATTTTGGAAAGAAAAATCATTTAAAAAAGGTTTATTCAAATCCAAATTCTTCACAATTTGTAAGAATTAAAGCAAAATACAGAGCATAGGACTCTATTTTTAAGAAAAAGTAGCATAAATTGTACACATAAACATTGTGTGCATTTAAGATCCTTTGTAGGATTCCATAAACTTACAAATGTCAACTTAATAATGTTAACAGAGTAAGTTTTAAAAATTTTAAATGTGCTTAAATGTATGCCAGAAGAAATAAGTTTACTTTGAAAACTGCTTTCCTAATTAGTGGCTATGGAGTGGAGACATAAAAAAATAAAGATAATTTTATTTCTCCCTTTCTGATTGGCATGCCTTTTATTTCTTTTTCCTGTCTTGCAGATGGCATAATCCTATGTGTAAAAAACTCCAAAGATTACACACACACACATACGCACAAATCTCTTAGAACTAATAAATGAATTTAGTAAAATTGCAGAATAAAAATCAACATAAAAAGTAATTAGCATTTTTATACACAAATAATGACCTAACTGAGAAAAAAGTCAAGAAGAAGTCCCATGTATAACAGCATCACAAAAATTCTGGGAATAAATGTAACCAAAGAGGTGAAATATCTGTACAGTGAAAACTACAGATAATTAATGAAAGAATTTGAAGAAGACACAAACAAATGGAAAGATATCCTATGCTCACAGATTAGAAGAATCAATATTGTTAAAATGTCCATACTATCAAAGCAATATTCAGATTTTATGTAATCCCCATCAAAATTATAATGACATTCTTCTCAAAAATAGCACAAAAACCCTTAAAATTCATATGGAGACACAAAAGCCTTGAATAGCCAAAAAAATTTTGTAAAAGAAAAATATGCATCATAATTTAAAATTATATTAAAAAGTTATATTAATTAAAACAGTACGACACTGGCATAAAAAACATACAGGCACATGGACCAAAGAAACTGAATGGAGAGCCCAGAAATAAATCTATATACTTACAGCAATTGATTTTTGATAAAACTTCCAAGAACACACAATGGGGTAAGTAGAGTCTTTTCAATGAATGATATTGGGGAAACCAGATAATCACAGGCATAAGGGTGAAATTAGAGCCTTATCTAATACAATAGACAAATATCAACTCAAAATGCACTTAAGAGTTAAGCGTAATACCTGAAATTATAAAACTACTAAAAGGAAACATACGGAAAAACCTCCATGACATTGGTCTGGGCAATAATTTTTTGGATATGACCCCAAAAGCACAGGCAAGAAAAGCAATAATATACAAATGAGATTACATAAACTAAAAATCTTCTGCACAAGAAACATTAGATAAAACAAAATGGCAGCCTACGTTTTGGGAAAAACTATTTGCAAACCATATATCTGATAAGTGGTTAATACACAAAGTTTATGAAGAACACATACAATTCAATAGTGGAAAAACAAAGAACCCAATTAAAAAATGGGCAACCCACATGCTGCCCAACATGCACCACCTTGCTGCTGTGGCCCTGCCTGATCTACACTGTCTCCTGCTGCATGCCACAACCACCCCTGGAAATGGGCAGAGTGAATGCCCACAGCCCTGGTACCTGCAGCCACCATCTAAATAGCCTCACTCATCCACCAATGCTGCCACTGTGGGGAGACCCAGACAGAGCAAACTCCCATGCCACTCACCTCCATGGAGAGGGACATACCCAGCCCCTACCCAAACTGCCAGCAGCAGCTTGGGGACCAGCACATCTCTCTGCATGAATATCCCCCAGTACTGGCTTGGACTGTGACAACCACAGGGGAAGGAAACAATGCAGGAGAACAACGGCATTACATGCTCTCAGTGCATCCACCCCTCTCCTGCCTGGTCAATCTTCCAGAGCATGACTCAAACATACCATCCAAGGACCTCTCCTTCTCTTTACTGAGCAGCAGAGTTCCCAGTAGAGGAGAACAGCTATACCACAAAACTATTCATTTTGAGCCAAAAGAAGAGCTTACAAATGAGAAGGAACCAGCGTAAGAATGCTGGAAATATGAAAAAACAAGCTCCTTTGACAGCCCCAAAGGATCATACTGGCTCCAAGATACAGAATTCAGAAAATGGATCACAAACAAGCTCAATGGAATCAATGAGAAAGTTGGAAACTAACACAAATGATCCAAAAAAATAATTCAGGACATGAAGGAATAATTCACTAATGAGATAGGTAGTTTAATAAAAAAACACAGCAGAACTTCTGGAAATGGAAACATCATTTAGGGAACCTCAAAATATGGTGGAAAGTTGCAACAACAGATTAGTCCAAGCAGAAGAAAGAATTTCAGAGCTTGAAGACAAGGCTGTCTAATTAACCTAGTTAGTCAAAAATGAAGAAAAAAGAATCAAGAAGAATGAACAAAGTCTTTGAGAATTATGGGACTATGTAAGATGACCAAACACAAAAATTATAGGTATCCCTGAGGGAGAAGAAGAAAAAGCAAGAGGCATGAAAACCTACTTGAGGGAATAATGGAGGAAAACTGTCTTGGTCTTACTAGAGATCTTGAACTCCCAGAAGATTCATTACAAATATGATATCTCCAAGACATATAGTCATCCGACTGGCCAAAATCAAAATGAAGAAGAAAATACTACAAGCTAATAGATAAAAAAATCAAGTAACTTACAAAAGAAAACCCATTAGAAGAACGACACACTTTTTAGAGGAAATCTTACAAGCTAAAAGGGAATGGGGTCCTAATTTTAGTCTTCTTAAACAGAATAAATGTCATCCAAGAATTTTGTATCTTAAAAAACTAAACTTCATAAATGAAGGAGAAATAAAATCTTTCCCATATAAGCAAATACTAAGGAAATTTGTCAGCACTAGACCTGCCTTAAAAGTGCTCTATATACTGAACAGAACAGTCAATATGCACGAGTGCAAACAATTGAAAGTATTAATAACAACTCAAGGCTCTAATGAAACAGTAACACAAGGAAAAAAAAAGCAACTAGATAGCATTCAACATGATGACTAGTACAGTATGTTATATATCAATATTAACATTGCTCGCAAATGGTCTAAACTTTCCACTTAAAAAGTATAGTTTGGTGGAGTGGATGTAAAACACAACCCAAATTATATGCTGTCTTCAAGAAACCCACTTAACTCATAAAGACTCATAGATTCCAGGTGGAGGGATGGAAAAAATTTCCATGCAAATAGAAACCAAAAGTGAGCATGCATAGCTATTCTTATACAGACAAAATAGACTTAAAAACAACAGTAACAAAAGTCAAAGATTGCCACCATGTAATGATAAAGTGATTGACTCACCAAGAAGATAAAACAGTCATAAATATATATGTACCCAATATAGGAGCTCCCAAATCCATGAAACAAATACTACTAGACTTAAGGAAAGAAATAAACAGCAACATCATAATAGCCAGGGACTTCAACACTCCACTCTCAGAACTAGACAGACCACTGAGGCAGAAAATCAACAAAAAAAGACAAGTTAAATGGAACTCTAGAAAAAATGTGCCTAAAAGACATATACAGAACATTCTAACCAAAGAATGCAGGATATACATTCAGCTCATCAGTATGTGGAACATTTTCCAAGATAGATGAAATGCTAGGCCACAAAGCAAGTCTCAGCAAAATTTTAAAAAATCAAAATAATGCCATGTGTATTCTCAGACCATAGTGCAATAAAACTAGAAATCAATTTCAAGGGACAAAACTAGATGAACACATGGAAATTAAACTACCTGTTGCTGAACAATCTTTGGGATGAAATCAAAGATTTTTTGAACTGAACAACAAATGTGACACATGCTACCCAAATCTCTGGATAAGGCATAAGCACTACTAACAGGGAAGTTCATAACACCAAAAGCCTACATCAAAAGACAGAAAGATTAAAAATTAGCAGCATAATGTCACATGGAAGGAACCAGAAAAAGAATAAGACAAACCCAAAGCCAGCCGAAGATAAGGTAAGAGCAGAACTAAATAAAGTTGAGACAAAAAAAGCAAAGCAAAGAATCAATGAAGTGAAAAGTTGGTTCTTTGAAAAGACAAAATTGATGAACCACTAGCTAAATTAACTAAGGATCAAAGAGAAAGGATTCAAATAAGCTCAATCAGGAATGAAAATCAATTACAGCTGATACCACAGAAACACAAAATATCATCTGAAACTACTAAGAAAACTTCTATGCACACAAGAAAATCTAGAGGAAATGGATACATTTTTTGAATCCCACAACCTCTCAAGCTTGAATAAAGAAGAAATAAAAATCCTGAACAGAATAATAATGGATAGTGAGACTGAAATAATAAAAAAACTCAACAAAAAAAATCCAGGACCAGATGGATTCATGGCTGAATTCTAGCGGACCTACAGAGATGAACTGACACCTACCTTACTGAAACTGTTCCATAACATCAGGAAAGAGGGAAACATCCCTAACTCATTCTATTAAGCCACTATGACTCTGATACAAGAGCCAGGAAAGGGCACACCACAAAAAGGAAACTACAGACCCATATCCCTGATAAACAGAGATGCAAAAATACTCAAAAAATATTAGCAAATTGAATTCAACAGCACGTCAAAAAAAAAATCCATTACGTTCAAGTGTGTTTCTTCCCAGGGATACTAGGATGGTTCAACATGTGCAAATCAATATATATGATTTACCACACAAACAGAATTTAAAACAAAACCAGATGATCATCTCAATAGATGCAGAAAACATTCAATAAAATCCAGCACCCCTTTATGATAGAAACTCTCAGCAACCTAGGAATAGAAGGAACATACCTCAAAATAATAAAGCCATATATGATAAACCCCCAGCCAGCATCATACTGAATGGGGAAAAGTTGAAAGCAATCCCCCTTAGAATTGGAACAAGACAAGGATGCCCATTGTCACCACTTCTATTCAACATGGTACTGAAATTCCTAGACAGAGCAGTCAGGCATGAGGAAGAAATAAAGTGGATTCAAATCGGGAAAGAGGAGGTCAAACTATTCCTGTTTGCCAATGATATGATTTTTTATCTAGAAAACCCTAGGGACTCTTCCAAAAGACCTATTGAATTGATAAATAAATTCAGTGAAGTCTAAAGTTAAAATATTAATGTACACAAATCAGTAACATTCCTATACATTAATATCAGTCAAGCTGAGTGTAAAATCAAGAACTCAATAGCATTTACAATGGCTGCAAAAAAAAAATAAAGTATTTAGGAATACACTTAACCAAGAAGGTGAAATGTCTCTACAAGGTGAACTACAAAACACAACTGAGAGAAATCAGAGATGAAACACACACATGGAAAAATATTTCATGCTCATTGATTGGAAAAAATCAACATAGTTAAAATGTCAATACTGCCCAAAGTTATTTACAGATTCAATGCACTTCGCATCAAAATGCATCATTTTTCACAGATCTAGAAAAAAACAGTTCTAAATTTCATAGGCAGTCAGAAATGAGCCTAAATAGCCAAAGCAATCTTAAGCAAAAGGAATGAATCTGGAGACATCACATTACCTGACTTCAAATTATACTACAAATCTGTAGTAACTAAAACAGTATGGTACTGGTTAAAGGAAAACACATAGACCAGTGGAAAACAATAGAGAATCCAGAAATAAAGCCATATAGCTACAAGTAAATGATTTTGACAAAGCAGACCAAAACATACCCTGGGGAAAAGAAGCCCTATTTAATAAGTGGTGCTGGGAAAATTGGATAGCTACGTGCAGTAGAAAATTAACTTCAGATGGATACTTAAATATAAGGCCTGAAACCACAAAAATTCTAGAAGAAAATATAGGAGAAAATCTTCTGGACATCAGCCTAGACAAAGAAATTATGACTCAGGCCCCAAAGGCAAATATGGCAACAACAAAAATAAATAAGTGGGTCTTAATTAAATAAAGAAGTTTCTTCATAGCAAGGGAAATAATCAACAAAAAATAAACAGCCTACAAAATGGGAGAAAATGTTCACAACCTATACATCCAGAAAGGGACTAATATCCACAGTATACAAAGAACTCAAACAAATCAACAACAACAATAAAATAAATATTCCTGTCAATAAGTGGGCAAAAGACAGGAACAGATTTTTTTCAATAGAAAATAGAAAAATGGCTAACGAACATATGAAAAAAGTCTCAACATCACTAATCATCATGGAAATGCAAATTGAAAACCACAATGAGAAACCACCTCACACCTATCAAAATGACCATTATAAAAAATCAAAAAAACAATAGATGTTGGTGTGGATGTGGTGAAAAAGAATGCTTATACCCTGTTGGTGGGAATGTAAATTAGTACAATGTCTATGGAAAACAGTATTGAGATTCCTCAAAGAACTAAAAGTATACCTATCATTCTATCCATCAATCCCACTACTGGATATCTACCCAAGGACAGTAAGTCATTATATGAAAAAGACACCTGCACCCAAATGTTGATTGCAGCATAATTCACAGTTGCAAAGATATGGAATCAACCTAAGTGCCCATCAACTGATGAGTGGATAAAGAAAATGTTATACGCACCCCCCCATGGAGTACTACTCAGCCATAAAAATGAATGATATAATGTTACTGGCAGTAACTTGGATGGAAATGGAGACCATCTTCCTAAGTGAAGTATATCAGGAAAGGAAAAACAAACACAACATATTCTCACTAATATCTGGGAACTCAATGATATGTATGCATGGTCATAAAGTGGTGTAATGGACATTGGAAACTAAGAAGGGGGAATGTAGGGGAGGGGAGAGGGGTAAAAGTTTACCTACCAGGTAAAATGTACATCATTTTGTAATTCATTCATGTAACAAAAACACTTGTACCTTGTGTTTGCTGAAGTTGGCTTTGATGTTTGAAATCTGCCTAAACTCAGCTGGATCAAAGATATGGTGAATAAAATAGGTGATTAAGCTGGGTACTTGTGGCCCAAATTAGGATGTGACTATTAAGAAACTCTACTTACCTTCTTGTGAGATTCAAAACTGACTTTAAAATAGTTCCAAACAGTACCAAGAGAGTCTCTTAAGTGGTTGCTCCAAGTAGCAATAATCATTTGAATGATTTATAAGTCTCACTTCTTTGGGTGGAAAGTAGAACCACAAGGTAGGTCTGTGACATCCTTGGCAATGCTCAATCTTTACAAACATAACCATACCTCATATATACAAACAAAATAGTTCCTACACCACAATTCTAGAGAATTGTTATAATCTATAACAAATAATAATAATAATGTATAACATGAATATTATAAGTAATAAAATGGTACTGTATTTGATATTCACGCTAAATGAGTAGATTTTACCTGCTCTTGCCACAAAAAAAAAATAAAACAAAAAAGGGTAACTATGTGAGATGATGAATATGTTAATTTGCTTAACTGTAGTAACCTTTTTACTATCTATATGTATCCCGTAACATCATGTTGTATATGTTAAGTATCCACAATAAAATTTATTTAAAAAACAGAGAGATAGCAATAATCACATTTCTGCTCTCAACCCCTGAAAATTAAATCTATTATGATATTTTGTTTAAATCAAATTTATACTTCTGATTTTTTTCTTCAACTAAACCTCTACCTTAGATAATTTGTTTTAAAAACACGAGGAGAATAACCAACATCTCTTGCCATTCTGAAACATAATCAGATACCTTCATATATATTCTGCTGTCATAGTTTCACTTTTTTATCACTAATAACCATAGTTGTTTTTGAGCTGTTCATTCTGAAGTTCTTCAAAGGCATTATTTAAATTTGTTAGAAAAAAGAAATAAACTCCATGTATCAAATATATTTTTGACTTTTAGGGTGAAATTTACTGAACCTCATAATTATTTTTAAAGTTTAAACCTGGATTTATATTATATCACATTAATACATTTAGAGTTCTCTGTGATATTCTTCTATGCCATGAACTGAATGATTTCACCTTAACTATGCACTGTTAATTTCACTGCAGTGATTAATAAACTCTGTCACTACGCATTCATAAACCTGTTATTTTCAGGGTTCCATTTATTGCTTGCCTTTTTTCAAAATGCCATTTCATAGGAGCAGTTTAACAAATGTTAAATTTCAAAGACAGATAATAGATAATTACAAACATTTAAATGATGGATGTTAATTTGATCCTAATAAAATGTCAGGTAAATTAAGGTCATGTCTACAGAAGACAGTCATTCTAAACTAAATTTTATTGTTAGATAATAAATATGTCTCACCTCTTATATCCTACCCACACAGTTTTCTACTCAGAATTTAATATGGTTTTTAAATAAGGATTAGATATATTCATAACTAAATAGTTCTCATTACTTATGAATACAGATTTGAAATAAGCCATTGAATAAAATGTGCTAACATAATAGAATAAAAGTTTTAAAATAACAGTATATTAAAATAATATTTAATAAATTGAATAACCTCACAATACAAGACATAGGTAAAAAAATATTACTTTTTCCTTTTGACCAATAAGAAATCTTTGGCATGAAGAAATCCCTCAACTTGGCCAAAGTAATCAATTAAGTCTTGTAACCTATTCCAAACACTTGAAACACTGGCAAATTATGCTACTAAAAACTTTGATCAGTTATGTATGAATATAATGGTACTGACATGCAATTAAAAGGATATTTATGAATGTGTCTCAATAGTTGTCTTTAATATTAGTCATCTACAGTCTGTGTGTAATTAGTAATTTGTGTCTGCACTTAGGTTTACCACTCTACTTAAAGGCCTTAGATGAAGCCAACAGAACTTCACAGAAATCTGATATATGTTCTAGGGCTAGAGTTGAAATTTTTATTAACTAAGGAAAATACACAGGTATTTTCAAAATATTTAGAAGTACCTTTAGTTTATATGGTAAAATGGCATTATATAAATATGTAAGGCATGTCATCTCAATTCATATCTGACTCCTTTTTTTCATTATAAATAAACCTATTTTAGACTTGATAAAAGACCCTACTAAATAAAATAAATCAAACAACCATGATACTAGAGGAGAACACTTGTCTCTAGAGAGATTTTAAGAAAAAGGAGCAAAAGGTTCAAAAAAGAAATAAACACCAAAAACAAACTGTACTCTGTGATGACCTATGAATGTACTTATAAGTAAATACAGTATTGTTTCTTGAATAATTCAAACAATAAATATTAGAAACATTTTGTATTATTCTCTTTATATTTAAAATATAAAGTACATACTTTTGAAACTTAATAGTTCATTTGGATAACTTTTCTCAAGGAAACTAAATGAAATAATTTTATCATGTCCTAAGTATTATGAAGTCAGAATACTCACAGATGGATATTTTGTGAAAATGATTGTTTTGTGATTGCATGTTTGTGCATGCACATATTTTAACATGGAAAATTTGCTTTTTTAAATCATTGTGAGAAAAAAAACACGATTGTCTAAATATATTTTATGCTGTGTATTACTTTTTTCTTAAATGTACTATTCAATCAAACTGGTTATTTAATATAACTATGTTAATTTTTTCCTGTTTAAAAACAGAATACATATTGCAAAGCTGAAAGTATTTACTATTTATTGGATATACTACTGTTGGAATGTGCACTTTAAGAAGATTCCTGAAAAAATATATAAATGGAATTTTATTAGAATATCATCAGTTTCTCTACATTAAAACTAAGACATTAAAAATCAATACAGTTAATCCATTAATTAAGGTTGAATTAATTAAGGAATAAAAGGTCATAATGAAAATATAGTTTATTCAAGTTATCTCATCTGTTCTGACAATTTAATAAACCTATATTTTATTCACAATTGTGAGATGGAATACCATAAGCAATGTTGTCAGTGTTTTCGTAAACATTGTTATCAATGTTAATAAGTGTTATCCAAGAATATAACTGTACTCCTTGTTTAGATAAGAACTCCTCTGATTTGGCTCAACTTTTTATTTCTCTGAACTTTGATGTCTATTTGCTTCATGTGTTTGTTTCTATTCACTTCAAGCATTGTGAGAAATGTTTTTATTGATCTACATGATCATAGTCTTAGTTTAATTTTAATGTTTCCTATGTTTATCTGAAAATATGCTGAAAGTATTTGGTTTGTTTAAATGAAATGAAATCCTGATATTCACAAGAGATATATTCTTCATTAAAATATTTATATGAAAACATCCACTAAATTTTTAAATATACTATTTTCAAAAACTTATTTTATATATTTATATTAAAGTATTATAAAAATAAAAATATAAAATTATAAAATAAAAATATACTTTGACAATGAGAAGGGCTTGCATAATGAGAGCATTCATTCATTCATTACTAAATAACAAGTAATAATAAAGACATTTTAAAATTTATATTTTATTTTAATCTTTCATAACCTTCTTGCCAACTTATCTGACAAATTTAGGACATGTACACTTTGTATACTAATTAAATGACTGGCTTTCAGTTTGATTTATTTGATAAACCTCAGTGATTTCGCCAAAGCAGTCCCTTAGGTCTTCCTCTAACATCTTCATAGGAATAAAGCACAAATAAGGAATATCTAATCACAGAGAATATTATCACATTGACTAGTCATGTCCTCAAACATAGTACATATTTGTTTTAGAGAAATATCCTCAGAGACCTTCTCAGTAACATCAAGGAAAAACAAATGCTTGAAAACTGAAGACATAAGAGTGTTTGCTATGCTCATTATGAAATCTCTTACCTGACTAGCTTGTGGTCATGCTTGTTAAAAAGAACCCTTAATGATGGTTTATAGATGTTGCAGGGGTTTTTTGTTTTCTTTTTTAATGTCTTCAAGGAGTAAAACAACGCATTTTAAAAATAGTGAGATGACTTTTTTACCTTCAACATAAAGGAAGGCAGCAATATCAAGGGGATACTTGCTATGGCTGTTTTTGTGAGATATTATCAGAAAAATGATGACTAGGGTTTTTAGGAGGAGGACACATGGAGAACATGCTAAATCAGAGTTATCATAATCAAATGTTAGAAGCAAATTTCAATTTATTCAGGAAAAACAGGAGTTTTTGGCAGGCTAGAATCTCTGTAATGAATGGAGAATTGGGCTTTGATAGAAAGTAAAGTCATATTGGCATAGTTGAGACCCAGGCTTCAGAAAGTTATGCTAAGGACATTGTTAGTGGAAAAATCATCATAAATACTCTGTCTTGTCCTTGGAAATGTTACTATAGAAAATGGGCTGTGGATCTGCCACATCTGTACACCTGGACATGTTTACCCTCTCACTTCTGGGAATAATCTTTAACCAATCTCACAACTTTTTATGAATCTCTCAAGAGAGAGCATCTTATGCTCTGTGCATAGACTACACCCCCACATTTTGACAAAGAGGAGGAGGCATAGGAAGCGTGTATATCTCCTTTTAGGTGTCTGTCCAGAACAGCAGTTACTACCTGCTGCCAAATTCTACTAGTGGGTATCCTCCAATGTAGGGAAATTAATTAGATGGTGGGCTGCTGAAACATTAACAAAATTGTACTGCAGTAGAGGATTTCTCTTAAAAATTGCTCTAATTGTCATGTTTTATAAATCCTAGACACTTTTTAATTGATTATGAAATTTGTAGGCTAAAGCATAACTAAAAATGCATAAGAATTTAATAGAAAATGTGACTCACACTGTTTCACAGTTATTTGACTCACAGTGAAAGTAGATACTCTTCTCTTCTTCCCTGGTTCTCTATTTTTTAAAATACAGCCATACCCCCTTTTATTGTGCTTTGCTTTATTCCACTTCACAGACATTGTATTTTTTTACCAATTCAGTTAAGTGAAAGACAACCAAATTTATTATTTAAACATCATGGACAATGAGTAATATAGGCTTGTATTCTTAAAAAAAAAGAAGACTCTAATATACATAAGTGAAAAAGGATTCATTATAAGTCTATAGGGTAATCATATCCCACACAATTCCAGAAGTCCACGTGTGTCTCACAGAGATAAAGAGGTGACAGGCAGTTACTCTTTCCTTGTCCATTGTCCTCGTGATTTTATGATTCCATTTTTGCTGCTCTCTACTTCTCTCTCAAATCTTTGCCTTATCTATCCATAGATATTTATTTGATATTTACTGATAAGTTCTCTGCCTTGAATCTACAGAAACTTTTAGTTTAGTTCTCTTTATATGAGAGATTCATTCTATTCTCATTTTAGTCAAAATATGGAGGAAAAATGTAATTATTTGAGTTTTAATCAGGTTTCCACTAGTGATTGCTGGCCATGCTATTGTTGAGGACAAATTCTTCCATGAGACATTTTGTGATCAATGCTTATCTAATGTACTATAGAGTTAAAATACATACGCACCATCCATTCTCACAAAAATATGTGTTTAACAAAGTCCCTTAGCATCATAAACTAGCAAGGTTTACCATGTATGAATTTGACTTCTAACCTTCTCCTCAATAAAGGCAAACCAAAATACCAGGTTTTGGCACTCCGAGATAGATTCACAAAGTTATGTTGAATGTTGTTAAACAGTTTACAAACACATTTCTTCCAAGTTATTGATAATTAAACACACACAATATCAAGCATTGTATGCTATTTAGGACACTAAAAAAAAAGAGCCAAGATCTGTTGCAAGAAGTGAGTCCAGAAGGCTGAATCTAGAATTTGCAGCTGCTTTTGCCCAAGGAAATCTTCTGTTTTTCAATGAAGTGGCTGAGAGTCTGAGCAGAATATTGGAGAAACTCAGAGGTAAGGGAACACAAATTTGAGTTCAGTGACCTGCACATAGGAAAATGTCTTGTAAATCCTCAAAATTTGGGTTGTATTTCATACAAAGGAACTAGAAATACATATCTTTGCAGAGAGTAAAATTTAGTTTTGCATCCTCTAACTCCCTGATTGCGTATATGATTAGAACACTAGAGACTTTTGTCACTTGCCAGAAGGAAATTTAAATTCTCTCTAAAAAAAGTTAACATTTTGTAAGACCTAAAATTACCTGAGAAATATGATATATATAAGTACAGACATACTGAATATGATTAGATCAATTATTGATCTTAGAATTTGGCTGCTGGTCCTGGACAAACCTGATGTAGATTGCAGGAGCAACCAGTAAGTGAGAAAAGGCTTTAGCATATCTCTAAAATTATGCAAAATCCTAACTGGTAGCTGAGTGTAGATGATAATCAAGATGAGATTTCTGGATGTAACTGGTGACCATCCAAAAGAAAGTGAATAGGAACACTATTTATTAACATTATCTCAATAAAAAAAAAACTTTTCCTGTGTACCAGGTTTCTTCTCCATCGTATTTCCTCAAAGCATAGATTTTTATGGATTTTATAATACCAACTATTTCTGAAAGCTTCAGGTCTAACCCTGACAACTCTCTACTTCCCACTAACTCCATATGCATTCTACTTCTCCTATACATAACAGAAAGGGCAGAGTATGAGGATTACAAAATTATTTCAATGTCTACACATTTTATACATTTTCATTTATTTATTTCAAGGAAATATTCTGTAAATACTAATACAGGCACATTGTCTTGTTATACTGATCATGATATAACCATATATTTAAAAATTACTGCAAGAGTTTGAAATAGAAAACATGATTTTTAGGAATGAAAATTGATATAACTGTTCATTGGCATACTTTCAGTAAATACATATTCATAGGTAATCAATATTTTGTAAATTATTTTTGTGTGACATATGTAGTCCAGTGTTACCTACCTAAGGCATCCATTCATCAACAGACTTTTTTTTCCCTACATAAAGTTGCCTATGATTGCTAGAATTACACAAGGGGCTTTTTAATATATAAAACACATTTGTGTATAAGAACATGGATACAATGAAATAGTTTTCTTCCACTATATGCAATCAGTACATAATGCTAAATAAAAAATACTTCTAAACATTGATGAAGATAATTTCGTTACTTGCATGATCACCATAGCATGCAGAAATATACCACGTGTGTATATGTGTTTATATAGATATTGATATTGCTTTTTACTATATCATTGATCATCTTAATTATTCTAAAAAACATTTAATAGTCTTCTATTTGTTATTTACATAACTATATTATGTACAAATCAAGATATTTTTAACATATTCATCACTTTACATAGTTACCATTTGTGTGTCTCAGGGAGAGAGGGGTAAGAACAACCGCCATCTACTCTCTTAGCAAATTTCCAGTATAAAATATGTTATTATTAGCTATAGTCACCATGCTGTACATTAGGTCTCTAGCACTTATTCATCTTGTACCTGAAGGATTGTGTTCTTTAACAAATCTCTCTCCTTTTGCTTTACCTGTTAGCCCGTGGTAACCACTGTTCTACTCCCTGTTGCAATCATTTTGACTTTTTTTAAGAGTCCATGTTTAAGTAAGATCATGCAGTATGTGTCTTTCTGTGTCTGCCTTATTTCACTTAATATAATTTCCTCAAGGTTCATCCATGTAGTGGCAAATGGCAGGATTTCCCTTTTAAATGCTGAATAATAATAGTATTCATACATATACCCACACACACACATACACACACCACATTTTCCTTATTCATCTGTCAATGAACACTTAGTTTGTTATCATATCTTGGCTATTGTGAATAATGCTGCAGTGAACATGGGAATGCAGATAACTCTTTGAGACACTGATTTTCTTTTCTCTGGATATATACCTAGAAGTTGGATTGCTGAATTGTATGATAGTTCTATTTTTAATTTTTTAAAGAATCTCCATACTATTTTCTATAATGGCTGCACCAAATTACAATTCCCCTAGTGGTGTGCAAGGTGTACCTTTCCTCAACGTTCTTGCCGACACTCATCATTTCATTTTTTGATGATAGCCATTCTAACAGGTGTAAGGTGATGTGTGACTCTGTTAGTGTTAAAAAAATGTGGTTATGTACATTTTTTCTGTAGATCCAAAGCTGCATAACTAATATCTTCAAAGGAGAGGGATTATTTGGAATCCAGCTTTGACAAGCTATGAAATTAATATTTTCAAAATTATGCACATTGGGAAAAGATTTGAAACATTCTGCCTTATTAATTTAGAGGATGTTTATATATAAATATTCATCAATAATGTATGCCAGGTTACTAATGTAAACCATCACTGTCTCACTCAAAAAGGGACATATGTTGATCCTACTGGTATTAAACATCTAGCTAATAAAAGTAGGGCATATAAAAATAGTATAAATGACTCTTGGTATATGAGGAATCTAACACAAAACTTACCATAAATCATGTCCATTCCAATTAAGTTAGGGTCCAGAGTAGGATAGTGATGGCAAAACTTCATTTCTTTATTTCTATACCTTTCCCTTATAAATAAGTTTAATTTCTTTCTTCCAATGTCAGATATCAGGAAGTGCTTAAATGATTTGAACAATGAAGTGGGCTATAGAAAATTGAAATTCTTTTATTCACTGAAAATAGCCTAGGAATAATTGTGTATTTATAGCATATTTTAAAACAAACTTTATTAATATGTAAATTAAATAGAAAAATACACCACTTAATGTCAAATTTGATGATTTTTGACAAATGTATACACCTGTGTAACTACCATAGCAATAAAGATGTAGAAAATTGCCGTTACCCCCCAAAAAAAATATCCTTTCCTTAGAAGCCATTTCTTACCTTAACTGTTAGTAACTACACCTACTTTCTGTCATTATCAATTTAAAAGTTTTGCTTCTTCTAGAATGACGTCTTCTAGTAACTGTTACAAATGACCTGAGGGCTAAGAGACAATCAGATACAATGCAATCAAATTAATCTTGTAAATTATTTGAAAAGCAATGGCCTTTTGTTAATTGAAGCAAGGTTGTAATATCTGCTCATGTAATATGTGTGGTATCTATTCTTCAGTGAAACCCTCTGAAGATGTGGGTGACATCAAACTTCCTTCAGTTTCTCTTTTTTTGGTTGTAGACATTATATTAGTAGTATTTTCAAATTTCTAAACTTTAATCTTCACTCAAAGACAGATGCTACTTCTTTATACCTCTTCAAATATTCTTTTTCTTTCTTCTTCTTATTAAGCATTACAAGAAATCTTTAGCGATTTTCAAAGAAATGCACCTGATAAATAAGAGGAAATATGATCTTCTGGGGTTTTTGTGGACAAATCTTTTACATAGATGAGATATGTAGACTCTGGTGTGTTTCTTCTTCTGTTTAATGACACCAGCTCAACCCTGAAAGTGCAACCTCTGCCTTTAGGTAATTCCTCTTGTCTTTTAAAAGCGAATTTTAACTGTTTACTTAAAGAGTGTTTTTTTAAAAATTATATTATGTGTGAAATTCTTCTTAAGGTAAGGATTTTTTTAATAGGCAATGTAATATGCTTTATTTAAAAATATACTCATCCAGTGGAAATCAGGAAAACTAGAAAGGTATAACAATTTGTTAATTTTATAACACTGGATGTTTTGATCGTTAAAGTAGAATAAAAAATAAAGTAAAACAATGGAAAGTATGAATTTAGGTAATTAGAATACATTCAAGAGAATAAGTGCAGTAAATAAATGTAGGGAAAAGTGTAAAAATATTGTATTTTATTATTTCTAAAGCTTTAAAAATATTTAAACATATTTCAAGTCCGAATGCAGCTTAAATTACACAGCATAAGAAAGTTTAATTGAAAACTTTTTTTTCTTTTTGATATATATAGATAATAACGTTTAGCTTTATTAAATTTGATATAAACGATTGATTTATTTTCTACAAAAATCACTTTATGAAAAATAAGTATTTGGTGTTTTCAATAGAAGAAGGAGGAGCAGGAAGAGGACGAGGAGGAAAAGGAGACGAGCAGGAAGAAAGTGAAACACGGGCGCTGCAACACGCACGTGGCACTAACTAAAACTCTAGCAAAGATAAACATACAGCTATCCCGGATGTGAAAACATTGTATCATTCAAGATATAAAAGTTAAAAATAAATAAGTTTTCATTGGAAGAAATACACGTAGAAAATGATCCTGTTTAAATTCGAATCCTGTAGTGGTTTGAATAATGTCTCCCTAAAAGATTCCACCAGAATCTCAGAATGTGACGTTTTTTGGAAACAGGGTCTTTTCAGGTATAATTGAGTGAATACTGTGTTGGATAGGCCCTAACTCTGACACTTGGTGTCCTTATAAGAAAAGAATATGACACACAGAGAAACACACTGATAAAGAGGAGACAGAGACACTGAGAAGGTTATTGTTTGATTTTCATATTATTTTTGTCAATTTTTTTATTGAGGTAAAAGTCACACGACATATAATTAATCATTTAAAGTATCTAATTCAATAGTATCTAAGACATTCACAATGTTGTTCAATCGTCACTATTGTCTAGTTTCAGAAACTTTTTATCATCACAAAAGCAAAGCCTGTGCCGGCTTATTAGTCTTTACTCATTCTCCTCCCCTCAACACGTGGCCGACATTAGTTTGCTTTCTGGTTCTACGGATTTACCTATTCTAGATATTTCATGTAAATTGAACCATACAAGATACGATACTTTGTGTCTAGCTTCTTTCGCGTCGTATAATATTTTAGAGATCCATTCATATTATTGCATGTATCAGTACTATGTATCCAAGGTTAACAGTTATAATGGATAAATAATATTCCCTGTATGGATATACCACATTTGTTTATCCATTGATTCACTGATGGGTATTTGGGTTGTTTCTATTATTTTGTTTGTTTGTTTGTTTTTGCTATTGTGAATAGCGTCCCTATGAATATTTGGCTACAAGTTTTATTTCCAGTAACTTTTAATTCTTTGACATATATACACATAGTCCCTGATTTACCATAGTTTGATTTATAATTTTTCAACTTTATGTTGGTTTATCAGGATGTAACCTCATCTTAAGTTGTCAAGAAATGTCTGTACACAAAAGTAAAATTCCTGGATTATATGTTAACTTTATGTTTAGAGTTAGAGTTTTGTGAGGAATTGTCAAACTGTTTTCCATGGCAAAAACACTATTTTACATTGCTAATACAAATATAAAAGGATTCCAATTTCTGCACATCCTCACCAAGAGTGGTTATTTTCAATTTTTTTGATTATAGCCATCGTTATAGTGCATGTGAAGTGGAACATCATTGTGGTTTTGCAATTTTTAAATAATTAGTGATCTTGAACATCCTTTCATGTACTTGTTACACATTTGTATATCTCGTGCACAGGAATGGTTATGCAATTCCTTTTCCCATTTTTTTAAAAATTTAGTTGTTGGTCTTTCTGTTTTTGAGTAGTAAGATACTACTAGGTACTAGAGTCTGGATACTAGACTCTAACATGTTATACAATTTGAAAATATTTTCTCTCATTCTGTAGATTATCTTTTCACTTTCTTGGTAATGTGCTTTAATGTGCAAAATAATTTTGAAAAATTATAATTTAACTATTTTTATCTTCTGTTGTTTGTGCTTTTGGTGTCATATCTAAGAATCCATCACAAAATACAAAGTCATGAAAAACTACTCCTATGTTTATTTCTGAGTGTTTTATAGTTTTAGCAGTTACATGCAGATCTGTGATCCATTTTGAGTTAATTTTTATATATAGCACGAGGCAGAGGTCCAAATTCATTCTTTTCATGTAGAGAAACTCTTTAATATATCCTGGTATTACAGACCCATTTTTTTGAGATAGTATTCCTTCCCCATTCAATTTCATTTGACCCATTGTCAAAAATCAATTGATTCAAAATATATGTATATATATCTGGGATATATATTTTATTCAGTTGATTTATATGTTTATCCTTATACCAGCACCACATTGTTTTGATTGCCATAGTTTTACAGTCACCTTTGAAATCAGAAAGTTTGTCTTCCAATTTATTCTTTTTTGAAATTCTTTTGACTGTTTTTGATTCTACAATTTCACATGAATATCAGAATAACAGCTTTTTTATTTCTGCAATAAGGACAGTTGTGATTTGATATCAATTGCAATGAAACTTTAGATATTTTGGTAATACTGCCATCTCGATACTTTTGCCTTCAAATTATTTAATAAAGGGTGGTTTTTCATTTGTTTAGTTCTTCTTTAATTTCTTTCAGCAATGGTTTGTAGTTTGCATTGTACATGTCTTGCACCTTCTTGGTTAAGTTCATTCCTAAGTATTATTTGTTTTGATGCTATTGTAGATGAAATTACTTTTTAATTTCAACTTCAGATTGTTCATTGGTAGTGTATAAAAACACAACTGATTTTTATGCATTGATCTCCTATTCTGAAACTTTCCTGAATTTGTTTATTAGCTTGAATATGGATACTTTCATATTTTTTATGTATAAGATTATGTCTTCTGTGAGTTGAGATAATTTTATTTCTTCCTTTCCAGTCTAGATGCCTTCTATGTCTTTTTCTTAACTAATTGCTGTGGCTAGAACCTTCAGTACAATGTTAAATATAAGTGGTAAAGTAGGTTTTCTTGTCTTCTTCCTGATCTTAGGGGTAAAGCTTATAGTTTTTCACCATAGGCATGATATTAACTGTGGGCTTTTAATAAATGCAATTTATATTGAGGAAGTTTACTTCTATTCCTAGTTTGTTGCGTGATTTTATTAAAAAAAAAGATGTTGGATTTTGTCAAACGTTCCTTCTGAATCAATTGAAATAATCACTCAGATATTTTCGTCAGTCTTTTAGTGTGTTCTAACACATTTTGGTCATGAAGTATAATCCTTTTAACATGCTGCTGAATTAGGTATGCTAGAATTTTGGAGGTATTTTTGCATCTATATTCATAAGGCCTGTTTTTCTGTAATTTTCTCTTTCTGTTGGTGTTAATCTGCCTTTGATTTCATGGTAATTCTAGCCTTAAGGAATGAGTTAGGAAATATCTCTTCCTCTACTCTTTTTTGGAAAACCTTAAGAATAATCGGTATTAATTCTTCTATTTAATTTTTGTGGACATGTAATAGTTGTACATATTTTTGGGGTACATGTGATGTTTTGATGCAAGCATATATATGTAATGATCAAAGCAGGGTAACTGGGGCATCCATCACCTCAAACATTCTTCTTTACATTGTTGGTTTAAGTCACCATTGAAACCATCTCACCATAGGCTTCTTTTTTTTGGCGAGGTTTTGATTAATGATTGATTTCCAAAACTTTTTAAAAATTTTATAGTTCTGTTCAGATTATCTATTTATATTTGAAGCAATTTTGGTACTTTTGGTATTTTTAAGGAATTTAGCTATTTCATCAAGATTACCTAATTTGTTGGTGTACAATATCTCATAGTATTATCTTGTTATCCTTTATATACACGTAACATAGCTAGTATACCCCTACTTTCTTCCCGATTGGCATTGGGTTTTCACTCTTTTTTTCTATTTAGTTTATCAACAGTTTGTCGATCTCGTTGATCCTTTCAAAGGACTGACTTTTGGTTTTATTGGGTCTTTCTAGTATTTTTCTATTTCCTATTTTATTTTTCTATGCTCTGATGTTCTGTGAGTCCCTGAATTCCTAAATAATTATTGTTAAATTATTATGGTACACTATTTGTAAAGTTCTAGGGCTTTCAAAAAATGTATAGTGTTGATCAGTTAGTACCAATTTGACGCGCACATATGGAGGTAACATTCATCGGGTGTCGCGCAGTTGGGAGGGGTGAGGAGGGGATGGGTAAAGTCACACCTAATGGGTGCGGTGGGCACTGTCTCGGGGAGGGGCACACTTGTAGCTCTGACTCGGGCCGTGCAAAGGCAATATATGTAACCTAAAGGTTTGTACCCTTATAATATTCTGAAAAATAAAATAAAATAAATATTTGTCCCCCACAAAAAAGTATAGTGTTACATATCCACTGTTACAGTGTCATAGAATATAGTTTTTCCACCTCCAAAACACCCCTTGTGCTTCACCTATTTAACCTTGCCTCCCTCCTGACAGCCCGCCAACCATTAACCTTTTTATTTTCTCTATAATTTTGCCTCTTCCAGAATATTAAATAAGTAAAATCATACAATATGTCACTTTTTCTAAACTGTTTTATTTTACTTGTTAATATTCTTTCAAGAGTCTTCCATACCTTTAAGTGGCTTGATGGCTCATTTATTTTTGTTGATAAATAATATTCCATTGTATGGATGTACCATAGTTTGTTTACCATTCACCTATTGAAAAACATACTATTTGCTTCTAGTTTGAGGCAATTATAAATAAAGTTGCTATAAACATTAGTGTGTAGGTTTTTGTTTCATTATAAGTTTTCAGATCATTTGGATGAATAACTATGAGTGAGTTGGCTGGATTCTTTGGTATGATTATGTTAAGGCTTGTAAAAAACTGCCCAATTGTTTTCCATAGTGCTGTATCATTTTACATTTCCGTTACAATTAATGACAGTTTCTCTTGTGTTTTGTTCTCACCAGCAATTAGTATCGTCATTTAAAAAAAAGTTAGCCATACTGTGTGGTAGTGTCTCATTATAGTTTTTTTGGTAATTGCATATTTAGTTTTATTAGAAACTATCAAACTATTTTCCAGAGAGACTGTACAGTTCTGCATTCCCACCAGTAATGTATGAATGATCCAGTTTCTTTGCATCTTCCCCAGCATTTTGTGTTGTCACTGTTTTTTATTTTAGCCATTCTGATAGGTATGTGGCGATATGTCCTGTGGTTTTGATTGGCCTTTCCCCAATGACTAGTGATGTTGAACATCTCTTCATGTGCTTATTTGCCATCTGCGTGTCCTCTTCAGTGAAATATCCACTCATGTTTTCTGCCTATTTTCAATTGAATTTCAATTCAACTGTTTTTTAATTTTTTTCCTGTAGAGTTTTGAGAGTTCTTTGTGTATTATGGATACTGGTCTTTTGTCAGCCTTGTCATTTGTACATATTTTCTCTCAGTTTGCAACTTGTCTTTTCATCCTCTTAGGGTCATTGGCAGAGCAAAAGTTTTTAATTTGGATGCGATCCACTTTATCAATTTTCCTTTTATGGATAATGCTTTTGTTGTCAAGTCTAAGAACTTTTTGCTTAGCTCTAGATCCCAAAGATTTTCTTTTGTGTTTTTTTCCAAAAGTTTTATGCTATATATTTAAGTCCATGATTACTTTTGTGTTAGTATTTATTATTTGACTTTTAAAACTAGGGATATGTGTTACTTTGGTAAAACAAAAAATCTTGGAAAGAAACCTAAAAGACTCAAGGATTAACACTGGCCCCTGCTACTTGTAATACATTGTACGTATTTCATATTCTGTCCTACCCTCCCTCCTTACACCAGACCTTCCCATCTTGTCCCATAACTTCTCATCCCATCCCGTTTCATTTCATTAAAAAATGCTGATTTTAACCCATTCATTTGATTTCATGACACTCTGCCATATATTCTCATTACAGTTTTAATTTGCATTTTCCTAATAAAAATTGATGTCTATTACTTCTCATATGCATAATTTTCATCACTATATCTTCTTTGTTGAGATACGTGTTTAGCACCATTGCAAATTTTTTAAGTGGGTAGCTTTGTTTCTTATTTTGTAGTTTTAAATTTTTTAACATATGTTGTATAGAATTTTTTTAATCAAATATGTGTTTTGAAACATGTTCTGTGAGTTTGGGGTTTGTCTTTTCCTTCTTATAATAGCATCTTTACAAAACAAAAAGTTTATTTTTTTAATAAAGCACAGTTTATCAATGTTTTCTTTCATGAATTGTGCTTTTACTCTTATAGGTAAACACTCTTTATCAAACCAGAGGTCACATAGGATTTCTCTTATGTTTTTTTCTAGAAGATTGTGTGTTTGAATTTTACATTTAAGTGATTGTTCATTCTTAGTTAACTGTTACATAACATATAAGGCCTTTAGGTCTGTTTCCAAGTTTGTTTGTTTGTTTGGTTTTGTTTTTGCACATTGACATTCAATTGCACCAGCACCATTTGTTGAAAAGACACTCCTTTTTTCACTGAATCCCCTTTGAGGCTTTATCAAAAATTAGTTCACTGTGAAGTTCTATTTTTGAGCTCTCTATTGTGGTTCATTGATCCATGTGTGTATTCTTTTTCCAATACCTCACTCTCTTGACTATAGTAGCTTTATATTAAGCTTTGAAATTAGGTAACGTGAGTCCTCCAACTTTGAGCTTCAATGTTTTTTTTGATGGATCTAGGACATTTTCCTTTCCATATAAATTTGAGAATCAATTTGTCCACATCTACAAAATAGCTTGTTGTGATTATAATTGGAATTGTTTTGAACCTGTAAGTCAAGTTGGGAAGAACTGATATTTGAATAGTATTGAGTCATCTTATTCATGAACTTGGAATACCTTTTCATTTATTTACATTTTTAAAATTTCTTTCATTAGTGTTTTATAGTTTTCTGCATAAAAAAACCTGTAAATATTTTATTAGATTTATATATAGGAAACTGCATTTTTTTGGGGGGGTGGTATTTTTTTTATTTCAAATTCTAGTTATTCATTACTGTTATGTAGAAAGCAATCAAATTTTTGTATTGACCATATATCTTATGACATTGCTATACCTGATTATTAGTACCAGACTTTCTTGATGTGTTATTTTGTTATTTTCTCCATAGATAGATGCCATCTGCAAGTTAATTTAGTTTTCTTCTTTCTTTCTAACTTATACCCTTTTTATCCTTTTTCTTTTCTTGTCTAGCTGCACTATCTAGGTCTTTGTGTATGATGTTGATAATGAGTGATGAGACACGGCATCTTTGCATTTTTTTCAGTATTAGGAAAAAAAGTCTAAACTTTTTCCATTAAGAATGGTGTCAGCTGTGGGTTTTTTGTCCATGTTCCTTATTAATTTGTGAAAGTTCCTCCTCTATTGCTGGTTTATAGAAAGTTCTTTTTTGTTTTAATCATAAATGTATTGGATTTTATCAAATACTTTTCTGCGTCAGTTATTAAGATCATCTATCTGATTTTATTTCACCATGTGATGAATTTTATTGATTGATTTTTCAAAGTTGAATCAGCCTTGTGTATCTAGGGAAAAAACCCACTTGGATATGGTGTATAATTCTGTCCTACCTTAATTTCATTTGCTAACATTTTGTAAATGATTTTTGTGTCTATGCTTATGAAAGATGTTAATCTTTAATTTTTCTTTCTCATAATTTATCTAACTTCATACTAGGGTAATGATTTCTTCATAGAATAAATAAGAACATGTTTTTCTTGCTTCTATGTTAGGGAAGATATAGTAAAATATTAGTATTTTTTCTTTCTTAGATGTGTGGTGGAATTTAGCAGTGCAAAAATCTGGGCTTGCAGATTTATTTTATAGAATGTTAATTATTGATGTAATTCCATTAATACATATACAGAGCTATGCTGCTATGTTTTTCTGTGAATATTGGCAATTTTGTCTTTCAGGATTTGGTCCATTTCATTTAAAGTATCAAAATTTTGTGCCTAGAGTTGTGCATATTTGCCCTTTATTATTCTTTTAACTTAAATGGGATCAGTAGTGGTGATCCAGCTTTTATTTTTGATTAGATAATTTGTGTATCACCTGTTTTCTTTTTCTTAGTTAGCCTTGGTAGACGTTTATTATTTAACTGATCTTCTTAAATAAATACCTTTTGAATTTGTTGATTTTCTATATTGCTCTCCTTTTCTCAAATTTATCAGTTTCTGCTTTAAAACTTATTGATCCTTTATTTCTGTATACATTCATATGTCACATAACTACGTTTTGGTCGACAACAAACCAAATATAAAATGATAGTCACATAAGATGATAATGGAGCTGAAAATTTTCTGTCACCTAGCAACATCATAGCCATCATAAAATTGTACTGCAATGCATTACTCAAAAAGGCTGTGTTTGAGATGGCAAACACCTTTAATCTGGATGTGGATGAAGATGACATTGAGGAGCTCCTAGAGGTTGTTCCTGAGGAATTTACTAATGAAAGTTTAAAAGTTTAGTTTAAAAAGTAAATAAAATTTAAAAAAAATTAAAAAGTTAAAAAATTAAAAAGTTTATAAAGTAAAATTGTTACTGTAAGCTAAGGTTAATTTATTAAAGAAGGAAAATATTTTGTGTAGCCTAAGTGTACAGTGTTTATAAAATCTACGGTATGTACAACAATGTCCTAAGCCATCAAATGCGCTCACAACTCACTCACTCTCTCACCTAGAGCAACTTCCAGTCTTGCAAACTGCATTCATGGTAAGTGTACAGGTGTACCTTTTTTATATTTTATATCATGTTTTTACTGTACTTTTTCTATGTTTAGATATATCTAGATGCACAAATACCATTGTTTTATAATTACCTGCAGTATTCAGTACAGTAACATGCCGTACAGGTTTGTAGCCTAGCAGCAATAGGCTATACCATATAGCCTAAGATGTAGTAGGCTAACCGTCAGATTTGTGCCAGACACTCGTGATCTTCACACATCACAAATTGCTAATGATGCTATTTTCAGGCATACTTTATGAGTTGGCAGACATGATCTACTTTAGTTAAATTATATCATTCTTTCACTCTTTCCTAAGGTGGAACCTTTAGTTTATTTATTTTAGACTTCTTTCCAGATATCACTTAATGCATAAATTTTTCTATAACACTTATAATTTTCCTACAAATTTTGCTAAGTTGTATTTTTGTTTAACTCAAATATCACTTAATTTCTCTTGCCACTTCTTCTTTGATCCATTCTTTATTTAAATGTGTGTCATTTAATTTCCAAATAATTGAATATGGCCCAGATATTTTTATGTTATATTTATATGAGATATATTAAATTTTGTGAGTGAGATAGTGCCCACAATATTGTCTATTATGGAGAATATTCCATGTGAGCTTGAGAAGGATCTGTGTTCTACTGTTTCTTGTTGGAGAATTTTATAAAATTTAATTATATTAAATTGATTGATAGTGTTGTTCAGGCCAACAGTATCCTTAAAAATTTTTTTCCTACTTAATCTACTAATAATTGACAGAGAGTAGATTGAGTCCTGTAACTAAAATAGTGTACTTGTTTAATTCTCCTTTCAGTCCTATCAGCTTTCGCCTCATGTGTTTTTTTGATATTCTTTTGTCATACATTTATAATATTGCTATGATGTCTTGAAAAATTAACCATGTTATCATTATGTATTGCCCTGTTTAATCTTTCTTGTAAAAATTTTTTGTTTAAAATTAATATAGCTATTCCAGCTTTCTTTTGTGTTTGTAGGGTGTATATTTCTCCATCTCTTTACTTTTTTTTCCATCAAGCCCCCAGAAGTCAGTCCATCTCTTTACTTTTAAACACATATGAATCTTTATACTATAGTGAGTTTCTTGAAGAAAATTGAAGATTGAGTTTTGTTTTGTTCTTTTAAAATCTACTCTGATAATCTTTTAATTAATTGTTTAGATAATTTACACTTAAAGTGATTATACCTGGTTAAGATGGCAGTACCCCCTGGACGAGATCCAGCCTCTCTGTGTGAAAGAACTGCGCCCAGCAGCAGCAGCAGCAGCAGAGCTCAGCAAAGAACCCCAGGCCTCACCCAGGAAGGCAACCCCACCATGGATTGTTCCAGTTCATCTGACTCTTACTTCTCCAAGCTCCACCAGTTCCAGGGCTGTCATGCTCCTTTACTGGAAGGATCTCAAAAAGTGGGATGAGTTTGAAGATATTTTAGAAGAGAGAAGGCATGTCAGTGACTTGAAATTTGCAACGAAATGCTATACACCTCTCGTCTATAAGAGAATGACTACATGTGAGCCCACTGATATTAAATGTAGTGTTCTCAATTTTGAAGAGATTCATTATGTCATCAAACAGCTTTCCAAGGAATCCCTTCAATCAGTCGATGTCCTCCAAGAGGAAGTTAATAAGATCTTGAATGAAATCAGTCACAAACTGTGTCTGGGAGCCTTTCGTTTTTTTGCCTTTGCCTAAAGCAAAATATGTAAACAAATTTTCTCGAAGGTATGTGTAAATGAAGAAGGTATTCAGAAAATACAACAAGCCATCCAAGAGCATCCTGTTGTTCTACTGCCTAGTGATGGAAGTTACATTGACTTCCTGATGTTGTCTTTTCTTTTATACAACTATCACTTACCTGTGCCAGTTACAGCAGCAGGAATGGACTTCCTGGGAATGAAAATGGTTGCTGAGCTGCTGTGAATGTTCGGTGCCTTTTTCATGCTGCGTACCTTTGGTGGCAGTAAACTTTACTGGGCTGTATTCTCTGAGTATGTAAAAAGTATGTTACAGAATGGTTATGCTCCTGTTGAATTTTTCCTTGAGGGGGCAGGAATCTGCTCTGTCAAGACATTGACTCCTACATTTGGTCTGCTGAATATTGTGATGGAGCCATTTTTTAAAAGATAAGTTTTTGATACCTACCTTGTTCTAATTAGCATCAGTTAGGATAAGATATTGGAAGAAACTCTTTATGAATATGAGCTTCTAGGGGTTCCTAAGCCAAAAGAATCTACAACTGGCCACTTGAAAGCCAGAAGAATTCTCTTTCAAAATTTTGGATGCATCCATGTATACTTTGGAGAGCCTGTGTCACTTTGATCTCTGGCAGCTGGGAGAATGAGTCAGAGTCCATATAACTTGGTTCAAAGATATATTCCTCAGAAATAATCTGCAGGTATGCATGTCTTTGTTACTGAAGTTTTCTACAAAATGCAGCTTCTGAAAATTGAAATCCCGTTTTGAGCCCCTGGTCCCTAATAGTTGCTGTTCTAGTTCAGAACCGGCCATCCATGGACTTTGATGCTCTGGTGGAAAAGACTTTATGGCTGAAAGGCTTAACCCAGGTGTTCGGGGGGGTTTCTCATTTGGCCCAGTAACGAACCTGCTGAATAAGTCCAGTCTAGCATTCTTCTGCATTCCAACATTGCCTTGTCAGAGACCAGGTGATTCTGAAAGTGGACTCTGGAGACTCAGAAGTGGTCAATGGACTTATTTTCCAGTACATCACTCTCCTCATGTGCTCAGCTTGCTCAACATTTTTGTCCATCCTTCCTTAGTAGCTATAGCATTGCAGATGACACCTGGGTTCAGGAAAGAGGATGTCTACAGTTGCTTTCATTTCCTACATGATGTTTTTTCAGATGAGTTCATCTTCTTTCCAGGAAACACACTAAAGGGCTTTGAAGAAGGCTGTTACCTGCTTTGTAAAACAGAGGCCATACAAGTGACTATGAGGGACACCTTAGTTACAGAGAAAGGAAATACTGTGTTAGAATTTTTAATAGGACTCTTTAAGCTTTTTGTGGAATATTATCAGATAATTTGCAAACACATCTTGAGTGAAGAAGAGGGCTACTTCAGTGAGAGACAGTACTTGCCTGCAGTCAGAAAATTCACAAGTCAACCTCTTGATCAAGGTGCCTCTCAGCGTTATGATGTACTGTCTTCTGATTTGCAGAAAAATGCCTTAGCAGCTTTTGTGAGGCTTGGTGTGGTGGAGAAGAAGGTAAATGATGATTACATATTTAATGTGAATAAACCTGCCATAACCAAATTAGAAGAAATGCTTGGTGCTAAGACACCAGTAGGAAAACCAGCCACTGTAAAACTTTAATAATCATCGCTAGTTGCGGAAAATTTGGTCACGTAATTGCTTTCATCAAAGGACTTTTATTACAACAAACAGGGAAGTAAAGGAAGAGACACATCTCGTACTTCGTAAGACTTTGAGAACAGTAGACTTAATAGAGAGGAAGCAGTGATCATTGTAAGCAGTCAGTGTGATCTTTCCCACCACAGTGATTAAAAGGCATTTGTATCCAACACTGTGTGTGTTTTAAGTAAAACAATCTTTTAGAAACATGTTTAGAAAAGCAAAGCTAAACTCCTATTTCATTAACACTTTTCAACTTAACTACATGTATTAAATTTTTATGTTGACTTTGGAATTAAAGTGTGACATCAACACTAAAGGATCTGGCTATTAAAAGAAAAGTACTGAAAAAAATAAAGTGTTAACATTAATATTATATATTTTAATTTTTATATTTGTTGCATTTTCCTTTACACTTCTTTTTCTTAAAGTATTTTCTATAGTTTGATTTCCTCTCTTAATACCTTAATTATACTTTTTATTGTTTTTGTGATTGCTCTAGAGTTGTTACTATCTATTAGAACCCATCTAAATCCTCTACAAAAATAACACTACAGCACATGCAGTGCAAGTAACATAAGCGACTATGCCAAATTCCTCTCTCCCATCCTGTATAATATTGTGGCCACTCATTTCACTTACCTATATGCTATAATCACCCAGCATATTATTACTGCCATTGACTTAGAAGTTATTTTTAGATCAATTAAGAATTAAAATATAAAAAGGTTGTATGTTTCCTTTATTCGTTCTTTTCCTGACATGTTTTCTCTTTATGTAGACCATTGTTTCTGATGTATATCATTTTCTTTCTGCCTAAAGAATTTCTAAAATTTCTTGCATGGTAGTTACGCTGTTGATGAAATGTCTTAATTTTTCATTTTTTTTCTGAAAGAGTATTTCCCTCTCACTTTTGAACTATAATTTTTCTGAATATATAATTCTAGGTTGATGATTTTGTTTTATTTGTTTTTCCCTCTATCAATATTTTATATATTTCAACTCTATTCTTGCTTGTGTGATTTTTGAAAAGTTTTATTTTGTTTCATTTGATACATAATAAATATACATATTTATGGGGTAAAGTGTAATGTTTCAATACATGTATACATTGTTTAGTGATCAAAGCAGGGTAACTAGCATATCCACCGCTTCAAACGTTTATCATTTCTTTGTTGTGAAAGTATTCAAAATTCTCATTTCTAATTATTTTGAATTATATAATACCTTATCATTAACTATAGTAAACCTACTGTGCAATAGAACACCAGAACTTTTTCCTCCCATTTCACTGCGACTTTGTGCGCATTGACCAATCTCTTCCCATCTCTCCTCACCCTCCCCAGCCTCTGGTAAGCACTATTCTACTCTCTACTTCTATGAATTCAACGTTTTTAGATTCCAAATATGTGTGAGATCATGCAGTATTTGTCCTTCTGTGCTTGGCTTATTTTACTTAACATAATGTCCTTTAGGTTCACGCATGTTGTTGCAAATTATAGGATTTAATTTTTTGTGGTTGAATATTATCCCATTGTGTGTATATACCATATTTTCTTTATCCTTTTATCTGTTGATGGACATTTAGGTTGATAACATATTTTGACTATTTTGCATAGTGCTGCATTGAACATGGAAGTGTAGATACCTCTTTGAAATACTGATTTGATTTTCTTTAAATATATATTCAGTAGAAAATTGTTGGATCATGTGCTAGATATATTCTGAATTTTTTGAGGAACATCCATGCTGTTGTCCATAATGGCTATACTAACTTGCATTCCCACCAACAGTATATGAGTTCCCCTTTCTCCATATCTTCACCAAGATTTATTATTATTATTTTTTGTCTTTTGAGTAATAGCCATTATAACTGGGGTGAGTGATATCTCTTTGTGGTTTTGATTTGCATTTCCCTAATGATTAGTGATGTTAAGGATTTTTTATATACATCTTGGCCATTTGTATGTCTTATTTTGAAAAATATCTTTTGCCCATTTTTAAATTGAATTATTTGTGGAGCTTTGCTATTCATTTGTTTGAGTTCTTTCTATATTCTAGATTAACACATTGTCAGATGCATAGATTGCAAATACTTTCTCCCATTCTGTAGGTTGTCTCCTCTCTCTGTTGATTGTTTATTTTGGTGTGCATAAGCCTCTTAGTTTGATGCATTTGTTTCATTTTTACTTTTGTTTCTTATTCTAAAATTTGTATGGAGTCAGAAAAGACCACAGATAGTCAAATCAATCTTGAGCAAAAAGAACAAAGCTGGAGGCAACGTACTCAGTAATAAATTCATGCATTTCCAGCCAACTAATTTTTGACAATGATACCAAGAACACACTGAGGAAAGGACAGTGTCTTCAATAATTGTTCTGGGAAAATAGTATATCCAGATGCAGAAGAACGAAACTAGACCCCTACCTCTCACCATATATACAAATAAACTCAAATGGATTAAAGAATTAAATTAAATACATGACTCCAAACTATAAAACTACTAGTGGGAAACATAGAGGAAATACTTCCTGACATTGGTTTTGGCAAGGATTTTTGAAGAATATTTCAAAAGCTTGCATGATTTTTGATGAAAAATCCTGTGTAATGCTACCTAAGGAAACCATTCCCCGGCTTTTTTCGAGATTTTTCTCTTCGTCTTTGGTTTTCTTCAGTTTGAATATAATATACCTCATTGTGGTTCTTTTGTCTGCTTGTTAAGTTGCCAAAACCAATGTCAGGAAGTATTTCCTCTATGTTTCCCACTAGTTTGTTTTGTTTTGTTTTGGTTTTGATGCTTATCCTGCTTCTTGTTCCCTGAGCTTCTACTTTGTGGTTTGGTGTATTAATTTTGAAAATCTTGACTAATATTATTCAATTTTTCCTGCTCCAATATCTCTTCCTTCTTCTTCTGGTATTTTAATTAAGTTTATTTGGCACCTTTTGCAATTGTCTCACAGTTCTTAGATATTCTGGGTTTTTTTCTATTTATTTATATATATGTATATATATTTTTCTCTTTGCTCTTCAATTTGGGAAGCTGACCTGTCTTGGCCTATATTAAGGTTCAGTAATTGTTTTTCCATCTTTGTCAAGTCAACTCATTATTTCATCAAAGGCATTTCTTTATTTAGTTACAATCTTTTCAATTTTAATTTCTAACGTTTAATTTTGATTCTTACATTTCCATTTCTGTGCTTACAAAACCTACACATTATTGCACATTGTAATGTTTTAAATAAAGCCCTTAATAGTAATTATTTTTATTTTAAAATTCCCTGTCTGATAATCCCAACATTTCTACCAAGTTTGAGTCTGATCTGATGATTGTGCTTTTACTTGCTTTTTGGCATGTCTTGTTATTTTGTTTTGAAAGTTGTGCAGGTTTTATCAGTTCATGGGAAATGATGTAAATAGGGCTTTTGCATGAGTATGCAACAATGTGACTAGAAATTACACTTTAATATTTGTTGTAGCTGTAAGTGCCAGAAACTTCAATTTCCTCTGGTGTTTTTACATTTGTCTTTACTCTTGACCTTAGTTTTCGTACATCCTCCTCAGAGAGAGTCTGTGTGGTATGACTCTTTCAATTTTAATACACTGTTACTATACTGGAGTTATGCTGGTATAGAATAAAGTGTGAAGAAGGGGGAGCTTTCTGTAATCATCTAATTAAATCTCAAGTGGTATTGCTTTTTTTGGTTTTTTTTTTTAACCTTTGTCACTTACTACCTTCCTTGCCTACAGTATTGCCAACATATTTCCTTCAAGCCCTGGTCTTGCAAACTATGTGTTATTTTCCCCCAGGTGAGACAGAAAAGTCAATCGAGGCTGGAGTGGGGAAAATGTCCTTCTCCCAGCTCAGGAATCACAGAGATGACCTGTACCTCAGTTCTTTACTTGGTTCAAGAATGATCATTATTTTTTAGTTCATCTAGTTTTTTTTTTTTTATTATTCTATAGACAGGAGTGATGACTCCCAAGCTCTTCAAACATCAAAGCCCAAACTGAAAGACCTTCACTATAGTTTTTGAAGTTCTCTTTTTAAATTGTTCTTAGGAAAGAATTATGACCCAAAAAAACACGCTTATAACTCTAGAGTTGTATCTTATTTAAAATTTTGTTACTATATAGTCTATGGATTGGTATTAATCCTAAATCCAAGATTTACCATCAAACATAAAAATGGTATTATTTAAGTGGGAGTAACATCAACTCAAAATTCAATTGTTCATGCAAATTTTAAAATGCTTAATAATAATTGTGTGTCTGCATGCATGTACACATTAATATTAACAAATAGGCCTAAAGAAGATAATATGCGTGACATAGGAGGGAAATTTGTCAAGAAACATTTACTCCCTATCTGCTCCCTAGGTTTGAGATTAGACATCTGGCTTGCTTCAGTCAAAAAAGAGCGAAGAGGTGAGACACAAGCAAAGTCTTTAAATATGGTCCAGGGGGTTGTCATGTCTTTTTGTCCTTCTGGATCTGTCATCTAAAGAAAGTAACTTGAGTAGTCGCCAACGATTTAAGGAGAGCAAGGAAATATCTGGAGGAGATCTGAATCTGATCTTCAGCCTGACACTAAGTCAAGACTATCATACCTGAGTCTGGCAGAGCAAAAGCTGCCCCTCAAACATGGGAGTATAAATATTAATGTTGCTAAAAGCCACTGAGAATTAGAACTTGTTTATTACACAGCATAAAATGGCTCACTAAAAATGTTATACTATCTAGAGTATGTTAGATTATATATAAATATATTGATATATAATTGTACCACATGGTAAGAAATGTTTACATTTCACTTACATAATAATTACACACAATTGACTAATTTGAGAAGTAAACACTCCCTTTTTATTTAGCATATGAAGCAAAGTTTTACATAACTCTCATAATAAATGAAGATAAATCAAATTGTGTAAATGAAAGGACTTTTTAATATCTTGGCATTTCCAAAAGATTTGTAGGGGAAATATATTGATTTAAGAATTTTGAGGTAAATTATAAATGACAAGGATTTTAAGTGCTAGCAAAACATTTAGAAGAAGCCAAGATTAATTAAGCAAGATTTAAAATGTTCTATTTTTTTAAAGAAAATATAGGTCATGAATATAATTTTAAGAGTGTCATAATTTGTTTGAATCAAAATATTTGAAGCATTTTTCATTCCATCCAGATTCTACATTTTCACAGTTTTCTTAACATTATGAAATAAATTTGAAAGTATTGTAAATCTTTAATATTTTAAAATTTTAGTACCTCATCAAAAATATAAATGCCATTCATGTTAATTTTAGCTTGCTGGTAATACATTCTGTGTAGTTATTCATCAAATAATTACTATATAGTGCACACAGCATAAATCCATTTCAATGTAATTTTTTTTTAGTGAGAGTTATAAACTGTAAAATCACGGGCATCACAGAGCATATAACTCAAGAAAGAGATAATTCTATTTTGTCAAAATCAAATCAATCACTGTCTTATTTTTAAAATGAAATCAAAGTTTTGCTATGTCTTCTTAATTTTTAATTACAGCATAATTCAAAAAATTGAACATTTCGCTTATATAGAAAATATTTATTTACAACAGTGCTGCAATCTATCATGGAAGCAATAACATTTGCTTAGACTTATGAGATATGTGACTAGATTAAACATGATAAAATAATTTTTTGGGGTAATTTTTCCATCTTTCTTTCCAGTGCCACATTTTTTCAATGTTGTATATATTGAGATTGCTTTTTTCTTATTTTAGAACAGGAAAAGATGTGATTGTCTCCAAATGTATTCTCCCTAAACACTTTTTCACACTTCCTCTCTAAAGAAGTTGTCTATTCCTGGAAGAGTTAAAATAATCCAGCCAGAGAAAATGACTCAGAGCAATAAGCTCTTAAGTTATATCCAACATTTAGTAGCTAAACATTTGTCTTTTTAAAAAATTTACTTTTTTTATTTCAAGAGATTTAGGGGGTACAACTTGAGTTTCGTTACATGCGTATTTTGTATAGTGGTTAAGTCTGGGGTTTAGGTGTACCCATAATGCAAATGGTATACATTGTACCAATAAGTAATTTTTTATCCCTCACCTCCCTCCCAACTTCTCCCCACTTTCTGAATCTAGTCCATTATGCCCCTCTGCATGACCATGCCTACTCATAGTTTAGCTACCACTTATAAGTGACAAAACATGGTATTTGGGTTTTGTTCCTGAGTTTCTTCACTTAGAATAATGGCCTCCAGTTCCATCCAAGTTGCTGCAAAAAACATTATTTCATTATTTTTTAAGGCTGACTAGTATTCCGTTGTATATATACCATATGTTCTTTATCCAGTTCTAGGTTGATAGGCACTTAGCTTGATTCCATATCTTTGTGATTACGAATTGTGCTTCAATAAATATATGAGTGCAGGTATCTTTTTGATATAATTATTTGTTTTTCTTTGAGTAGATACCCAGTAGTGGGATTAATGGATCAAATGGTAGATCTGCTTTTAGTTCTTTAGGAAGTCTCCATCCATACTGATTTCCACAGAGGTTGTATAAATTTACATTCACAACAAGAGTGTATGAGCATTCCTTTTTCACCAAATCCACACCAATATCAATGGTTTTTGACGTTAAAAATAGTCAATCTGATTAGAGTAAGGTGATATCTCATTGTGATTTTAATTTGCATTTCTCTGACCATTAATGATGTTGAGCGTTTTTTCATGTTTGTTGGCCATTTGTATATATTCTTTAAACAATGTCTATTTATATTGTTTACCCATTTTTAGGGATTTTTTTTTCTTGCTGAGTTGTTTGAGTTCTTTCAGATTCTGGATACTAGTCTTTTTGCAGATGCATAGTTCATAAATATTTTCTCCTATCCTGTAGGTTTTCTATATACTCTGTTTATTCTTTCTTTTGCTGTACAGAGGTTTTTAGTCTAAGTCTCATTTGATTATTGTTGCTTTTGTTTCCTTTGCTTTTGTGGTCTAAGTCATATATTATTTACCTCATCCAATATCCAGAAGAGTTTTTCCTAGGTTTTCTTCTAGAATTTTTATGGTTTCAGGTCTTACTCTTAAATATTTATTCTACCTTGAGTTAACTTTTTATATGGTGAGAAATAAGAATCCAGTTTCATTCTTCTGCATATGGCTATCCAATTTTCCCAGCACCATTTATTCAATAGGGAGTCCTTTCCCCAGAGTATGTTTTTGTTTACTTTGTTAAAGATCTGTTGGTTATAGGTATATGGCTTTATTACTGGATTCTCTATTCTGTTTCATTGATCTATGTGTCTAATTTTATACCAGTATCATGCTATTTTGATTACAAGAGTATTGTAGTATAATTTGAAGTCAGGTGATATGATGCTTCCAGTTTTTTTTTCTTTTTGCTTAAGATTGGTATAGCTATTCATGCTTTTTTTGTTCCGTATGAATATTAGGATTGCTTTTTCTAATTCTGTGAAAAATGATGTTGGTATTTTGATAAGAATTGCATTGAATCTCTAGATTTCTTTGGGCAATATGGTGACTTTGATAATATTGATGTTTTCAATCCATGAGCATGGGATGTTTATCCATTTGTGTCATCTACAATTTCTTTCATCAGTCTTTTTGTAGTTTTCCTTGTAGAGATCATTCGCCTACTTCATTAAATATGTTCCTAGCTATTTTTTGCCATTATTGTAAATGGGATTGAGGTCTAGGTTTGGTTCTTACCTTGGTTGTTATTGTCATATAGAAATGCTACTGCTTTGAGTATGTTGATTTTGTAACCTGACGCTTCACTGAATTCATTTACAAAAACAAACAAGACCCAAAGCAAGCAGAAGAAAAGAAGTAGCAAATATTAGAGCAGAACTAAAGAATATTGAAACCAAAAATACAAGGCATCAACGACATGAAAAGTGGGTTTTTTAAAAAGATAAACAAAATTGATACATCACTATCTGGATTAAGCAAGAAGAGAAGAGAAAAGATTCAAATAACCTCAATCAGAAATGAAAAAGAGACTTTACCACTGATACCACAGAAATCCAAAATGCCATCTGAGAATACTATGAACATGTCTACACCCACAAACTAGAAAATATAGAGGAAATGGATAAATTCCTGAAAACATACAACCTCCCAAGCTTGAATCAGGAAGAAGTAGAAATCCTAAATAGACCAATAATGAGTAGTGAGACTGAATCAGTAATAAAAAATCTCCCAACAAAAAAAGCCCAGGACCAGAGTCATGGTTAAATTCTACCAGACCTACAGAGAACTGGTACCAGTCCTACTGAAATGGTTCCAAAAGACCAAGAAGGAGGGAACCATTCCTAGTTCTTACTATGAAGCCAGTATCACCCAATACACAAGCCAGATAAGGGTATAACAAAGGAAACTACAGACTCCTGTCCCTCATGAACATAGATGCAAAAATCCTCAACCATATATTAGTAAACTAAATCCAACAGCACACCAAAAAGATAATTGACCACTATCAAGTGAATTTCATCCCATGAATGCAAGGATATTTCAATATATGCAAGTCAATAAATGTGATTCACTACATAAAAAGAATTAATAACAAAAACCATATGATCATCTCCATAGATTCAGAAAAAGCAATTGATAAAAAATAGCCTCAACAAGCAGGCATAAAAGGAACATACCTAAAAATCATAAAAGCCATATATAACAAACCCATAGCCAACATCATTTGGAACAGTGAAAAGTTGAAAGCTCTTCCCCTAAGAACTAAAATAAGACAAGGGTGACCACTTTCACCACTTCTATTCAACATAGTACTAGAAGTCCTAGTCAGAACAATTAGGCAAGAGAAAGAAATAAAGGACGTCCAAATTGGCAAGAGAAATCAAATTATCTCTTTGGCTGATAATATGATCTTATACCTAGAAAACACAAAAAATTCCTCCAAACATCTGTTTATTTTAAAATAAATCTATTATAAGTAGATAATGACAAAAATGTTTAACTGTATGTGCCTTTAAATACAAATGAATCTTTCAATTTTTCTTTCTAAATTATAATATAATTATTGATATTACTACCTCTATATTAAAGAGATAAAGAGGGCCATTTTTTAGTGATAAAAGGTTCAATTTATCAAGAGCACATAACAATTCCATAAGTTTATGGCATTTAATAACAAATCTTCAAAATATATGCAGTAAAAACTGATTAAACTACCATGAGAAATAGCAAATTATAAATTATAGTCAAAGACTTCAAAACTGCCCTTTTTCTAATTGATAGATCAAGCAGATGCAAAAACAGTAAGGATATAGATGATCTGAACAGCACTATCAACCAGTTTGACTAGTTGACATTTATAGCACACTCCACCCAACAACAGTATAATACATATTACATTCAAATGCAAAGATGCTTTTACCAAATTATGCCATATTCTGGGCTCTAGAAGAAGTCTATATAAAATATATAAATATTTAATCAAGCAAAGCATACTGTCAGATCACAATGACATTAAATTAGAAATCAGGAACAGAATGCTATCTGGAAAATATTCCCAAATATGGGGAATTTACAATAGACACCTTAAAATAACTGATTGGTCAAAGAAGAAATCAAAAGGAAACTTAGAAAATATTTTGAACAGAATGAAAAGAAAAATAATTCAATATATCTAAATTTATCAAAAGCATTCTAAGTAGTACTTAGAATGTACTTTATAGCACTGAAAACCTATATAAGAAAAATATCTCAAATTAATGAATTCAGGCTTCCCTTAAGAAACTAAAAAAGAAGAGTCAATGTAATCTAATCTAAGCAAGAAGAAAGAAAATAATGAAGATCAAAATGGAAATTAATAAAAATTAAAACAGAAAAAAATTTTTAAAATAAAATTTACATTGAGTTTTTGTAAATTTATATTTAAATTTCAGAAAATTATGGGGTACAAACACTTTGGTTACATATATTGCCTATGCACTTCCCAAGACAGAGCTATAATCATGCCCATCCTCCAGACAGTGTGCCCTGCACCCATTAGGTGTGAGTTTACCCATCCCCTCCACCCTCCTCCCACCTGCCTGACTCCTGATGAATATTATTTCCATGTGTGCACATAAGTATTGATCAGTCAGTACCAATTTGATGGTGAGTACCAGTGGTGCTTGTTTTTCCACTCTTGTGATACTTCACTTCAAAGAATTGGCTCTAGCTCTATCCAGGATAATAGGAGAGGAATTAATTCACCATTTTTTTTATGGCTGAGTAGTACTCCATCATATACATTTACCACATTTTATTAATACACTCATGTACAGATGGGCCAAAACAGCATGATACTGGCACAAGAATACAGACATAGACCAATGGAACAGGACTGAGAACCCAGATATAAAACCATCCTCATATTGTCACCTGATCTTTGACAAAGTAGACAAAAACATACACTGGGGAAAAGAATCCCTATTCAATAAATGGTGCTGGGAAAATTGGATAACCACATGTAGAAGACTGAAATTAGATCCACACCTCTCATGTCTCACAAAATTCAACACACGATGGATAGAAGACTTAAACCCAAGACATGAAACCATAAGAATTCTAGAAGAAAACATTGACAAACTCTTATAGACATTGGCCTAGACAAAGAATTTATGAAGAAGACCCCCAAAGAAATCACAGCAGCAACAAAAATAATTAAATGGGACCTGATCTTCACAGCCAAGGAAACTATCACTAGAGTGAACAGACAACCTACAGAATGGGAGAAAATATTTGCATGCAACACATCTGATAAAGGGCTGATAACCAGAATCTACACAGAACTTAGGAAAATCAACAAGAAAAATTCAAACAACCCCATTAAAAAGTGGGCAAAGGACATGACCAGAAACTTTTCAAAAGAAGACAGAATAATGGCCCACAAACATATAAAAAAAATTTTTCAACTTCTCTAATCGTCAGGGAAATGCAAATCAAAACCACAATGAGATATCATTTAACTTCAGTGACAACTGGATTTTATCAAAAAGTCCCAAAACAACAAATGTTGGTGTGGATTCAGACAGATAGGAACACTCATACACTGCTTGTGGGACTGCAAATTAGTTCACACTCTATGGGAAGTAATATGGAGATACCTCAAGAATTAAAAGTAGAGCTACCATTTGATCCAGCAATCCCACCACATGGTTTTGATCCCAAAGGAAAAATAGACATTCTATAATAAAGACATGTGCACTCGAATGTTTATAGCAGCATAATTCACAATTACATTTATTTTTTTAAAAATATAAAATATATTTATAAATCTCCAGACAAAATAACCAGGGAAAAAAGAGTTATAAAAAGGGAGAGAGAGAAAGAGAGTAAGAGTGAGAGCCGGATAGAGATAGAAGACATAAATTACCAATATTGGTTAACTTACCTAGTCATTTGGCCAACTGGTCTTTTTTTCTTCTATTTGCTTACATTTTTTTGGAGGTTAAGTAAAGATTAGTTTGTTATATATACTTTATTGTATTATTTTATAAATTATAACACCATAACAAAAATACATGTTTAATTTTTGGAAAACATACCAATCACTTATTAATTCATTCAGCACTACCCAGAGAGTGTTCTAGGTCTTGGATATAAGGAATTGAAAAAAATAAATATATATATATATACACATGCACATATAAATTCTGCTGTTATCATAGAGAAATATAAATAAATATAATATATTGCATTTCAGAGTGTGGGAAGTGGTATGACAAACAATAAAAACACAAAAGAATGAAGGAACGTAGAGAATTAGTTGGCATGGCTGGTGTATATGTGTCTGTGGCCAGAGTAGTTTGTTAAGAGAAAAATGGTTGCTTCTTTGTCTCACACAGCCTAATTAGAATTAAGATCTGGAAAATGAAAAATTATCTACTATTTATTCCAATCTTCCAAAGGTGACTGTCATAAAAATGGACAGCAGTCATCATGGCATTAGTTGTGATGGCTTCAGGATTAAAATAAATTGTATATCTAAATAGTGTTGCTAACATCAAAATCAAAATCTTGGCAAGATATGCAAAAATATAACATTTGACTGCTTTCAAATTTTCAATATACAATCTAAATTTAAGACTTAAACTCTTTGAGATTATTCAAGAATGTGTTACAGGTTCTATGCACATATCCAATTGTAGTCACAAAAAGGATTTTTAAAAGCATTTGTCACTATTCACCAGAGAACAGTACCATAAGAAAGAATTTGACACTGAAGGAAAGTAATAGTATGCCCGTATTTTTTCTTCTATATCAAAATCCACATTAATACATCCATAAAAAGTACATTTCAATAGTGCTTTTCAAATAACTGCTTTTTTTTCTGAAACAGTATATGTTGGCTATCTTAAGTAGTCAAGTAAAATAAATAGAACAAATTATTTTACATTTTCATTAGCCAATGCGTAAAAATATATATTTTTAAATAAGATAGGGTCTTACATAAATCATTTAAATTATAGTTTTAACTCTTCATCAATATCACTACTTTTACTCATTTTTACATAAAAATACTTTTTTATTATTATAAGTTGATATATAAAAAAGAAAGGGATTGTTTTATTTATAACATTCAGGGAAAGGCCAAGCTCATAATTCAAGGTCTTGATTCTTCAGAGCATGTAATCCTTAATCTACCTGAAAAAGTTTTATGATGTCAGTAGCAGTACCACCTGAGTGAATCTGAATTACATTCAATCCCAAACCATATTTTATTCCCTGTTTCAAAATCTAATCTGTCCCAACAGAACCAATAGAATTTCCAAAATCACATTTCAGTCAACATTTTCCCCACAAGTGAAAAATTATATTTTCTGAATTCTATTGTTTTATACTGTATGCCATTCTCTCTTATTTTCCTCCATAACCATATATCCATGTGGAATTTCAGTACATAATGTCTGATCCACCTTTAGGTAGTACATTTAAATGGTGCATCATTTGCTATCTGGAGTTTGTAATAAATGCATTTTAGTTGTAATTTTATAGCTGAAAGAGAACATTAATAATCAGAAATAAGAATGCCTAACATTCTTTCTTAGTTAAGTATGTATTAGTTAATTAGATCATAATGTAAATGTTTATTAAAATGCAGGGAATATGATGAGAGTATAATAAATTTAAAATGTATCCATATTTATTTCTATCTGTTTCAGTTTTCCCAAAAACGTAAGTGTTATAAAGTGTATATGAGCCATAATTTCAATATTTCCATATGTTTTTCTAAAAAATATTTAATATATAAATTCTACCATAAACAATTTGTCTTCTTTAGCTCTCATATATTGTAATAGATAGATAAAAATTAGTAATAGCTCAGTATTTGTTGTTATGTGAGTTTAAAAATTTGATACTAGAACAATAACAAAAATTAAGGAGAAAATGCAAATTGTTGGGTACCTTTTGAAAGTAAATAGACTTGGTTTTTAAAGTTGAGCTTTTCAACTTGGGCTATGCATGTGGTATACAGTGATTGGGGATTAGGATTAAGAAAAATTATAGGAAAATCACAACATATATTTCTGGGACAAGAATTGTCCTCTATGGTAACAAATTTGCATCATTATTAGCATATTTAAGCAAACAGATATATAATGAAAGACAATATTAAAATGGAGCATTATTATTATTGAGAGGTAACATGAGACTTCAAAGATATACAGAACTGGAACAATGTTGTCCAGGAGTCTCTATACGTTTTAATTCAGCATCCAATACATTGTGCTGTCTTTCCCATGGCCAGAATTAATAGGTCCAGGAAACGGGGCATGGAAAAGGAAGTGTATCACTCACTATGACCCCTTAGGGATCCATTAGCAAAAAATGTTGCATCTTGTTTCTGTGAAGTCTAGATTTTTTTTTCTGTCCCCTCTGTGTCAGGAGTAAAAGTTTTTCTTTCTGTCCCATCTGCTTGTGTAGAGGCCTTAGTTCCAAGAGAGGAATGATTCCGCCAGATTTACGACCATGATTCCACTGAGCTGAAATTTCAGAATGCCCACTTGGCTACTTTGCACTTCTTGTGTCTCTGAATCAATAAAGAAGGAAGTTACTTTATTAGTCAGGGTGATTGATGTTGATTATTGAGGGGAAACTAAGCAGATACTCTACAACGTAGGTAATGAAGTATACGTCTGGTGTATAGGACATTTCCTCGAGTGTCTCGATACTGTTATGCCCTGTGATTAAAGTCAATGGAAAATAACAAAAAGACAATTCATAGAGTACTCATAATAGCCAGACTCTTCAGGAATGAAAGTTTGGGTCACATCACCATCTGTATCACAATTTTCATCAGTCAGAAGAACTATTAAGAGAGATAGAGATAAAGGTAGAAAGATAGGGAAGATAGATAGAGATAGCAATAGAGATTTTATGGAGATTATGGGCATGTGTGAGATTTGCCAGGTAGCCTGAAGGCTGGAAATTCCCCTAAGAGATGATGCTTCAGTCTTGAGTCTGAAAGCATTCTGGAGGCAGAATTCTTTTTTCTTCAGGAGACCTCTGTCTTTTCTCTATTGACTGGACATTATAGAGGATAATAAGTTTTACTCAGAGTCTGCTTATTTAAGTGTTTATCATATCTGAAAAATACCTTCACAGCAACATCTAGACTGGTGTTTGGCCAAACAACTGAGACCATAGCCTATCCAAATTAACCATCACATCTTTCCCTCTCTGACTTTTGACCCCCATAAGAAAATAAGATATCGTCAAGTAAAGAAAAATGTCAAGCTTTTAAAGAACTAAATGTTCATTTGCTTCAAGAAATTTTAAATTTCTTTCTTAATTTCTCCATTGACCCACTGGTTATTCAGGAAAATATTGTTTAAAGTGTGTTTATATATTATTAGTTTCCAAAGTTCATGTTATTGATTTCCAGTTTTATTTCATTGTGGTCAGAGAAAACACTTGATATGATTTTAATTTTTTGGAATTTTTTAAGACTTGTTTTGCAGACTAACATATGGTATATCCTTGAGAAAGATCCATGTGCTAATGAGAAGAATGTGCATCCTGCAACTGTTGGATGAAATGTTCTGTGAATATCTGTTAGGTCCATTTGGTCTATAGTGCTGATTAAGTCTGATTTTTTTGTTGATTTTCTGTCTGGATGATATTTGCAATGTTGAAATTTGGTGTTGAGGTCTCCAGGTATTTATGTATTGGGGTCTATCTCTCTCTTTAGCTCTAATAATATTTGCTTTCTATATCTGGGTGCTCCAGTGGCAGGTGCATATATATTTATGATTTTTATATCCTTTTGCTGAATGGACGTATTTATCATTATATAATAAAATTCCTTATTTCTTTTTACAGCTTTTGTCTTGAAATCTATTTTACTTGATGTAAATATAGCTACTCCTGCTCTTTTTTGTTTTCCATTGGCATGGAGTATCTTTTCCTATTCCTTTTTTTTTTTAGTTTATGTGTGTCTTCATATGCAGCATATAGTTGGATCTTGTTTTTTATCCATTCAGCTATTCTATTTTTTATTGATTGGAGGGTTATTCATTTACATTCAATGCTATTATTGATAGGTAAGGACTTATACTATCATCTTATTATTAGCTTTCTTGTTGTTTTGTGGTCCTTTCTTTCTTTCTTCCTTCCTTCCTGTCTTCCTTTGTGTAAAAGTAACTTTCTCTGCTAGTGTGTTTTATTTCTTGCATTTTATTTTTTGTATATCTTTTGTAGGTTTTCTTATTTGAGGTTACCATGAAGCTTGCAAAAAACATCTTATAACCAATTATTTTAAGCTGATGACAACTTAATTCTAATTACAAAAACAAACAAATAAGAAAAGATAAAGCTAGAAACAACTAGCTTTAACTCCATCCCCCCTGCTTTTTGACTTTTTGCTGTTTCTATTTATATCTTTTTACACTATTTCTCTTTAAAAATTATTGTAGTTATTATTTTTATATGTTTGTCTTTCAGTCCATTCTTTATAGGAATAGAAAAATAATCATAAAATATATATGAAGCAACAGAATACCCAGAATAGCCAAAGCCATCCTTACCAAAAAGAACAAAACTGGAGGAATCACCTTACTTGACTTCAAATTATACTACAGAGCTGTAGTAACCAAAACAACATGTTATGTCATAAAAACAGACACATAGACCAGTGGAACAGATTAGAGAACCCAGAAATAAATCCACATACCTATAGTGAACTTACCTTTGACAAAGTTACCAGGAACATACAGTGGAGAAAGGACAGTCTCTTCCAGAAATGGTGCTGGAAAAACAGGATATCTGATGCAGAAGAATGAAACTAGACCCTTATCTCTCATTATATATGAAGATCAAATCAAAATGGCTTAAATATTTAAATCTAAGACCTGACACTATGAAACTACTAGCAGAAAACTTTGGGGAAACACTCCATGACTTTGGTTTGAGCAAAGATATCTTGAGTAATACCTCACAAGTACAGGCAACCAAAGCAAAAATGGACAAATGGAATCACATTATACTAAATACTTCTGCACAGCAAAAGTAATAATCAAGAAAATGAAGAAGCAAACCACAAATGGGAGAAAATATTTGCAAACTACCCATCGCGCATAAGATTAATAACTAGACTATATAAGAAGCTGTAACAACTCAATGGCAAAAAAAAATCATGTAAAATCATACAATCCAGTTAAAAATGAAGGAAAGATCTGAAAAGACATTTCTCAAAAGAAGACATACAAATAGCCAACAGATATATGAAAAATTGTTCAACATCATCAGTTATTAGAGAAATGCAAATCAAAACTACAATGAGTTATCATCTTATCCCAGTTTAAATGATTTCTATATAAAGCACAAGTAATTAAGAATGCTGTTGAGGGTGTGGAGAAAGAGGAACTTCGTACACTGTTGGTGGGAATGTAATTAGTATCACCACTATGGAGAACAGTATGAAGTTTTCTCAAAAAAGTGTAAGTACCATATGACCCAGCGATCTCACTTCTGGGTATATATCCAAAAGAAAGGAAATAACTATATCAAAAAGCTATTTGCACTCCTGTGTTTTTTGCAGCACCAATCACAATAGCCCAGATTTGGAATTAACCTAACTGTCCATCCATGGATAAATGGAAAAAAATGTGGTACACATAGACAATGGAATATTGTTCAGCCATAAAAAGAATAAAATCCTGTCATTTGCAACAACAAGGATGAAACTAGAGAATGTTATGCTCAGTAAAACAAGCCAAGTACAGAAAAAGTAGTGAAGGTGGTGTAAGTCGAATATACAAAGAAACTATTATTTTCTACCATCTACATTTCAAAATAGAATTTGGGTTCAATTATTTATATGTTTTTTGTCTTTTGTTAAGGAAAGTCAAATTTTCTCTTGAAATTTTTTCAAATTTTCCAATTTTCTCTTGAAATATTTTTGCTTGGCTTCACAATAATGATATCATGTAGCATATTTTCCTCTTCCAAACTCAGATGAAAACCTATAAAAAGGCAAAGTCATAGGCTGCCAAAAATTATGGCTGTTAATAAGTGATTTTTTTTTTTTTTTGGTCTTTGTGGCAGAAGCCTACGCCCACCTCCCTTCACGTTCTTGGTGGTTTTCCAATTATATATTTCCTTTATGTAGAAAAAACCACAAAGATGAAGTGATTTCTGGGAGCCAAAATACATCTGAGCATCAAGAACCAGATCCTAAATTTATAAGTTAAAGGAGGCTGTGTTCAGGGGCCAGACCACTTCTAAAACTGGAGTTTCCACAATCTTTGCCCCAGGAGGTGAAATATTTAACATTTGGTTGACGGTAAGAACAGAAAAAAAAACCTCACCATTGACATATGATAAAGTAGCTCATCCCTTACCCTGAAACCTAAGCCCTTGGCCAGCCTTTGGCTATAATCCTGTTAAGCCAATTTAGCAAGAATTCCCTACCCTTGATAACTAATCAAGTGACCCTGTGTAAGTTTCCATCCACTGAGCACCCTTTACTCTGCTTGTTGGTTTTAAATCCCTAGTTGCTTTTGCTGTATTCAGAGTTGAGCTCAGTTCTTTACTGTTATCTCTCTCTCCTGCTACAGTAGTATGAAAAAAGTATGTCTTCCAGTTTTTAATAATGCTCTGGTAAAATTTTTTTTCTTTTACAAAGGCTGTTGGAATACTGAAATAGAGAGCAAGGAGGTGTACCTAACACTCCTGCTCACAGCCAAAACCTTTAAACAGTGAAATGCTGTCTTTGAAATATTGAGGGAAAATACTGGAAGTTTCAGCTCCTAAGAGAAGGACCAAATAAATAATTTTACAGTTAAAGACCAATAAATGGATTTTAATATTAAGTGCTCTGCTTTTAGGGGACATAGAAAGAATATACTTCAAAAAGAACAAAAAGTATCACAGAAAGAGAGTCTGAATAACAAGAATGACTTATGAACAAATAAAACATAGTCTTGTAAGAAAAATGAGATAAATATTATCTTTAAAAAATAATTAAATAGGCTATTTTATGGGATTAAAAAGATGGACCTGAAAAATTGGAAAAAAGATAACCACCAAACTGGGAGGTAATCAGAGAGACAGTATTACTGATATTGCTGATTTAACACTTTGTTAAGATACGTATGTGTGGTTTAATTTCATAGGTAATCAGTTATAAAATTAGGAAGAAAGGGTGTAAGTTAGGGATAAAAGAGAGCTTTCATTCTTCATAAAAGAGAAAAAAATATTATCCTAAATAAAAAGAAAACTTTTGAAGCATTTTTTAAAATTCAGTAATAAAGGCATTCTCACTATGATTAGTTTTGTTTAATCTTGTTTAGTGGTCTTGTGCAATAAGGCAAATAAGATTTTTTTAAAAAATAGTATTGATTCTTATGTGTGCTTGATCAATTAAAATGAATTTGAGTCACAGGACTAGAAAGTAGGAAATAAAATTTTCAATATTTGCAAATGATATAACCATTTACAAAAAAACACAAAAGGGTATATAGACATAGTTTTAAACATTTTATGGAAGTTGAATAAGGTATATCAACATAAAAGAAATATGAAATTTTTGTGTATTTCTATACATAATTACCAAACAATTATAATTAATTTTGTCATTTTAAAGAACACATAAATTACAATTGTTAACAATGTTGAGAAATATAACATATTCCTATTAGAGGAGAAAATAAAGTATCAATTTCCCCCAAGTTTATAAATATATTCAATGAAATTCCAATAAGATTTTCAAGAGGGTTTTCTATGTATTTCTTAATATGATTTGGAATTCATGTGGTAGAGTTCATGTCCAATAACAGGCAACATACTTCTGCAGAAGAAAAGCAGAAATGTAGGACTTGCCCTACTACTTATCAAGATGCATTGTGAAGCTATATTTAATTTATTTAAAAAATCATAAGAATGTTATTGGTACAAGGCTGAAGAACAGAATAGTCCCTTGGAATAGAAGAGAATGTATTAAATTTATGATATATGGCAAAAGTATTCATATCATTAATATACAAAGCCAATAAGAAGTGTAAGTCACAGCAATTGAAACTGGAAAAAGTCAAGAGTTAACATTCTAGAGAGGGGGGTAGCATATAGGCAAACATCATTTGTAATCTGGAAAATTGAAATGAAAGCCATAATAAGATAACATTTTATAACCATTTGACAGAGAAAATCAGTAAATTTGAAAACAGCAGGTGTTGAAGTGGATGCTGATGAACACACAAACACATTTATACAACTACATTGGCAAAGAGATTAATATTGTATTATTTCACAAAGATGAATAACAACATGTCATATATCCTTAAAACACTGCTTCTAAATATTTAGACAAAAACAATTCCTGCATAGATTCACTCAGAGATTTATACAAGTATATTTCTATCACATTTTCCATAGTAGTAAAAATTAGGAAACAAACACAGATGCCTATCAACAAAACAATGAATAGATAGATATACTGTTACACTCACATAACGGAATTTATAAATTTATCTAAATGAAAAAAATTAGAGTCATGTGCTTCAACATAAATAAATGAGAGACTCATATTATTTAGTATAACATTAACCTTCTGGATATAATATTAGCATGATATACCTTTATAAACATAACATAAAATATTACACATATTCACATGTATTATATTACAAACACATAAGAAAATTATAACTAAAAATAAGAAGACATCGTAAAACAAAATTCCAGATAATGTTTACCTTAACAAAAGAACTTTGGAATAAGAGATGAAGGAGGACATACATATAAGCAAACGTATCTTCATAAAGAGATTTTTTTTGAGAGGGTGTTTAGTTTGATATTAATGAGTCTCCATGTATAAAATAAAATACAAACATGCATAGATAATATATGAGAGTATGAGGGTTTGTCATCTCTGGCCTGTGGGCTACAAATATTTTTTATATTTTAAAAATTCTAAAAACAAAGATTATGTGTCAGAGATTATGTGTGACCCACAATGCTTAAAATATTTTCTATTCTGTCCTTTCAAAAAAGAAAAAAATTGCCAAACCCTGCCCTCGACATAAAGATACCCCATTCACTGGCCATTGCTTTTATAATTTTGTTCATCCTTCCATAGATATTTTATGTATTTGCAAAAATACATGTATATTTGTTCAATTTTAAGCATAATATGTTGCATACTGTAGAAGTATTCTGAACCATGCTATTTAAAAAAAATTTAATGATATATTTTGCAATATCTCCAAATCACTGTATATGAAAGTTACTCAGGCTTTATAGAAATTATTTTTATTCCAATATGTAAATGCACCATGATTTATTGACATTGTTGTTCTTTCTTAAAGGACATTTATATGGTTTTCTATGTTTTGGTATTTCAAAGCAATATTCTCTACATTAATAATTCCCCCTGAGGTGAGAGTTTATCAGTAAGTAAATACAAAGACTTCTGACACAAGATTTATGTGCATGTCTAAGTTTGATAGATATTACCAAATTGCCCTTTTAAAGCTTGTATAAATTTATATTTCACTGGCAATGAAAAAGAATGATGGTTTATACTGTTTTATGACTGGTATACTTATTTTTAATATTTATCTCCAATCTGATTGGCAATAATAGAAATTCCTTGAAGTTTTTTTGTAATAATTCTCAATAAAAATATTTGAGGCTAGGGCTATTTTGCAAGGAGATAGAAATATTTTGGGTTTTTTTTCTGATCATCTATTTCTTCTGTAGGAATATGTCTGATTTTATTTTATTTTATTTCTACTTTTTGGGGAAAGATTTGGTAAATTACACACTTTTAGAAAATGCATTTCATGGAGGTCATCCACTTCATTTCTCTAGCATTATGAGTAATATATCATAATCCTTTTGATTTCCTTTTTACTTTGTTCATTATATATTAGAAGTATTTATGAATTTTTTGCATTATGTAAATTTTTAGTCTATTTTCAGGAACCATTACTAAATTTTTATCACTTATTCTGATTTCTAATTTAGTAATTTATTCATTTTGTTCTTATTAGTTATGCAGTTTTGTTTTCCTTGAAATTATAGTATTGTGTTTTTCTAAATTCTTTAATTGGTTATGGTAATCATTTAATTTTTGTTTTTCTTTTCTCATAAGTAAATATTTATTAGTATAACTTTTGCTATTTCACTGTTTTTTAGCTCAGCCATACATTTCATATGTAGAATTTATTTTTATTTTCTCATTTATGATGGAGTAACTGGTACATGAACAGCCCTTCTGTGAAAATAAACTGTAAAATTAGAGAAATTATATTTGAAAACACTTTTGAGAAATCAAATATCAATAATCTACCTGTAGTTCCTGTGAGAAGGGAAAATTATAAGGTAAATTCCACATTTCCATGGCTCTTAGTCTAGGGACTCTTCTCTAACCATGGTGCAGCAACCTGATTCCAATAAGAACATGATGGACCTGCAGAACTAAGGAGACAGAGGAAGGAATTTCAGACAACTGAAGGAGCTAGACTGCAGAAGGTACAGCACTGCATATGAGGGGCTATGCATAGGAGGTGATCTGGAAGATCACGTGGAGGGTTCCTGCAACTCTTCAGCTGAGGATCAAACTGATCATGCCAAATACATGACTAGCCAAGAAATACCCAAGAATGGCAGCTCTGGAGTTGGGAATACATAAGAGATATTAGAAGTTGACCAGTTCAGGTTAGACTAGTGCCTAAGGGTGTAAGATGTGGAAATTCTGTCTTTCCAGAATGGGCAGATCTTTTTAGGACCTATTGCTGACAGACTTGGCAAACAAATTTGTCTTAAGATTAATGACAGCACCATATAAGTAAAACACACTCTAGAAATTAAGCAACACATTTCTAAGTGGTCTGTGTTTCAAATAATAAATCAAAATGGAAGTTAGAAAATACTTCACACTGAATAATAAAAATACAACATATCAAAATTTGGGAGATTTGGCTAAAATGGTGTGTTCAGAGGGAAATTCTTAGCTTTAAAGTTTTGTAGTAAAAAAGAAGAAAAGTATTTTAAAAAGTCATCTGTTTACTCCTAATGAAGAAGAAAAAATAAAGAGCAACTTAGTAAATAAGTAAACAAGTAAGCAAGCATAAGTAAATGATAAACATAAGAAAAATATCATGAAAAACAAAACAAATGACTAAGCCAAAGTTTGGTCCTTTGAAAAGATGAATGAAATTTATAAACAACTGGGGAATAAAAAGGGAATATAAGAATTACTAATATCAGGAATAAAAGGGAGAATATCACTGTAGAGTCTCTAAATATTAAAATGTTAATTGAAGGATATTATGGATAGCTTTATGTCACTAAATTGAAAAAAAATTGATAGTCATGCTGTGAACTACCTGTGGAGATGGGAAGCCTCCAAGAATTGAGGGCCTCAATCCAACAACAGCTAGGAACTGAATTCTGCCAACAACCCGAATGAGCTGAAAGAGTCCCAACCTCCAGATGAGAACACAGTATGTCTAACATCTTGAATGCAGCTTAGTGAGATTCTGAGCAGATGACCCAGCTAAGTCATGCCAGGGCTCCTGAATAATGAAAAATGTGACATGATAAATATATATTGCCTTAAGCCAGTAAAATTGTGCAAATGTGTTGTACAATAACAGAAAATATACAATAGAGTTAAGTACCACATTCACAGAATGAAAGATCAATATTAGTATAATTTTCAGCTCCCAAAAGTCAATGTGTAAATCGAAGGCAAACTTAATTAAAATATCAAGAGTCTTATTGCCAAATGCAAACTATTTAGAATATTTTGGGAGATGCAAAAAGCCTAAAATTTCCAAAACTCTCTTTGAAAAAATGACAAAATTGAAGGATTCATTTTTTCTAAGTTCCCAATTTACTATAAATCTAAAGTAGTGATTATAATATGTAATTCTCATATGATTCATGTATAGATCATTGTATAGATTTAAAAGCACAGAAGTACAACACATAGACATCATCAATGTGTCTATGTCTGTTGAATTAACTTTCAACAGAGGCAACAAAGTAAACAATGGGCCTAGATACCTTTAAACAATTGATGCTGGAACAACTAGATTATCTATGGAAAAATGAATTTAAATCCTTACCAGATATGATACACATAAATAATTGAAAATGGATCATAGACATACATTTTTAAACTACAAATATTAAACATCTAGATGAAAACATAAGAGAAAATCTATGGGATAGGCAAAATTTCTTAAATAGTATTCAAAAAATATTACCAAGAAAGACAAATTTGATAAATTAGACTTCATCAACGTAAAGCTTTTTGCTCTTCAAAAGACACTGTAAAGAAAATAAGAAACTGAAAAGGTAAGCTGTAGTCTTGGAGAAAATATATAACAAAGTACATTTATCCATAAAATACAAAGAACTACAAATTAGGGAAATAAACAATGCTATACAATAGTTGAAGGACTTGAATAAACATTTCCCCAAAATGATATGTGACTGCAAAATAATCACCTGAAGAGAAAGATGACATCATTGGTCATTAAGGTTTTGTAAGCTAAAATCCATAGGATAAATCACTCACATTCACTAGTATGCTAAAGTTAAAAGTGGTCAATTCCAACTGTTTAGGAGGTGGAACAGTCAGAACTCCCACACATTCCAGTAAGAGTGTAAATTGATAAATTTATTTTTATTTTTCTCTTCGGAAAACTGGTTCACCCTTTACTTAAAACATAAGCAAAACCTTATATGACACAGAAATGAAACACCTAGGCATTTTTCCAAGGGAAATTTATATGTGTGTGTGTGTGTATATATATATATATATATATATATATATATATCTCCATAAAAGCACATGTAAGTGAATGGTCATAGCTGCTTTAGTCATAATACCAAACACCATATGCAAACTCATGTCCTATTGTCCATCCAAAGTTGAATAGATAAATCATTTTTGGTATAATCCTTCAATAATATACTACTAAGAAATAAAATATAAAAATACTGATACACACAATAACATGGATGAATTTTACAGATATCATACTGAGAGGAAGAAGTCAGGCACAAAAAAAATTTGTTTTCTTTCATTTATATTAATTTCCAGACTAGGTAAAATTAATCAGCGATAGAAATGTGTAGTTCCATACTGTGTAGAGTGGGGAAGATACATTGCAGAGGAACATCTTTAAACTTTTTGGAAGATGGTAATATTCGTTTTTTATGTTTTTTTTCTTTTATTTCAAAATATGATGGGGGTACAAATGTTTTTGGTTACATGGATCAATTTTGTAAAGCTTGAGTCAGTGCTGTAAGTGTGCCCATCACCCAGGTAGTGTTCATTGTACCCGTTAGGTAGGTTTTTGACGATCCCCTCCTTCCCCCTCCCCCCTGCTTGACTTTCACTGAGTTTTACTTCCCTCTGTGCACTTGTGTGCTCATCGGTTAGTTCAAATTTGATAGCGAGTACATGTGGTGTTTGCTTTTCCATTCTTGAGATATTTCATTGAGGGTAATGATCTCCAGTTCCATCCAAATTGCTGAAGAAGTCATTAATTCATGCTTTCTTATGGCTGAGTAGTATTCCATGGTATACATATACCACATTTTGTTAATCCATTCATGAATTTATGGGCATTTGGGTTGATTCCACATCTTTGCATTTGTGAATTGTGCTGCAATAAACATTCAAGTGCAGGTGTATTTTTGATGAAAAGTCTTCTTTTCCTTTGGGTAAATACCCACTAGTGGGATTTCTGGGACAAATGGTAGGTCTACTTTTAGTTCTTTGAGGAATCTCCATACTTTTTTCCATAGAGGTTGTATTAATTTGCAGTCCCATAAACAGCGCAGAGGCATTCCTTTCTCTCTGCATCTATTATTTTTGGACTTTTTAATAAAAGACATTATAACAGGGGTAAGGTGATGTCTCATTGTGGTTTTAATTTGCATTTCCCTGATGGTTAGTGACATTGAGCATTTTTTTATATGTTTATTGGCCATTTGTCTATGTTGTTTTGAAAAACTTCTGTTCATGTCTTTTGCCAACTTTTTAATGGGGTTGTTTGTTTTTTTATTGCTGATTTGCTTGAGTTCTTTGTAAATTCTGGTTATTAGTTCTTTATTGGTCCTATATCTTGTGAATATTTTCTCCTTTCTGTGGGTTGTTTATTTGCTCTGTTGATTATTTCCTTAGCTGTGCAGAAGCTTTTTAATTTAATCAAGTCCCATTTATTTATTTTTATTGTTTCTGTGATGGAAAAACATATGCTCATGGATTGGTAGAATCAACATTGTTAAAATGTCCATACTGCCCAAAGTGATTACAGAGTCAAGGCAATCCCCATCAAAATACCAATGCCATATTTCACAGATCTAGAAAAAAATAATTCTACACTTCATTTGGAACCAGAAAAGAGCCTGTATAGCCAAAGCAATATTAAGCAAAAAGAACAAATCTGGAGGCATCACATTACCAGACTTTAAGCTGTACACTACAAGACTATAGTAACCAAAAAAGCATGGTATTGGCACAAAAATAGAGACATAGACCAACGGAACTGAACAGAGAACCCAGTTATAAAACCATCCACATACAGCCAACTGATCTGCAACAAAGAAGACAATAGTATACACTGGGGAAAAGAAGGCCTATTCAATAAATGGCGCTGGGAAAGTTGGATAGCCACATGCAGAAGAATGAAACAGGATCTATCTCTCTCGCCACTTACAAAAATTAATTCAAGATGGATAAAAAACTTAAGGGTAAGGCATGAAACTCTAAGAATTCTAGAAGAAAATGTTGGCAAAACTCTTCTAGGTATTGGCGTAGGCAAAGAATTTATGAAAAAGACCCCAGTGGAAATCACAGCAACAATGAAGTCAGTAATATGCTCTGTCTTAATTTGGATGATTATTACACAAGTCTGTACATTTCTCTAATGTCATCTATTTGTGCACTTAAACTGCATATATAAATTATATCTCAATCAAGTATATTTGACAAAGTATGAAATTTCATTCTATGGAATAGTTCTTCAAATATTTATATAATTAATAAATAATATTATGCAAATCATGTGTTACAACATATATGAAGATACAGATGATTGCCAACACTACAGACACCTGCCAACACTACAGACGCACTCACGTGCCACTCCAGTATCAAACCCATTCACTCTCTAATATGCAACTGCTATCTTGATGTTTCCAAATTTTTAGTCATTTTTAGTCATCTAATTGTATTTCTTTATAACTACCTATATATTTATTCCTAAATAATGTTATTTAATTCTCCCTACTTTGAAACTTTATTTGAATGAACTTATAAAATAATATTCTATGCATATTGCCCCTTTTTCTTGTATTTAATTGTACCTGTTAGATACATCCATGTCACTGCACTTAGCTGTGCATTGCGGACATTCATTCCTATAGATAATGTTGTGATATAAATACTTGTGGAAAAATATTATAGACAGAACTATTATTTAAAATTCACTATAATGCTCTATTCCAATAGAGCATTATTTTCTAAGTAAGAATCAATTTACTATTTACAAGTATGTTCTTTAAGAAATATTTTTGGACTTCATGATACCATTGGTAGGTTTATTTTAGCTGGCTTTCTTAATTCTACATTGTCAAACAGGATTAACTTTTGAACCCATATATAAATTTAGCAACCTGTAAGGCAATCATTTCTCTTTTGAACCTTATGATGGGAAAATCTTCAAATGCTTTATGGGCTTATATGTCAAGAAAAATATAGCTACACCCTTGCTGAATTAAACTATCCTGTGATGATTATACTCTCAGCTTATTTTTTACATCATGGCAGAACTTGTAAGGATCTTTAAGCTGTTCATATGAAAGTTTTTCTGTCATGGTTTTGAATTTGTTCAGCTTATATTGAAGTTGTTCAGTTTATTTGATGTTAAAAAAGGTATATAAAATATTGGTCATTATGTCATCAGACTTAAAATTATTTTTTACTTTTACACTTTTTAACTAAAATTATCGTTATGTAGAAAGAAAAATATTAGATATTGAATTTATTGTATATTTATTAAATGAATGCTACTATGATTTGACTCACTATATTTAGCATATGTGATAATAATTTAATTTTTTATTATGAGAAATGTGTCAGTTTTTCTTGCCTATGTTCTTAAAAACACATCTGGAATTTGGAAAGTTATGAAATAAAACAGGATATCCATTTAATTTCATATACATATACATAAACTTCTTTCCTATGATAACATAGAATAGTATAGTTGAAAATAAATTTAGAAATCATCATAGTAAGTTAGTGAAATTGAGACCCTGCCTTAATATATAAACCAAAGGCTGATCAGAAAACATTAGATAATTCAAAATGGGTTAGTTTGAAGAAAATATTTAAAAAGAAAATATTTAAAAGATAAGGGCTAAGTGTAGCAATGCCACAAGCAATAATACAATACCAGGGACTATAACGCTAAAGCTACTGTTATCCAAAGCCCAAAAGAACAAGAGAAGAGAGTAATACCCAAACGGAAGAGGAAGCGTGATTATACAACAGAAGGCGCTGAGCTGGGGCACAGGGATACCTTGAGAAAAATGACGCTCTTTGGTTTAGGAACGGAGCTAGTCCTAAAAATCTGTGGGCAAAAAGCTAGAGTAAAAATCTATTTTGCTCCACCTTTCTTACTTCCTGGCACTCTTTCAATGGCTAAAACCAACAGGTATCTTTGTCGTAGTTGTCTTTCTCATATAGAGCCATACTCTAGAGCAGAAAGGAGAGTGGAAATTTTAAAATATGAATCAGTTGTCTTAGGATCATTTTTCTTGACAAAGTAATTTAATGTGTTACATTAAAAATATTAATAGTCTCATTTGTTTTAAAGGCTGCATAGTATATATTTTATGTACAAAGGTATGCCTCCAAGATATATTATATATAAATATATGTTTCTTCTGTTTGTCTTTTTTAACCAAATAAATTATCCATCCGAATGTGGATATTCATACTAAAAATATATATATATTAATAGTATAAATTAATTATTTTGAGGCCACATGGAAAATTTAATTTTTTAAACTGACTATATATTAGCTCACAAAATACTTTTTCATTCACAATAAAATCATATATTTACTCATAAATTTATTGATGTAACGAATATTTACTGTCTACTCTGTTCAAGGTATGACTTTACGCCAAACGAATGAAACAGAGAGCAAACTCTGACAACAAACCTGCTTCCATTTAGCTTTTATTTTAGTGGGGAGACACAGGCAGTGAAACAGATAATAGATAGATCAATTAGAGATAGATGTGGAAATAAAAATTTTAGTGTGTAAGGGGCTTTCAAGTGACAGGGCACGGTGCAGGGGATCTATTTTTGATAGATTGACTAAAGGTTGCCTCTGATTAGATGACTCATGAACAGTGTATTAGGTCCCTAAAGCTTCCATAACAAGCCAACGCAAACTGGGTGGCTTAAAAAACAGAAATTCAGGGAGGGGAAGCAAGAAGCCTGACTAAAGACATGGATTGCCAGATAGTCTCAGAAAGAGACTCATACTGTGAGCTCCCTGCCCAAAGACCTTCCACAGTGGGATGCCTGGATGCTTCAGCCTGGATGTTCCAGCAGAGCAGGGCACACCCCGAAATGCAGGAACACTCCAGGGGCAACTCAGGACCAGCACACTTCTCCCTGGTATGGTCAGGATTTGAACTTGGGGGATCAGAGGACAGGCCTGCAGGCCAGATCCCATACCCCCAGGAGTCAATTGTGTTACTCGGGGGCGTTAAAGGAAGATTTGTGAACGAATCTTGGGAGATGAGGGGCCCCATTATGGGCAGATAGTCTCTTCACATAGTGTTCCCCTTTTGTGTCTTCACATTGTCTTCTTATGTGTCTTCATGTCAGTCATATTAGATTATAAGTCCACCCTACTCTACTATAACTGCATCTTAACTAATTATATCTACATTGACCATATTTTCTATAAGGTCACATTGGAGGTACTGGAGGTTAGAAATCTGGGGTGGTAGGGACAATTCTACTGATAACAAACAGTAAGCTGAAAGCAAGGGGAATTGATCCATGACAGGACCTAAGAAAGAACATTCCAGGTTGACATCATAGTCTCTAATGTAGAAGCTCACTTGGTGTATACAAGTACAGTCACCATTCATTCCAAATTTCCCCGAACAATTCTAGTTTATTGCTGTGGCCTCAATGTAAATATTAATAGATACCCATTTCACTTTCGAAAATGCTAGTGCTCCCTCTCGGGCCATGAGTTATATGTTTTCCCTATGTATGAGGAACAACAGGAGGTCCAGTATCACTATAACAGAGTGAGTGTGTAGGTGATTATTTTAGAGAGGTGGTGATTCAATTGTATATGACTTCATTTGTCCAGGTAAGGTCTTTGGGTATACCTTTGCATTGCTTGGGAGAATTTTTAGCAGAAAAGTAAGATGGTATATTCATAGAATTACAACACATAGAGAAAATCTGCAAAAATCATAACTGTAGCTTAACAAATGGTCAAAATATGAACACAACCATGTAATCATTACTGACATCAAAAGATGAAGCATTACTAGCATTTTGAAACTCTCTATCATGCCTTCCTAAACATTTCTCCCCTTCCTCACTCAAACATCACATATTTCTGAATTTCATTTTTTTTTAATTACAGAATATTATAGGGGTACAACACTTTGGCTATATATATTGCCCATGCACTGCCCGTGTCAGAGCTACAATCGTGGTCATCCCCCAAACTGTGCTCCCGCATCCATTTAGTGAGAGTTTTTCCCATCCCCTCCACCCCCTCCTGCCTGCCTGCCCCCTGATGAATATTATTGCTCTGTGTGATGTAAGTGTTGATCAGTTAGTACCAATTTGATGGTGAGTACCAGTGGTGCTTGTTTTTCCATTCCTGTGACACTTCACTTCAAAGAATGGGTTCTAGCTCCAACCAGGATAATAGCAGATGTGTTAATTCACTATTGTTTTTTATTGCTGAGTAATACTCCATGGTATACATATACCATATTTTATTAATCCACTCATGTATTCATGGGCACCTGGGTTGTTTCCACATCTTTGCAAATGTGAATTGTGCTGCTATAAACATTCACGTGCAGATGTCTTTATTATAAAATGTCTTTTTTTCCTTTGGGTAAATACCCAGTAGCGGGATTGCTGGGTCAAATGGTAATTCTACTTTTAATTCTTTGAGGTATCTCCATATTACTTTCCATAGATGTTGTACAAATTTGCAGTCCCACCAGCAGTGTCTGAGTGTTCCTATCTGTCCACATCCCCGCCAACATTTGTTGTTTGGGGATTTTTTGATATGAGCCAATCTCACTGGAGTTAAGAGATATCTCATTGTGGTTTTGATTTGCATTTCCCTGATGATTAGAAAAGTTGAGCAATTTTTTATATGTTTGCTGGCCATTATTCTGTCTTCTTTTGAAACGTTTCTGTTCATATCCTTTGCCCATTTTTTAATAGGGTTGTTTGATTTTTTCTTGTTGATTTTCCTAAGTTCTGTACAGATTCTGGTTATCAGCCCTTTATCTGATGTGCAAATATTTTCTCCCGTTCTGTAGGTTGTCTGTTCACTCTAGTGATAGTTTCCTTGGCTGTGCAGAAGCGTTTTAATTTGATCAGGTCCCATATATTTATTTTGGTTGGTGCTTGATTGCTTTCGGGGTCTTCTTCATAAATTCTTTGCCTAGGCCAATGTCCATAAGAGTTTTTCCAAAGTTTTCTTTGAGAATTCTTATGGTTTCATGTCTTAGGTTTAGAACAAACTCATGGAAACAAACTGTGTGTATCACTTAGTGTGGATCATTTACAATCAATATGGTTGTTAGATTAATGCGTCTTGTTGCAATATAATCTGTGTGTGTACATCAGTGTTGATGGGGAATTTTGTTGTTTCTAATTTTTAACGTTTGTGAATTATGATGAAGTGAATAATCTTGTACATGTATTTGGTGCAACTGAAAAGTGAAATTTCTGGGTCACAGGGTATCAGTACGTTTAACTTTAATAGAGAATGCCAAACAGTTTTCTAAAGTGGTTGCATCAATGTATACACTTTACATATACAAGGTAAAGTATTTTTGTAGTTTCGTATTTTCATAAAAAATTGGTATTGTCATCTGCCTCTTTTCATTTCATGCATTCTAATATTTTTGAATTGGTATCTTATAGTGGTTTTAATTCATATTTGTATTTTCATGATTATAAGATGTTTGAAATAATTTGTTTATTAAACATTTGTCTAGGCTAATTTGTAAAGTTTTATATCAAGTCCTTCACCATGATTATACTGAATAGTCTATTATTTAATTAATTTATATTAGTAACTGATATCATGTATGTGTGAATCCCTCTTTGGGCATGATTGTAGGAGTTGCTTTTCCAACTCTATGTTTTGCCCATTAACTTGAAGTAAGATGACTTCTGGTGAACAGAAGTTCTTTGTTTCATTATAATCAAAAGACTCATCATTTCCCTTATGATTTATTCTAGAAGTACCCTTTACAACAATTTCCCCTATTTCAAAGTTTGAATATATTCTCTTCTGCTATCCTGTAAAGGTCTTATTTTATCTTATATATTTATTTCTGTCTCAGTTCAGGCTCCTATAACAAATTATCATGGACTGTGTAGCTTAAACAACAAACATTTATTTTTCACAGTTCTGAAGGCTGGAAGTCCATGATCAGGGTGCCAGAATGTTTGAGTTCTGGTGAAGGCTCTCTTCCAGGTTGCAGACAGCTGACTTCTCTTTGTATTCTTGCATGGCAGAAAGAAGGCAGGCTAGCCTGCTGGCCTCATTACGGGCACTTATCCCATCTACGATGGCTCCACCCACATAAGCTAATTACCTCCTAAAGGCCTTTCCTCCAAATAACATTACACTGGGGATTAGATTTCAGTATTGAATTTTGGGAAGACACAATATTCAATCTGTAATATATCTGTGAATACTGAATGTATTTGTATATACTGAAGAAACGTTAAAGTTTATTTTGTTGTGGGCATCAAGTAGTGTAATATCCTAAGGGTTTGCACATTCAACTATGTCATAAATCCCGTACCTTTATATGTACAGGTGTGTACCTTCTGATTTATTCTACTACTCTATTTACCACGATACCAATAAAACATCCTTTCCTTTTCTGTATTTTTAAAATAATTTTTAAAAGTAGTATTATTGATAAATAATTCAAAAATTATAGAATCCAATTATTTAAAGTGTATAATCAACTTTTTTAAGTACATTCACAGAGTTTGGCAACCATCACTACAATAAACGTCAATATATTTTTATGCACACACACACAGACATTGAATCCATTAGCAGTCACTAACCATTCACCACTAATATTGCTTTAAGAATTTTAGCACCTATATTTATAATAAATATTGATCTGTAGTTTTCTTTTCTTGTAATGACTATTTCTGGGTTTGGTATCAGATTAATACTGGGTTCTGTGAATGAATTGGGAAGTTTTCCTCCCCTTCTATATTTTAGAAGTGTTTGTCAAGACCTAAATTAGTTCTTTAAATGTTTTGTGGAATTCACAAGTGAAGCTACCTGGAACTTGGCTTGTCTTTGTGGGAATGTTTTAAATTACAAAACTAAACCTTAGTATTTGTTATAAGTATATTCAAATTTTTTATTTCTTTTTATAGTCCATGCCATTCTAGGAATATGTCCATTTCATCTATGTGATATAATGTGTTGGCATGTAGTTGTTTATAGTATTCCCTTATAACAATTTTATTTCTTTAAGTTTGTTAGTGATTTCAATACAATTTTAATAATTTGAACCTTCTCTCTTTTAATCATGTCAGTATAGCCATAGATTTACCAATTTTGTTGATCTTTTCATGGACGCTAAGATTTGGTTGCTAAGATTTTTTCTACTTTGATCAGGTCCCATTTATTTATTTTTGTTGTTGCTGTGATTATTCTTGGGGTCTTCTTCATAAATTCTTTGCCTAGGCTGATGTCTATGAGAGTTTTTCCAACATTTTCTTCTAGAATTCTTAGGGTTTCATGCCTTAGGTTTAAGTCTGTTATCTGTCGTGAGTTGATTTCTGTGAGAGGTGAGAGGTATGGATCCTGTTTCAGTCATCTACATGTGGCTATCCAATTTTCCCAGCACCACTTATTGAGTAGAGGTCCTTTCCACCAGTATGTGTTTTTGTCTGCTTTGTCAAAGATCAGTTGGCAATATGAGAATGGTTTTACATCTGGGTTCTCTGTTCTGTTCCATTGGTCTAGTCTCTGTTCTTGTGCCAGTACTGTGCTGTTTTGATTACCATAGTCTTGTAGTATAGCTTGAAGTCTGTTAAATTGATGCCTCCCAATATCACCATTTGCTTAAGGTTGCTTTGGCTGTACAGGATCTTCTCTGGTTCCACACGAAGCATAGAATTATTTTTTCTAGATCTGGAAAAATGATGCTGGTATTTTAATAGGGATTGCATTGATTCTGTAGATCACTTTGGGTAGTATAGACATTTTAACAATGTTGATTCTACTAATCCATGAGCATGATATAGTTTTCCATCTGTTTATGTCCTGTGCTGTTTCCTTCCTCAGTGTTTCATAGTTCTCTCTGTACAGGTCTTTCACCTCCTTAGTTAAATGTATTCCTAGGTATTTTATTTTCTTTGTTGCTATTGTGAAAGGTATTGAGTCTTTGATTTGGTTCTCGGCTTGACTGTTGTTGGCATAGATGAATGCTACTGATATGTATACATTGATTTTGTAACCTAGACTTTGCTGAATTTATTTATCAGTTCCAGTAGTCTCTACTGTTTTTATGTTCTTTGCTTTATTAATTCCTATTCTATTATTGTTTCTTTCCTTCTACACACTTTGGGTATACTTTGTCATTATGTAGTTTCATAAAGTAGAAGGTTAGATTATTGATTTGAGTTCTCTCTTCTTTTTTAATGTAGGTATTTATAGCTAAAAATAAACACTTTAAGCACTGCTTTTATTGTATTCCATAAGTTCTGATACGTTGTGTCCTTACTTTAATTTACCTCAGTGTACTTTTTATTTCTCCTTTGGATTTATCATTGGACCTGTTGGTCATTTAGAAGTGTGCTCTTCACTTTCCCCATATTTGTGATTTTGCCAAGTTTTTTTTTTTGTTATTGAATTCTAATTCCATTCTTTTGTGATTGGAAAAATAGTTTACATGGTTTTCATCCTTTTAAATACAATTAGACATCTTTATGGCCTAGTATATGGTCTAGGATGGAGAATATACTACATGTACTTGAGAAGATTGGGTATTCTGCTGTTATTAAGTGGAGTGTTCTATAGAAGTGTGACTGGTCAAGTTCATTTATAGTATTGCTCAAGTCTCTTAATTCTTTGTCTGCCTAGGAGCTCTACCCATTGTTAGTAATAAAAAGGGGTTATTTCAGACTCTAATGTTGTTGTTGAAATTTCTGTTTCTCCCTTTGATTCTTCTAGATTATGTTTCATGTATTTTGGGGCTCTGTTGTAGTTTTCATATATTTTTATAAATTTTATATGCTTCTGATGGATTGATCTTTATCATTATAAATTGTCTCTTTTTATGTCTACTCATGAACTTTTTGTTTTAATGTGTATTTTGTCCAATATAACTGTTGTCACTCCAGATTTATTATGGGTGATGTTAGTATGACATCATTTAGATTTTTTTTTACTTTTAATCTGTTTATATCTTTGCATCTAAAGTCATCTGCTTTAGACAGCATATAGTTAAATCATTTTTGAAATAAACTCTGACAATATCTACCTTTTGATTGGATTGTTTAATTTTTAAAAAATTACCATTATTCATAAAACATACAAATTCATATGCTATTTTATTTTTTATTTTTATATGACACATATCCCTTTTGTTTCTATGTTCCTCCTTTATTGCTTTCTTTTGCATTAGTGAATATTATCTAGTGTAATCTTTTAATTCCTTTAATACCTTTACTTTTTTACTGTATTTTTAAGTCATTTTCTTAGGGTTTCTCCTAGGTTTTACAAATAAATCTTAGCTTATTACACTTACTTCTGACTTATACTAAAGTAATTCCTGCGAAATATAGGAACCTTACTTTTATATAGTTCTATTCCTGCTTCCCCTTTTTGGTGGTATTATTGTTGTATATATTAAAAATATATATATATATATCTGTATACATATGTATGCTATGAATTCAACAATACAATATTATAATTCTAACTTTATATAATTAATGTCTTTTAAAGAGGCTGAGAGAAGAAAAGAGAGCAAGTGTGTATTTATAATGTTCATTATATTAACCTTCTTATATACAATTTCTTGTCCTCTTAATATGTTTCTACAGATTCATTACTATTTTGGGTCATGTCCTTACTCCAATACAGTTTTTTTCTACCTCCTACTTTGTGCTGTTTTTGTTAATTAATTACATTTTTATGCATTATAGTTCTAACAATCAAATTATACACACACACCCACACATGTTGTTTTGTACAATGCTTTTTAAGTTAGTTAAGAAAAGAAAGGAAAAGAAATTTGCATTTACACGCTCTTTTACAATTACATGATTACCTTCACTGATGCTATTTTTTCCCACAAAAATTCTATTGTAATTATAGCCTGTGGGCACTTGCTTTTACCCTGATGAACTACGTTTAGTATTCCTTGTAAGACAAGTCTGCTAGCCATGAATCCTCTCTGATTTTATTTATCTGGCAGAATTTTTATTTTTTCTTTATTTTTGAGAAATACTTTTGCTTAATATAAGATTTATGGGTTACATTTATTTTCCAGGAAATTGAATATGTAGTCCCAGTGCCATGTGACATTCATTGTTCCTAAATTAAAGTTTGCTGTTGATCTTATTGGAGTTCCCTTATAAAGATGAGTTTTCACTTAGAGTTTTTAAAATTTTCTTTTTATGATTTTGGACACTTTTAGAAAGATGTGTGTGCATGTGGGTAGTAAATTCCTTTCTATGTTAGCCTGGCAAGTAATTTATTAAGAATGGCATTTTAGTTTTATCAAATATTCTTTATCTAATAAGAAAGACAAATAGTTTCCTCCTTTAGTTTATTAGTGTGTGGATTTATATTAATATAAATATAATATAAATTATATAATGTAATATATTGTATTAATATAGCAAAAATGTAAAATGAATTAATATTCAAATATATTTAAATAAACAAGATAACATATATACAAAAGCATATAAGTACTTAAAATAAAGGTACTTTAACCCATCCACTAGAAACCAATGATTTTCTAATTGTCATCAAAATATAATTTTATATTATTTTGTTTTGAAATACCAAGGAGATATTATTAATTTATTGACACAGAGGTACATGAAAATCCAAACAAAAGTATTTTTAAAGGGTGAAAACTTAATTTCTCTAATAAAGAAACAAACATTTCAATCCTTTAAGATAAAAATTGCTTTAGAAGACAGTTAACTGCAATAGTAAGATCATAAGCCAAATTAAATTGAAGATTTCAAGGGAGTAAAGGATATGGATTATATAGTTTTTCTAATGAAGGCAGAGTTTTTGAGTATAAGCTATAAGAAGAATTTGGGACAACAGAGGTGAGTTTTAACTGATGTAGAGTCATTAATCCTAAAATTGGACAGAAAATAATATATTGAAATACAGATGTAAAAGATTTGGTAGAGAGAGTGATTTTAAAATCATATATGGAAAAGAATAATCAACTGTAAATGTTTCACTAGAAGTTGGAAGGTGATGAAATTCAGTACACAGTGGTAGAGAAGTGATTCAGATAGGAAGAGGAAAACTCCTCCAGTACCAAAAAAAGGGAGGGAACAAAAGAAAAGATTGATGAAGAGTTTGGGTATTGAGGATATTGGGGATATTTATTATTTTGTAATAGAAAATAGAGATGATTACTATTTTAAAATCTCTTTTCTGTGGGAAGTAGGAGGCATTGACTAAGAGATTTTAATACCCTATTATTTCATACATAAAAGATTACAATGGTTTGCACCTTATTAATATAAAATACCTATGTTTAAAAATTAAACAAAGCATGCCTCTTCATCATTATTCATAATTCTCCATTGCATTGTATTTTATTATTAATATAAACAACTCTTTCTTGTGTAATGTTTTCTATTAGTTTTTTTCTTTTTCTGGAATTCATTCTTGATTTTTTGTTAAAAGTATACATTAGTGTTGTTTATCAGTCTGCAAGCACAGGTACAAGAAAATGTATTATATTGTTTTCATACTTGAAAAAAAATTTTGCTCAAAAATTGAAGACATTTCTCTATTGTCTATGGTATCCATTATTATGTTAAATCTATTGAATCATTATCATTATTTATCATTAGTTATATCATTATTTATCATTTATCATTTAGTAATTATCATTACTTTATGTAGGCTACACATATACTCTATGCAACCACCACAGAAAAATTTAAGGTTTAGAAATGTTACCAAATGATTATTATGTTTTTATACTTATTAAAGTTTATTTTATGAATGTCCATATATTGGTTATTAAAATACTTTATGTAATATAAAAATTTACTACCTTCTTAATGTTATGAAAATCCAAACTATTAGGTAATTTGTTAATTTATATGCATATCTCATAAGTAGTCATTATATTTTTGTTTCTACTTTTTTTGTTTTTCCACAATATTACCAGGGGACAAACGCTTTGGTTATATAAATTGCCTTTGCACCACTGGAGTCACAGCTACAAGAGTGCCCATCCCCAGATAGCGTGCACCACACCCATTAGGTGTGAATTAACCCATCCCCTCCTCTCCCTCCCACCTGCCCAACACCTGATGAATGTCACTTCCATATGTGCATATGTGTTGATTGTTAGTACCAATTTAATGGTGACTACATGTGGTGTTTGTTTTTCCATTCTTGTGATACTTCACTTAGAAGAATGGTCTCCAGTCCCATCCAGGTTAATACAAAGGGATTAGTTCACCATTTTTTTTTATGGCTCAGTAGTACTCCATGGTATACATATACCACATATTTTTAATATACTCATGTATTGATGGGCACTTGGGTTGTTTCCACATCTATGCAATTGTGAATTGTGCTGCTATAAACATTTGGGTGCAGATGTCTTTATTATAGAATGTATTTTTTTCCTTTGGGTTAAATACCCAGTAGTGGGATTGCTGGATCAAATGATTATTCTACTTTTAGTTCTTTGAGGTATCTCCATACTACCTTCCATAGAGGTTGTACTAGTTTGCAGTCCCACCAGCGATGTATGAGTGTTCCTATCTCTCTGCATCCATGCCAACATTTATTGTTTTGGGACATTTTGATAAAAGCCATTCTCACTGGAGTTAAATGATATCTCATTGTAGTCATTATTTGCATTTCCCGGATATTTAACTAAGGAGGTGAAAGACTTCTATAGGGAGAACTATGAAACACTGAGGAAGGAAATAGCACAGGACATAAACAGATGCTCATGGATTGACAGAATCAACATTGTTTAAATGTCTATTCTACCCAAAGTGATCTACAGAGTCAATGAAATCCCTAAAAACTACCAACATCATTTTTCAGATGTAGAAAAAATAATTCTGTGCTTCATATGGAACCCGGAGACCCTGTAAAACCATACTAGCCTCAAGCAAAAAGAAAAAATTGGGAGGCATCAATTTACCAGACTTCAAGCTATACCACAAGGGTATAGTAACCAAAACAGCATGGTACTGGCACAAGAACAGAGACTAGACCAATGGAACAGGGCTGAGAACCTAGGTATAAAACCATCCTCATATTGCCATCTGATTTTTTACAAAGCTCACAAAAACATACACTGGTGGAAAGAATCCATGTTCAATAAATGGTGCTGGGAAAACTGGATAGCCACATGTAGAAGACTGAAACAGAATCTGCACTTCTCACCTCTCACACAAATCAATTCATGATGGGTAACAGACTTAAACCTAAGGCATGAAACCACAAGAATTCTAGAAGAAGATGCTGGAAAAACTCTCATAGACATCAGTCTAGGCAAAAAATTTATGAAGAAAACCCCAAAAGCAATCACAGCAGCAACAAAAATAAACAAATGGAACCTGATCAAATTAAAAACCTTCTGCACAGAGAAGGAAACTATCATTAGAGTGAATAGTCAACCTACAGAATAGGATAAAATATTTGCATGCTATACATCTGATAAAGGGCTGATAAACAGAATCTATATAGAACTCAGGAAAATCAGCAAGAAAAAATCAAACCCCATTAGAATGTGAGCAAAGGACATGAACAGAAACTTTTCAAAAGAAGACAGACTAATGGCCAAGAAACATATGAAAAAACGTTCAACACCTCTAATCATCAGGGAAATGCAAATGTTTCTACTTTTTATTTTAAATTGAGTAGACGATTTTATTCATACATTTTGTAAAATTGGTGTACATGTTCTAGTGAACAAATTGCTAGAGTCTTTTGGTATCATCATTCAACTAATTTACTGACACTCATAAGTGAACATTAAATAAATAAGGCAACTAAAAGAATATCTACAGGGGATGATATTTAGAGTTCACATTTAACAAGTCATATTACTCACAGCAATAAAAAATGCAGGCATAATGAACCTAGTAAATTAGTGATGAAAAAAGTAAAAGAAATGAATGGATTCAAAGAATATTATAGATCATGACATGTTATTTCCACACTATTAAACATGACCATGATGAATAATTGCAGGTGTTTAAAATCTCCATGACTTCATAAAGCATTAATTAAATGCTGAATGTCAGGAGAAAATCGCTAACAGTGCTTTTCAAAGGAAGGTGCATGACTACCTGTACCTGTACCTCCCCATCCCCCAAGACTGCTAAAATTATAAATTATAAATTCATATACATTATCAGAGGCTTATGAGTTGGAATACTAAATACAAGTGTCTTGAATTGTGACTATAATGTAATACCCCAAATGATTTGACACACTTTACTGTATGAGTGGCATAGCATTAGGGAAGAGACATTGGCAAGAAAAGTCATCACATCCACTGTGATGGTTAATTTTATACATCAACTCTGCTGGATCACCCTGCCCAGACATGTGGTCAGACATTAGCCTGGATTTTTATTTAAGGCTGTTTTTGGATGAAATTAAAATTTAGAACAGTGGATTTTGAGTAAAGCCTTTCAAAATGTTAGTGGACTTCATTCATTCAAGGCCTGAAGAGAACTCTGCCAACAGGTGATCTTGGGACTTGAACTGCAACATTAGCTTTCCTGTTTCTCCAGTCTGCCAGCTCAACCTGCAGATTTTGGACTTGCCCGCCTCCATAATCACATGAACCAATTATTGAAAAAAGATATATATATATGTATATACACATATACACATCCCATTAGTTCTGTTTCTCTGAAAAAGCCTGACTAACACATCCATGATGCACTGATTGGTCTTCATACTTCATATTTACCTCACATTAATTTATATTCTGCAAATAACAAACCAAAGGACCCTGAACCTAGTCCCATCCACAGCCCTAGGCAGAACTGGAATGCAGAGCTGCTACCACCAAGAATTAACAGACCTCAGGAAAACATTTTCTGTCCGGATCCCTGATTTTGGTTCCTTCAAGCTTTGTTTTATCCTCCCTATAAAAAGAAAAGCTTTTTTTCTGCCTGATCTTTAAGATGCTTGGAAATCTTTTGTTCATAGCATTCTTCTTATTGCAACAATCTTTACAAATAAATTTTTTTCTTGTTAATTCCAAATTTGTTTGATTTGACAGTGTTCTGCTGCTACAAGTAGGATTAAGATTGGCCCCCCACTATGGATCCCTGATATCCCCAACCAGGTAAGGGCACCTTGCAAGTCCTTTGAACTGCTCTCCTCTTCATTGATTCATGGAGTCTTTAGTGAGTTCAACTCTCAAACTAGTGCTACAGATGTCTTGTCTGTTGAAACGCAAGACGGAGTTTCTTGACTCCTTCAGGCAAAGAGACTGTTCCTTGGCCTTTCTGCGCAGCCTCTTCTGTTTTTCTTCAACTCTCCAGGCTGGAATTACACGGGAAAGTTTCCCTGGCTCACTGGACTTGGGACTTTACGAGGGAATTAATTGAGTGGGACTTCTTCCTGGCTCTTTAAGGTCTTATCTCTAATTAATGATCTAATCCTGTGCATAACTCACTCTATGGGTACCCTCCATCCTCTTTTCCCACTGACTATATGCTCTGAAACTACAGCACAATTCTGTTAAATATCTCCAAATGACACAATTTTCTTAAGGATAATGTAGAACTAAAATGGCCTCTTCGGGGTTCTTATACTCTCCCCTGTAATCAATGGTCTGTTTATTTCTCATGGTATGTGGAAACTGAAAAGTGACTTTCTCAGTCTTAGCTTAATCAGGCTGTTAACAACCTCAATTCTACTTTATCTGAGGCTGTTCAAACTCTCAAGAATAATCCATCCCCCTCAACTATTTTTTTTAACTTTTTTAATCTGATAGATAACAGTGTATGTATTTATTACATATGATGTGGTGTTTTGAGATACAAATACATTGTTGAATGGTTAACTCTAGCATAATAACAAATGTATTACCTAACACAGTTATCACTTTTGTGATGATAGCATTCAATATCTACTTTTCCTTTTGCATTTTTCAAAAATACAGTATATGGTCATTGACTCTAGTCACCTGCTGTACAATAGATCTCTTGAATTTATTCTTCCTACCTCACTGTAATTATGTATCCTTTGAGTAATCTCTCCCCATATTGTTCCCCCACCTACTCCATTCTCAAAAACTTCCTCTTTTCTCTATCTTTCAAATCCTCCAAACCCATTCCAAGGCCTTCAAGCCACCCTGACTTCTCTACAATCTCATGTGGACTGTGACAGCCATACTGTAAGGGAAAGGGACATTGGGCTAAAAGTCATCCAGTAAGAAAGATAATTCATTGAATTTAAAAGCCTCAGTGATCCCTCTGAAGGATATGCATCTATGTGCCACCCCAAAACACTTAAACACACTGGATAAATTAATAATCTTAAATAATGGGCACCCTACCACCTTTTTGATGGACACTGAAATCACCTATGCCACCCTTAACACTTTATATCATCTCACCATAATCCCTCAGAGTACACAAACCATCTCACTGGTGGGAGCAGCAAACCCACCACACGATTTGCTCCTTTTGAAGCCACTTTCTGTATCTCTTCAAACTCATTATGCTCAACATAGGTTTTTAACTCCCACTGATCTATTAGACAGAGATTTATTTTCCAATTGGGATGTTAATATGATGTTCACCCCAAATTTGAATCTTGGACTCCTCTCCAGTCACTGTTGTCCTGTGACAACTCTGATGGATCACTGCAGTTTTCTTGTCCCTCTCCCAGTTCCCCAAGCTGTTGGCAATCTCCACATTCAGGACATATTAACTCAAATTCCTGAGTCCCTTTGGACTACAAAATGGACAGATATAGTATGTATTGGGAAGCAAAGCAGTTGAAAAAGAAATAGTCCCCCAACATATCCCTCCCTAAACTACCCCAGTATCTTTTAAGACCTGAAAGAATTGAAGGCCTCAGACCTATTTTTCAAAGACTTTTAGCAAAGCACCCTTTGTCCCTAATTCTAGCTCCTGCAATACCCTCATTATCCCAGTAGAAAAGCCTTATTATCGCTCCTTTTTGTCTGGATTTGTTTTTATTCAAGAATAAAACAAATCATATGAGCACTATGGTTGCCCAGGCTTCCAATCAGAGATATTTCCCACACGCTACCACAGAGAATAAAATCTCACTGAATTGAGGAGGTAGAGATCAGAGATTTGCACGTTTGGGCCAGCTGGAATTTAAGGGGCAGAGTGACAGAAGTGAGAGATTTAGATAGAAAAGGGGCCCATAAATCTGCAGAGGGGTCTTCTTGAGTATTTGGTTAAATATTAAGCCATGTATGTTGAAAGTAAAGCTCCACAATGCTAATGGAAGAATGACTAACAGGGAGCTTTATGTAGAATAAAACCTGGACTTCTCATAGAATTCAGAGATTTAGGAGTTTTGAATAATCAGAGAGGATAGATTTTAATGAACACATGAGACATTAAGTATTGAACCCCTAAAGACTATACACCTTAGGAGTAATGCTAAATGAAACCTACATAAAAGGCATACTAGAGTTACCTAAACGGTCATAAAAACAATACTCTAAAAATTCAACTATATCCAAAGTAAGTTAAATGTCAGTTGGTCAAAGGGTACAATGTTTCAGTTAGACAGGAGGAATAAATTTCAGTGATCTATTGCACAGCACAGTGACTATAGTTGATAATAATGCATCCCCTATCTCTAAAACACTAATAATGTACTGCATATTTCTGAACATTTAAAAGTTAAATTTTAAATGTTTTCACCACAAGGAAATGATAAATATTTGAAATACCAGATGTGTTAATTAGCCTGATTTCATCCACAATGTATACATGTATCAAAACATCACATTGTGTCCCATAAATATATACAATTACTATTTTACAAATTAAAAGAAATTAAAACTTTAAAAAATGTTTGCAATGAAAAATGATCAACACCATTTAAAGCAGGACAATAAAATCTAAACCTGAGTTTTACATCATAAAATGAACTAAGTGTCTCCTCCCCTAGTTTTTTTCAGAAGTATGTGTGAAGAGTTATAATTAATTCTCTAAACATTGAGTAGAATTCACCAATGAAGCCCTTTCAGTCTGGGTTTTCTGTGGAAAATTTTAGATTACTTATTCAATGTCTTTACTTACTATACTTCTATTCATGTTTTCTATTTCTTCTTGAGTCAGTTTCAGTAGTTTGTGTCTCTTTAGGAATTTATCCATTTCATCTAAGTTATCTAATTTGTTGGCAGAGAATCATTCATAGTATTCCCTTATAATCCTTTTATACATCAGTTATGTCCCCTCTTTCATTCCTGATTTTAATACTTTGAGTCTTCTCTCTGTTTTTCTTCATCAGCCTAACTAAAAATTTGTCAGTTTGTTACTCTTTTCAAAGACCAACTTTTGCTTTCTCATTAATTTTTCTTTATTGTTTTTCTAGTCTCAGTTTTATTTATTTACAATCTAACATTTATAATTTCCTTTATATTGCATTCTTCACCTTTTTTTCCTTCCTGTACATAGCAAATTTTAGATCATGTTTTTTTATCTAGTTTAACAATCTCTGCCTTTTGGTTGGATTCTTAATCCTTTCACATTCAATGTTATTATTGATATAGAGGAGTACATTTGCCATTTTAATTGTTTTCTAAATGTGTCATGTCCTGTTTGTTCCTATTTCCTTCTATCACTACCTTATTTTGTTTGGGTTAAGTGTATAATTTTTGGTATACCATTTTAATATCATCAATATTGCTTTTAGTATATCTTTGAGGTTTTTTTGTAGTTGCCCTGGGGATTGCAATTAATATCTCAATGTGTTACACATTAGTTCACATTAATAGCAACTTAATTTTAATAGGACACAAATCTTTTGCTCTTATGTATCTCAATTGTCTTCCCCCTCCATTATGCTATCATTGCTATGTCAATTGCATCTTTATATGTGTGTCCATCAATGCAAACTCATAATTATTGCTTTATTGATTTATTTTTTAATCAGATAGGAAAAACAAGGAACTTTAAAACAAAAAATACATTTGTCTCTCTTTTATATTTACTAGTATAGTTACCTTTACCAGTACTCTTTATTTGTTCATATAGATTCGAATAACTGTCGTGTCCATTTGTTTCATTAATATTTCTTCACAGGGCCAGTGCTAGTGACACATTCTCTCAGTTTTGTTATCTGAAAATGTGCCAATTACTCCTTTATTGTTTTAAGGATAGTGTTGCTAAATATAGAATTTGAAGGTGATGTTTTTCTATCAAGTAGGATGACTTTGAGTATGTCATCCTACTATCTTCCATCCTTCACGGTTTCTAATGAAAAATTAGCTGATGTCTTTTTGAGTCTCCTTCACATGTCATGATTTTCTTCTCTCTTGCTGATTTCAAGTTTTTCTTTTTGCTTTGTGGATTGGGACTGTTTGGGACTCATTTTTCATCTTTTACTTTATCCTACTTGGAATGTTGAGCTTCTTAGATTTGTAGATTCATTTCATTTATCAAATTTAGGATGTTTCAGCCCTTATTTCTTCATATTTTTCCTGCTCCTTTCTCTTTCTTCCCTCCTGGGACTCCCATGCATGTTGGTGTGCTTGATGGTATTCCATAGTTCTCTGAGGTTTTGTTCATTTTTTTTTCATTATTTTTGCTTTCTGTTCTGGAAATGGATAATCTCAGTTGCACTGCCTTCAAGTTCACTGATCCTTTCCTCTGACCGATCAAATCTGCTGCTACTGATCAAAGCCCTGTAAATGAATAATTATTTTCATTTTTTTCTGTTTGGACTTTTAACTTGAACATTTTAGTTTGATCTTTTTTAATAATGTCCATCTTTTTACTGGTGCATTCTAGTTGGCGAGTGTTATAGGCTGATTTTTTTGTCCCACCAAAATTCAAATGTTGTAATCCTAACTGCCAGTACCTCAGCATACGACTGTACTTGGAGATAGGGCCTTTAAAGGAGGTAACGAAGTTAAAATGAGGCTGTTAGAATGATCCCTAATTCAACCTAACCGGTGTCTTTATAAGGAGAGTAGATTTGCATGCACAAGGAGACACAAGCAATGTACAAGGATAGAGGAAAGACTGTGTGAGGATGTAGCGACAAGGTGGAGGACGAGCCAAGGAGAGAAGCTTTGGGAAAAACCAAACTTGCCAACACATTGGTTTTAGACTTCTAGCCTTAGAACCCTGAGAAAATAAATTTCTCTTGTTTAAGCCACCCAGTCTGTGGTTACGGCAGCCCTAGCTAACTAATACAGTGAGACACTGTTCTCTTATTGCTTTTTAGGTCTTCACATATGATTTCCTTTTGTTTATTCAACACACTTAAAACAGCTAATGGAATGTACTATTTCTGGATTTTCTGTGGAACAATTTCTATTGATTGTTTTTTTACCTTTGTATGGGTCAAACTTTGTTTCTTTGTATGTCACATATACTTTTGTGGAAAACTTGACCTTTGGAATAGTATAGTCTAGCATCTCTGGACACCAGATTCCCTCTCCCGTCCAAGGTTTGTCCTTGCTGTTTGTTTTTGTTGTTTGTTTATTAACTTTTCTTAGCTAATTATGTGAAGTCTGCATACTTTGTATGTAGCCACTGATATCTCTGCTCATTTACCTGGTGTTCAGCAAATAATTGGATCGAGATTTCTTAAATTCCTAGACCAGTGTCTCCCCAGCTTAATGTGTTAAGGTGTATCTGCAACACAGCCAGGCAACCGACAATTATATCTTGACCTTCACTTCCTGCTTGCACAGAGCCTCATGACAAGCTAGATATAAGAGCTTAGGGCTTTCCCACTCATTTCTGGGGACCCATATAGTTCTTTGTTTACACACTGCCTTGCACATGTGTAATAGGCTGAATAATGGGCATCCAAAGATAACAGATCCTACTATTTGGAACCTATAAATGTAACCTTATAAGGAAATGGAGTGCTTTCAGATGTGATTAAGAATATTACCATGGGATGATGATTTTGAATTACCTGGGTGGGCCCTAGATCCAATCACAAGTGTCCTTATAAGAGAGAGGCATAAGAAGACTATACACACATAATAGAAGAAGGTAATGTGAAGACAGAGGCACAGATTGGAATGACGTGGGCAAGTGCAGAAATTCTGGAAGCCTTCAGAGGCTAGATGAGGTAAGAAATAGATTCTTTACTAGAGTTTCCAGAAGAAGCATGGCCCTACAAATACTTTGATTTTGGCCTAGTAAAATGGATTATGAACTTATGGCTTTCAGAAATGTGAGAGAATAAACTTCTGTTGTTTGAAGCTATATTGTGCTTTTACAAGTTTGTGGTGATTTGTTACATAAACCATATGAGGGAAATATAGTATGTTTGTAGCCTAGATTCTGAGGAATATTTTGGAGCTTATAAAATGCTCTGTGGACATTCATTCTCCAGATTTTGCTTTTCAGTTTTATTTTAGCCTTTTGTTTGCCCCAACTGTTATCCACTGCCTCAGACAGCCACAATGTTTAACAAGTGTCTATAATGGTTTTTGCAAACAACCCCAAGGAAAAGGCTTTCACACTGGTGAGCTTCAAGTCAATTTGAATAAAGGCATATTTGCTAATAGGGTTTTCTAGGAAACCACCTGACAAGTCAATGACAATTCTCTGGGAATTGGTCTTTGAAAGAGCTCTTGACTATTTTTTTTTTCCCTTGGTGGCTGTCAGGCAGTGGGTTTTCAGTGGGATTGTGGGCTGTTTGCTTTCATTGCTACTACAAAGGTGGGGAAAGAGGAGAAGTTAAAACATCACATGGTTTGCTGTTCTTTCTGAGATTCAGCTATTTATCTTGAATAAGTTTTCCTTGTATTGCTGCAAGCCTTGGATTAATTTCTAGAGTTATGAGAAAGTTGGTGCTGAAAATTTTGCCAGGGTTCTGATTGCTTTTACATAGATGAGAATTTTCAGAGATTTTTACTCTGTCATTTTCAGTTATATCCTCATATAATTTTGTTAGTCAATTACGAGCAGTAAACGCATAATGTGATAGTCGAAGTTTTTAAAGTCAAACAATGCTTTGTTTATTTTTCTAAAGTTTTCAGTAAATATCATAAACTTCAACTTTACTAATACACACACACACACATACATGTATCTATATGTGTGTGTATATATAAGGGTTGTCTGGAAAGTATCCAGCCATGTAATATGAAAAATTATATTAACAATGGGTAGACACTTTCAGGATAGTCTATCTCTCTCTCTCTCAGTACTGTCAACACCACTGATACTTAACAAGATCTCCAAGTGATAATGACCTAATATTTACTGTATTACTTTATTGAATATTTTGCACTCAGTGTGCAATTGCAAAGTGACTTTTATCTTTCTTCAACTATACTTTTGTACCTCCTCTGTGGATTAGCTTATACTTTGCCTCAATGCAATCTTAGGCGTATCTAATGTGTTCTGTTTAGTCTCACAAATGGCAGTTAATATATAAAGCTTGAAAGTATTTTCTTAAAATCTCAACTATTCTTAATTTAGAGCTCTTTTCCTCCCCTGACTTTGTACTGTTCTAGCCCTAGAAATGTTTCAAGGTGGGTTGAAGGCAGCGTTTTGTCCTTTTTCCTTTTTTGTCAGTTCTTCCCTTATAACATGCAGTAGTCTTAAGGTGAGGGGAGTGACAGAAAAGGAACCATCTTATTAGGTTGGTAATGTCAGAATATGTTGTTTGTGCTTTCTGGAATTAGATGAACATTGAAATAGACACATTTTCTTATGGGGAGTGCTTTGTGTTTCTTGATTTCCAAGAAGTTCACTTTCCTTGCCCTACATCCCTTTTGAGATGAAATCCCAGCCAGATTACTTCTATAGCTGGCCCATGGAAAATTTACACTCCTGTCCTGTAGTCCACAGTGGCAATGCAACCCACCTGTGTCTTTCTACCTAGTTTGTTGTCTCAGATCAATCTAGATACAGCTTTTATATCCATCTGATTGCTAGTCAAACGACAAAGAACACTGCTCAAGTGGGAGTTGGTGTCTATGGAATTCCTTTCACTTGGCTTATGAAAGGGAGACATATCACTTCTATTCACTAATTGGAAGGAGTCCAATCCTTCTTTCCAAAAAGGTCCTTTCCCAGTTGGTTCCTATAAACCTTTTGTAAGGTAGATGTGGTAGATCAAGGATGCCTGTAGAATAAGTCTTATAATCTCCTAAGACACTGTGCACAGGTGGTTTAAAAACTCACTTTATGTTGTGTACACTGTTGGTGTATATCAATTTTATTTACAGAAAGACCTTAGCTGAAAGTGTTCCATTACTAACAAATGAAAAATAATATGATTGGTACAAGAATGAGCAACATTGGATGCAAGAAGAGAATGAAGTAATACTTTCCAGTTCAATAAAAAAATAACTTTGAAACCATGTTAATATTTTCAGATTTGCAGTACTCAGAAAGTTTACCACTAACAAACTCTCCCTGACACTTCACTTGAAAATAAACTTTTAGAAAGAAGGAAAAAAATCTGGTATATGATAAACAGAAAAATTGTGAATATGATTTACTGATATATATTGTAAATTTTTAAAAATGATTTTAAAAAATAATCAGTAAAATAACAGAAAGATATCAAATTGTGGATTTTAGAAGGTGTTTGGAACAATACAAAGAAAAAAATGCTAAGATTATAGTCTTGTGAGTGATTAGTTCCACAAATTGATAATGATACATTCATATTTCTGTGGCAAACATTTAGTGACAACCATCAGAATAAAAGAGATAAAATTCATAGTTTCAAATAAATAATGGAAGATAAATGACAACTTTATCCAAGACAATAATACGAGATAAGAAATCTCTACATTTCCCTACTATTTGGTTAAAGAAGAAGTATAAAACTTTACCAGATCAATAACAACAAAATATCAAAATGCTCCTGACACATGCATGAAACATGTATTAGTGTGGGCTTCTATTACAAAGTGTTACATAAGAAAAGATGAAAGATCATAAAATAATTTTTACAGATTCTAATAACAATATAAAAAATTATGTGGTATGTTAAATAAAAGCAAATCTGGACATGGGTAAAGACTGTTGCCATAGGGAGAACTAGAAAACCTCAGCATTGCAAGTGTCTCAAAATCAAATAGTGGAAAGGCTTTTCTTCTACAGGTCTAGGTAAGCAGAACTAGCAGGAACTTTATGGGGAGTAGGATAAGTAGGTGGCGTGATCAAGGGAAAAATCATATGCTTCAGCAGGAAATGCTTCTTTCTATGATCTGTAGATTCTTGGAATGAGATGTTATGAGGGATGTTAGTGCTCAGTGCTTGCTTAACCTTAGGGTGAGCCAAGGTATAAGGGCATTTGAGGAGGAGAGGACTCAGACTCAAGTTTAGTCAGGCCAAGTCCATGGATAACTAGGGGCAACTGTGAGCACTTGGTCAAGTACTTCCTAGGCACCAGGCAATGTCTTATATTCTTAATAAATACTAATGTATTTAATCAATAAATTTCAAATTCTGCAGGGAAAGAAATTGTGAGTCTTGTACCAGTTTATAAAATTTCTCCATAAAGTAATGTGTCAAAAACAGGTCTTGGGGCAATACTTGACTTCATAAAAGAGGAGGGAAGGGTGATCCTATATACAAGCTGGTAGGTGGAGAGCTGTAAATAATTGCTTAGCATCACACTTTGTATACACATTCAGTATAAATCTTACATGAGCTATAAAATATCCTATTAGAAAAATTGAGAGGTGCAACCTACAAGTAAATTATGTTAATACATAGGAATGTGAAAGAATGAAGCTGAATAAATAAAATTTTCTTATAGAAATGATCATAATCAAACTACTTCACATAACACATAAAATAATTTTCATTATTCCAAGCCACGTCCTACATAGGGATCTTTTGTGGCAATGATCACACACTATGTGCAAGAAGATGCTCTTTTATATTTTATACATTATTATTCTTTTGCTTTTATACTGGTCCTTTTAAAGTGTCACATATATATGAAAATTCTTGAAATTTTCATAACTAAAATTAGACATCTTTGATGCATATATATTATTAATACTATGAGAAAAGAAAAGGTATTGATTAATTCAATCCTAAACATCTATATAATAAACACAATATTTTAACATAGATTAATATGGAATAAATTATAATTTAGTAATTCTTTAATTATTTTTCTGTTATTTATATAACTTAGATTTATAAAAGTTGGTGTCCTGTGTTGAAAGACACACGTATGTTATGAAAATATCCCATATGGTATATTAAGTACATATAGACAAGCAAACTTTGTCTGTAATCTGTGTGCCTAGACTTAATAAAAAAGAGAAACAAAATGACATGTCATATCTTTCTTGCTATTTATATTTGATCAGTTGCAATAATTTTAAAGTAGTGTAGAAAACATTAAAATGCACTTTATGCATTCATTTACTCAAAGTAATTTAAATATTTTATATTACATATAAATACATATAAGCACATTTTATAATATATATTTTTAAAAATAACTAGCCAGAACAAAGAAAGCAAGTGCGTACTTTATATTGAGAATGTTTTCTCAACTTTGGTTACTCCTGTTACACCATCTACTGGTAGCTTTTGAGAATGCTATTTGTCTCCTCCAAAAATCCATTCACTTTTCTAAAATACGTTGACAAACTTCAACTTTGTTCAAAATTTGCTCTTTACATACTTAATCATTAACTCCAGAATAAATATATGAATTTATGTCTCTGTCCTTCAAATACTACTGCTTTGGTAATTGTAATATACATTGGAAAGGTAAAAGTGTTCCAATCTCTCTAAATTTAGAAATCATGCAGGTAAAATTAATAGTAATTAGTAATTAAAATGAATTGATTTGAAGTCAATTTTTATGAAAACTATTTTATGAGTATATATGATCACAGACATTATAGAAAAGTTTATTAAACTTTATTTCTCTCTCTCTTTCAATATTCGAATCAAGATTAGGTAAATATGTGGAAAAATAGAGATCATAATTTGTTTGTGATTATATTAGTCTTCTTGAGCTGCCATAACAAAATAACACAGACTTGGTGGCTTTATCAACAAACATTTATTTTCTTACAGTTCTGGAGACTGGAAACCCAAGACCAAGATACTAGTAGATTCTATTTCTTTCTTTTTTTTATTTCAATAAATTTAGGGGATAAAAATAAAAGTGATATTTTTTGTTATGCAGATGAATTGTATAGTGGTGAAGTCAGGGCTTTTAGTGTACCCATTGCCTTAATAGTGCACATTGTACCTGATAGGTAATTTTTGATACCTCACTACCCTCCTACACTCCGCCCTTCTGAGTTTCCAAAGATCATTACACCACTCTGTATGACCATGTATAGCCATCGTTTAGCTCCCACTTACAAGTAAGTACATGAGGTGTTTGTTTTTCCGTTCCTGAGATATTTCACTTAGGATAATGACCTCTAGTTCCATCTGAAGTGCTATAAAAGACATGTTTTATTCTTTTTTATGGCTGAGTATACTCCGTGGTGGATCAAGTTTTCTTAATACATTCATCAGTTGATAAGCACTTAGGCTGATTGCACATCTTTGCAATTGTGAACTGTCTTGTGAAAAACATATGAGTGCATGTGTCTCTTTAATATAATGACTTATTTATTTTTTGGGAGGTAGATACCCAGTAGTGGATTACTGGATCAAATAGTATGTCTATTTTTAGTTCTTTGAGGATTCTCCATACTGCTTTCCATAGGGGATGAGCTAATTTACATTCCCATCCACAGTGTATAAGTGTTCACTTTTCACCCCATTTGTGCCAATATCTGTTTTTTTGTTTTTACTTTTTAAGACCCTTCTGAGAGCGGTAAGGTGGTATCTCATTGTGGTTTTAATTTGCCATTCTCTGATGATTAGTGATGTTAAGCATTTTTGCTTTATATTTGTTGGCCATTTGTGCATCTTCCTTTGACAAATAGTGTTCGTGTCATTTGCCAAATTTTAATGTAATGGGTTTCTTTTGTTTGTTTATTTTTTGCTGAGTTGTTTGAGTTTCTTTTAGATTTGGGGTATTTGTCCTTTGTCAGTTGTATGGTTTGTGAATATTTTCTCCTCTTCTGTAGGTTATCTCTTTACTATGTTGATTATCTCTTTTGCTGTGCAGAAAATTTTTAGTTTAATAAGTCCCATTTATTTATTTTTGTTTTTGTTGTTCTTGCTTTTGGGGCCTTAGCCACACATTTTTTGCCTAGGCCAGCGACCAGAAGAGTTTTCCTTAAGTTTGCTTCCAGAATTTTTGTGGTTTCAGGTCTTACATTTAATTTTTTAATCCCTCTTGAGGTAATTTTTCTATATGAGAGATAGGTATCCAGTTTCATTCTTCTACATGTGGCTCTTAAATTTTCCCAGCACTGTTTATTGAATAGGGCAGCCTTTCCCCAATGCATGTTTTTGTCTGCTTTGCTGAAGATCAGTTAGTTGTAGGTATATAGTCTTATTTCTGGGTTCTCTATTCTATTCCATTGACCTATATGTCTACTTTTATACCAATACCATCCTGTTTTGGTTACTATAGCCTTGTAGTATAATTTGAACTCAGGTAATGGAATGCCTCCAGATTTGCTCTATTTGCTTAGGATTGTTTTGTCTACTCAGGGTGTTTTTTTAAAATTCCATATGAAATTTAGGATTGTTTTTTCTAATTCTGTGAAAAATGGCATTGGTATTTTGATGGGAATTGCATTACATCTGTAAATCACGTTAGACAGTATGGGCATTTTAACCATATTGATTCTTCCAATTGATACCATGGGATATTTTTCCCTTTGTTCATGTCATCTATGATTTCTTTCATTACTGTTTTGTAGTTCTCCTTGTAGAAATCTTTCATCTCCTTGATTAAGTATATTCCCAGATATGTATTTTTGCAGCTATTGTAAATGATACTCGAGTTCTTGATTTGATTTGCAACTTTGCTATTAGCATATAGAAGTGCTACTGATGTGTGTTTATTAATGTTGTAACCTGAAACTTTATTGAATTTATTTAGAATTATAGGAGACTTTTGGAGAAGCCTTTAGGGTTTCCTTACATCCCCGGGATGAAACCCACTTGATCATGGTGAATTATTAAATTCAACAAGAAGATATAACAATCCTAAATATAGATGCACCTAACACTGGAGCTTCAAGATTGATAAAACAAATGCTACTAGATCTAAGAAATGAAATAAACAGAAACATAATAAAATTGAAATCCCTCAACACTCCACTGACAGAACTAGACATATCATTGAGGAAGAAAATCAACAAAGCAGCACTGGACTTAAATGGGACTCTAGAACAAATGGACTTTACAAACATTTACAGAACATTGTACTCCAAAAATACAGAATATACATTCTCATCAGCACATGGAACATTTTTCAATATAAATCATATGTTAGACCACAAAATAAGTCTCAGCAAATTTTAAAAAATCAACATCATATCATGTATGTTCTCAGATCACAGTGGAATAAAACTAGAAATCAATTCCAAAAGAAACTCTCAAACTACATAAATGCATGGAAATTAAACAACCTGCTGCTGAACAATACTTGGGTGAATGACAAAATCAAGATGGAAATCAAAAAAAATTTTGAATTGGAAAACAAAAGTGATACATGCTACCAAAAACTGAAGTACAACAAAAACAGTGCTAAGAGACAAATTCATAGCACTAAAGGCCTATGGCAAAAAGACAGAAAGATCACAACATAACAACCTAATGTCACACCTCAAGGAACTAGAAAAAGAAGAACAAACCAAAGTCAAAGCTAGCAGAAGACAAGAAATAACAAAGAAGTAAATGAAATTGAAACCAAAGAAACAATACAAAGGATGAATAAAATGAAAAGCTGGTTTTTTGAAAAGATAAATAAAATCAATAGACCACTCACTAGATTAACAAAGAAGAGAGAGGATCAAATAAGCTCAAGCAAAAATGAAAAAGGAGACATTATAATTGATGCCACAGAAATACAAAACATCATCTGAGATGACTGTGAACACCTCTATGCACACAAACTAGAAAATCTAGGGGAAATGGATAGATTTTTGGAAATATGTAATCTCCCAAGCTTGAATCAGGAAGAAATGGAAATCCTGAACAGGTCAATAATGAGTACCAAGGTTAAATTAGTAATAAAAAACCTCCCAACAAATAAAAGCCCAGGATCAGACAGATTCACAACCCAACTCTACCAGATGTACAAAGAACTGGAAGCTATCCTACTGAAACGGTTTCATAACATTGAGTAGGAGGGTATCCTCCATAGCTCATTCTACATATCCAGTATCACCCTGATACCAAAGCCAGGAAAAGGCACAACAACAAAGAAAGAAAGAAAGAAAGCTACAGACCAATATCCCTCATGAACATAGATGCAAAATCCTCAACAAATTATTAGCAAACTGAACACAACAGCAATCAGATTCAGTTTCTGATGAAGACTCTCTTCCTGGCTTGCAGTGGGCAGCCTTCTTACTTTGCTTTCGCTTGGCCTTTTCTCTGTGCATGAGAGAAAGAGACCAAGAACTGTGAAGTTTCTTCCTCTTCTTAAAAGGACGTCACTCCTATTGAATGAGGACCCCACTCTTTTAAACTTAATTATTTAAGTTTAAATAATTTAAACTCATTTAAACTTAATTACCTATATAAAGGCCCTATCTTCAAATACAGTCAAATTAGTGGTTTGAGCTTCAACATATGGATTTTGGGGGATACAATTTATTCCATTATGGTTAGCATATGAACTGACACAATCTTTACAAAAAGAAGTCTTGCAATATATGTCATTTGCTTGAAAATCTTTATTCCTTTATCCAGTCATTTACATCTGGGAGTCTATTTTAACAAGGAATATGAAGTTCTGAACATGCTTTGCCTGCAAATATGTTTCACACAGTATCTTTATAATATAAGACTTAAGCAATGATTCCCAAATGTTTTCAGGTTGAGGAACACAGAGGAAAATTACAATACCGTAAAACACTCTGGAGTAAATAGGACTCTAAGAACAAAAGCTCCTGATGCCCCAGCCCACCCAGCAGCCCAGGCAGTGATTGAAAGCATCTGTACCTTGGCACGTGTGCAGCCCACTTGTGGAACCTGATGACCCTGTGTACACTAGGAGGCTTTGATATAAATAGACAGGTTATCAGAATAGTGGGAAGAACCTGATATATTATGTTATTGTGTCTTCCTCTTGTTAAGAAATAAGAGGGAAAGCAGATAGATAAAGGAAAGATGGAAAACATGCTGTCACTTATGTCTACAAGCCCCAGTTTTTTGATCACACAATCTTTAATATATTTTAAATCCTACAAAATACTGTTTTGGTAAAGATTGTTATAATAGAAAAATATGGGCTCTAATGTTAATTTTTAAAGTTTTATTCTGAAAAATTAACATTAACAGAAATACAGTTGTGTAACAAAACATGCCACCACATTGGGTATTTGCCTCTGGGGAGTATGAATGTAGGTAATTTTGTTTGTATTACCTATTTTTCCTTGTTTCCAGTAAAATAAATGGGATTTATTTAATAATGTAAAACCCTAAATTTAAAATGCATAACATGTGTATGTTATGTTTGATATGTACTGAATTGGGTCCCTCCCCAATTTATATGTTGGAGCTCTTACCTCCCATGGGATGGTGTTGGAGATAGGGCTTTTAAGAAGGTGATTAAAGTTAATTGATGTCCTATGGATTGAACCTGGACACAGAAGAATTGGTGCCCTTTTAAGAAAAGGAAAGGACACCAGAGTTCTCTCTGCACCAGTAGGAACACGGTAAGAAGTCTGCAATCAAGGAAGAGAGCCCTCACTCCAACCCAACCATGCTGGCACCTTGGTCTTGGACTTCTAGACTCTAGAACTGAGAGATAATACATTTCTGTTGTTTAACACACACATGCACACAAACACACACACGCACACAAATATATGTATATAATTAAAAATGTTAGCATTCTAGGAGGCATTTTGTTCATAAGAATATAGAATTTTCCCAGTTCCTAGGACTTGTGAGAAACCTAAAAATATCACTAACTGTCTTTTACATTTTTGAAATCTTTCAATGGTAATGTGTGGTAATTACTGCGGCTTTATCAGAAGTTGACACAAAAGGTTATGCCTTTGTGACACTGTCACATTGCTAAAGCTCTGCGTTTGCTTGACATGGTTCTGGAATTACTCTGTCTCCTGGGCTATGTGAGTTCCATTTCTGAGGATGTTTTCGGGTTGGGCTTGGGCCCGGTGATAACCCTGTGGTCAACCCAGTTCCGACCCTGGGAGGACCGGAGGCGGCTTCCTCACAAGAGCTGTTCCCACTGCTTCTCCCAACGCTGCCTCCCACCCAGTCTCTTGCTGGCTGAGCTTTTCTCTCATTTATTTGGTTTTTTATTTACTCAGGAATTGGGTTTTGTATCTGAATCCTCATAATCTCATATTTGTATTCTATCCTAACTGACTGGTCTTTTTATGATTTAATCACAAACTCACTACACCAAAAATGTGAAATGTTCTCATTTCCCCTAACTTATTTATATCACTTGCCTGCTTAGACCGAATTATCTTCCTGGTAAAGTACTCGATACATGATTTCTAATGTCTGCATTCAAACCTGAAAAACTGTGCTGCTTGGTTTAACACTCTGGGCATATGGTCTCGATCGCAATACTGTCACAAAAGACTAGACCTAAAAATATCCTTAGAAAATAACCTAATAAAATGTCATTTTAGACATGGTGAAATTAAGAATTTTTTTGGTCAAATTTACACAGTAAGTGTATTATTTTCCCATTGTTGCTGTAATGAATTACCACAAATTTAGTGGTTTAAAGCAACACATATTTATTATCTTAGAGTTCTGTAGGTCAGAAATTGAAAATAGGTTTCACGGGGTTAAAGCCAAGGTGTCCAGTGGTCCGCTTCCCACTGGAGGCTCTAGGGCAGTGGTCCCCAACCTTTTTGGTACCAGGGACCGTTTTCACGGAAGACAGTTTTTCCATAGGCTGGGGGGAATGGGGGGATGGTTTCAGGATGATTCAAGTGCATTACATTTATTGTGCACTTTATTTCTATTATTATTATGTTGTAATATGTAATGAAATAATTACACAACTCACCATGTGTTGGAGACCCCTGCTTAGGTAGAATCTATTTCCTGGCCTTTGTCAGACCCCAGAGGCTTCCTGCACTTTGTACTCATGGCCCCTTGCACTAGCCTCACGCCAGCGTCTACTTCTGCCATCCCATCTTCTCTCTCACTCTGCCTCTACCGCCTCCCTCCCATAGATCCCGTGGCCACATTGGGCACACAAATTAAAAACAGGTTGAGTTAGGTAAGGGGAAACTAGTATTTTATTTGAAAATACTATTGCCATGGGGATAGTACTCTGAATATAAGATCTGCAAGCGTCTCAGAAGTGAGGCAAAATAAGACTTTTTTTTCTTTTTTTTAATGGAAGGAGTAAATAAGGCTAGAAAAAATTGGGTGTGGGGAAGTGGGATGAACAGGAGCTGTGAGTACATAGTAGATCAGAGAATGTTTGACCCTGAGGCCAGGGTATTTTCTGAAAAGGGCCCGTAAAGAGAGGCTGTGTGTACTGGCTCAGGCTGAGGGTGCCCAAAGTTCAGAGTCCTGAGGAAACAGAGAATTCTAACCAAGGTGTGTTTAAGAAGCATTTTGTTCTGATTGATCAGTGGAAACAAAACAGTTCAACTCATCATTTATGAGGTATATAAGGGCAATTTGGAAGGTGTGTGTCTGCTCTTGTCATACGTAAGCAATGCGGGGGCATGGAGAGATTTTCTAAATCCCAAGGGGAGGGGCTTCTTTGCAATAAGCTATTTTCCAGAACACAAAAGGGTGGGAGAACTTTTTAACTATCACTGTGTTCTAGGATCAGAGGGCTTCTGTAAACTTCAACATTACCATGGTTCACCTGAATAATGCAGAATAACCTCCCCATTTCAAGTCCTTTAACTTAATTACACTTGAAAATCTCTTTTTGCCATATAAGGCAAAATACATCTTCAGGGATAAGAACATGGCTATCTTTGACAGTGGATAGGGCATTATTCAGTCTACCACAAGAAGTTAGTGGAGAATCCAGAACAGAAATGAAGATTCTCCTATTTTTAATGAAAGCATTTTTCTGCCACAGCCTTTGGAAGGATCTATCTTTTTCCAGGTTCCTGCCTGTGCCCACCATCCTATCTGAAAAACCATCTCTTCAATCTCAACAAACTTCACAAACTTTTTATATCTATTTTGACTTAGTGCTGTAATTGCAGATTTTGATTTCCAACTGTTAACGTATGTTCCTGGCTACCAGACAAAATGTCTTTTGTTAACCCTTTTTATGATCCTCATATGTGCTGCCAATATTGGTAGATTTAAAAAGCCCACAACCGTGATTTAGCCACTTAATGCCTACTAGGCCTTGGTGGACTGCTATCTTTTTAATGTGTCCCCCAAAGTTCACGTGTTGCAAACTTAATCCCCAATGCAATAGTATTGGGAGGTGGAGCCTAGTAAGAGATGACTAGGTCATGAGGACTGTGCCCTTATGAATAGATTAATATCAATATTAAGGGAGTGATTTAGTTAATGCAAGAGTGGGCTGTTATAAAGGCAAGTTTGGCTCCCTTTGGATCTTTTACTTTCTTATTCTCACACTCTCTGGCCCTTCTGCCTCTGTCATGGCATGACACAGCATGAAAGTCCTTGCCAGATGCTGGTGCCATGCTCTTGGACTTTTTAGCCTCCAGAATTATCAGCCAAATACATTTTTAATATAAATTGCTTAATCGGTGGTATTTTGTTATAGAAACACAATATGGACTAAGACACAGACCAAGCAATAAACCTTTCCTAGTCTACTCTTTTTTATTGACATTCTTGCCCAACGCTAATAAACTACTCCCAAAGATGTGAGTAAGGACATATACTTTCCTGCCATTTTGGTGTGTGTGCAGATGGGGTTATATTCCCCAACTCTCAGATCTTCTCTTCCCTATACAAATTGCTTTTTCAGACTAATTTCTTTAGTGACAAATATCCTTACTATAATAATTTTTTTCCATTCAAACTCCAATGCCATTACTGGGACATTAAACTCCTTTGATGGCATTCCAAATGTTCAATATTTATCAGTCTGGGTGTACAAAATAATATCATTTTCTCTTTAATGTATTTCCATATAAAGTTTGTCACCAATATCACCTCTTAGATTATCATAGTAATATATATTCTCCACAATTTCTGGCAATTCATTTTCACTTGGATTTGTGCAAGGGATTTCTGATTGGCTGTCCAGCTTCTCTCACCTTGCACAAATCAGATCAACTGTGTTCATAGTGGCTAGAGGAAAAAGATATATATGCATATATTTACATACACTGTATATACAGTTGTTTCTCAGTATCCATGAGAGATGGGTTCCAGGACCCTTCACGGATACCAAAATCCACTGATGCTCAAGCCCCATGTATAAAATGGCATAGTATTTCCATACAACCTATACATATCCTCCTATATATTTAAATTATCTCTAGATTACTTATAATACCTAATACAATGTAGAAGCCATGTAAATAGTTGTTATACTATATTGATTTTTATTTGTATTATGTTTCATTATTATACTTTTTATTATTTTTAAAAATATTTTTGATTTGTGGTTAGTTAAATCTATGGATGTGGAACCTGCGAATATGGAGGGCCAAACATACACAGTTAAGTTTCTCCAAACTTAAGTATGGTAAAGGTATAGAAGAATTGTGCTATTTTAAATGAAGTCCCACATTGTAAATCAAACTTGTCATCCCAGGTACCTGTTAATATGAACAGATAAGGGTTAATATGGTAAGAGCTAATATGAACCCCTACCAGCCTCCCAGTCTAATACCTTGTCATGACCTACTGTGTAGTACATAATTTGGCCTTGCCCAAAGAGATGTCTGGCATTTGGCCTCAGCTTTTGGGAGGTAATCTAGATCATATCTAATAAAATTGTCTTTGTTTTGGGTGGGACTGGCTTACCTTTACATTTTTGAGGAAAAAGCTGATCATGCCAGAAATACCGACAATGTAGTTCAGGGTGCAGGTTTTGGGTCATGCAGTATGAATTGACCCAGAGGCTGAGATAAACCACATGGGCAAGCAATAAATCAAGTATGTCTACCCAAAGGAAACCCAATAAAAACTCTGAACAGAGGCTTGGGTGAGTCTCTTTGTTTGATAATACTCTGTGTGCATTGTCACACATGGATATCTCAAGAGTAAGGTACTCTGACTTTCCAAGAAGAGGACAAAAAAAGACCCTTATTTGGAACCCTTCCATATTCTGCCCTATGTGTATGTTTCTTTGGCTAATTTTAATCTGTATCCTTTTTCTGATACTAAACCTTAGCTGTGAAAATAATTACTTTCAGTGAGTTATGAGGAGTTGTCCTAGCAAACTATCAAGCATGAGGGTGATTTTGAAAACCCTTTGAATTTGCAGTTTATGTTAGAAGTGCAGGCAATCTTGTGAAGAATTGTGCCGTCAAACTTTGCACTTTGGTTAACTCTGGGCATTTGGCATGAGAAATGGGATGTGGTAAAATAACCCTGACTTGTTAAAATATGTGGTTTGGGGAAAACAAGGGTGACAGGGTAAGAATGACAAATCTCTGATTTCTAAGTGGCCATAAGGTCACCTATTTTGTGGAACAGCAGCTAGGCTGCAGTTGGTTACTGGACGTAAAAGTTACCAATAAAATTTAGAAATGATGGATCTAATTTCTGAGGAGTTGGCTCACAGGATACATAAGGAAATACAAATAACAAGAAATAAGCAAAATGTGCAATACCTGATTATTGTTATCTGTAGTAGATAAAATAAGAGAGAGTATTGGTGTGGATCCTGGTACTGGGCCAAGCTTGCATTCTGGCAGGTCAGAGCTTGAGCTTTTAGCCTCAGGACCACTACCAAAGGGAAAAATTATGCTAAAACAACAGAAAGTAAAGAAGATTAAACCAGTTCGCATGATAATGGGGAAAGGGAAATCAGTTGCATCCAGCAGCCTGGACATTTTTAGAGTTATTAAGAAATGGGGTGAATGCAGAAGACATTGGTAGGGTGAAAAAAAAGGTCTTAATACAGGACTCTCAGAAGTTGGATGGACAGAGGGAGCCCTTGCTGGTTCCCCAATGTTGAAGAAACCTAAACAAATCTGCATCATCACCCACTTCAAAGAAATTTAGAGAGCCACAAAGAGAAGATGATAATCATAAACCTGACCTGTAATTGCCTAGAACAATGACCCTGCAATCTAATCAAGATAAGGGCTGACAAGTAGGCATGGGTCTTCTGTCTCAACCCCTAGTGGGAGACCCAAGGCTAAATGCACATGATGGGTGAAATGGTCAGGGAGGTAGAAGCAACTCTGGAACTCCTTTAAATGTGAGCTTTATGTCCTGTGGTCCCAAAACCTGTTGGTGAAGTCCCATTGGAGGCTACAGTTGGATTGGGAAGATATAGGAACATAAGTGTGTTCCTATATCTTAAGTAAAAGTGAAGGTAAAAGTTTGAATAAAAATGGATATGTTTGAACAGACTTTATGTGAAGTAGTTGTGTTTTCTTTACCTAAATGTATTTTGGGGATGAATGTTGTGTTTGACTGGGGGAATGTTTCCCCTCCCTAGTATTGTAAAACAGAAGGCATGTAAAGCCACCCTTTCCCAAATATTGATTGGCTGTGCTAAATTGGAAATCATAAGATTGTTTGAGCCTGCACAGTTTGTTAGTTTGCTGTACAATAACCCTGTGTGGAGTGCAGACTAGTGATTATGGCAAAAGCCTGTGCATGCCACCCAAAACAACATTTGTATTTTGGTCCCCAAATTTTTATTTGAGAGGCTGAAAAAGTCCTTGTAAAATTGATTAAAACAACGTTTCTAGGACTTTAACAAGGGCATAAGTAGTGAAAAAACACAGCTAAGCATTAGCCACCTCGTGTCCCACAGTCCATTCTCTTATAGCTGTTTACTGCTTAAGAGTCATTTAGCCTTTTGTCAAAGAGTCTTACAACTTTCTTTAATTGCCCCTATAGATATCTTCAATGTTACAAAACCTAAAACTGTTCTCTAAGGTATTTTCCAGACCCTGCATTCCAATGGGTCCTCCGATGCCAGCTGGTCCTGTGACTCCTGCTGAGGAACAGACTCAGTGCATGAATGAAGTTTCTACATCCCTGTATTTTCGTCCCTCAGACCAAGCCAATCAGTTATGACAATTCCTTAGCCTGTCTGCCTGCAAAAATTCCCTTAAAAATCTCATCCCAGAACTCTTCAGGGAGATAAATTTAAGGGGTTCCTTCCACCTCCTCATTCAGCTGTTCAGTGATTATTAAACTCTTTGCTGCAACTCCTGCTGTTTCAATGCATTGATCTGTAACTGCACAGTGGGAAAATGAACCTGGTGGTCCTACAACAGATTTCGGAGTGCCACCCAGGAATTTAAACCCCTTGTGGGCACCTGCCCATGGTTCAGCACACCCTTACGGGTGTGGTGGACCCAGAGACAAGCCCAAGCGGCCACTTAGTCTTTTTGAATTAAGGGCCATCCCCAGTGTCTTCTCTGCTGACGGGGCACTGCCGACCTATAACATATAAGTCTGCTTGCAGTAGAGAAACAGCTTCTCGAATTAGAAGACATCTCTGGTGAGTGTTCTTGGCTCAACCAGCATTCATTTCCCTTTCCCTGCTTTTTCAGCCTCTTTGGAAGTCTTGCGGCCCCTTTATAATTCTTGTTGATTCACCCTAGTTCACAGGAAGAGTACCATTTAAGGGGGAGTTCTTCCCAAACTGGAAGAAGAAGAAAGGAAACTACTTGGGAGAAATACTCTTGGTTTTTAAAATCTGGAATTCTGATTTGAAAGGCCTTTTGTTGATCTCTTTTAGACTTTGTGTCTAAGTCTATGTGAGGAACTCCAGGAAAAGTGCTCATTTCAGCCAGCTTGACTGGAGAAACTTACTTTGTCTGGGTCTTTTTTTGTGTCTTTCTTACATGTGTCCTGTAATTTTTGTCTTGGCTGGAAATGGAAATGTTGATTCAATTCCCTCAAGTAGCCCATTGGGCCACATTTTGCAAAATCGGGAGGCTTTTGCCTATGATTCCATGAAACAAAAGAAAATGTTTTTCTTTTGCCATATGACCTGGCCCCAATACCCAATGAATTTGGGAAACAGTAGCTGATGAATGGTTCCCTTAATTATAACACTATCTTGCTGTTAGACCTATTGCATAAAAGGGAAGAAAAACGGGATAAGGAAGAATAGGCCAATGCACAAAAAATGTAATATTATGGTTCAGCAGGTTAGTAATGAGAAAAAAGCCCATCTTGCCTAAGTCCAAGGAAAAAGAGATGGTACTCTGATTATCCAGTTGAATAAACCAATGACTCCCCATTCCCTGCATTATGATGAGCCAGGGCCATACCACTGTCACCTAAGTGAGGGTCCCCACCTCCTCAAGTTCAGGAACCAGGAGTGGCGAGAATGGTTTCCCCTTTCCATACCTGGCATGGAACCCAATTTGGTCAGGGGGAGTGCCACACTAGCTTCAGGAAGGCAATTCCCTCTTTGGCAGATACCTATAGGAGGCTTGATGCTGCCACAGGTCAGCTGATGAGGTTTATCTGGGTCCACTCTCTTTTTCTACCTCCGATTTGTTCAATTGGAAAAATAACATGCCCACATATCAGGATGACCCAAAACGAATAGAAAACTTGTTTTCCTCTATATTTGCAACCCACAATCCTACTTGGGCAGATGTTCAAAATCTGCTCAACACTATTAACTTTGGAGGCATGAAGAATGGTCTTAGACAAGGCCAGAGAAGAAACTGACTGCATGCATGCTGACTCCACTGGCACCCCAGTAAGAGTAGCTGCTCCATTCACAGTGCCTACCTCAGACTCCCGGTGACATGCAAACAGCAACGGAAACAGATCCAAGCTTGAGCATTATTGAGATTGTATCTTGGCTGGCCTCCTCAAGGAAATGCCTAAAGAGAGGAGTCTTAATAACTTCCAGGAAGTCAGACAGAAGCCAAATGAAAGCCCCTTGGAATTCTTAGAGTGAATATTCAAGGCATTTAGGTAGTATATGGACATTGACCTGGAAGCCCTAGAAAATTTAAAAGTGTTCAATATGACTTTTATCGGTCAACTTGCTCCTGACATTCAAAGGAAGTTGCAAAAGATGTACAGGCTTTTATGTCTGTGTCTCAGTTGTGGAGATTGCCTTCAAGGTGTTTACTGATTGAGATGAAATAATGGAGAATAAAGAACAATGAAAGATGAAGCAGCAGATTAGTTTTCTGGCTGCTGCCTTAACTCTAGGAGTTTCAAGACCATGGTGTGGACCTTCCTCAGGTGCCCCATCAAAGCTAGGAAAAAGGGAAATCCTACTATGAGTCCCAACAAATGTGCCTATTGCAAACAACAAGGGCACTGGAAAACAGGCTGTCCTTTCTACAAAGGACAATGCCAGGAAGAGTCACATCCCTGTTTACCAGATGCCTGAGTTAGCAAGGAAGTCTGAAGTTAAGGATATTGAGAATGGGGACCAGGAATCATGGGGCCCAAGGGCTCCTCTCAACACAAACAACACCCTCCATATTTCCCACCTGGGGTCCAAGGTTGAGATGATGGTGGGAAATCAACTTTTGGACTTTTTGGTAGATAGTGGTGCCACATATTCAGTGGTAAATACCCAGTTGTCTAAATTTTCCTCAGAGACTATGAATGTGACTGGTGTCTCAGGAGAAACTTTGAGGAGACCATTCCTCCAACACCTGGAATGTCAACTAGGCCAGACCCACTAGAAACACAGTTTCCTCTCTAAGCCTGGGAGTCCTATTCCTTTGCTGGGATGTGGTCTTTTAACAAAACAACATGCCTAGATTCCTTTATCCCTGGGATGGCTAAATATCAGGATGCCTCTGGAATAGGCTCAAGATTAGAATCCTCTTAACCTGCCCCCATCCCTGAAGAGATACTTCAAGAGCTGAGTCCACAGGGATGGGCCAATAGGAGACCAGAAGGAGCTAAGATGGTAGTCCCAGTACAAGTCAAGGTACACACTGCCAAATTTAAAAATATATGCTTTGAGGGAACAAGCATGATAAGGAATTCAACTTCTGTTGTCTACTTTCCTTCAGTTCAGACTCATTAGATTTTGCCAGTCCTGGAATACATTCTGCCTGTTCAGAAGCCTGGGACCAAAGAATATAGAATATAGGTCCTGAATATATGTTCAGGACTTGAGAGCCATTAATGAAATTGTAGAGGACATTCACCAGGTGGTCCCTGATCTTTATACAGTACTCACAACATTGACTGGTGAGTCCTGTTGGTTCATGGTCTTAAATCTGAAAGATGCTTTCTTTTGCATGCTTCTGAGTCCAGAGTCAGAAGAGTTGTTTGCTTTTGAATTGGAGGACCCAGATACTGAAGCAAAGCAACAATACTGATGGACAGTTCCCCAAGGTTTTAAAAACTTCCCTAGCATCTTTGGGGAAATACTTGCTAAAGACATTCAGGACATCCAATTAAAACATGGGACTTTACTGCAATATGTTGATGGCATACTAGCTGCCAGCACAATAAAAGAGGCATCTGATCAGAACACCATATTAACTTTAAATTTTCTGGCTGAGTGGGGATACAAGATATCCAAGAAAAAGGCCATATTTCACAACCCTTAGTCAAATACCTTGAGCATTCACAGGGACAGAGAAACATGATCCCTGATTGAAGGGAAGCACTTTCCAGAGTAATCAGACCCATCACTTGGTGACAGCTATAGGGTTTCTTAGGCATGGCTGGCTTTTGCCCCATTTGGATTCCTAACTTTGGACTTATGGCAAAACTTCTGTATGATGCCCTAAGGGGAGGAGACAGTGAACCCTTAGAAAGGGCTGGGGACTGCCAAAAGGCCTTTCTGAATATCAAGGAAAAGTTACTGGCATTAGAGCTTCCTGATATAAGAAAACTTTTTGATATGTTTGTACATGAGATGCAAGAAATAAGTTTAGGAGTGTTAACCCAGGACCTAGAAAATATTGAGACCTGTTGAATATTTTTCAAAATAACTGGATATTGTCACAGGGGCATTGCCTACCTGTCGTCGGGCTGCTGCTGCCACTTGTATCCTTTTCCAACAAGCAGAGAAGTTCACACTAGGTCAGCTCACTACTGTGCATATCCCTCACTGTGTACTCCCCTTGCTGGAAGAAAAGGAGGGTACTGGTTAGCCTCTGGGGGATTAGGCAAATACCAGTTCATCTTTTTAAACAACCCAGATGTAACATTGAGAGAAGTCCCCATATTAAACTCTTCAAATGCCATATGAACCTGTGCATGACTGTTTGAAAATAAGCGAACAAGTTTCTTCCAGCCAGCCAGATCTGACAGACGTACCCCTGGAAAGCTCAGGCTTAGAAATGTTTACAGATGGGAGAAGTTTTACAGACCAAGGACAACAGAAAGCCAAGTACACAGTGGTAACCCATCAACAAATTTTAGAGGCTGAAGAACTCTCCCCCAGAACATCACCACAGAAGGCATAACTCATAGTCCTTATCAGGGCTGTTCAACTAGATAAAGATATGAAGGTGATCAATTATACCAATTCCAGGTATGCCTTCTCTATTATCAATGCTTATTGGGCCCTTTGGAAAGAAAGGGGGCTTCTAACTTCTGGCAATAAAGACATAAATCATGTTGAAGAAATCTTAGCCTTGCTAGATGCAGTCTTGGCCCCCAAGGAAGTAGTTAGAGTACGTTGCCTCAGACACCAGCAGACAGATAATTTGGCGGAAAGAGGCAATAACCAGGTAGATCAGGATACAAGGAAGCAGTGGAGAAAAGGTCCCCAAAACCTTATTAATGCCTGTGCAACCTGAAAAAAAATTTGGCCTTGAACCTCCTCCATCCCCAGACAAGGACCTAAAAAGAGTGCTTGGTTTGAGTGTTGACCCCAATCAACATACCCAGAATGAATGGATATATAATGAAGCAGGAAATGTTCTGGTGCCTGAATATCTCATGAATGACATTGTCAAACATATTGGCAGGGATGTCAGCCTCCATGGGATACAGAAATATATTGTTGGTCTGCATATGAAGAGGACTGTCCAAAAGGTCACAGAAAGATAATCTTCTGTGTGCTCAGAACAACCCTAAAATTAGGCCTCCCTCTCTAGCACAAGGAACTAGGCAAGGGGAGAAAGGACAGTGGAGGACTGGCAAATTGGCTTCACTATGATGCCATGGGTGGCAGGAAACTTTAAATATCTACTCATGTTTGTGGACACCTTCTCTGGATGAGTCAAGGCCTTTCTTTGCCAGACAGAAAAAGGCATCCAAAGCTGGCAAGTCCCTGTTAAAAGAAACCTTCCCTTGGTTTTGATTAGCTACTTCTATTCAGAGTGGCAACGGTGCTGCCTTTGTGGCTCAGATCTCACAGGATGTTTCTCAAGCCCTTGGCATAACTTGGAACCTCTACACAGCCTGGAAGCCACAGTCAACTGGACAAACTGAAAAAAATGGATCACACTCAACAAAACTTTATCCGAGAGCTGTCAGGAAACTAATATGACCTGGGATAAGGCATTGCCTATTGCCCTATTCAGAGTAAGAAGTGGGCTCTAGTGAGCCCTCTAGAAGTGGGCTCAAGTTGAGTCTTTTTGAAATCGTATATGTGGACACATCCTGTGCTCCAGTTCTAGGCTACAGGACCCTGGCAGCTTACATGTTGAAGAAATAGACATTGTTAAATGTATACAATCTTTAGGCTTGACTTTAACTGCTATTCGAGGGTTTGTTTCTAGTAGGTTGTGGTTCCCAATGGATGTTCAAGTATATTACATCCAGCCTAGAGATTGTGTACTACTCAAGACCTGGAGGAATCAGCACCCTGATGACCAACTAAAACCCCAATGGAAGGGACCCTATGAAGTGTTACTGGTGACCAACTCTTCTGTCAAGCTTAGGATTTAAACCCTAGATTCATCATAGCCATGTAAAGTCAGCCCTGCCTGACACTTGGCCCAGCAAGTAATACCAGGAAGTCACCCTGATGCCTCCCAAGTGGACAAGAGAACCCCAATGGGTCTTAAATATTAATATCTTCCCAAGAAAAAAACTAGATAAGTAGTCTCTTTAATTTTTAATAGAGTTTAAATGAAAGTATACCCTTTTGATTATATTCATTATTTTGAGCATTATAGGAATCTCTACTATCATTGTTGCTTTATGAAAAAAGGTGGGATATCCACTTCCATCTTTCTTTCCCTACTAGATGTGTAATTCATACATATATTTTATTACTGCTTTAGTTATTGTTATTGCTGGAATTACTTGCATTTTAGACATCTTATGCCATGCCAAAATTGTTCATTGCCTCCCTTTATGTAGACATTCTTAAGGCTCAATGTTCATATGAGATGTATCTCCTTACTGCTATGGCTTTAACTATCCTCCCGCCCACTCTCCTATTGCAAGGCCTATAATGGCATGGCAATACCATAGAAAAATTATCTCAGAGTGTTGCTATGTAAGAAAATCTCTCAGACTGTTGGATTTGTCAATGTATCCTTCAATATATTCAAGGTAAGCATTTATCACTGGTAATACCTGTCACAGATTTTTCAGATGTTCCCAATGCCACCACATATCCAGACTGACCCCATTACTTGCCCATCTTCCAGGTTCAATTAGTCATACACCAAGATATATTTACCCCTTTTTTCACCTTGTCCAATGTTCTTAAAATTGGATGGTCATATTGGACTATAGGACTGCCTCAGTCTGGTCCTTGGCCTATTAGAATAACAAATGTAATCTGGACCAAGTGCAGAATCAGGTTAAGAATGTGTATCTATTGTGCTACCAACTTCTGCAGCTGGGATATCATGTAAATGGATTTTGGGGAGCTTGCAAGAAATATGGTCCCTGGCTTAACTCCATAGTATCCATTGAATGAGCCTATTATTAAGCATACCCTTGGGGACATTACCTGTGTACACCCTGAGTATACTTTCTTTTTTCAGCATGGGATCAGATCTTCTTTTACAAGGATAGGCCCACCACTGTCTCCACAGGCTGCATATAGAAGGTTCTTGTTTATTAGGACACTTTGTGACTCCTTTTTCTATCCATCCTAACAAGGAAAGACTCCAACCTTTTCCCTGTAGATTAAAGAGATGGCTACCAGCAGCATAGCAGGACACTTGGTGGCAAAGCCTTCTAGGAATACTGGTTCCCAGCTACAGAGTTTATGCCCACAGGGACATGATCAGAAACCTATGTGCTACTTTAGTGTTGATTGCTGAGGAAACTGCAAAGAGCATCATGGCTCAACAAAATTCTGCAAACTCCCTAGCTCAGGTGGTCTTAGATAATCAAGCTGCACTTGATTTTCTCTTGGCCAAACAGGGAGGAGTCTGTGCAGTAATCGGTGTCACTTGTTGCACTTATATAAATACCTCAGGAGAAGTTGAAATACACATAGAGAAGATCTCTCAACAAGCCACTTGGCTGCAAAAAGTGCCCACCAGTGACCCTATCTGAACTTACTGGCTTTCTGAGCTTCCCTCATGGCTCTCTCAGGGTTTCCAAACAGCCTTACAAGGACATTTAAAATTAGGAATATCACTCCTTTTGCTAGGACTTACAATTTACCTTATAATTTGCTGCTCAATCAAATGCTGTACAAAAACCATGAATAAGAACACTAATGTTTTCTTTTTTATGCAACCTCGTAGTCCCCACCAGGCACTAATGAATTCTCGAAGGCTCCTGCAGGGCAGTTTCATTCAACCCTCCCATCCTCAGTTCAACCCTCACGACGCTTGCCAGCAGCAAGAAGCCAGAGCGGTCACCGCCCGACTCCCTCCTTGTTAGCTCACAGGATTGAGGCATGATTGAGGGGTGATCAAGCCCAGGGGGGTTGAAATCATCCTTATAAAATTAATTAAAACCAAGTTGCTAAGATTTTAACTAGGGCATAAGTCTTGAAAAACTACACCAAACATTAACCAGCTCTTGCTTCAGAGCCCACTCTCTGATAGCTGTTCACTGCTTAGCAGTCACATAGCCAGCACTGTTTTCTAAGATATTTTCCAGACCCCACATCCCAGTGGGTCCAATGATGCCAGCTGGTCCTGTGACTCCTGCTGAGGAGCTGATACAGTGCATGAATGCAGTTTCTCCATCCCTATAATTTCATCCTCCCAACCCACCCAATCAGTTATTCCTTCCTGTCAAAATTCCCTTAAAAACCCCAGCCCAGAATTCCTCAGGCAGATGGATTTGAGGGGTTTCTCTCATCTCCTTGTTTGGCGACTCAGTGATGATTAAACTTTTTCTCTGCTGCAACTCCTATAGTCTCAGTGTATTGGTCAGTTACTGTGCAGTAGGCAAATGAACCTGGTGGTATTATAACAAGGCAATTACTAGCTTGTATTGGATATTAATCAAAACTGTCCCTATGACTAAAAGATGTAATATCATAAAACCTATAATTCTCATATTGTCTTGGGTCATGTCAAAGAAACACTCTAACAGCGAAGGCAGTGCCCATTAGAGTTCCATAATAAGGTAGAAATGGTTTACACAGGAACATGCTACGAGGGTAAGACAAGGAAGTACTCATGAGCAGGCAGCCTTTTTTCCTCCCTTCGGGATGACTTTGGAACCCCCTGAGGAGCTGGTAAACACTTTGGGCACCTGGCCACTTAGGCAATGCTCTATGAACAGCTTTTGGCTAACTGACAAAAAGTTGTTCGATTTATGGATGACAGTTCCAAGGTGAATAAACGTAATCCTATTTGGAAACAGGTACTCTGATTGAAGAAGGCAAAAGCAGATCATATCAGTGGGCTGAACTGCATTTGCTTTGCCCTTATGTTTGGGTTTTTATTGACTCAAGTGCGGTGGGTTATGGATTGGCCATATGGTCAGGCAAAAGGCCTTATTAAAGGTATGTCCATATGGGACATGGCCCCATAGGAATAACTATGGGAATGTAAAAAGTGCATTAAAGTAAGACAAGTTAATGCCTATCAGAATAGCCCCCTTCCCAGACCTCTTCCACCACAGAAAGAAGACAACAGAAGCCCTGTGTTTAGAACTTTCCACACTCTCTCCTATGAATCCCTTCCTTTGGCTAATTTTAATCTGTCTCTTTTTTTCTGTTATAAATTGTAACTATGAATGAAAGAGCTTTCAGTGAACTCTAAGTTCTTTTAACAAATTATTGAACCAGAGGGTGTTTTGAGTAACCCCCTGAACTTGCCGTTGGTGTTAGAAGAGAGGGCAGTCTTATGAAAGACTGCATGCCCACTAACTTTGTAGTTGGCCTGAAACTCCTCCAACTTACTTCAGATCCTCCAGCATATTTTTAATCTTATTTTTAATCTTATTTTTAAAATTTCTGCTATTATGTTACTCAAAGTCCTGCAGTAAAACCCTTTATCAGCATAAGCAGAGATTGAATTCTCAAGAGAATTAAAATGACAAACACAGATTCTTGTGAATTATGACATTTATACTTTGAAAATATGTCCACATGAAATAAAAACACACACATATAATGTATTTTGTGGGTTAACTTTGAAATCAATATCAATTCATTTTTATATAGATATCTTTGAAAAATCTTTAGTCTTGTGGCTAAAAATGCACTTTTGTCTTTTTTGTTTTTTGATTCTGTGTGGATTATTTTGGTGGTTATTTGCTCATAATATCCAAATAAAGCATATGGCTTTCATGTACTGCTGATTTTGATTCATTTGAAGCAGCTTGGGATTTCCTAAACTTTATTTTATCAGGATATTAACTCTTCTTATTTCCTTCAGCTTTAGCGTAATATTCATATTAAATATAATTTATCAGTATGCATTTTGTGAAAGCACCTTTTATTTGTTAAGTTTGAATTCTGTAACCAAGCAGTCATGAATTTGAATTCTTGCTTCCACCTCTTACTAAGCATGTATCCTTAGCCAAGCTTCAATTTTTCTCACATAGATTTTTAGGATAATTGGAGCAGCATCTTCCAAAATAAATTATTGTTTCTGTAATAATTAATATTATGCTTTGGGGAAAGTCTGTTACAATACAGTGCTAAATGCTTACTTCTATATATGATGCAGCCTCTGCTACCACTCCCCCAGGCCTTTTTTCACAGTTGTACAACATTTCTGTTGTGCTGTGTCAATACGAAGGGTTAATATTCCCTAAACCCCAACCTTTAGGATTCTAAAATTCAGTTGTGTCCTCAATACTGTGTCATCATTATACCAAAATGTGATAAAGAGCATAGTGTTGGTGGAAGTACATGGTTCCCCTGTTTGTTACAGCTCTTGTGTTTTAGTGTTTTACTACCCATACTAACTATAATGAAGGCATGAACTTTTCTTTGACACTTAGGGATTCTGGCCGTAACCTTATTCTACCTCATAATCTTATTCTGGTCATGTGTTCCCCTTGACCTGCTTTAATTCACTTTCTCCCATAGCTCATTGCTTACCTCCTATTTTACCACTAGATGGTACTCATATATTTTTAGTATATTTCAAATACATAACTTTGTTATTCTAATAAGCAGAATTTAAATGATTAAGAAATAACTCCACATATCAATTCTAAATAAATTATAATTATAGATGGCTTTAAAAAATTAATTATTACTATGTACATATCATGTAAAAATCAAATGCTAAATGCAGATTTGTTTTTTCACCTGGATTTTCTGTAATTGATTTTTTACTGTATATGTAGGAATGTGAAAATGTAAGAATGATAATGATATTATTTTGCAGTAAATATATATGTATAATTATTCTCCTTCTAAATTCTAATAATTTGATTGATGTATTCCATGTTTCTCTGTATTTCTTCTCAAATAGGCGTATACAGTTTGCCTATCTGTTTATCTGGTACTTAATATTCCAAAGGAATACTATTAATTAGAGATCACATCTGAATGTTACTTTATATACAATAAAACTATTTTGGCTTAGTGTAGTTCAAATGCTATTCTAAATATTGGACATTTGTTAAATAATTTATTACTGCACCAGCCAAATGAGGTAGATACTGCTTTAGTCCTCATGCGAGAAACCAAGAATTAGATAAATTAAGTAACTTCCCCAGAGCCACATAGGTAGTAACTTCTAGATGTTGTAAACTGTCTGCTTTAGATCACACAGTCTTAATTATTATACAATATCTAATACAATAACAATAGCATTGTTATTATAAAACTTTCCACTTTTCTACACCAATGGAGAAAATAATTTGGGTTTAAATATATATGTTTAAATGAAGAAAAAATCTTTAGCTTTGTGGTCTTTATGGAAAGAACAAAGATTAATACATATACTTCAGATGAGGTCAAAAGTTGAATGTTAAGAATCCATGGCAGATTAGAAGATTTTATTATTAGGACCATAACATTATAATTTAATCATAATCTCTCTATTTCTTTACTGCTCATGGATATGAATTTAGTGTTTCTATGTCAATTTTTTTTCTAGGTAGTGGAAAGAAAAAAATACAGTGGCTTGTTTCAAGCAACAATAACCAAAAAATCTGACTCTATCCACAGTCTCTTTATAAGTAAGCAACTAAATGTAAAGTTATATTTTGAGCAGATAGACAAACTTTTCAATATAGTATGACTTTAACTTAGTTATCAACACTAAAAGGGAAAAATTACACTTATTAACTTGCTTTATTAAAATAAGTTCCTTTATTTCGAGTTCAGCAGTGCTTATTTTCTGATAGAGGTTTGAGGTAAAAAGTCAGTGGTATTTGGCTTAGGAGATCACTTCATGGTTTGTACATACGCAAGGCGGTCTGAGGATGAAGAAGCAATAAGAAAGAGTTAAACTCACCAGGATGTGGGGAGAAATATTTAGCTTTATGTTGTCATGGCAGAGAGGTGTGAGGAAGTGAGACAAAGGGAAAATGTGAAAGAGAATGAGAAAAAAAAAGGAGACAAAGAAGAAGAATGAAGAGAAAAATACAGAAAGAATCATATAGTTCATAACAAGTTGGGAAATGAAGGTTTTTTGAAAAGATGTTAAGGGTCATAAATAATATGAATATATTAACATAATTTTTATTAATATGTAATAGTTGTATAGTTACCCAAACTGGAAAGGGTCGGGGGGAAGGGGGTGAAAAAGTGGTTGGTTACTGAGAACGTAATTTTTATGTAACTTTTAGTGTGGTAGTTTAGGGCAAAACGTCTCAATTCCCACTTCCCCTTCCCTAGTACATTTGTTTACATTTGCTTCACACACGCTTAGTGGATACCTAACATTATAACAGATCCCCGATTCAATATTTGGGTGATCAGGCAACAAGAATTAACAAGTAGAACAGGAAGTACACTACAATAGAAATTATACATCCAGAGGAAAATATGTGTCAGAGCTAGAATTGACTGGGAGAGTAAAAATATGTCTCTGTCTCAAGAATACCTGAAGATAAGGAGCGGGTTTCTAAAATAATTAGAATAGGAAAAAAGCCATTTGTTCAAGGAGTTTCCAATTTTCAAGCACACATTTAGGCTACATTTTGGGGGCATGCATACATACATACATATTTCACCTTTTATTGATACATAATATTTGTACATATTTATGGGATACATATAATATTTTGTTACACTCATAGAATACATAATAATCAAGTCAGGGTATTTAAGGTATCCATCCCCTCAATTACTTAACATTTCTATGTATTGGGAACGTTCCAAGTCCTCTCTTCTAGCTATTTTGAAATATACAATACATTGTTGTTAACTATAGTCACCCTACTCTGCTACGGACATTAGAACTTATCCTTCTATCTAAATGCATGTTTGGACTCATTAGCTGACTTCTCTTCATCCCCCACCACACCCCCACACCCGCACATCTTTACCAGCCTCTGGTCTATCATTATAATTTCTGCCTCCAGGAGATCAACATTTTTTAGCTCCCACATATGAGCTAGAACATGCAGTATTTGTCTGTCCATTCCTGGATTATTTCACATAATATAATGACCTCCAGTTCCATCCATGTTGCTGCAAATGACATGATTTGAATTTTTTGTGGGCAAATAGTATCCCATTGTGCATATGTACCACATTTTCTTTATCCATTCATTATTGATGAACACATAAGTTAATTCTATATCTTTGCTATTGTGAATAGTGCTGTAATAAACATGGGGTGTAGGTATCCCTTTGAAACACTGATTTCTTTTCCTTTGGATAAATACTGAAGTAGTGGGTTGCTGGATCATATGGAAGTTCTATTTTTAGTATTTTGAGAAATCCCCATGCTGTATTCCATACCGTCTTTACCAATTTACATTCCCACTAACAGTGTATAAGCCTTACCTTTTTTTCACATCTTTGACAGCATCTGTTATTTTTCGTCTTTTTAATAGCCATTCTAACTGAGGTTAGATGATATCTCATTGTGGTTTTGATTTGCATTTCCCTGAAGATTAGTAAAGTTGAGCATTTTTTCATATACCTATGGGCCATTTGTATGTCTTCTTTTGAGAAATGTCTATTCCCGTCCTTTGCCCTTTTTAATGGGATTATGTGGTATTTTTACTGTTGAATTTTTGAGTTCCTTACATTTTCTGGATATTAGTCCTTTGTTGGATGAATAGTTTGCAAAATTTTCTCCCATTTAACAGGTTGGTTCTTCACTCTGTTGATTGTTTTCTTTACTGCACAAAAGTTTTTTAGTTTAACATGGTCCCATTCATATATTTTTGTTTTTGTTGCCTGTGCTTTTGAGGTCTTATGCATAAAATCTTTGCCTGGAACAGTGTTCTGGAGTGTTTCTACTATATTTCCTTCTAGTAGTTTTATAGTTTGGGGTTTTATATTTAATTTTTAATGTATCTTGAGTTGATTTTTATATATGGTGAGGGATAGGGGTCCAGTTTCATTCTTGTACATATGTATACCTAATTTTCCCAGCATCATTTATTGAAGAGGGTGTCTTTCCTCAGTGTATGTTCTTGATATCTTTGTCAAAAGCAATTGAGTATAAATGCACGTATTTATTGCTGGATTTTGTTTTCTGTTCTATTGGTCTTTGTGTCTGTCTTTATATCAATACCATGTTGTTTTGATTACTTTTGCCTTGTAGTATATTAAAAAGTCAGGTAACGTGATGCCTCCAGCTTTGTTCTTTTTGCTTAGAATTGCTTTAGCTATTCAGTTTCTTTTTTGGTTCCATATGAATTTTAGGATTTATTTTTCTATTTCTGTGAAATAAATGGCATTTTGATAGGGATTGCATTGAATCTGTAGATATCTATGGATAGTATGGTCATTTTAATATTAATTCTTCTGATGCGTGAGCATGAGATGTCTTTCCACTTGTTTTGGCCTCTTCAATTTCTTCCATCAGTGTTTTGTAGTTTTCTTTGTAGAGGTCTTTCACCTCCTTGTATAAAATTATTCCTAAGTATTTATATTTTCTTATCTATTGTGAATGGGATTGCCTTCTTTATTTCTTTTTCAGTTAGTTCATTATTGGTGTATAGAAATGCTACTGATTATTGTTACGTTGATTTTGCATCCTGCAATTTTACTGAATTTACTTATCAGATCTAAGAATTTTTTGGTGAGGTGCTTAGGTTTTTCTAGATATAAGATCATGTTATTAGCAAACAGGGATAATTTGACTTTGTATTTTCCAATTTGGATGCCTTTTATTTATTTTGCATGCCAATTGCTCTGGCTAGGACTGCCAGTACTATGTTGAACAGGAGTGGTGAGAGTGGGCATCCTTGTCTTGTTCCAGTTCTTAGAGGAAAGGCTTTCAGGTTCTCCTTATTCAGTATGATGTGAGCTGTGGGTTTGTCATATATGGCCTTTATTATGTTGAAGTATGTTCTTTCTTTGCCTAGTTTATTGAGAGTTTTCATCACAAAGGGATGCTGAATTTTATCAAATGCTTTTTCTACATCTGTTGAAATGACCATAAGGTTCTTCTCCTTCATTCTGTTGATGTATTGAATCACATTTATTGAATTGTGTATGTTGAACCATCCTTGCATCCCTGGGATAAATCCCACTTTATCATGGTGTTTTGTATTTTTGATGTGCTGTTGGATTCAATTTGCTAGCATTTTATTGAGGATTTTTGCATATATGTTCATCTGTGATATTGGCCAGCACTTTTTAAAATTTTATTGTATTCTTGTTTGGTATTGGTATATAGGTAATGATGGCCTCATAGAATGAGTTAGGGAGAATTACCTCCTCTTTTGGAATAGTTTGAGGAGAATTCATACAAGTTTTTCTTTGTAAGTTTGGTAGAATTCAGCAGTGACGCCAGCTGGTCCTGAGCTTTTCTTTGTTATGAGATTTTTTACTACAGATTCAATTCCATTACTTGCTATTGTTCTGTTATTTCTTCTTGATTCAATCTTGGTAGGGTGCATGTGTCCAGGAATTTGTCCGTTTTCTCTAGGTTTTTCAGTTTGTTGCTCATAATAGTCTTTGATGATCTTTTGTATTTCAGTGGTATCAGTAGTAATGTCCCCTTTATTCTTTCTGATTTTGTTTATTTGGGTCTCCTCTCTTTTCTTCATGGCCAGTCTAGGTAGCAGTGTATTGATTTTGTTTATTTTTTCCAAAAAACAACCTTTTATATTTTGATACTTTGTTTTGTTAGTCTGTATTTTGTTTAGTTCTTTTGTGATCTTTCTTATTTCTTTCCTTATACTAATTTGGCATTTGATTTGTTCTTGCTTTTCTAGTTCCTTGAGGTGCGTTGTTATATCACTTATTTTAAATCTCTCTACTTTTTTGATGCAGGCATTTAAAATTTTCCTCTTGGCACTGCTTTTTCTGTATCCCGTAGGTTTCAGTATGTTGTGTATCAATTTTCACTTGTTTCAAGAAATGTTTTGATTTCCTCCTTAATTTCTTCAGTGACCCAGGTCATTCAGTAGCATTTTGTTTAATTTCCACATATTTGTACAGTTTCCAAAGTCCCTCTTGCTGTTGATTTTTAGTTTTATTCCATTGTTGTCTGAGAAGATACTTTATATGATTTTGATTTTTAAAAATTTGTTGAGAATTGCTTTGTGTCCTAACATATGGTCTATCCTGGAGAATGTTCCAGAAGAATGTGCATTCTGTAGCTGTTGAAAGAAATGTTCTGCAAATGTCTGTTAGGTCCACGTGGTCTAAAGTGCAGATAAAAGCCAATGTTTCTTTGTTAATTTTCTTTCTGAAGAATCTGTCTAATGCTGAGAATGGGGTGTTGAAGTCCCCAACTATTATTGAATTGAAGTCTATCTTTCCTTTCACATCTAATAATATTTGCTTTGTACATCTGGGTGCCCTGAGGTTGGGTGCATATGTGTTCAGAATTGTTATATCCTCTTGCTGACTTGTTCCCTTTATCATTATATAATGACCTTCTTTGTTTCTTTTAGTGTTTTGAATTAAAGTCTGTTTCATCTGATGTAAGTATAGCTATTCCTGCTTGCTTTTGGTTTCTGTTTGAATGGAATATCTTTTTTCATCCCTATACTTCCAGTCTACATGTATCTTTATAGGTAAAGTGAGTTTCTTGTAGGCAGCATATAGTTAGATCATATTTTTTTAATCCATTCAGCCAGTCTATATCTTTTAAGTGGAAAGTTGACTCCATTCACATTCAAGGTTATTATTGATATGTGGGGACTTGTTCCTGTCATTTTATTAATAGATTTCTTACTGTTTTGTATATTCTTTCTTCCTTTCTTTATCTCTTATCATTTATCATTGTGGTTTGGTGGTTTTCTATAATGGCAACATTTGAGTCCTTTTTTTCCTTATTTGTGTGTTTGCTCTACAGGGGGTTTTATATTTTCATGTGTTTTTATGATGGTAAATATTGTCCTTTCACTTCCATATATAAGACTCCCTTAAACATTTCTTGCAGGACTTGTCTACTAATCATAATATTCCCTAAAGTTTGCTTGTTTGGAAAGGACATTACTTCTTCATTTATGAATAATAACTTTACTTGTAATAGTATAATTGACTGGCAGTTTTTTTCTCCTTTTAGCACTTTGGATATATCATCCCATTTTCACCTGATCTATAAGGTTTTCTGCAGAGAAATCTGCTATTAATCTGATGGTATTCCCTGATCAGTGACTAGACAGTTTTTGTTTGCAATTTTTAGAATTTTCTCTTGTTTTTAACTTTTGAAAGTTTGAATATGATGTGCTGTAATGAAGAACTTTTTAAATTGTATCTATTTGGGGATCTCTGAGCTTCCTGTATGTGGATGTCTAATTCTCTTCCTAGATTTGGGATGTTTTCAGCTATTACTCTTTAAAGTATATTTTCTATCCTTTTTATTTTATCTTTGCCTTATGGGACTCTGAAAATTTGAATATTTGGTCACTTTATGATGTGCCATATGTCACATAGACTTTGTTCATTCTTTTTTATGATCTTTTCTTTATTTTTGCCTGGTTTATTTCAAAAGGCTTGTCCTTAAAATCTGAAATTCTTTCCTTTGCTTGATTTAGACTATTGTTGAAGCTTTCAAATGTATTTTGTATTTTATGTAATAAATTCTTCATTTATGGAATATCTGTTCAGTTCTTTTTTATGATATCCATCTCTTTAGTAAATTTCTCATTCATATCCTCATTTTTTAATTTCTTTGTGCTTTTTATCTGTGTTCTCTTGTATCTCACTTTGCTTCTTTAATATTATTATTTTGAATTTTTTAACCAGAATTTAATAATTTATTTTCATTGGAATCTCTTTCTGGAGAAATATTGTGTTCTTTTAGAGTTTTCATATGTTCTTGCTTTTTAATGTTTCTTGTGTTCTTATGTTGATATCTGCACATATGGAGTAGCAATCACTTCTTTCAATATTTGAATTTGCTATCATAGGGGAGGATTATTTCCTGAAGATGTATCTATGGTGTTGGTTAGATAAGACACTTTCACTTTGATTCTGGGTGTGTGCAGTAGAGTAGGCTCTAATTAATTTCTTAGGCTGTACACAGTGTCACTGGTAACTGTAATTTACTCAGCAGCTTAGGCTACAGTTATTATGGGAGGCTATGGTGAAGTTTTGCTGGGTACATGGATGCCAGGTAACCAGTCCTTGGGCTTCAGTGGTGGCAAGAGTAGGCTGAGAATGTCTGTTCTTTGGCCCCTGGGCAAACTATGTAGGCACCAGTGTTAGTAGGTCTAGAAGGGCCAATTCTTGGGCCTCCAGGTGGCTTGTTTAGGTGGTGTTAGAGGTAGTGGTAGGCCACATGAGTGGGTGGGGCCTGGGGCCCCTGGGCAGTGGGCATAGCATGGGCGATGGCAGTAGCAGTGGAATGAAAACCCTCTGGCTCCCAAACAGTCTGCACTGGTGTGGTGGTGGCTGTGATGGGCTGGGTGGGCCAGACCTCAGGTCTATAAGTGGTGCATATATGTGGCTTCCAGCTGTGGTGGTAGCAGCAGGTTGGCTGGGCCTGTCCTCAGTGCCCTTGGAGGAGTGTGCAGGTGCCAATGATGGTGGATGGGCTAGGGTGATCCTCAATCCATCAAATGGCATGCTTGGGCACTAGGAGAGACAGAGCAAGGCTGGGTGATACTGTCTGTAGGTCCCCCAGGATGCATGCAGGAGCTGGTTGTGGTAGGCAGGGGCAAGATGATTCCCAGGTTCCAGGTGGAATGCTTGGGTGGGGGTAGCAGTAGCTGCACTGCAGTCCACCTTCTGGAGAGAGTGGGGTTGTTCTCAGTAGCAGCAGACATAGGCGGGTGGCTGGGGATCATGCGTGCTTTGGCCCGGCAGTGGCAGCCAGCAGGAATGGTGGTTGCATGAGGGGGAATCTGTTCTAAGGGCATGTAAAAATGTATAGTAGTTCCACTTTTGGGAGTGTTGGGGTTACTGCCAATGGCTCAGGTTTTAGCTCTGAAGACAGCAGTCAGCATCAGCAGCAACTGCAGACAGAGGGTGCCAATTTTCAGGGATGTGGAGATTCAGGGGCTGATGGGCCCCAGGGAAGGATGCATTCTTGTGGCGTCTAGAGTATCAAGATGGCACCTTGCTGTAGTTGCTTAGGGCTCAGTGGGTGTGTGGGACCCAGACTGGGCTCTCTCTGAAGCAATGCTGTCACATGGTGTCCAAGCAGCTCCCTATTTAGTCTCAGATACTACAACATTCAAGGGGCTCTCCTGTGGCTAGTATTACAGAAGTTTCAGGTGGGAATGTGGACTACTGGGGGTTTCTCCCTTACCTTTTTCCCACACTGGGGAGCCTCTCCAGGATCCTAGCTGATCACATCCATGCAGTCTGCCTCTGTTCCCTCTCCTTCCTTGCTTTAGGTGTTCTGTCTTCTGTTGAATTCAGTGTTTTCTCCCTTTGTTTTCTATGATGGGGGGATTACCATCCCTATTTGTTTTTCTTTGAGGAGCAAGTACCAATCCGCTTGTTCACCTCTTGAAGCCAACAATATCCAACATTGGTGTTTAACGATTGATTCATTACAGAGATAAATCAGATTGGGTGCTTAAAAGGAGAAATGATTTATCACGTTCAAGACTAGAATCCATGATTAGTGTAGTTGTGTGAGGACCAGTGTGCAGAAATACAGACTCCCGGCCTGGTTACAGTCACGAAGATTATGTTAATCCAAGTTATGAGCAATAGGAAGATAACCATGTAGGCAGGCAAAGTCAGTTTCATAACTGTTCCTTTTCCAGAGAATGGTATGGTATCAAGTCGATCGGATGGGAAAGAGTTAAAAATTGTGCATCCACTTTTCTAATTTTAACATTGGGTTCGTGGTTTTTCTTGTAAAGGAGTGGAAAATTCAAAGAATGGTGAATCCTCCCCTTTTCTATCCTTTTAAGGCAATTTCTGGGGGTTGCCATGGCATTTGTAAACTGTCATGGCACAGGTAAGTGTGATTTCTACTATGTTAATGAGGATAGTTTATTTAAGGACACTGTTACCTTACTTGTACTCATGCTCCAAAGACCCTCTTTTGTGGCCTTGATCATATTTCCGCTTTGTGGCCTTTCTACCTCTTTTTAGTTGGTCAGTCCTTGGAGACTCCCTACCATAGACCAATTATCTATTCAGTCCTTGGACTGAACATGTCCCCTTGACATGTCATCTGTTCCTTTTTGGAAGCCTCTCTGGTAAATTTGTCCCTCCTTTTGTAGACAAAGCATCTCCTAGTGCCATCTGCTCTTCTCCCTCCTTATCCCTACCAAGGTGCTAGCAAATTCAGTTTCTGATGAGAACTCTCTCCCTGGCTTATAGACAGCTGCATTCTTTCTATGTCCTCACATGACCTTTCCTCCATGCATAAGCATATACACAGAGCAAGCAAGATCTCTAGGGTCTTTTCTTATAAGGGCACCGATCCCATTGAATTAGGGTCCCACACTAATGACATTAGGAGCATCCAGTAAATCTCATTATGCTTGTTAGTTTGACAAAAATGGTCAAACTTATCATAAATATGATCACCCATATCCTTGCCACTGATAGGCGTTGTTTAGGCATATCCAATTGTGATATTTTGCATATCTCTATTGCCACGTCATAACACAAACTATCTGTGCTCTCTGGACTACTGGAAATAGATTATTTTAATGTTTTTAAAATCTAATCTGATTAGAGAGCCAATTCCAGAAACCCAGACTGAATTTTAAAAACTCATCCTTAAAATTCTGTTCCTCCAGAACCACTCCTGGTACCAAAATCTGTTGTCAACCTGGGTTCCCAGAGAAACAGAATCAACAGGATGTGTATACAGCTGGCCCTCCATATCTGCAGGTGCAGCAGACTCACAGTGGATTCAACCAACTGTGGATTGAAAATATTCAGAAACAAATAATTTAAAAAATCAATACAACAATAAAAAAATACAAATAAAAACACTGTATAATGACTATTTGCATAGCATTTACATTGTATTAGGTGTTATAAGTAATATAGAGATAATTTAAAGTATACAGGAGAATGTGTGTAGATTATGTACAAATACTATACAATTTTATATAAGGGGCTTGGGTGTCCTCTGATGGTGTTATTTGAGGAGGTCCTGGAACCAATCCCATGAGCATATCAAGGGATGACTCTACGTATATACAGAGACTTATTTTAAGGAATTGGCTCAAGCTATAATGGAGGCTGGCAAGTCCAAAGTCTGCAGGGTGGGCTGAAAGGTTGGAGACTCAGGGAAGACTCACCAAAAAGTCAGGGGAAGGTCATCTGCTGGCAGAATCCCTTCTCCCTTGACGAAGTGTGTCTTTTGTTCTATTTGGGCATTCAAGTGATTGGATGAGGCTCACCAACACTAAGAAGGACAATCTGCTTTACTCAAAGTCCATGGATTTGAGTGCTAATCTCATCCAATAATACCCTTAAGGAAATTTCCAGAACAATGTTTGACCAAATAATTGGGCACCATGGCCCAGACAAGTTGACACATAAAAATAACCACTCTACATTAACATGCAACATAACATTTTATATTCCTCTTTATATACCAAATATCTTTTTATTTCAATACGTTTTACTACTCCTAGCCCCTAACATTTTTGCAGAGAAAGAAAAGTTTTAATTAGTGTTTAATTTTTTAAATTCTTCTTTCCTTTTCTCTATTAGGTAGCTAGTGCAATGAAACTATATTTTCTCTTTTCTATATAAATGCCTTTAACACATATATTAGTTAGCTTTTTCTGTGGTAACCAATAACCCCCAATCTCATCGACTTGGAAAAAGAAATTTTTATTTCTTCTCCCAAGGATTGCAGCTCTGTTGAGCTCAGGCCGACTACACAATTTCTTTCATTCTAGGAGGCCAGCTAAAAAAGCACGTACTCTCTGTGACATAATATTGTTCTTGAAGAGAGCTCAAGAAGGACAAGCATATTGCAGTGCTTCTTAAAGCCTCCACATAAATTGAGCACACTGCTCTTTGTCCCACATTCTGTTGGTCAAAGTCATTCACATGGGCAAACCCAGAGTCAATGGATGGGGATACACACTCTTTCTACTCTACTGGAAAGCACTGCAGAGTCTCATAGCAAAGTGTAAGGAGTACAATACTATGTCAGTAAGTGGCTAAAAATTGTGAGTAAAAATCCAGTCTACTACAGCATTACTAAAGAAATGCATTGTATGCAGAACCATGACATCTTAATAAGTAGGAGTTTTATTAAATCCTTTCCAATTCACTCTAGTTTTTCTGCTCGGAAAAAAAAAAAAAACATTATTTCACACCAATTAGTGGTGGAAGCATAACATTTTGGCTAACATAACTAATGTTAATACACCACAAAATAGGTCTGAAGGGAATCTGAAGTAAAGTCAAATAATTACAAAAAAATTATTATTACCAGTAATAATTCTGCTTACTGAGTTAGGTTCTTGTACATACCTGACCTGAATATTCTTATATAATAGTTATAAAATTTATATGAAGCAATTATTTTTATTAAGTCTATCTTAAAAATGAGAAAATTGAAGCAACAAAAGTTTACCTAAATGCTCATGATTAAATGGGAAGTGGTAGAATTAGAATTCAACTCCAAGCATGTAAGAGCCACAGTATTATATGGTGGTGGCTGTAATATAGCAAAGGAAATTATAGAATTCCATTTTATTTTGAATATCATAAAAGCCACTGTATGTTTCTACATGAATAATGTCTGACAAAAGCATATAAAATACATATTTAATTTTTAGATTATTTCTTCTAAAAAGTGTGTGAAAATTTGGATGCATAGAGTTTCAAGATAACTTTTTCAAAAGACATTTGAAGGTATTTATACATTTCATTTAGAAGGATGTGTTTCACATAAGGATAAGATGCTGGAGTGACGGATTTTACATTCACAGATTTAAATTTAGGTAATAGATGATTTGTCCTAATCAGAACCCACAGGAGTTATTTTTAAAGACATCCCTATCATTCATCTTGTGAGTTTCTTTCAGGTATTTATGTTATGAATTTATCTTGTCAGGTACATTGATTAAGAGACAAAACATCAGTTGTAAATGTGTTTTCAAGATTATCTTTAGAGAGTTAAATTTTAGCAAGTACGTTAATGAGACTATTTTCTTAAAGCATCAGTTTTCTCAAAAAAGCGAACAGCAAGATATTTATATATAGAACTCAAAATAAGAATCTTATGTGACAAAATATGCATTTAAATCTGCTAAATTGTATAAAAGATGCAAGTTGAGTTATATATTGCTGGCGATGAGAACATAGTGGCCTAAGTCCTTTTCAGTTAGAATGAGAAAATACTAAGTTGGGATATTTTTAGAAAAATGTATCCAAACTCATAGATACTCTAGAATATTCTATTGGAAAAATGACAAGAACCTTCTCATTTGACATGTCTAGCATATCTGTGAACACTCCTGGATCATTATCTCAAAATAAACAGCTATATCTGCAACTGTTTCTCAGTTCCCTAAAAGGTAGTCCGTGGGAAAATTATTTAAAAGTAATACAAATTAGAAGTAAACATATGCTTAGAGATTATTGGTGACTTACAATGTCTCAAATTTGATGGTGGGAATGGGTTTGGAAAATGGGATGTTGGGTAAGCATATTATATGCGGTGGTAACCTCTGTATATGACAAAGATGAGTTTTTGTCAACTTTTGAATATAATACTTCTTAAAATATTATTTGTGATAAAGCTAACTTTAGTCTTATTACATACATTTTATAATTATTACCATATGCTTAAATGGGTCTAGGAAATTGTGTGAACAACTCCATAAAACACTGAACATATATGTATGTTCAAAATGATGCAGCATCGTAATATTCCTATAAAGGAAAAAAAGTGAGTTTATTTGATTGGTTGCAAATCAGCTTATACAAAATTAACATCTGAGGGAAAAGCTTGTGTTATCTTTTATTATACAGACAAGTGACATAAGTATCTGTATAAAGAACTCAATTGAGAATTGTAAAGCGTGCAAGGTTCTATTACATAGTTCAGAAGACAAATCTTCTGTCCCTTTACTTGCCAGGATTCAGATCCTTACTGTCCCTGCTGGCAGTGGAGCAAGAAAAGGAGGACTCTAGAATAAGAGGTGGGAAATTGAAAAGCTGAAACACTATACCTCTGTCACTTGCATTTCTATTTAGTCACTGGCCTTTGATGTTGCTGTTTTTTTAAATTGTGATAAGATCGGATGACTCAAGATCTACCCTCTTACACTTTTAAGTGTACAGTACAGTATTGTTAAGTATAAGCAAGATGTTGTACAGATCTTTAGAACTTATTCATCTTGAATAATTGAAATTTATGCCCCTTGAAAAGCAACCCCTCATTTTCTCATCCCTTTATTCCCTGGCAACAACCATTCTACTTTTCTGCTTCTGTTAGTTTCAGTATTTTAGATACTTCACATAACGTCTTACTAGGCAGATGCTGGTAATATCTACTCCATCTTTGGAAATTCATCTTCTGAAAAAAAATCTGCAATTTATAACTTAATACTTCTCATGTAATATGTTTGAGAATAAATATTTCTCTTTTTTTAATTTGTCACAATAAGAACAATTTTTCAGAAGCAAATCACAGTGAAAGTATAAGATTTTTTAAATTAAGTATATTCATTAAATAAGAATAATTGGTTCTATTATACATATTTAACCAACTATTTTATTGTTTTATTGACTGTATTAATTTTATAGGGCTGTTATAAGTACAACAGAGTAGTCTAAATAACTGAAATTTGTTCTTCACAGTTCTGAAGGTTAGAACTCCAAGAACAAGGTGTTAGCAGGGTTGGTTTCTTCTGAGGGCTTCCCTCCATGGCTTGTAGATGGCCATCTTCTTCCAGTATCTCCACATGGTCTTCCTTCTTTATGTTTCTGTGTTCTAAACTCCTCTTCTTATAAGTCTTATTAGATTAAGGTTCATCCCATTGCCCTCATTTAACCGCAGTTTTTTTTCTTTAAAGGCCCTAACTCTAAATATAATGTTATTCTGAGGTACGAGGGGTTAGGATTTTAACATATAAATTTTTGGGGGGAGGAAACAATTCAGTTCATAATCTTGACATTATTAAAAGATATTTGATTTGCTTATGTACAAGAAAAAAATTGAGGTTTATGAAACAATATTTATTATAATCTTATTTTCTAATTAATTGTTCAATATGAGCATAGATGGAAATATTTTCTATAAAAAGAACACAAAATTGTTAAGAATAAAGAAAAAAGAAAATATTCTTTCAGTGGCAAATGTTTTGTAAGAATTTCTCTATTTCTGATTTCTTTTTTTACAATTTTCCCCCTCTCCTTTATGTTAGTATGTCGAAGTTAATATTATAATTACCTCAAATCTTAATGATGTTCATTCATATTCCTCCAGCTTCAACTTTAACTCTTATTCTTATTTTAAATCCCTTTTTATATATCGTAATTTAAGGTGTCCTGCTAGTATTTCAAATGTAACATGAATAAAATAAACTCAGCATATTCTAGATCTTTCCCTTGACAGATCAATACAGCTTTCTTTTATTTTCCTGCCTTTTTCTTAATATCAAAGTCTAAAATCAGATTTTCAAGCTTAGTCTTACAATTTATATTGTGTCCTTTTTTTTCCTTTGTACAAGCAACCTCTAAATTATAGTGTGACCATTATTTCATCTTGTTTATTTTCGTTGTTTCTTTAATCCTAGAATAGGTTGTCATACTTTGTCCTTCAATTCCTGTACAAGCCTCTTAAGCAGTCTCCCAAATTCTGATCTTTTAATCAAAATCATGCTGAAACTGCTTCCAAATATTTTATCCCATTTTTATTTTTATCAAAAATTATAACCACTCCCCTAAACATCCAGTCCACCCACGTACACGGTTTATAGGAAAATGTTCAAATAATACAGGCATTGGCATTCACAGTCTTCCACATTTGCATTATAAATAATGATCAATGTTTCCATTTTTCTGAGATTTCTGTTATAATATTGTCATTGAAAAGACTCAAATCTTTAGTTACTGCATTTGTTGTATATTGCTGTTTGAAAAGATTACCGCGAACCTAGTCAATTAACACAGTCCACATTTGTGGATCTCACAGATTCTGAGTCAGAAATCAGGGCACAGATTAGTCAGTTCCTCTGTTTCAAAGTCTCATGGGTGAACTCCAAGTGTCATCCAGCGTTGCAGTCTCATCTGAGGCTCAACCAGGTAAGGATCTGCTGCCAAAGTCATATGGTTGCTGGCAACATTCAATTCCTTGCAGGATGCTGGACTGAAGACCTCAAATTCTTGCTAGTTGTTGACTGGAAGCAGCTCCCAGCTCCTTGCCATGTGGCCCTTTCTATAAGGCAGGTTTTAGCATGACATCTTGATTCTTTAAAGTAAGCAGGGGAAAGAGAATCTTCTAGCTACATGAGTGATAAACATGCAAAATAATCACATACAATTAATCACTGTATGTATCCTATCACAATTGCTGTGTACAATTGGTTAGAAGCAAGTCTCAGGTGCCATCTATACTCAAGGGATGGAGAATACATAAAGGCATGAACTAGGGGATGGGTTTCTTGGAAATCACTCAAGTCTATCTGCCACAGCCACATTTATATAAATCATGTTCTTCCTGTAATACTTTACTCATAATTTTTACTCATCCTGATATTTTGTTTTTTCACTTCTCCATTATGTTAACATATCCACACTTTTCTCTCCAGGAAGCATTCTCTTATCAGTATAATCTGAGAACTACTAAAGAAGTTATTGTTTCAAGCAATTATTTGATAGTTTGGAATTCAAATAAAAATAAAAATGTTACATGACATTTTTGCTTATATATCATTTGTCTAGCCCTACTAATAGAAGTAAAGTGCTGAATGATTGTAGGAGAAAAATGTCTTCTTGCCATCTATTTTTCTAACATACAGTTTATAATCTTCCCTCAATGCCTAATAGAATCAGTTTTATGTGTTTATAAGTAATTTGAAAGAAGAAACCATATTTTATACATAAACTTCATAGAGGCACATCATTTTGTATGTACCAATAATTCAAAAAATGTTTGTGATTGATTGAATCAAGTCTGAGTAACAGGTGATTGAACACAGAATGCAAGATCACTTTTAACCAAGCAATTTAATATGACTTTGTAATATAATCTGCATAAAAAACTATGTTGGAAAGATGAATATTTTAAACATAGCTTAATGGCTACTAACCCAAAATCATAAAAATTGCTTTTGACATAAAGAAATGCACTACTCAGTAAATATTTCTTGCTGATTAAATGGATTCTTTAAATTAAATCCAGCATCAAATAGCAACTGCTTTCCCCTTTTGTCTTTAATAGTAATTTGCTCCACAGTTTATTAGCTATTTTAAATTGCTTTTGAAACTTAATCTAAGATGAGAGAATCATGTATCAGAATATAAAATAATGACACATAATATAAGCTTGGTAATAAAAAAGCAACTTCTTTCAACTGAGAAAAAACATCACATTTAATAGCATCCAATATAAAAGAAGGGTATTGCTGTCAGACAAATTACTAACACTTCTGTATTGAACAGTGATATGTATTCATCAGTGGTTGCCAAAAGATACTTATGTTAATGTACTGCCTTAAATCTCTTATTATCTAAAACTCTATATTTTTAATCATGCAGCATGTATTTACTACAATTATTTGTCTGTGTTAGTACATGAGTCAAATATATGACACTTAAAATTGTTAATAGATTAAATATGTGGTTGCTAGATATGTGAAAAGTAGGCTCTATGATTAAGACAATTTTTTACACAGTTAGATACCAAAATGAAATTCTTAAAGTAGTAATACTTCATTTGAATTGGTTTATAAATGTCATGTTAGCTACAATGCAATGAATTGTGTAATGGATTTTAGAAATATTTTTTTCCAAGTCATGTAAAGTACTTCAGAGGTGAAGTCTCAAAGTCATGTAAACTTTTCATCAGACTAATGTTAGTGGAAGGCTCAAATAAGTTTTCAACATTTGCTAGTTTCTCAATATGAAATAAATTTATAACAGAAAAGTATATTATTTTTACGTAAAGAAGACTGAGTTTTCAATTACATGAATATTTACATGGGCTTTTATTTAATTGTCTATGTAAGGAATGTAAATTTGAAAAGTTGAAACAATTAAATTGATAGTTCAAGAACAGAAATATCATCAACTCATTGACTGGTGTCATTTAATAACTAAACTAAGTATATTGGTAACCATAATGGAAAAGATCATATGCTATACTCTTAACATGACTCAATGATGGGTAAGATATTTATTTATTATTTTGCAACTTAAAAGAAGAACTGGATTTGAAGAAACGAATGCAGATAGATATATCACAGCTCTAAAGACTACAGTCATACTAGTGATCAGAATAAAATGCTATAAAAAATAATAAGACAAAATATAATTTCTAGCCAAAGAAGTCAGAAAACCCTTCTTGGGGAAAAAGAAGATTTGACCTATTTTTAGAAAGTCTCATATTAATGCTAAATTACAATAGACCATAAAGAAACAGAAACTTAATGAAGAAGTATGTGTGTGAGCAATATTTTAGAGAAAAGAAAACTGAAGTTGTATGCACACCCTTGACTTTATATATGACTTTGACCTTCTTGCTAATAAAGGTGATCATTCTACTCTTGATTTTGGCTTCTGACATTTGACTTATTTCCACTTAACTTCTTGTACTTACTTATGCCTTGCTATTAAAAAAAACATACTTTGGCAATGTTGTTGATCTCAGAAAGGGAATGAGAGACAAAAAAACCAAAGCAGATTTGGATAAGCCACTTCAGCTACTATAGGAACAACTGTCTCTAAGCTGACTCACATATATATTCATGAACCTCTCTGTGATTCCAGAACTTCCCAACTGACCCCAGCCTCTAACAGTTGACTTGTGTTGATGTATATATACGTAAATGAAAATAAACATTTGTTCTTTTCAGCTGTTGAGTTTAGGGATTAACTGATACACAGAAATTGGTAATAGATTTAAAAACCAATACTGGAAATTATGGTACAGGTATAACAAAAAAATTATGATAAGTTTCATTGTCATTAGAACCACATAATGAATAGATGCTGGAAAAAGGGTAAAGAAACTATTTAAGGAGACTGAAAAAATGTTGACCTTTACAATTTAGTTGTAAAATATTTTGTAAAATTAAACCTACAATAAGTTAAAAGATTGAAAATGTATCCAATATAAATGTTAGCAGGGGGCATTTTTTGTGTCTCTCATTCTCTTTTTGAGATCTTAGGTAGAATTTTGGAGTGATTTTAGCTGCAAATGATAATGTACAATAAGAAAGATCTTATTTTCAGAATAGAACTAGTCAATTTGAAAGAAAAATGATGGAGAATGAAAATAATACTACTTCTCATATCCAGACTTTTCAAGGGGTAAAGGATGTTCAAGTTCAATTACAAAAATCAACACACAATGGATAGCAGACCTAAACCTAAGGCATGAAACCATAAGAATTCTAGTAGAAAACATTGGGAAAACTCTTATAGACATTGGTTAGGCAAAGAATTCATGAAGAAGACCCCCAAAGCAATCGCAGCATCAACAAAAATAAATAAATGGGGCTTGATCAAATTAAAAAGCTTTTGCACAACCAAAGAAACTATCACTAGAGTGAATAGAACAACCTGCAGAATGGGAGAAAATATTTGCTTGCTATACATCCAATAAAGGGCTGATAACTAGAATCTATATAGAACTCAAGAAAATCAGCAAGAAAAAATCAAACAACCCCATTAAAAAGTGGGCAAAGGACATGAACAGAAACTTTTCAAAAGAAGATAGACTAATGGCCAAGAAACATGAAAAAATATTCAACATTTCTAATCATCAGGGAAATGCAAATCAAAACTACAATGAGATATCACTTAACTCCAGTGAGAATGGCTTTTATCAAAAAGTCCCAAAAAAACCCCAAATGTTGGTGTGGATGTGGAGAGATAGGAACACTCACACACTGCTGGTGGGACTTCAGACTAGTGCAACCTCTATGGAAAGTAATATGGAGATACTTCAAAGAACTAAAAGTAGAATTATAAATAAAGCTGCCATAAACATCCTTGTGCAGGTTTTTGTGTGGATATAGGAGGGTTTTTTTAATCTCCTTTGGGTAAATGTCAAGAATCATCATTACTGGATTACATGATAAGAATATATTTAGTTTTGTAGAAAGTGCCCAACTGTCTTTCAATGCAGCTGTATCATTTTGAAACCCCACTAACAATGAATGAGAGTTCCTGTTGTTCCACATCTGCACCAGCATTTGGTATTGTCCATCTTCTTGATTTTGGCCATTCTGAAAAGTATATAGTGCTCCCTGATACTTTTTATTTCTCCCTTAATGTCTATGCACTTTTCTAGAATTCCCTTTCTGATAATGCATACCTTCTGGCAATTATCTTAGGTTTTTTTCCTGACTATCATCAGTTAAATTATGATTTTAGAAACATATATTCACTGGGCATAGAATTCTAGGTTGGCAGTAATTTTTGTTCACCATTTTGAAGACATATTTACATTATCTTCATGCTTTCATTATTTCTGTTGGAGAATTAGCTGTCATTCTTCCTATTTCTCCTTTGAAGATGTTACTTTTTTTCCCCTATGCTAGCTTTTATGATTTTATCTTGGGCTTTGGTTTTTAAGAGTTTTACTACGACTGTCCTAGGGACACTTGGTTAGTCTTCAGTGAGAGTTTTGAATCTGTGTGTTAACATCTTACATCACTTTGGAAAATCATCATCTATTGTCTTTTCATTCCTTCTTTTCTCTTTTACTGACATTCAAATTACACATAGGTTAGAACTTTTACTGCTCATGTATTTCTTACCTCTGTATTTTCAATGATTTTTCTCTTCCGTACTTCAGTTTGACTATTTTTATGCATATGACATTTACTTTACTGATCCTGTCTTTTGTTATGTCTAAACTTTTGTTCTAGTGAATTATTAATTTAAGATAATGTATTCTTATTTCTACAATTTTCATTATATTCCTTTTAAGTAGAATACATACATATACTTATATTTTATATTCTTTCTTCTACATTTTTAATTTTTATTATAAACTTATGAGTTTATCAATCACGGTTAAAATATTTATCTACTTATTCACATATTTAGCACACTCGCATATCTGGTTACACTGTATAACTCCTGTTTGGATTTTCACTCCCATATACTTGTCTCTTGACTGGGTTTGTAATTTTTGATAGAAATATGGATATTGTACACAGAATATGGACAGGAGATCTAGCCATAGTAATCTAATAAATTTAGTTAAAACTGAGTTTCACCTTTTGTGAAGCTTAGTCATACTTTAATTAATTCTTATTACATGGGTAGAGATTTTGAGGTTTTCCTACTGAATATAAGTTTTATTTATCACAGTCCTTTCCTGAAAGATATTTTATTCTTCTTTATGGAGAATTGTTTTATGTTTTTCAGGTTATTCTTGGCTTAGATTTCAGCCTCTGGTTCTTTCCAGTGTCGAAATCTAAAAGGCATATTCATGCATGAAATATGGGTGTTTGCCACACATCTGGTTGTGTGATGTGCTCAATTTTTATATTTTTTGATACACACATATACCATATACATTAACATATACAATTTGATAGTTCTAAACATATGCATACACCCATTAAACTGTCACCACAATCAATCTTATAACTATATCCATCATATCCAAAGTTTCTTTTTGAATTTTTTTTGTGGTAAAAACAAATAACATGAGGTCTATCCTCAAAATTTTTAAGTGTGCTATATAATCTGGTAAACTATAGGCACTATGTTGTAAAACAGTTCTCTAAAACTCATTAGTCTTGCATATCTGAAACTGTATACCCAGTGAACAGCAGTTCCTAATTTTTTTCTGTCCCCTGTCACTGAAAACCACCAGTTTACTCTTTATTTCTATGAGTTTGATTATTTTAGATATCTCATATAAATGGAATTATGTAGCATTTGTCCTTCAGTGACTGGATTATTTCACTTAGCATAATGACCTTAATGTTCTTCCATGATATCACATATGACAGAATTTTCTTCTTTTTTAGTATGAATACTATTCTATTGTGTGTATATACCTTTTGTTTTTATCTATTCATCTGCCAATGGGCATTTCAGTTGTTTCCATATCTTGGCTATTGTGAATAATGCTGCAGTAAGCATGGGAGTGCCAGTATCTTTTTGAGATCTTGATTTCAATTATTTTGGATATAATCAGAAGCAGAATTGCTAGATCATATGGTAGTTCTAATTTTAAATTTTTGGGGAAGATCCATACTGTATTCCATAGTGGTTACACCATTTTACATTTCCAGCAACAGCGTACAAAGGTTCCAATTTCTTCACATCCTTGCCAACACTTGTGTTTTTTTGCAATACCCATTCTGTGTGAGATGATATCTCACTGTGATTTTAATTTGCATTTCCCTGATGATTAGTGAAGTTGATATAAAACATATATGAAAGAAATTAAAGAAGACAGAAATAAATGGAAACACATTCCATGTTCATGGATTGAAAAATGAAATATTGTCAAAAAGACCAATAATACCCAAGTGATCCAAAGATTGAATGCTATCCCCATCAAAATCACAATGGAATTTTATACAGAAATTTAAAAAATCTAAAAATTTATATGGAACCACAAAAAAACACAAATAGAGAAAGAATAACAAAGCTGGAGACATCACACTTTCCAATTTCAAAATATATTACAAAGCTATAGTACTAAAAACAGTATGGAACCGGCATGAAGACTGACATGTATATCAGTGGAACAGAATAGAGAGGACAAAAATAAAACCATATATATATGGTCAACTGATCTTTGACTAAGGTTCCAAGAAGACACAATGGGGAAAGGAGAGTCTCTTCAACAAATGGTGCTGGGAAAACTGTATATCTACATGCAAAAAAATGAAATTGGGTCCATATCATACAGTATACACAAAATTCAATGCAAAATAATTAAAGAATTAATCATAAGGCCTGAAGCTGTAAAACTCCTAGAAGAAACCATAGGAGAAAAGCTTCTTGACATTAATCTTGGTATTAATCTTTTGGATATGAACCAAACACACAGGCAAGAAAAGCAAAAATAGACAAGTGGGATAACATAAAATTAGAAACTTCTGCACAGCAATGGAAATAATCAATAGAATGAAAAGGCAACCACAAGAATGGTGAAAAATATTTGAAAACCCTATGTCTGATAAGGGGTTAATATCCAAAATATATAAAGGAAATTATGCAACTCAATAACAACAAACAAATAACCTGATTAAGAAATGGGCTAAGGATTTGAGTAAATATTTCTCCAAAGAAGACATATAAATGGTCAATATGTATATGAAAAGGATTTTCATATATTTTTTTAAGATTAAAATCCTATTTATTCATCACAGACTCTTCTGGTCTTTTTGTACTTTAGCAATGACCCTCTTCTTGCACATTTTCTGGAATTTCTGCCTCTAGTTGAACCCAGAGTTGACAAATATTCCTAAGGAAGTAGCAGCTGTACCATCACTTCACCACTCCCTGGAACTTTCAACTGCATGTCTGTTATGATAACTAGGCACTCTGTCGTTTTTGTTCAGAACTACGACTATAAAAATAGGACACCAAAAACAAAATAGGACATGTCATAAAAATCTGAAATTATTATCAAAGAGGAAATATAGGCTTATTTTCTGCCACAAAGAGACCATTTTGTGAAATTGTTGATAACATGGAATTTGGGGCAATACAGGCTCAGTTTGAAACTTGGCTTCTCCATTTACTTGCTGAGAGTCCTTAGGCAAGATGCTTAGCCTCCTGTGCCTCACATTTCTTAAGTTCAAAGTAGATGAAATAATTATTATATGTAATTTATAGATTTATTTTAAGATTAATTGAATATAAATCTGTAATATATTTAGCAGAATGTTTGGCTTATGATAACCAGGCCTTAACTGTTGTGAAGTCATAAGTGATATGGAGATAACTGACTATGGTTTTATTTATATTGCACTACAATGTTGGATTACCTTTCTCCTGCTTGAAAGTGTAAGATCTCTAAGGGTATTCAGTCTGTATCTTGTTGGAAATTTTGTTCTCCGTGATTCAACCCAGTGCTTGGCACAAAGTAGATAATACCAGGTTTTTTGTTTGTTTGAAATAAATAAAGAAGTAGATGATTGGGTGGAGAAATGGAGTGAATGTCATGCCTAGACTGAGTATAGGCACACAAACTGTGTCGTGCACACAGTATTTCTTAGTCCTCATACAACTTTGGTCATATCTCAATAATTATCTATCTGTCTGTCTATCTATCTATCATCTACCTGACCTATTATCTATGTTTGTATCTGTGTATGTTTGTATTACCATTTTGACATTAAAAACTCCTTCTGTCCCTTCCCAGAAGATAATAAAAGGATTCAAATCATATGTCAGTTAATTAAGTAATTAAAGTAAGGTGAAAGAGCAAAGGATGGAAAGAATAAGCAAAGTAATGAAAAAAGAAAGAAAAAAGCTTGCAAATAACACAGGAGTATTTTCACTGAGTGAAGAACCATTACAAAAATAATTTTTTTCAATATATATTCTTTAAAATATTCTATGAACAGTATGTGCTAAATACCTCACACACTGCTACTTTGGCCAAAAGGACTCACTTATATTGATTTTGGCATGCCTTTCAGGAAATGATGTTCTAAATTTTCAGAAAGACTTTATTGATAAAGTCAAGTGAAGGACAGACTATAAATTATTCTTACACAAACTGAATTTAATTCTTTTCAACCAAGATATAGCATTTTATAGGCCAGTTCAATTATTTTTATAGGAAGTTACTTTTTAGATTAGCTATTCCATTTTATAGTATATAATTTTCACCTTAAAGGAATACATTGTATCTAAGCAATATTGCCATAAAATAAGAATTATTAAAAAAATAATAAAATTAAACATGCAAAAGTAGAGCTGTTTTTCCCTTTGGCAGTTTCAGTATGACCTTGAAATGCTTTATTTTGTGCCATTAAGACAAGAAGACAATTGCTATGCAATTTACCGAGCCAAACAAATTGAATCAGTATCAAAGGCAGTCTTCAAAGAAAAAGGAATACATTGCAATGTATAAAGAGTGATCAATTAAAATTATAGATATGCACATATATTATAAATTATACATATATACATAAATATACATAGCCTATTAACCATAGCTGGTGTTTGTAAAACTCAGTGGTATTATTGCATTAATACATATTTTGGCTATTCTTTTAAGAAAACAATAAGGTTGAAGACATTTTCATCTAATTTATTATTGTTGCTTTAATAATGCAACATTAATACTTAGCACATGGTAGGAATGAATTAAATGCTTATAAAGGTGAGTTTACATCTTAAGATGTACCAGTCAGAATAACTGAATTTTTTTCTGAATGATTTGGCACGAGTGCCCTCTCAAGTAGCAATCACTTATTTGAGAATTTTATTTAAATGCTCTCTACATGAAGGATAAAAATCAAACTAAAACAAAAAATATCATCCAGAAAACCCATATATTTTAATAATTCTCTGTATAAAATTGGAATCATATTGTTTTTCAGAAATACAATAAATTGTAAATATACAGCAAATGTTTATTTTTGAAAGTTCATTTGCAAAGAAACGCATAAATAAAATTTGCTATCTTTTCATTTAAATTTTATGAACATTGCACTTCTACTCTACTCTATTCTCAGTACCCTGAGTACCTATCTACTTAACATCATTGACATTACCTGGGTTTTCAGCAAGTGTGATGAACTTATTCTGTGGCTCACACTAATATTTGGTACATCTCCAAAATATTGTATTTAAATTTTCTTACTTATTATTGGGAACTAGAGGTCTAAAATTAGACTTTGCTTTTATAGCAATGATAACTAATAACACCAACATAAAGCCCCATTGAGTGTGAGAGAAATATTAAGTGCCTCAGAGTTTTATTTCTCATAAAATTTTTTTTCTGTAAATGCCTGATAAAAACTATTGATTGTCACAATGTCCTGTCTATACATTAGAAGATAATTCTTGACACAGTGATAACCATTTGTTCATTTACATCCAAATGTAACTCATACGTCAGACTGTGTCCTCACTAGAGATCAGCCTTTTTTTTTTTTTAAATAAAGAGAAAACCAGAAAGTTGTGCTGTTGTTTTTTTCACTTGAACTTCCTTTCAGTCCTAGTTGGCATCCACCCTGGGCCCTCACTGATTGTACTGCTTTTCTTTTCTTTGAAATATAGAACATCCTGATGAGATGATTGAATGAGACTGGCTTACTTTCAATCTCCTCCTTACTTCTAACTTTTTGTGGGTATATAAAATTTTTTTAATTGAAATCTGGGGACAGTTTCTAAGGAAAATATAATGTAGAATGGGAACTTTGAAGGCTCTTACTAAAATAAGAATTCCCCAGGGTTCTCAAAGGAAGGACCTATAAAAGTCATCGTGGGGTCCAGAAAACAGATGTTCCTCTTATAGATACTCATTTTATTTTTATTTTAAGTAGTTCTTCTGTCCTTAGGAAATAATTCTAAATATTCCCCAAGTGAATCCTTACCCTTGTTCAGAGGATAATATCTCAATTTCTGGATCTATATCTGTTCTCTGATCTATATATTCATATTGACTGTGTCATTCTTTATAATAGACATGGATTTGGTAGTAGTATCAATATTGCTTACCAAATTCTCAATGTTCTGGCACTCCAGAAACCATGTTCAAGCCCGGATACAGTCATATTTCATTTATAGTTAACAAAAAATTTCAACAAGTAAGCATGGTTTTATCTTTAATATTAAATTATCTTTATCACCCATATTTTTTTAAGTACAGGAATTCATTTGAGAACCAGTATACTATGAAGAAATAAGCTAGATATCTCTATTTTCCTTAGCAATGCAAGAAACACATTATTGAATCATTTTTTTTTTTTTTTTTTAATTGGAGCATATTACCATAATAAATAGTATACATCATATTTTTGTGGACATTTTCCACAGGAGGGCTCTGTTGTAGTGCAGAATCAAATCATTTTTCCTTCATTTTCCCTTGGCAAAGAGGAGATAGTAAATTATTCTACTAAGACTTAGATCACTAACATCTGTTTACAAAGTAAAATATCTAAGTATGTAAGCTAAATAAATCACAACCCCAAAGTATTTAATCATGTCAAAGAGTAAATGATTATATTTAGTCGTGATTTATTTTCATTTGATCTGTCCAGATCAATGGCAGTCATATTTAGAAAGTATGTCTGAGTGTCCTTTAGCTAAAACCAAGTTATATTTCTGATAAATGTTCGTTTTATTTACTTCAAATAGAAAAGTACAATTTATTCCCACATTTAGATAGGTTAAAATATGCTTTGCTGTTTTGTATTTCCAACATACTTCTATTTTTTACAGAGAAAATAGTGATTTATAAAAGATGACAAGTTGCAAAATAAGCTTCACTAGGATTTATGAATTGCAAAATGCTCTCTTGATAATAATCAATGGTAGAATCACTGTTTAAATTTTCTCATTTATTTGCAAGTTCATACATTACAGAGCTGGAAATAGAAGCACCCCCTCCAAACTTTCCATATTAAAAAATAAGATTGTATCTTTATTACAAAAGAATTGTTAAGGGCTTAAAGTTGTAAAGTTTTATATTAGAGACTATCCATTATCCTTTGATGATGTGAAAAGACATTTCTCTGCACTTATGATTAGAATCTTAAAAACATGGTCAGTGGAGGAAAAGAGTCTGTTTTTTTATCACACATAGTCAACAGTGAATTTGTAATTTAACCTCAATGGCTAAGATAGAAGCAAAATTTATGTACTTAATAATCAAAATGGAATAGTGCCAAAAACTCATTTAATATATTTTTCTTAGTATATAATCATTTGATCCTAGATGTGTAGAATATAATTGGTTAAATCACCAAATTAAGATTTAGGAGTTTAGTATTGATCACCTTAATAATATTTAGAAAGGTGACAAAGGTTGACAACCAAATTTTATTTATGTATGTATGTATTTATTTATTTATTTTCATTTCAGAATATTATGGGGGTACAACATTTTTTTATATATATATTGCCTATGCACTGCCCAAGTCAGAGCTACAATCATGGACATCCCCCAAACTGTGCACCCCACACCCATTAGTTAAGAGATTCCCCATCCCCTCCACCCACCTTCCACATGCCAGACCCCTGATGAATATTATTACCATGTGTGACTTAAGTATTGATCAGTTAGTACCAATTTGATGGTGAGTACAAGTGGTGCTTGTTTTTCCATTCTTGTGATACTTTGCTTTGAAGAATGGGCTCTAGCTCCAACCAGGATAATACCAGATGTGTTAATTCACTGCTGTTTTTTATCACTGAGTAATACTCCACTGTATACATGTAGCACATTTTATTAATCCACTCGTGTGTTGATGGGCACCTGGGTTGCTTCCACGTCTTTGCAATTGTGAATTGTGCTGCTATAAACATTCAAGTGCAGATGTCTTGATTATAGAATGTCTTTATTTCCTTCGGGTAAATACCCAGAAGTGGGATTGCCTGATCAAATGGTAGTTCTACTTTTAGTTCTTTGAGGAATCTCCATATTACTTTCCATAGAGGTTGTACTAAGATGTGAAACCATAAGAATTCTAGAAGAAAATGTTGGAAAAACTCTTATAACACTGGCCTAGACAAAGAATTCATGAAGAAGAGCCCCAAAACAATCACAGCAGCAACAAAAATAGATAAACGGGACCTGATCAAATTAAAAAGCTTCTGCACAGCCAAGGAAACTATCACTAGAGTGAACAGACAACCTACAGAATGAGAGAAAATATTTGCATGCTACAAATCTGATAAAGGGCTGATAACCAGAATCTACACAGAACTTAGGAAAATCAACAAGAAAAAAACAAAACCCCATTAAAAAATGGGCAAAGGACCTGAACAGAAACTTTTCAAAAGAAGACAGAATAATAGCTCACAAACATAAAAAATTGCTCATCTTCTCTAATCATTAGGGAAATGCAAATTGAAACCACAATGAGATATCACTTAACTCCAGCGAGATTGGCTCATATCAAAAAGTCCCAAAACAACAAATGTTGGCGGGGATGCGGACAGATAGGAACACTCAGACGCTGCTGGAGGGACTGCAAATTATTACAGCCTTTATTTATGTATTTATACATTATATCCAACAAAATTGTCATGAATCCTTGTCCTCTTTATTTACATATTCCCTTTATGAAAACTCTCCCTCCCACCTTCCTCACTCCCCTGAGTCCTTCCGAACTCTGTTTTCTCTGCTCTCTTCTCCTATTGGTGTCCAAACTTCTCTTGCCTTCGCCTTTGTATTAGGTCCTTGTTTGTGTTTGATTTCACCCTAAATAGTTTATTTAATTTTGTTTTTCTTAGATTTCCCATTGAATAGTTCTGAGATCTCCGGGAAGTAGTCCATAGCAGGAAATATCAGTATTTCTCCAGCCCTCTTGCATTTACCAGCAAATGGAATTTTAGAGAGAGAGATGACTCCTAGTTGTGGCTGTTCTTTCTATAGATTAAATACCTTCGTATGGCTCCATGCTCTTGCGGGAACTATCCTTTTGGAAAAGTGAATATTCGTTGGTAATTTCTATGCTTCAATCTATTAGGACTATCAAAAACCTGAATTTTCTCTTTTTGCTGTTTCGCACACATCTTTCACACTGCATTGGTCCTGCTGTTATCAGTGGTTTGACCCGATAAAATTATAGTCTGTGATTCATGAGAATGCCTTTTCATCTAACCTGTTGAAGGTGATTTCTGTGTGTGCATGTGTGTTTTATATGAGGACACGTGGAGAGAATCCAAACGTCTCTTACTTCCTTATAACCTCTTGTCTCACTCAAATCCACTTCATAACTTTTCACTATATCATATTCTAACTTTTTCTTGTCAAATTCAATATTTATCCTCATATTGCTAAGTCTATAGTCAATTTTCAGATCTTTTCTGATGTGACCTATTAGCAGTATTTGACACTGTTGATCTCTCTGTCCTCAGTGATACACATTTTCCCCCCACTTGGATTTAAGATTTTATTCCTACCTCAACCAGTTGTTTCTTTTTATTTTAATTTTCAGGATTCTTCTCTTTTTCTGACCTTTTAATGTTGGAATATCCTGGGCCTTAGTCTTTGTTCTCTTATGTGAATACACCCACTATTCATGAGATCTCATTTGTCTCGTGACAAATCTGTCTCATACACCCATGTGCTGATGACTTCCAAATTAGGCACTCAAAATTCCAGACTAAAATACTCAACTACTTATTTAACTTACTTACTTATATATCTAATAAACTTCTGAAACTTAGTATATATAAACTAAAACTATTATCTTTTTTCTCAATCTACTCAACCCACAGCTTTTCCCAGTCACGTAAACGGCAATTCAGTCTTTTGCTGCTCGGGCAGAACAATGTTCTTTGACTCCATCTTTTCACTCACACTCCGTATCCAACCTACCAGGAAACACTGTAAGCGTCAACGTCAAAATATTTCCAGAATCTGATTACTCCTCACCAACTCCACCACTGCCATCCTGAAACCAACCACCGTTAGCCCTTTTCTTGATTAAAGGAATTCCTAACCGGCTTCCCTCATTCTTCACTTACGCTCCTCCCTGTGCTCTATTTTCAGTACAACAAAGTGACTGATCATTTTAGAACTTACATTATTTAAACTTTAGAACCCATCTGCTCAAAACAATCATGCCTCCCTGTGCCAGATAATATCCTTCAGCCCTTCTGTGCTTTTCCCTATACCACAAAGTCTAAAATTTCCAAACCTTCATTTCTTAGACTCCCTGACAAATCATGCTTCAGGCTAAATGTTGCTAATGAAAAGTATTCATATAAAATGTTGGAGAAAAAAGGGAATGAAAACGTATTTGTCTAGTTGCTACTGTGGGAAGATGTGTTTGCTATGCAAAAAAGCAAATATTGAGATTTTGCCAGTAGCTCCCGGGCATCTTCCTAATAACTATCCACTTTGGTGTAGAAAGCAACTGACATCATTAATCATTGTTTCCCTGTGAGCCTGCAGTGTCCAATAGCTGAAAGCTAAACCTAATTTCTTTGATTATTCTTCCCAATAGCTGTTCATCATCAAAATCCCTGTATTATATTATTGTGATTTGAAATAACTAGAGTGACTTGTGCTTTCTCATCTGAGTCTGATTGAGTATTAGGTGTTTGAAATGATTTTTAAAGAACAGAATATCATACATGGGAATTTGGAATTCTCTATTTGACTTGGTTTGATTTCAGGTAGTAATAATCTTTTTATCAGTGGTAAATTGGTTTGGATAAGCAAATAGAATGCAATTGCCAAATGGGTACCTAAGTTATAATCTATCATTGGCTGGAATGATGTTTTTATTGAAGGCAAAGCTTTGGGAGAAGAAGCTGCACAAACTATAAAACAAAATGTTGGAAATGATGATTAAAATAACTATGGGATGATGATGGTTTCTACTGGAGAACTTACAGAAGTAAATGATCAGGATATTACCTTAAATCTCATTTCAAGATCAGATAGGAATACCAAAGACCTTCCATGACTACCTTGAAATAATCTCTTGCCTCTTATAGCTCTGGAGCCAATATATCCAATTTCCCATCTAAATATCTGTGGCTATAATATAAAGATTTACAAAATAAATAAAATTTGGCTCCTTCAAGGTCATTTATACCAAATTTAGGTAATTGATTGAGAAAACTTGGGAAGGTGGAATGTGGACACTTGGAGTGTTTCTAATGACTCTAAGTATAATATATTGAATCTCCTTATCTCACTGAGTTTCCCCTCTTGGACAAAGCCATCCTCTTCTATCTAAGGAGTTCAGCCTTCTCTTACTTGTAGAATTTATAAATTCCAAAAAGGGATATTTATCTTGTATTCAGATGCCAACTTTACTGAAAGCCCACCTAACTGCCTCTCATTGTGTCCAGATCCATAATTAGAGTAAAATAACTGACATACCCAAGGAGAAGACAAAGTTCTACTTGGAAGAGATAGAATAGTTATTAAAGGAACTGTAAGGTTTTTACTTATTTATGTTGGTATAACCCAAGGAATATGTGTGGGAATAAATTATAATGTGTTATGTCATGGTGTCATGGAGGAAGGTATGTAATGTTGGACAAAGCTGGACCTACCACAATGTTTGGATCTGTTGAGTTAATTCCTGCCACAGAAGTAGCACTAATAATAACCCTGATTAGGTGACAGTAATATAGAGTCAACAGTAGCCTATAATAAAAGTAGCTACAGAATTTCTTTTTTATCGTATAGAAGGATCAAGTCTTAGAAAAATAGAAATGTGAGAATAAATTTCTAATAGTCAAAAGCTTTGAACAATATCTTCCACCTACAATATCTTTCCAGTGCCCTCTACTGAGAAAGCCCAACCTCGTGTTCCCTGTAAAAGAGAGATGCTTAAAGAAATTCCATTGATTATTGCAGAACAGATATTGATGGTCGAATTTGAAGCTGAGAGGAAATAAATTTACAAATAATACAGGTGATCAAATTACAAATGAATAGGTTTGCTTGAATCTGTCTTAATGTATCCACAAACGCATATTGTGCCATTTCATCTGTTCCTGAGTACACAATTGAAAAATTGCTGGAAGAATTTCTATATCAGCTCCCTGAACCATAGATAGGGACTTACTGCAGTAAAAAGGGAAAAGTAGAAGCCCTTGGAACTTTTATTTCCTAGCAAAATAATAAACCAAAAGCAATATACCATAGCTGACAGATTGCAGATATTATTACCACACTCAAAGGCATGACAAATGTAAAGATGTCTTTCCTATCATTTCCTCTTTGAATTTCCCTATTTGACCTCTGCAAAAAAAAAAAAAAAAAAAGATAGTGATGAATGTGTGTGTATTATTGTTACTTTTATCTGTTGTTGACTTCAATTATACCTGCTGCGCTAGTTGTTTTATATTTATTGGCGCCAACCAACCACACCTTTGGATTCTATTATACAAGTGCTTTTATTTATTTTTCCCTTATCAAATGGGAAGTGCCACCAGAATCTATGTGTTCTTATATTGTAAAGATGTCAGTACCACTTCACTGTCTGAGCTCAGGACTAAACAGTTCTGCAGCTCCCTTCATAATAAGGCTTACTGTTATATTGACACTTGATATTATACAGGATGTCTTTTTGCTCCATTGAGTTGTTGATATCATGGTGATTAGAGCTTGTAAGCAAGAAGCAGCAAATGCTCATGTAACTTGTTAAGACAATATGTTGGCAAAAAGGTGGAATAAAATCCCAGATAAAATTCAGGGACCTGGCACCTCAGAAAGAAGTTCAATAATTGCCAAGCCTCTTAGACTTATGGAGGTAACATTTATCATATGTGTGTGTGTTGCTTTGAACCATTTACTGAGAAAGCCCATAAGGCTACCACTTGTGAGTGGGGATCAGAGACAAAAGTATTTGCTGGCAACAAGACCTGTAGCACCAGTAACTCCACCAATTGTGCCTTATAAATTTCTGAGGTACAATTGTCCATAAACAGTTTCTGGCAGTTCCAAATATAATATAGGAGCTCTAACAAGCCCAATAGAAAAAGCACAATCCAGCTTTAGACATGCAGTTCTAGGAATAATAGGAGTATATAATTTTCTCCATAAGCCAAGGAATTGAGTGACACAAACTGTGTTTAGAATGCCAGGCATGAGGTATGTGAGACTGTAGAAGAACATATCTGGAGTGAAGAACCTAAGGAAAAAGATAAAATTAGAAAAAATTTTTAAAAAAGGACTGGGGAATTTCTGTGAAAATGATAAAAATGTAATGACAACAGGTATGGAAAAATAAGTATAAAAATTTATTTAAAAGAGGTGATTTGGAGTTTGTATTCCAGAAATGAGCAGTTGCAGGCTATGACATAGCCCAGAACCTACATGGGGAAACAGAATTTAAGTGAAATGGTGTAAGATGAACGTGTAAGCAATACATGTGTATGGAATAAGGATGGGGGATGTGGGAATCTTGCTGGGAATATTATTAGAAAATTTGGACTATTCTCCCTGAAACAGTAATGTGGCAAACAGTGAAGTGGGGAAGAATATAGTTTTTCAAAATGGACGAAAACATAAGTTATCATGGGATGGCAGATGTATCTGAAAAGCAACAATGAGGAATATAGGAGTCAGGTGGCAGGCGTGTACCATGAGAGAAGACACCCTTTGCATGACTGTCGCAACAGTGGTGACAAAATTGGGAGTAACTATCATTATTATTACTATTTGTGATCCTTCATCTTCCCAAGGATCAGAATAAACAGGATATAAATGAATGAGTCAACTCAAAGCAGAGTTCAATTCCATTTAAGAGAATTAAAGAAGAATTCATTTAAGATATTTCCCATGTAATCAGTTGTGATAAAAATAGGATTCTAGAAGGTAGGTTTGAATTAAATAGAAGAAAAAAAAACACAGAGAAATATTAAATGACAGTATATGAGAGATAAGTAACATAATAATTATGTCCCAAAGTCCTCATTCATTTTATCTGTCCTCTCATTCTCTATTAGTAAAATTTACATCCCTTTTCCATTATGCTTGTTTTTTGCTATTATATAGTCAACTTTTTGATAAAATTCATTTTATAGTTTAACTTAATTCTTGATAACACTTTTCTATTTATGATTTATAGTTTGCTGTAGAAACTGTTTGTTAGTGTTATGCATTTTTTACCACTCTTTTAAACAACTCTACCCTAGTTAAGAATATATATACTTTCCTTCTATAAATTTTTAGGTATTGAGTTTTTTTGGCCTGCATGGGTTATGTCAGATACTAGAAGTCAAGGTAATTTGCTTCAGTTTAATTTTTTAATTATGGTTCAAAATTTATTATGGCCCAAGAAATACATCATCTATTTTTAAAACATTGTGTTTCATCATACTGCTATTATCATTCTTTAAAAAATAACCATTATATTCAAATGTAAATCTGAACAGAAAACTATGTCCTTTTATCATCAAAATAACATATGTTATATCAAATTCCTGATGTATACATTACTCCCTGAATTTGGAATTGTAAGTATTTCATGGAAAGTCTTAACTTTAATGAAGATAATAGGAGAAAGGCAAGAATTCTATAATTTACGGTCTACCTTTAGGGTTAACAGTTAACAAACAGTAAAGACTATCTTTTCACCTTGTTAATAAACAAAAGCTATCACTGTGTAACCCTGTAGCGGAAACAATATACGGAAATATCTTTGTTCTAGCAGGGAAATTTTTATATTTATACTTTTACAACCTGATGTAAAATAATGTTTGGGGTTATATGTGTATAATTGTATGATTGTTCTGGCTCACAAACACATATTGCTTTTAATTTATTTTCCAAATTATGGGGTATTAATACTATCCCAAGTTGCAATAACCTGTAATGTTTTAAAGATTCTGTTGCACAGCATGATGAATATAACTAATAATTGAGTCCTGTAAATTTCAATATCACTAAGAGAGTAAATCTCAGATGGTCTTATCACAAGAAAATGTCAAATATTTGAAGTGATGGATAAGTTAATAAGCTTGATTTAATCACTTCACATTTTATTAAAAATCATAACATCATTTTGTGCCCCATAAATATATATAACAATAATTTTTCATTATATAATTTAAAAATTTAAAAAATAAAGTTGAATACAAAAAATAAAATGCAAAGTATATGTCATATATATCTGACTTAGGGATTTAAAAAATGCATTAACCCCTAGTAGCAAAATATTCTGAGGTATTGCTCTTTGAAGTTTGTCAAAGAAAATTCTAAGATTATCAGGGATGTCACATAACAATATTTAAGCCTAGTTATATGAAAACAATCAGGATATAACCTTTTGTCTTCTTCTCACATATAAGGTTTAGAGTGATCTGAAATGTTATAATATATGCAATGTCTAAAATATACACATTCAATTCACATTTGCTTACTGAATAAGCAAAACAAAAGAAGGTAATCTATTGCTATACGGTCCTGAATGCTATTTCTTCAGAGATCACAATGGCAGTGATCCTAAAAATGTTACTGTGAAATAAAACGGGGGAAGCAATTGGCAGAAAGTACATGCAGATGAAATAAAAGCTTAGAGTTTTTATGAAATATGATATAGGGTGAAAAGTTCTCTACCAATATAAATTAAACCAAGTGCCAGGAGAAGACAGATAAATACTCCTCCTCCTGACAAATAGTGTGTTGGAAGCGCATAGAAGAGTAAATGACTTTTCCAATTTCTTATGGGAAGTCAGAAATACAACCTAGGGAGAATTCACAGATTTAAGTACTCAATACGTTAAGAACAATGAAATGCTGTTATATTTTTGGATAAAAATGGAAGAATGGATATAGTTCAGAGAATAAGTTATTGGCTCTGATTTAATAGGAGTTCCAAGTTGAGCAATCTTAGGAAGGTCTGCTACTGTCCCCAAACTTTTCCGGCAGAACTTTAGACATGACTGAGTTGCTTCAGTTGTCACATTTTTGATGGACAGGAGTCAATGGAATGCAGTCATGGCAGATTCCAGACACTCATTGTTAATTTTGCATGTCTGTTCATTGTTTATGCACTGACAATATGCTTCAGAATAAAAAGAAAAAATAAATTCCTGGATTACATCTTACTCTCATCCCTTAACCCTTCTATTTATTTTATACCTCTCACTCAACACACACACAAGCACACACACATACACATACATGAATGTGCTCACATTTTCCTTCACAGTGCTAGTAATTTTTAACCTCCCAATCAACATATATATACATAAAGTGGCTAAGAACAAGCTTTTTAAAGACTACAATTAAAATTAGGCTGCTATATTTCCTATCATCTACTATTTATCTATGAAGTTCCCTTCAAAACTAACACAAATGTTTCCATAAAAAATTTCATCATATAGAAGTTTTCCCAGTTCTATGATTAGCAGTAGAGATTTGTGCCACACATTTACAAAATGTTTCAAAAGAAACAGGTAAAATTAATTTAGCAGATTTTTTTGTTTTTGTTTGTTTTTTACATATCTTAAATTGGCAAATAAAAGAGAATATTGTCACATAATTCTTAAATCTCATAAGATCATCACAAATTTATATCAAATATTATCAGTGCATTATTAATTAATTATACTACTTGTAATTAAAATATAAAATATTAAATGCATATACATGTAAATTACTTAATATTTCATTAATACTAACAGCTAACCTGCCTTTCAATCAAATCAACTTTTTTACCATATGTTGCAATAAAAACTGTATTATTCATGACTTAAAAATAAACAAAATATAATCCTTTTTTTATAAAGCTCTATTTTGTGAAACAGAGCACACATATTTTCCAATTTAATTAGCATTTTATTTCTTCTAGTACATTAGGCACACAGTATCTAAAAATATTACATCTCATGATTACAAAAACTTGTAGCTTTGAATTGCTAATGAAAATGGGGTTATTAATTTTATTTTACTTCATTTTTGTCTATATGCAATTTTTATTTTGTGCTTCTAACCATTGTGTATGATCTTATTTTCTCTTGCCATTGTTAGTAATAAGCAGATTACTTTAAATAACTTACATGAAATTTGTAGGAGAAATGCCTTACTGAACGTAACAAAATCACTTTTTTTGCTTAAATAATGGGAAAACTGTAGAAATATATAAAATAAAAATAACCTCCTAATCAACAAATTTAATTTCCTTTGTAAAATTATTACAATGGTAGCTGAATAGTTCACACAATTGTTGAAGTCTACCGTCATCATCTACCAAAAGCAGAGGACCTGTGTTTTGAGGACTGCTCTATCACCAGCACATTAACAGTGCCTAGTACAGAAGAGCCCCTTACTGTATATATGAAATAAAGGTTGATTCACAGAAGATTAATACTACAAAACACATGTGCAACTCATAACTATGTGAATATATATATATCCTTTTTGCCAAGGACAGTCTCAGTTTTCAATTGACCCAGGATAACTTTAAATAGCATCCCCCTTTCTCTCTCAAAGTGTACCAGGTTAGATGACAAATCAAATCATCTGCCTACTCTATTTGTATGCCAGCCTGTTCTATGTGATTTTATGTTTATCAGCTTCTTTCATTCTTACCAGATCCTTAGGCAGTAGGGACTATTGATATGCCCAATTGACAGATGAGAAAGTTGGGAGAAGTTAGCCCATCTCTGGTGATACTTTTTGAACATGGAGGACCTAGGATTCAAACTCAGGCTATGTGGCACGAGAGCCCTGACCCTGAAGCACTATGTGATAGTGATCAAAGTGTTTTTATGGACATTACCCAGAGTGGTGATATGTAATACCAATGAGATCAAATTGAAATTCTGATTTATTCTACAAGAAAGAGTAGAGTTGCCACATGGAAGTAAGAGCAGGCAATTCCTAATAGCACATACTGCACTCCAGATTTTCTTTAGTCTCCAGTCTGGTGGCTGAGCCCTGGTCAGCTGGTGAAACCTATTGGTGTGCACTACGTTCTTGGCTTGGCCAGACACAGGTGACGCATCTTTAGCTCTCGACCATGTACTGGGTTTTAAAGAAGCTTCACGTTCCCCTTGAGGTCAGGCTGTATTTTTCCAGTTAATACACAACCAGGATAATTTATCCAGAAGGATTTCAGGGTCACTCTTTCCTTCTGTCTCTAATGTTTAGTTTTCTGTTACAGCATAACAGATTACCACAAATTTAGTGGCTTAAAATAACACATGTCTGTTATCTTATAGTTTCTGTGGGTCAGACATCTGAGCACAACTTAATTGGGTCCTCTGCTCAGGGTCTCACAAGCCCTCAATAAATGTTTCAACCGAGTTTTATTCTCATGTGGAGGCTGCACTGGGGAAGAATCCCCTTCTAGCTCTTTCAAGTTGCTGACAAAATTCATTCATTTTTTTGTGACAATGACTGGAGTTGAGACCCCCCCAGATGCTAAAGGTGACATTCTTAGCAGCTGATAGCAGTTCCTTGCCACATGGGCTTCACCTACATGGCTGCTTACTTACTTAATTCTGCAAGGAGAGTTAATAGAATGAGCCAGTCAGCTACGTAGAGTCCTATATATGGTAACATAATCACAAGAGTGACATCTTACCATGTTCACCACATTATATTGACTAGAAGAAAATCACAAATCCTGCTCACATTCAATAGGAGTTGGTTTTATAAGTTTGTGATTATCAGGAGAGAGGGATCACTGGGTTCACCTCACAGACTGTCAATCACATCTTCTTGTGACCTCTAACCTCACCAGACTAAAAACAGGACGGATTTTTCATATTTGGCTTGGGGAAGAGTTTTTTTTTTCTCTTACATTTCATACTAATCACTCCCTAACCATGACTTGTAAAACATTGTACTAATTCAGTTAGCCAGGACTGAGTATTGATTAGAAATTATTGAATCTTTTTTTCTGTCTTAATCCTGAATGTCAGATTTTGATTTGCATATGTAGTCAGAAACTCTACTTTATCAAATGCTGCACATCTATTCTATTGTTTCTCTTTGTATTCCCACTATTAAAATCTAAATTCCCTGAATACATTCAGCTCACTAGGAGACATATAGGAAAGTTACATATAGGAAAATATAAAAGGGAAAGTATTTTTAATATTTCCAAAAAATGAATTTTCATTAACCCATATTTCTACAATTAGCAAAAATAATAATAACATAAACTTATAGTATATGTTATTCATAATATATCATTTCCTCTAATGCTCTAACCATGGTGTGGGTAGTATTTCTGTATTTTACAGAGGTAAAACCTAAGACCTAAAGATGTACAATTAGTAGGACAAGGTCACATAGAGCTGGAATTTTAACAGATATTTCTAAATACAGTGGTCATTGTCTTTGCATTGCAACATAAACAAAATATTGGGAATGATCTCTGATGAAAATGATCAATATTAGATGTATCATGAAATATGCAAGGAAAATAGTGTTATGTATATAAACAAACTTCCTATTTTTCATACTAATATTTGAAAATTTTCAACCCCTGCATTTCTTATAGTAGCCATTTTTTGGTTTATTTTCATTTTTTGAGAATAAGAAAACAGTAAAAATAATAAAACAATAAATGTCCTGAGGAAATATTGTTATATTTTTATATGATACACCATGGTAAGAGATTATGTGAGTTTTTTCATGTTTTCTTATTCTAGTAAAATACAGTATGATAAGCAATCTTTGTAGAAGCTCTTTCACATTGACTTGCTTTTGTTAAGTATGGTAATTCTATTTTAATGATTTTCTTTGTTTATGTAAACTTCTTCTAGGGTATACCAGAAATATTAAAAAATAACTGCTATAATCTTGTCATATATTTTATGAAATATTAAATATTTATAGATATATAATCTACATGTTTCTCAAACTGTATCTCTCATTAGTTGATCTATACATGAATATTTAATTAAGCAAAATGGCTCTTTTTCTGTGCAACGCAAAAAACAAGATTATTTTGTTATATTTAAACAATTAAGTCAATGTTAATCAAGAAAAAATGATAAACATATGTTAAAAATGTACTGCTAATCTCAGGTGATTGATATTTCTATGTATCCCTTCCAATTTAGTAAACTCAAATATATTAAAAGGCCATAAAATTTTCTGAACAGAGCATTGCTCTATTTTCTAAATCAAATTTTCTTACATTCTTCAGAAATATTTGAAATTTTAATGCAATTTCAGGGTTGTTTTTGACTATTCAGATAAAACCACTGTATATTCACTTACTATAACAATAACACATATGTATATATCAGGAGTGGGGGGGAAGAGAGGCAGAAAAGGGAGGCAGGGAGAAATTTAGACTTTGCCTTAATCTGAAGTTAGTGTACCCATTACCCCTCTGTTTGACAAAACATCCAAAATGTGGGGCAGCAAAACCACTGAACAGACATCGGCATTGTTGGAATCCAGACTTTACTCAGGATGGCTGCTTTGGACAACACTTTCATCTAAGCAAATGCAATAACTTTTTGAAATAGTGGTAAGTTTTATTCCCAAACCACTTGTCACAAAGCTACTAAACATTTTTTTTTTTTTTACCTCTAGTAACTGAAGTAGGAAACCTATATATTCAACTCTTGTTTTCTTTATTCTCCTCATTTTTTCACTAACTCTTACGTATCTCCATTTTTTAAAAAAAGGAAAAGAAAGGAAAAATAAGAAAGAAAGAAAAACAGCCAGAATATCTCCACTTGCCTAACAGAGCTTCCTCTTCCAAACAGAGAAGGCAAGCTTCGACATACCTTTGTTACGTTCACTAATGTTCATTCCCTTACTTTACTGACACAATTTTCTCTCAGAGATCTTTATATTTCACATTGGACTGGTATGAGAGTATCATTGCTTTTTCTAAACTGTTCAATAATTGACAAAAGTCTTTCCTGAGAAAATGACATTTAATCTGAGAACCGGATAGAGTTTTCTGGGGATGGATAGATTATACAGAAGTTCATTCCATGTCTAGAGAGAAACTATGTGTGAAAGCCTAGAGACAGGAAATAAATTTGGCCTATTTGAAAGAATGAATTAAAGCCATGAAGCTGGAGTAATGGACAAGGAGAGGGAAGTCAGCAAACTGCAGCCTGAAAAAAGGTTGTTGACATTTTTTTGGTGAGGATATTGAAATCAGTTCCACGAGAATGGGAGGCCGTTGAAGGGTTAAAGTTAGAGGCAAGACAAAAGTTACACTCATAACCTTATCCACTACTGGGGAATAGAGACCATTTGGAGAAGCTATTACTGGTAATTAAAACAAGAATTTGTGGATGCTCAGGAAACTGAAATTGGAATCACTAGACAGAAGTGGATCAATGTGATTACATTTAATATAAAGACAAAAAATAAGTTGCTTGGTGATTTTTTTCTTTAAGAAAAGATGACCGAAGGAGAAGAGCTGGGGATAATTCCCAGGCTTCTAGCACGTGCATGTTTCCATTTCTAAGCTAAGGAATACTGGAGATAAAGATTGAAGGTCATGATTTTTGTTTTCAGTGGGTAAACTTATATGAAAAATCCTGTGATACCCCATAACAAACTGACATTACAGAAACCTTACAAATTATACAGCCTGCAACAATTGTAGGTGCAGCTGGCTCTAAAAGGATGACTTAATTATTTATAAATTTTCTGACATCTGTTCCTTTCCTGCCTATTCATGCTATTCTAGCTTTCCTGAAAACTACAGAGTATACAGTGCACTCTCCCTTGTAGATTATAAGGAAAAAGTTTGTACATTTATGTGCTATCCTCAAGAAGGAAGGAGCAGGACTCTTCTCTGGGTAACTTCAGACCAACCCAGTTCTTCTCCCATTCTTGCTGGTAGTTTTCAAGAATAACTGTAGAATGTGCTAAGAATGCAACATCTTGAAATATGGGGAAGCTGGCCAGACAGCTTAGGCTGTGTTTCAGCCCCTCCAGAGCAGGATGTCCTTTAATGCTTTAGCCCAGAGATTTTTGTTACAGCAGTGTATAAAACTCAGGGCAGGCTGCTTCTGTGGGTACCTCTGCTGCAGTGCAAGTGGGGCATGCATAGATGAGACTACACCTACCCTAGGAAGCTTTCTTGAACTTTGAGAGTCTGCCTCACAATGAATCCTGAACTTCTGCTGCCCCTTGCTTCCTATCTGTAAGCAATAAACCTGCTTCATGTAACTTGTGTGTTTGGGTGTTGTGTCTTGCCAGCCTCAGAGGAGTTGGCAACCAGTGCACAGTGAACCTGCATCACAGGAAGGTTTGAATTTCCTTATACCTAGTACTGTAAAACATCAAGTTAAAAAAATAAGCAAGTTAAAATCACCCTACTTCCAAATACACAAAGATTGCCATAAAAGAGAAGAGTAGAAACATCAGCCTCTCTAACACCTTAGCCAGCCTGCTTTGTATATGAAAATCTTTAAAACACTACTGTGATCTCATCTAGACAGTCTCATTTGAAACAAAATCTTCCAGAATATATGTATTTTGCTGGGACTTTGACTGGAATTATCATGAACTGGGTTTTTATAAATTACTTTTGATTAATAAGTTTGTTGTTAAAATATTTCAAATATTAACAGTCACTAAGGCTTTGAACAGCAATTGGATCTTAATTCTCTGGTGAAGAATTAAACTGGAATTTTTAATGCCATATTCATTATGTTAAAAGTTACCTTAAAACCAAAATGATTTTAAAGGTGGTGTAATAGTACATACTAAAAGTGTGACAATTATTTCTAATTCTTTATTCTGGATTTTGGTCAAATAAAATCCTATTACTCCATCCTTATTGCCACTATCTTATCTCACACCCTCCTTTAATATTATTATTCTAAAATACTTAAAACTTCCTCATTGTTCTTTTATTACTCTATATACACTCACTTTCATCCATTCCATATATTTGCCTAGTCAGGATTCTGAAATGCCAATCTGATTTTGTATTTTCATGCTTGAACTATCCATAGTGGAAAGATAAAGTTAAAAATGCTTAGCTTGCCAGATAATCCTTCCCTGTTCCCCATTAAACTTCAGTCACTTTTTCTCTTGTGTTCTCCTGTAGCCTTCTGTATAACCCTTGGGATCACAGCATTCTGGATTCCCCAGCATAGTCCTAATCTGTGTCTGTTTTCCCAGCTTCCTGTCTGGTTTAGCATTTTCCTGATTTTTTTTTAAATGAAACATCCTTTAGGTATTTATATTAAATAAATATCTGTGTGATAAACACTTAAATTTTATTTACAGTGTCTTCCATGTATTCATCTAGTAGTGTCTGAAATGCTTGTTCAATAAATAGATTATATCTAGGAAATGACTTGCGATAATATGTTTCTCTTTTCTTGATCTATTCTCCATTCTAGAAGCAACGTAACTAACACTGTCCCTTCCAGTTCATTATGTAGGAGATATAATTAACGCAAAATACTCAAAGTCACAAATGATTAAGAACATCTAACTCTTTCTAGTAAGGGAGATTTTCTATTTTGTTGCTAGCCGCTTGATATACCAGTCTACATTGCTGTGACCCATGACACATCCAACAAAATTCAAGAAACCACTAAGCTACTAGATGTCAATGGCAGTCAGAAATATGGGGAATTATTAGTTTGGTGTAAATATAGAAATATGTAGTAAATGATGCCCCCTTTCTTTATCAAAATTTATATATTGATTGAAATCCTAACCCCTAATCTGATGACATTTTGAGGTGGGTTCTCTGGAGGGTGGTTAGAGCATAAAGGCAGAGCCCTCAGGAATGGTATTAGTGCCCTTAAGAATAGGAGCCTCAGAGAGCTCCCTCACCCCCTCCACCACGTGAGGATGCAGGGAGAGCTTGGCTAACTATGCACCAGGAAGCATGTCTTCACCAGATACCAAGGCTGCGAGAGCCTTGATCCTGAACTTTCCAGACTCTGGAACTTTGAGAAATAAATTTATATTTTTTCCTAAGTTACTCAGCCTATGGTATTTTGTTATAGCAGCCCAAATCAACTAAGACAGAGTGGGTTCAAGAAAATAAGAAGGAAAATAAGTCAACGCAGTGCATAGACAATATTTTGAGGCAGATTGAAAAGGAGAGAAAGAGATGATACAAATGGATGATACTGGAGATCAGTGCAAAAGTTTTCTTCTGTTTCTTTTTTGTAATTGGTGGATATTATAACATGTTTGAGTATTGATGAGAATTATTCACTGTTGGTGAAATTCGTGATGCCAAAGCATCTGTATCTATAAAATTTCTATAACTATAGCCTCTGGTAGGTCAAAATGGATAAAATCTAGCACATATGAAAAAGGTTAGTGTTAAGAAATTTATTCATAGTTCTGAAGGTGCGGCAGAATATATGGGTTCAGTTACAGGTGGGTTGGTAGGTAAATTGCTGGGAAAGTTGTGGAAATACTCTCCTAACTTTTTTTTCTATTTTACAGATGAAATAATAAGAAAAATTGGTTATATAATGCATTCACTAAACTTAGATAAAATTGAGGTCCCTCAAAATTGGTTTAAATGAATGGAAGTTGTTTTTCTCTCATACATCAGTTCAGATGTAGACAGACATACCAGGATGGGTAGGAGGTTCCATTTCACGGGTCATTAAGAGACCCTGGTCATTAAGAGCCCCTGGTTTCTCTGTCTTGTTGTTTTGCATTACCCTAGGTTTATCCAGAGTCTTATGATAGAATGTGGCTCCCAGTACCACATATATTTGTATGCCATGAGACAAGGAAAGAAGAAAAGATGATACTAGAGAAGCAAGAACATGTAATCTCTATGTAAGCAGAGTTGTGCTTACATAAACTTGATGAAAAGGAAGAAATTATTGCTAAAAAAAATTGGGAGACTAGACATTAGGAGGGAGCTAGTAGTCTCTGCCACACAAAGTCCTTAACTGATAAGGCGATACATGTTATCATGAAACAAAAGATCTATTTGTCTGTCTATCCATAAATCTAGTAACAATCTACCTGAAATATTTTAAATATGTAGCAAAATTCACATATCTTTAATAGTAGATTAAATGTTGTTTGGTTGGTTAGTTGGTCTTTATCTCTTTCAAAATTGTTTGTTTATAAGTGTTTAGTATATACTGTAAAAGATTATGTAATATAAAAATACTTTTTTTCTGTAAAAAATTAAAAAATGTATATTTTTTACATTTTTATTAGAATGAGAAAAGGAGCAGTTAACCTTATGTAGCATGGAAGTACTTTAAAATGTTCCTTTGAATACATACCCTAAGGAACTTATAATGCAGCTTAATATCTTCACATTTATGTCAATGTGCCGCCACAATTGCTCCAATACAAAATACTGCAAGAGAAATAAAATTCATCAAATATATACCATATTATATTCATTTTATACTTAACAGTTTTACTGGTTTTGCTCATTAATATTAAATGTTTAACATTTTTAGAAATTTAATTTCAGCAGAATGTTATTTCCAAACTATTCAAATGCATAGCTTTTCTTGTATGTTCAAATTTCAATAGTCTAACACATAAAAGAGTTCTTACAAGAGGTCCAGAAAGAGTGCTTATAGTATATTTATGTCTATGAATTCATAATATAGTTTGAAAGATAGATTGTATAACATTAATGGACATTACCATATATTGTGGACTGAATTGTGTGCCACCCTAAATTTGTATGTTGAAGCCCTAACCCTCTGTACAGTTGGCCCTTGAACAAGGTGAGGATTATAAGCAGCAACCCCCATGCAGTCTAAAATTAACATATAACTGTAGATTCCCCCCCAAACTTAACAACTACCAATAGCGTACTGTTGATTGCAAGCCTTACTGACAGCATAAACAATTAGCATATATTTTTTATGTTATATGCATTATATTTTGTATTCTTACAATAAAGCAAGCTAGATAAAAAATGTTATTAAGAAAATCACAAGAAAGAGAAAATACAAGTCTTCATTAACAGGAAGTCATGATTATACAGGTCTTCATCCTTGTCTGTATGTTAAGTACACTAATGAGGAGGAGGAAGAGGAGGGGTTGCTCTGCTGTCTTAGGGGTGGCAGAAGCAGAAGAAAACCCACTTATAATTGGACTCTATAGTTCAAACTGGAGTTGTTCAAAGGTCAACTCTATTTCAAAATGTGACTATATTAGGAGATAGGGAATTTAGAATGCTAATTAAGTTAAAATGAGGCTGTTAGGGTGGTCCTATCTGACTGTGCCTTTATAAAAAGAGACTGAGTCACACAGAGAGACACCAGGTGTGGGTGTGTGCACAGAGGGACAACCATGTGAAGAAATCAACCATCTGCAAACCAAGAAGAGAGGCCTCAGAGGAAACCAACCTTCATTGATTGTAGACTTCTAGCCTCCAGACCTCTGACAAAATAAATTTTGATTGTTTAAGCCACCTAGTCTGTGGTCTTTTGTTAAGGTAGCCCTAGCAAACTATTATAATACACCATACAAATTGTTGTTTTCTATGAGTATATGTGCTAAAATCATAGCTTATCCACTGTTTTCAAAAGTTTATGCAGAAGAGGAGAGATGATTCAAGTTAAATATTATCAAGTGTAAATTACATATATTTGTCATGAAAATATAATTTGATAGTAAATGTTCAATCTATATTAGCTATTCAGTTTTTCTAATGAATCTAGACCATAAGGTAAAACTATATGTCTAATTATTTATTAGTTATTTTTTATCTCAATTAAAACATAGTGGTAGTCAATTTTCCCATTTTTCTCTAGAACTAATACTTAAGAAATATATACAAAAAAGTGGAATCTACCTTTCAAAATTTCATGGAGATTTGGGTATTGGAAATAATAATCTATAGTTGTTCAATTTTATTAGGAAATTATTGGGAGAACAATTGTTCTTATAGAGTTTAGAAAGAGAGAAACTATTAATATATTTTTATTTTCCATAATAATAACAGGTTTTCCCTCCATATTTTAATTATCAGAATTCACATAGGTCCTTTATTAATTTCCTAGTTCTGTTGTAACAGACTACCTCACACTTGGTGGGACAACACAAATTCATTAGCTTACAAGTCTGGCGTTCAGAAGTACAAAATCAGTCCCAGTAGGCTAAAACCAACATATTAGCAGAGCTGTGATCTTTCGGCTGTAGGGGAGAATTTGTTTTACCTTTTCTAGCTTTATTCTGTGTTCTTTGGCCCTGGGGGCCTGCATCCCTCCCATCCCCACTTCCATCATCATGTTTCCCTTCCTCCCTCTGCTTCTACTGTTGCATCCTTTTCTCTTCAAAGGACCTTCCGTGTGATTGAATATTACATTTTGATACTTATGAGGCACTAGAAAAAAGATTAGCTTTATCTCCAGGGCACACTTTATTGACAGCAAATCTTTTAATTTTAGTGTCTTTCAGTCTGGAGAGGCTTAAAATTTCCCAAATCATCAAAACCTGGTTCCTTTTTGCTTAACAGTTGTTCCATCAATTTATCCCTTTCCTCTTGAATTTTACGATAAGCAGTAAGAAGAAACCACACCACATCTTCAAGCACTTTACTTAGAAATCTCATCTAAATACCCAGGTTCATTGCTTAAAAGTTCTGTGTTACATATATCTTTAGAATGCAATACTACAAACTTCTGCTGCTATACAACAAGCACCACCTTTCCAGTTTCCAATGGCATGTTCCTCATTTTCGTTTGAGCCCTTTCTTCCAACTGCCTTATTACAATGATTTAGATATTCTCAAAAAATTAAAAATATATATATATAAGAGTGTGTGTGTGTTTGTGTCCCTTTCGAGAATGCTAGGAGAAATATTAATATTTGTACTATAAATATTAATTTATTAGTGCTGAAATTTCCTTTTTCAAGTAGACCCAGCCTCCCTTTCACATATATATGTGAAATATACTTATATAGTAGAATATTATACAGATTTAAAAAGGAGGAAATCCTGCCATTTGAGACAACGTGGACGAAACTTCAGGACATTATGCTAAGGGAAATAAGCCAGGCACAGAAAGACAAATACTGCATGACCTCACTTATGTGTGAGATCTAAAAAACAAACAAAAAAATGATTTCATAGTGACAGATTAAAATGATGGTTATCAGTGGCTGATAACTATGTGAGGTGATAGATAGTTTAAGTAGTTTGGTTATGGTTATCAATTCACAATGTATACATATATCAAAACATCATGTTTTACACCCTAAATAGATACAATTTTTATTTGTCAATCATACCTCTATGAAGCTAGAAAAAGAAAAGTAAACGTTTTTAAAAGAGATATTATCTAAGATTAAGGTTTTTTTTTTTTTTTTACCATTCTTCTTGTTTCCCTCTGAACCCTCACTCACAGTGTCTTTAATGTCCACATTTCTATCAACAGTCTGCTCAAATAAATCTAGGTTTTTTTCTGTTATGGTCATCATCTACTCACACCATATTCTGAAGCTACCTCCCCATATTCAGGCATTTATTACAACATCACCCCACTCCAGGTACCAAATACAATATCAGGAAGGGCTCAACTAGAGAAACTGAACAAGTAGAAGATATATATTGAGCAATGGACTTCAAAATATTGGCTGTTTTCTGTGTAGGCCAAAAAGGTAAGTTGAATGGAGATGTGGTGGTATCAGCACCCTGAGTCTTCCAAGTCCCTGATGGTAATGTATATCTATTTTAATTATACATGCTAACACTAGGGAAATACCACATAATAAGTTTGGGGACCCACTGAATATACTGTAATACGGACCTGAGCTAAAACTCCATTGATCACCTGACCTCTATAGTACCCTTCTGCAACTTGTGGACCACAGAGACTTTTTAAGTGTCCTGGAATTAGTATCACTTCAGTGCCAGTGTTCAGGAATTTCCCAAAAGTCTAATCATCTCCCTTTACAATGTAAAGTCACCCTGGTAAATAGTCATATGTCCATATGGAGAATGCTAGGTGAAGTGTTAACACTATAAATATTTATTAGCACTGCAAGTTCCTTTTTCAAGTAGACCCAGCTTCTCTTTCATTTAAAGGATTCTGAGTATGTAAACTGGCTCAAGTCTGGGCATTGATTGAGGGCCTCTGATTCTGTTCTGGTGATTCAAGTGAGACTTCTGCTCATTCAACTTAGAACAATTCTGCTTGTATAAATAAAAGAAGAAATGAATGACTTGGCCATATATTATGTTGTAGGATCAATTAACTATTTCTTTAAAATTATCTCTGTCTCCACACTGGCTCCTCCAAAATTAAGCATCTGATTTCATTTTTGGTTTCGTTTTGGTTTTGTTATTGTTGTTCTTATTATTTTTTTTTGCAAAGAGCACTTGGCCCAAAGCCAAGGGTCAGCCTGTGTAGTAAAGAATTTCACTTTGTCAAAGAAAAGTTCTGATTTCTGCACAGAAAACAGTTCAGTTTTGCAGAATGACAGTGCATTATCATGAGCTCAACCAGATGGTGACTCCAATTGCAGCTGCTGTTCCAGATTTGTTTCATCACTTGAGCAAATTTACATAGACTCTGATTTGAGCATGCAACTCATGTTCTGGGTTTTTTTTTTTAACTTAATAACGGTTTTTAGTTATCAAAAACCAACCAGAGTAAGTTTTCTTTCAGCTGGTAAGGGTAGCAACACACCTTGACTTTCCTACCTCAAGAGTAATCAACTCTTAAGCCCTATGTTATAATTTAGTCCACAAAGAACTTGATTACATTTCCTTTCCACAAGACATCATGCTGGCCCATTACATTGATAATATTATACTGATTAAACATAGCTAAAAATAGCAACTACTCTAGACATATTGGTAAGACATTTATATATCAAAGGACGTAAAATAAATTTGAGTAAAGTTCAGGGACCTTTCACCTCCATGTCATTTCTAGAGACCCAATTGTGGAAGGCATATCAAGATATCCCTCCTAGAGCAAAGGATAATCTGTTGCATCTGACTCCCACTACAACCTAAATAGACACACAGTCTAATGGGCTGCTTTTGAGTTTGGAGGCAACCTCATTTGAGTGTGCCCCTCTGTCCATTTACCTAGTGACCTGAAAAGGTGATCATTTTGAGTGGGGCCCAGAACATAAAAAGTCTATGCAAAAGGGTCCGCACTGCCAAGCAAGGTGTTCTTCCACGTGAACCATATGATCCAGCAGATCTGATTGTGCCTGAAATATTAGTGGCAGATAGAGACACAGTTTCTGATCTTCGGCAGACTTTCATGGATGAATCTCAGTGGAGATCCTTAGGATTTTGGAGCAAATACCTGTCATCCTTACAGATAACACTCTCTTTTTGAGAAACAGTTTTTGGCTTGCTACTGGTCCTTAGTAGAGAATGAACATTTAATTATGGGGCCATCAAGTTACCATGTGTCCTGAATTGTGTAGCTGGCACAGACATTTCAATTATCAGATTTACTTAATACAAAGAATGAATTCTAAAAAGTTCATGAAAATATATAACAGAAAAATGAAAAATTTCATTATGTCTTCTTTGAAAAAAATTAAGACTATGATAAGCAATTACTTAATATATATTCTTGAGCCACTAAAAACAAATATAAGAACCACATAATGCTTTAGCCAATTATTCAATATAAATATAAGCTCAAATTAACAGTGCAATAAGCCCTTGATTATTTGCAGTTTTATATTTTGCGTGTCCACATTTAGTAGTTTAATCAACAATCTCCCTCAAGGATATTGCCATAAGAGAATCTTGAGCCCTTTAATTGCATTTTAATACCCCTCACTGAGCTGACACCATTGAAGATGGTTTAGCAGATTATGCATATCATATTTTTTCTTCTTAAGATAGCTTAGGACAAAAATTGTATTCTAGTCCATTTTCTCCCCTCCCTCAATTTCAATAGGTTAGTATATCCCTGAGCAGCCATCAAAAACAAATAGGATCATTTTCTTTCAATCAGTTTAATATCAGAATACACATTAAACAATCAGATAATTGCATAAAATATTTTTCAGTTCTTTAATTGGGAGAATCAATTATTGTATAGTAAATGGAAACATATTGTTAGACATTTTATCTTTGATATAAATTTGGTATCACCTTCAATAAAAGGTTTATGGAAAAATCATAATATAAATTAACTTCTGTTAAGTACTGTATACCAGAAAAGCAAATAAAAAAAAAGTTTTTCAAAGACCACATTATACAGTGATTAACAATTTTTAATGTGCAATTCATGGCAAAGTGTAATGGCCAAAATACTTAACCTAAGCTATAATAAACTTTGGTGGTTTTGTTTTTGCTTTAAACTGTGTATTGACTGACTTACAGTACATAAAATATTTGTGTAATCAGACGTTATTGGATTTTTTACTGCTTTATTGCCTAAGTTTATTGTTCAATCAAGAAAACATATATTTTGGTGCCCTTGTTGACAGGAAGTAATTCCAGTTCCTTCATGCTGAAATTCCTCTTCATATTTCCTCTCACTGACTTAGTGAAAGAGAGACGAGCCGGTCAGCAGTTTTTATATTTCCTCCACTCATTTTCTCTTTCACTTTGTCTAAGGTGAGCCCCTATGACGCGTTTGCAAAATGTTTTGACTGTTCTGAATATAATGAGAGAATTAGTCGGCAAATATAAACATTGCAGAGTATTGTATGAGATAGCTATTTTGAAATCTGCTGATTACTTTTAGTAATTAGAACAGGGAAATATAAATTAACAGAAGTAGAATGAAGAGAGAGATGATTCTCTGTCCCATTGAGTCATTTTTAACAACATAAAATAAAAATAAGGTTAATTCAGCTTTACAATATTTTGGTAAAAGAATATTGAAGTTTGAAAATGGTAAGTGTGTTTGCTAAAAAATTTTTTACAGTGTGCTTTGTTGGTCAAATTTCCCTATGTTAAAATGTAAATGAGAAAGTAACTTATTCTTTAAGAAATAAAATGTTAGTTAACCTTCTCATTGTTTTATGCACTAAGATTTTTAAAAGGTTATTATTCTAGAAAACTCTGATTTACGTTCATCAAACAAGTAGCAGCCACTTTTTGAGTATTGGCGATTGGAAGGCACATGTTGTTCTCATGGATATGGTCGCTTAACAGTTACAACAATAGCTACAATAACAAACTCTCAGTGATAGACCACCAAAAAAGCCTTTACGTTTTATGTAGTATTGCAATACAAATCACCTGAGAGACTTTATATCATGTGCCCAGTCATTCAGTGACCCAAGCTCCTTTGCTCTTGTGGCTCTTATTTCCCCTAAAAGCTTCCCTAAATCCTCTCAGCTGGATTGTCAGGCTGAGGGAAGAGAGGAAACACGAGGATGGTGCAAGATGTTATCACTGAACGGGCCTGGAAAGGGCTTGATCCCTACCACTGCCACTTGCTCCACAGCATTCACTCCCACCGCCACGCTTACCTGCAGGGAAATGTAGCTGGGAGGAGAAAAGGAAGACAGATGAGTTTGAAGTGTCTATAGTGAGGCTACAGATTTGACAATTCCCCGCGTCACTGCAGATCCACTGACAATTCTGGAAGAACGAAATGAAGAAATGCAAGAGCAATGCTAGGAAGACAAAGTGACAGAAAATCGTGGCATAATAACATGGCCCACATGCATAGTGCACTGCCCACATGCCAGACTCTCTCCTAAGTATTTTTAGTATTAACTCCTGTAAAATGCAAAACAAACTTCTGAGTTAAGCATTATTTTCTATTCTATTTTACTGATGAGAAAAGAAGCAAAGACGACTACTTTTTAAATATCGGTTAAATAATTTGTTCAAGATTACACAAAATAGTAGGCAATATAAATCAAATATTAAGCCAGGTAATGTACCTTAGGTTCCATGTTATCAAAACTCTACAATATATTTTCCCAATAAAAAACAAACTCAGCACGTTATACTGACAGAAATAATTGCAAAATTATTCTCTTTTAGAAGCTAATTTAATGTTCACATATTTGGAAACCTGGTAGATGACACTAGAATCAAATTATATTAATGTATTTAACCCAAGTATCCCTTAATGCAAGTAAAAATGCTCTAAGCGCAGTAAGTATTGGTTAATTTATCAGATTAAACCAACTTAAAAAATTAGGTTTGCAAAAGTGTGTCATTATCAATAATAATACATACAAGGGTAAATCTGAACAGATAGTCTTCAATTCCTCATTTATACTCTCAACCACATTATTCATTTACCATATCTTCTATAAAACACTAAAAATAATTTAATACTATGGGACACAACAAATAGGAACTTTTTTATATTTTATTTATGGTCTGTTAGAAAGTATTCAGATGCCTTTGTAGGGAAAATAATTATTTGGCTTTCAGGCCATTCAGTTCCTAACAACTTTTACAATCTTAAAATGTCATCATTTGCTTCAAATTAGTGGGCTTTCCTTGTTCCTAACATGTATGACTTTGAATCTCAGTGTTTCTCCTCTAGGGAAGAATGCCAAGTTGGTAATAACTCCTTTCCTAATCATGTGCATCTCTGATGGATGATTTAGTGAGGAGGCGGGTGGAATGTAACAATATAGTTATAAACAAGACAACTGAGTAATCAAGGCTCACAGGCAGTCTCCTAATAGCAAGGTGAACAGTGCTCTAAGACTTTAGAATTTTAATTATTTTCAAATTACAAACCACATAGATCTCTTAAGATAGAGATTTACTTTAAAACAGAAATAAAATTTCAACGGTTTCGTAAAGTCTTTGGCAAATGGTATAGAAATGCCTACCTTCTTTGACATTCTGTATCCTTTGACATTTAGTCTCATAGACTATGAATTATTTCTTCTATACATATTTAATTCAGTTTCTTAAAGGGAACTAAGGGTAAAAAAAGAGTTTTTTTTTTCCTCTACTTTGATATCCCTCCAACGGTTAGAATTATGTGAAGCACATTTTAGGTCATCTTAAGATACATATTTGATGAATCATTAAAATTAACCTTAAAAAAGTGGATGGTTATAAGTCAATAGCAATGCTACATGATTGAAGTGCAACTCAATATCTATTTACTGCTATTTTAATGTTGTCTTAATATATTGAAAGTCATGTAACACAACTCAACAAATTTTGATTTTAATAATTTGTGGTAATTTTTTATATATTATTCTTTTATATTATTTTTTCACTTTACAGATTCTGGAAGTCCTTTTCACAATTAAAGGACAAATGAAACATTAAACAATTAAATACCAAACCATTAAACAACTAAAAAGATTACTTAACTATAGTTATGTTTAGAGTTACAAAGGAGAAGTATTGGGTGCTATGATTAAAAGGGTCCTAATAGAAGTTAATTAGGTTATGAAGTCAGAGAGTTTTCCAGTGAAAGAAATAATATGAATTGGGAGGGCCTTTGTTGGGAAGTGATATTGTAAATGTATGCACAGAAGACCAAGGTAGAAATAGAAAGCAATGGAAAACACTTGGAAAAAATATAAGTGAAATAATCAGAATGCTTGTTTAATAGAAAACTCTGCAGTATAAAAAATTGAATGGAAGGCAGACTAGGGAGTGTATGTCAGTTTAGGGGGTTGGCTGTTCCTATATATAACCCTTGATGAGAGATTGATGGAAACTGGGAAAAGTGATGTTTAAATGTAGAGAGGTAAATGTATGGATTCCAGGAATAACTGGAAAGTAAAAGCAATGAATTGTGGTGATTAATTGGTGATTTAGGATGACTTTGGTAGATTAAGTTTATACTAACTTCCTCTACTGGGTGAATTGTGAATCTATTTACTGAAAGAAGGAGTAGAAGTGACTAGGTTCTAAGAGGAATTATTACGAGTTTAATTTGGGACATGTCCCATTTGATTGTTTAAGAGGTATCCATTATGCATTATCTATCAAGCTATGGAAATGTAGTCGAAAGATTGGAGGAGGAACATGGGCTACAAGTATATATTTGAGAATTATAAGCCTATAGTTTATTGAATTCCAATTGTGTGGGCAAGATTATACAGCAAGAGATTATAGAGTGGCAATAGAAAAGAAGTTAGGATTAAATTTTAAATAGTGCTAATCCTTATTATTTAGGCAGAGTAGGATGATCCAGCAAAGAAGATTATAAAAGGAGTAGCAAGATATGTAAAAGAAAACACAGAATAGTTTTATGAAAGTCAATGGAAAAGATTGTACCAAGAAGCTGTGTCTTACTACAGGGTCAACATACTGATGAGATGCCAATTATTAATAAAATGAGGCAACAATGTCAGTTTGAATTCCTTTCATGGAGTTACTGATAACTTTTTCTTATTGATGGTGGTGAAACGGTGGAAACATCAGGAGACTTAATACAGACCACGATCTTAAAGATTACAAAGAATTAGGCTTATCTTGGTTCTACTACTTACAAGTAGTAGTAAGTTTCTTTACACATATTGTGTCACTTATCTGAACTTTTATCACCTATACAGCAATGACAAAAGTGTAATCAATCATTATAAAGATTATATCTAGTAATTTAACAGATGTAGAATGTCTATTCCTGTTGTTTCCTTTCTTCATTTTCTCAGAGAGGAATCTCAATGACATCACCTCTTCACTCATTCTCACTGGGTTTTTTTTTTTCCGCTGGACTTTCTTGCTGGATGCATAAAACTGCCCCACCTTCAGGAAAAAAAAGCTCAAATAACTAACTGGATCACTTTTGACAGTGCCTAGCAATATGTCATAATTACATCAGCACCGTGTTTTAAAGTTTGGACTTACTCGACCTTATCTCAGACTCAGGTTATGCTGGGCCCTTTTTTCCTACTTACCTTCTCTGGATTGCTCTTGCAAGTTTATTAAACTCAGGATTCAGAGTAGATGAGAAGACCCAACTTGCTTACATAGCCCCATGTGTTCATGGCACAGCTTGCATAATAGAATCCTCAGAACTAGTGTGTGCATCCATCTTTTTCCCAACTTATACCTTACACCTGACTTGCCACCATCCAATTTAATTTTTCCCTAAGCCCCTAGCTCGCAGTATGTTATGTTTTCCTAGAGGATGGCTCTGTTCATGTACATAGTTCCCTTACACCAAATTGAAGAGTTTCATTTAATACCAACTTTCAGTGTTTTATTGAGTATTCTCAAAGAGATGCTCCTGCCTGCTGTCAACTGTGAGTAGGCTGGGCACTAAGAATTAGGCAAATCTCACAGAACATCAGTGTCACACAAGGTCCCTCTATGACCATGATGGAGAGAACCAGAAATATGACCACTCCATACTCAGGTCTAAGTACAGACAAAAACAAAAGAACTGGCTGAACCACAAAAGTAATCAGACTGTTCCTATCATGGCAATCATGACTGTTGCTGCCTCTTTGCCAGTTACCAATTAGCTTTACTTTCTTTCTCCCATTTTCTAGATAAAAAATAATAACATGCTATCAATCTCAAAATTATCCAAGTTCTGACAGCACCCCATCCAGAACAAACTACTGTTTTCTTGAAAGCTCTTCAAAATTACCTAACATTTTCTAAACACTGTTATAAGTGTCCCCCAACATACTCTTACTTAGACACCCCATGATTCCATATGCTTTGTGGTTTCCTTTTTTCTTTTGCAACAACTATTTTTTTAGAAAGGTCCTTATTTCATTTTATTTTATTTTATTTATTTGAAAATATTATGAGGGTACAAATGTTTTAGGTTACATGAATCATTTTTGTAATGCTTGAGTCCTGGCTATAGGTGTGCCTGCCATCCAAATAATGCTCCTAGTACAAATCAGGTTGTTTTTTTCCCCTCCCCTCATCCGCCCTCCGCCTTGGTTGATTTGCACTGAGTTTTACTTCCCTCTGTGCACACGTGTGCTCATCAGTTCCAATTTAATAGTGAGTATGTGTGGTATTTGTTTTTCCATTCTTGACATGCTCCACTTAGGAGAATGGTCTCCAATTCCATGCAGATTGTTGCAAAAGGTATTGATTCGTCTTCTATTTATGGGTGAATAGTACTCCACGGTATACATATGCCATATTTTATTAATCCACTCATGAATTGATGGGCACTTGGGTTGATTCCACATTTTTGTGATTTTGAATTGTGCTGCAATAAACATTTGAGTGCAAGTATTTTTTGATGAAAAGTCTTTCTTTCCTTTGGGTAAATACCCAATAGTGGGATTGCTGGATCAAATGGTAAGTCTACTTTTAGTTCTTTGAGGAATCTCCATACTGTTTTCTATAGAGGTTGTACAAATTTGCAGTCCCACCAACAGTGCATAAGTGTTCCTTTCTCTCTGCATCTACACCAGCATCTATTGTTTTGGAATTTTTAATAAAAGCCATTCTAACTGGGGTAAGGTGATATCTCATTGTGGCTTTAATTTGCATTTCATTGATAATTAGTGATGTTGAGCATTTTGTCATATGTTTATTGGCCATTTGTCTTTCTTCTTTTGAGAAGCTTCTGTTCATGTCTTTTGGTCACTTTTCCATAGGGTTGTTTGATTTTTCTTGCTGATTTGCTTGACTTCTTTGTAAATTCTGGTTATTAGCCCTTTATCAGATATGTAGCTTGCAAATATTTTCTCCCATTCTGTAGGTTGTCTGTTTGTTCTGTTGATTGTTTCCTTAGCTGTGTAGAAGCTTTTTAATTTAATCAATTCCCATTTATTAATTGTTTTTGTTGCCATGATTGCCATTGGAGTTTTAGACATAAATCCTTTGCCTAGGTCAATATCTAAAAGAGTTTTTCTTACATTTTCCTCTAGAATTCTCATGGTTTCATTCCTTAGATCTAAGTCTTTTATCTATCTTGAGTTAATTTTTGTGAGTGGTGAGAGGTAGGAGTCCTGTTTCATTCTACTGCAAGTGGCTATCCAATTTTCCCAGCACCATTTATTGAATAGGGCTTCTTTTACCCAGTGAATGTTGTTGTCTACTTTGCCACAGATCAGGTGGTTGTAGGTAGATGGTTTTACATCTGGATTCTTTGTTTTGTACCATTGGTCTATATCTCTATTTTTGTACAAATATCATGTGGTTTTGGTTACTATAGCCTCGTAGTATAGTGTGAAGTCTGGTAATGTGATGCCTCCAGATTTGTTCTTTTTGCTTAAGATTGCTTTGGCTATTTGGGCTCTTTTCTGCTTCCAAATGAAGCATAGAATTATTTTTTATAGATATGTGAAGTATGACATTTGTGATTTGATGGGGATTGCTGTGAATTTGTAAATCACTTTGGGTAGTATCGACATTTTAACAATGTTGATTCTACCTATCCATGAGCATAATAGATTTTTCCACTTGTTTGTATCCTCTGTGATTTTTTTCCTCAGAGTTTTGGTTAACTCTTATACTTGGTTAAGTATATTCCTAAGTATTTTATTTTTTGTAGCTATTGTGAATGGTATTGAGTCTTTGATTTGACTCTCAGTTTGACTGTTATTGATATATAGAAATGCTACTTATTTATGTACATTCATTTTGTATCCTGAGACTTTTCTTAATTTATTTATAAATTCCAGGACACTCTTGGTGGAGTCTTTTGGGTTTCTAGATACAAGATCATATCATCAGCAAAGAGTGATAGTTTGACCTCCTCTTTCCCAATTTGGATACCTTTTATTTCTTTCTCTTGCCTGATTGCTGTGGCTGGGACTTTCAGCACTCTGTTAAAGAGAAGTGGTGACAGTGGGCATCCTTGTCTTGTTCCAGCTTGTAGGAGGAATGCTTTCAACTTTTCCCTGTTCAGTATGATGTTGGCTGTTAGTTTGTCTTATGTGGATTTTATAATTCTGACAGAACAACTGTCAGCTTAGAATTTTGCATCATGCAAAACTAAGTTTCACAATCGATGGAGAAATTAAGTCTTTTCCAGACAAGCAAACACTGAGGGAATTTGTCATGACCTACCCAGCATGAGATACTCAGAATAGCATTATACACAAATCAGCACAGCAGGCCAGGCACAGTGGCTCACACCTGTAATCCCAGCATTCTGGGAGGCCAAGGCAGGAAGATTGCTTGAGGTCAGGAGTTCGAGACCAGCCTGAGCAAGAGTGAGACCCTATCTCTACCAAAAATGGAAAAAATTAGCCTGGTTTACATGTGGTGTATGTGGTGGTATGTGCCTGTAGTTCCAGCTACTAGAGAGGGTGTGGCAGGAGGATTGCTTGAGGCCAGGAGTTTGAGGTTGCTGTGAGCTAGGCTGACGCCACAGCACTCTAGCCCAGGCAACAGAGTGAGACTCTGCCTCAAAAAAAAAAAAAAAAAATCAGCACAACAGAAACCCACCACTGTAAAATCACCTAGAAAACTTCCCAAACTCCCAAATCTTATAAAACAATAGAACAAAAGGTAAAACAAAGCAATAAGGCACTATCTAACAGGATGAACAGACCGACATCCCACATATGAATGCTATCAATTAACATTAACAGACTGAATGCTCCTCTCAAAAGACATAGGCTGGCTGAATGGATGAAAAAACATAGCCCAAAAATCTTCTTTCTCCAGGAAACACATCTAAACCACAAGGATGCCCACAGACTCAACCTGAAAGGATGGAAAATAAATATCCCATGCAAATGGAAATCAAAAGAGAGGAGGTGTAGCTATTCTCATATCAGATAAAATTGACTTTAAGCAAACAAAAATAAAGAAAGACAAAGAAGGTCATTATATAATGGTAAAGGGAGTAATTCAACAATAAGACCTAAAAATACTAAATATTAATACATATGCACCTAACACAGGAGCTCACAGATGCAAATTTTACTAGAGCTAAGCAAAGAAATAAATAGTACCATTGTTGCCAGAGACCTCAACACACCATTATCAGAGCTCAACAAATCATCAAGGCAGAAAATAAATAAAAAACAATGGGCTTAAACCAAACTCTAAATCAAATTGACCTAACAGATATTTATAGAACAATCTATCCCCAAATTACAGACTACATATTCTTCTCAGCAGCACATGGGACATTTTTCAAGACTAATCATATCTTAGGCCACAAAACAGGTCTCAAAAAAATCAAAATCATACCATGTGCCTCTTAGACCACAGCAGAATAAAACTAGAAATCAGTCACAAGAGAAACACTCAAACCTACACAAAGTAATGGAAATTAAACAACCTGCTGCTGAACAATTATTGGGTCAAAAATGAAATTCAGATGGAAATCAACAAATTCTTTGACCTGAACAACAAAGGGGACACAAGCTATTAAAATCTGTGGGACACAGCAAAAGCATTCCTTAGGGGAAAATTCATAGCCTCAAATGCTCACATCAAAAAGACAGAAAGATCACAAATTAACAGCCTAATGTCACATCTTAAGGAACTGGAAAAGGAAGAACAAACAAAACCCAAATCCAGCAGAAGAAAAGAAATAAGGGAGGTCAGAGCAGAATTAAATGAATTGGAAAACAAACAAACAAAAACAACACAAATGGTTAATGAAACAAAATGTTGGCTCTTTGAAAGGATGAACAAAATCAACAAACCTCTTGCAACAACTATTGATAAGCCTAACTACAGATGTCTCCCTGGTGACTTTTAGCTAGTGGACATCTATACTTCTTTAACAATTACAGTAAGGAACATAAAATAAGAGAAAGTCATGTTTCCAGTTGGGGTTAAACTAGAGTTCTACTAGTTTAATAAGAGCAGATTTATCCCAGTGAGTTAATTTAAAAGAAAGGCAGAATTTTAAAATATATTTTTCAGTAGCTCCTTGTGTTGAGGTATTTATAAAGACTAATTTATTCATGTCTTAAATATTACCTGAATAACCTCATCATACATTGGAGGAAGACAGGTTCTGAGTTAGAAGATATAAAATATATTGTAAATAACCTATCATGGGATGCAATGGAAGAGTGATAGAAAAAATTAAATCTTTTAGATGAACAACATAATTTATTATTTAGAGTTTCTGAAATCATTATTTGTTGAAATTTGTTGCTGGCACAAAAAATCTATGAAAACTGCAAAAATCTAAGAGGGTGCAATTATAAAGATCATCAGACAGCATTTTAATATTTAAAGAAAGAACGGTACAAGGAGAGTTTATTTGTATTTTCATTATTTATAAAATTATTTTGAGAAACTTCTACTGAAATAGAATTAAAAGTTCTTGTCACTTTTTGGTGTATTTCAAACTAATGTGTTGAAACCACAGAAATCAAGGAAGTGACCCTATACCTTTAATTGTGAGGGGAGCCTTACCCTTATACAACATAACCTTAATAGTGGTTCTTAACCAGATGTGCTTATCTGACTTACCTTCTGAGTTTTTAATAGTGTAAATACGGCCAGGCTTCCAGGCTAAAAATACAATTCGTACAGTGTCAGGATTGAGTTGGAGTGCATGATTGGAAGTTCTAGAATCCTGGGAGATAATAGTAGTTTTTTAAACAGTTGGAGAGCTATTTCATTAAGATAGACCATGGCTACTACTTTATTGTATTCGTATCCAAAATAACATCACTCAAGAGGATGACAAACACATTAAAACTGATTCAAACCTTTCCAGTAAAATACTGAAGAAATTGTGATGTGACAAATCTCTATAGAATGACTTGCAGAGCTCCACTTTGTCTGTGCCAAACCCTCTTATAAATATTTTACTTCATAACACTTTTGTTCCTCCTAACAATCCTATGAGATAGGTGGATTGTTATTATCACCTCCATTTTCCACATAGAGAACTAAGGTACAAAGAGCTTAGGTAACTTATCCCAAATTACATTCTAGTAAATGAAAGAGTGGAGGTTTGAACCTATGACATCCGGTTCTAAACCATTATGTGTATTCCCTCTTGGAGCTGCTTAAATTCTCACCCAGTATTTCATAATCGTATGTATGAAATAAAGAAATGGAAGTATATGATTGGTAAATAACATAAATATTGAACCTAAATTCCTATTTTAAATGTATAATATAGAGCCTTTCATAACTATAAATGTCACATAATATTAATTATGCCTTCTTAAAAGAAGAATTGAAATAGTTAACTTTACCACTTTCATTATGCAGTCTGTTTTATCTTACTTTTAAAAATAAACTCCACATATATAGCTGGTTAATATATAAAAGGTTATGCTTTTTCATGCACAAACTAGTCAGCTAAATAAATTAGAATCAGATTATAAAAATAAGAAAATCTGCTAAAACCATCACTGCCAGGAAAGCCAAATTTGAGATAGTAAAAATCAACAATGTGAGAAAACACATAACAATTTAAATTAAATATAGCGTATAATTAAAGACATTATATGGTCAGAATTAATTTGCCATTTAATAGACATAATTATTTCTCCTCATTAAATCTTTGCAAACAGATTAGATAAAACCTAAAATATTAATAGAAGGAAAAATCAGAACACTTTATAGAGGTTAAGTTTTCATCATTCTGACTAGCAATTTTTATTAATATTATTAGTCAATATTAGAAAGTTTAAATCACTATTCATACAAATCACTTATTCCTTATCATGCAAACACTTCACTAACTTACCTTTTCAATCGTCTTTTAATAACTCTATAATCTGTTCCCTATTTCCCACATTCAAAAGCAGGTACATTTTACAGGTACATGTTAAACATTCTCTGCCATGTTTATTAAAATCTCTCAATTTATTCCATTTGAATTATAAGTTGTTTAAAAAAATATGTCTGTCACACACAACTCTATAGTTGACAACATTTGACTGCACCCATATTCTTGACCTTGGGGGGCCAGTACATATCCATACTGTCCTTGGAATCAACCAGGCCCTCCACACTGCCCTGCAATATTTAATTTGCTGCTTTTTATTGCCCAACTCTTAAGCAGTATGGTGACTGGGGGTTAATAAGGAATGTGCCTTTTCCTCAAAGTAGTTTAGTGACTTTAGCAAGGAAATGTTTCTAATAGCAATACACACCCCTGTTGACCACACTAAGAATGGCATCCCCTGAAGTTGCAAAAAGCACCACATGCACAGCCATACATACGTGACCTAGCCCAGTGGATGCCCTGGATTCCACATTTGGCAATCACAGCACTTCCATACTCAACGTTCTCACATCCACCCCCTCTATCTCTGTCTTTATTCTCACTAGAGATGGTGGTACTTAGCTTTAAAAGATCTCAATTTTTACGACTGCTGCTTTTTCTTTAAAAGTTCTATCCAGTATCAGAAGATGGGCTAGGTGTCCAGTGCCTTGCTCAAGTCTTTATTGTAAGAAATGATTTATATTTTCTCTCTCGTAAAGCAACCCACAGTCTTTCTCTTTTCATTGTCTTCAACCATCAGTCTCAAATACTCTTCTGGGTCTTTTTTCTTTGCCTTCAAACATATTCAGGCCATTTCTTTGTTAGAATAAATATTTTTAAAAATTTTAAAGATTAAAAATAATCATACAACTGTGGCTTCTCCCACAATTAAAATGCTAATTATTTTTCCTTTCTTCTTTATATTTCCAAACTCTATGGTCTAGGCCTATAACCACAATTTCTTCACCATATCTACCCACTATTCAGTTTCTAATTTAGCATGTAAAAATAACTGAATAAAGAACCGAGTTGGGAGATCATACTCCTTGATGTGCTGAAGTATTACTTGGAGGAGTGTGCAGTTTAGTTTTTGCCAACAATTTTGAGCATAATCATTAGAAGCGGAAAAGATAAGCCCTCTTTAAAAAAGGCTGTGCTTTAATTATAAGCATACATTTAATACACAGATCTTTTGTAGAAAAATAAATAAATGATTGTAGTAATTTTATTCAATTAATTATGAATAGGAAATTCCTATTTCCTAAAGTTATTTTGTTTTTACTCTCAGATAATGTCTGATCATGCTGTTCTCTGAATCTTAATTGCACTTTTCTCTCCTTTTATGGGAATCAGAATACTTTGGCCATATTTAAATATCTTGATATATTTTCTTATAGTGTTTACGTATTGCTGAAACATAACTGTGCTTGGATTATATTTCTGTTGCCCAAAGAATACTGCATATAGTAAGTACTGAATTGATATCTGCATACACGTATATTTTTTACTAAAGTAATCAAAACTTAAACTGTCACACTAATTCTTCACTTTCTTAAAATAGATGAAAGATCCAGCTTATTATATTCACAAGCTCAGATTATGTATAAGCAACCCAAACTCGCTATTTTCTATTTGATATTTGGGGTGTTGAATGATTAACTGCCAATGAAATCATTGAAAGGTGATAATATATTCTTTAAATTAAGGACTTTTGTGAAGTCATTAAAATGGTAGGTCCGCGAGACAGTTTTGTATAGCAAAAACCGTCTTCATGTGATTGTTCATTACCTGTTATAAATCGCAAACGATACCAAAAGTGGAAATATGGCAAATGTCTCCATATCTAAGCCCCAGTTCCTATAAGTACATCAGACTAAAAGGAAATGTGGATCTCTATTTATTTAATGGTAAGAAAGGAATAATATACATTCTCAGCTGATGGCTTTTAATACTATCTCATCTGTCTTCCTATCTCTACAGAGCAGTCACTTTAATGTAAAAATACTATTTAACTATTAATAAGTATAGAAAATTATCATAACAGGGAAATTAGATACAAATTCATCAGACAGCTGCATTTCAATTTAAAATACATATTCCAAAGTATATAATATCTTGTGCAAGCAAACATTCTTATTATTGAATTCAAATATGGCGGCTACCTGTGAGGTTTTCCATCCCTAATTTCTCTATTGGATGAGAATATGCATCAAGATGGGCTGAGAATATACATTAACATACATTTAATAAACTTTACATGAGATCATACGCTCACTGAATTTTTAAATCATAAATCTGCATGCAAATTATATTTTAATAAATATACAGTTCACTAATTGATGGACATTGGGTTGCTACAAGTTTGAAACTATTATGAATAAAGCTTCTGTGAACATCAGTATATATGTTTTTGTGTGGACATATATTTTCATTTCTTTTGGGTAAATACTGAAGAGTAGAAATGTTGCTGTGTATTGTAAGTATATGCAAACTTTATATGGAGCTACTGAAGAATTTCCAAAAATAATTATACCTCATTGTAAATATCAATGTATGAAATTTCCAGTTGATTCACATACTTACCAAAGCTTGAAACAGACTTTTAATTTGTGGGCTTTTTAGTGCATGTACATTTGTTTCTTTTTGTGCTTTTCATTTGAATTCAGTGGGGACTTATGCCATTGAGCATTTATTCATGTGCTTTATTATCTACATGTATATCATCTTTTGGAAAATTTTCCTTCCTTTTTATTTTTTGGAAAAGTTGGTGTAAAGTTAGTATTATTTCATTCTCAAATGTTTGATAGAATTCACCACTGAAGCTAAATGGGACTGAAGTTTTCTTTGGACATCTTTTAATTATAAATCTAACTTATTTAATGAATTTAGAATTTCTATGATTTCTCTCTTGGGTCAATTTTGTTGAATTTTGTCTTTCAAGGAATTGTCATCTTATCAAAGTATCCAAATTTAGTGACATGAGGTTTTTCATTATACTCTAGTGATTTTATTTCAATACCAATATCCTTTGTGCTGTTTCCTTTTTCATTCCTCATACTGATGATTAATCTTTCTCCTCATTTTTCAAATAACTGACTTTGGAGTCTTTGTTTTCTCTATTGTGTTATTTTTCCCTCTGAACACTTTTGCTGATTTCTCCTTTTATATTTAATATGTCCTTATATTTAATATGTCACACTTCCAAGATTCTCAATACTAATCTTAGACTAAAAATTAACATATGTTACTGAGTCTTTGTTTATTGTTCTGCCGTTCTTCTCTTTGAATCAGGCAGAGTAGTTTTCTTGTTCTATCTTCAAGTTTACTGATCTTATATTCTACAGTATCTAATCTGCTATTCAACCCATCTTGTGAAATTGTATTTAAGATATTAAATGTTTAAACTGTCAGAGACCAGTTTTTTTACAGTTTCCATTTTTCTCATTATTATGTTCATATTTTTCTTTTCAATTCTGAAGCATATTTGTAATAGCTGCCTTAATGTTCTCATCTGTTTATTTATCATCTCTGTCATTTCTGTGTCCATTGATTGATATTTTTCTCCTATGTTTTTATTTTGTGCTGATAATTGTATATGTTACATAGATTGTTGGATTTTATTATCTTCTTTTAAAAAGAATGAATTTTCTTCTGGTGGGAATGTATGTTACTTGTAGATCAAGTAAATTTATGTGGGACTAGCTTAGTCTTTACTCTAGGGTTCATTTAGCTACACTTCTAAGGAGTGGTATTTCTAAGATATCTATTGAAATCCCTAAGGCTCAACAAAGTCCATATGCTCTGATGTTTAGATGTTAGACTTCCCCTCGTATTGTGTAAGCTGCAGTCATTGTTTAGCATAGAACTACCTGGAAATTCTTCATTTCCTGGTAGTTGTTCTATGCCCAGCTTTGTGAAGTCTCAGCGTATGTATGAGAACTTACAAATCAGTCAAGTATTCAAGTGGTCCTTTACGGAGATTTTCCAGAGTTTATTGTCTACACACGTAGACACCTCCTCTCAGCTATTGTGTTAAATAAATTCTACCTGTCTCAGTTCCCCCAAATACTGATCTCTCTCTCTCCTTAGCTCAATAAGACCAACATGCTTGGTCTTGAGTTTCCTCTTCTGAAAATACAGGAGATACCTCCAGACAGGCATTACAGTTCTGTGTGTCTTATTGTCTAATGTCTGCAAAGAGTTATTTCTTACACCTTGTCCAGTTTTCTAGTTGTTTACAGTGGGAGGGCTATTCACGTATCATCACTTCCATCACAGTTGAAAGCTGGAGACTTCTGCACTCTAAACTTTGAAAAACACTTTCTATCAACAACAACAACAAAAATCCCGGTAACAAATTCAGTCATCTTATTTATCACCCTTTCCAATTACTTTGTCTTTGCAATCATATTTAATACTCTCATCCACCCTTTCCTTCTTTTTTCCCATAGATTTTCTGGTTGTACATGCCATAATTTATTGGAAGGACATTCTCAGACCTAGGTTAAATAGTGTCTTGAATTCCTTCTCTGACTCCTGAGTATTTAACATTCCAATCCATTATGAGTTCAATTTCCAGATAGATTACTCTTAAGCATATTTGATTGACCTTCTGATCAAAGCTTCAAAGGATTTCGTATTTGTAACTTCCACAGGTTACATATCTCTGCCTAACATTTAATGCTATTCAAATCTGGACTTCTATCTCTTGAAGCTTATGTTTCTCTGGTTACAATATATATTTTCTTTGTCAAAAAGAATAATCCCATATTTATGTGGTATATTTCTCACAAATGATTTTATTGTTGTAGTTTCTCTTATTGGACTAGTATTTTCCTATAAATCTGGGGTAGCCAGATAAAATACAAGAAAATCAGTTATATTTGAATTTCAGTCACATAGGGAATAAGTTTTCATATAAATATATACCAAATTTTCATATCTTTGTGCTAATAAATTATCCATTTTCTACCTGAAATTCAAATTAAACTGGGCTTCTTGGATTTTTTGCTTGTTTGTTTTCCTAAATCTGGCAACCATATTTAAATTGCTACCTATTTTTTAGTCTGGACTTAAGTTATATTTTCTGTAAAAACTTTGCATTTCTTCAGTAATAATCACTTCTTCTTCTCTGAATGCTGACCTATATTCTGTACATTTTGTCTTAGACATATAAAAAGGAAATGATAGCTTCTATCTTGACAAGATATTCTTTTTTTTTGGTTTTTATTTATTTACTTATTTATTTCAGAATATTACAGGGATACAAATGTTATATGGATTGCTTTCGTACTGCTTGAGTTAAAGTTATAAGTGTGCCCATCACCCACATAGTGTACATTGTACCCATTAGGTATAATTTCACTCATACCCTCCTCCCCCCTCCCACCTGCGTGATTTCCGTTGAGTTTTACTTCCATCTGTGCACATGAGTGCTGATTGGTTTGCTACATACCTTCTATCCCAGAGTCATCAATCACTATTTCGTTCATCATGTACGACAAACCTAATCACTTTTGTAGAGGACAAGATTGGCTGAGAAAGCTTAAACTCACACAGCTTGTGATTGACAGACTGTATTTGAATGTAGTTTTATCTAGTGTCAAAGACAAGGTGCTTCTTTTAACATAGCACTCTTCCGAATCCCATGCACTATATTCTAAAATAGAAACACTTGTGAGTTTCTTGCCTGGCCATCTAGATAAGTTTCTTTAAATTCAGAATGATGTAAACATTTTTTTCTGCTACTTGTTAGTATCATCTGAAAATTCTTTTCTGAATCTTCCTTTATGCTGTTTCAGCATTTTTCTCAGATAAAGATATCTCTATTAACCCAAAATTTGTTCCTTTTTAGAATGATCAAATCAGGGAAATAAATGTTGTTTGTATAACTCAGGCCTCCATGATGATGAATTCCCTCCCATCAGCAATTTTCAAAAGCTATCTCCATTTACTCTTCCAAGTCCTTTGAAAAACCTCTAAAATGGTCATTTATTTCTCTAGTCACTAGCAGTAATACAGGCATTGTGTCTTTTACAACTGCCGATAATAGTGATTCATATGTTCTGTTTGGAGGTTTGTTTCTTACAATGAAGTGGTAATTTTATTTCACTGAACAGTAACTTGCTAAAAATTACCAAAATTTGTTTACACTTAGCCACATAGAACAATATGTACTTCAGATAAAAATGTGTTTTAAAGGAGAAAAATATATTTTGCTTACAACCTCACATGCAGACAGAATCATTTCTTTGAGTCTAATACTATCACCTTGATTAACTTAAAATCAAATAGTCTTATTAGTGTGGGAATAAGACCTGTTAGCATGACAAATAGATGGTGTATGAGAATGTACAGGTTTTTGTTTTGTTTTCTTAATATCAAATTCTGTGTCTATAAATAATAATTGAAATGACATAATTGCCTTGCAATGGCATGACTGAATCAATACAACAGGCCTGAAAGAAATGCAGAAATTGCACATTTGTTACTACTATGAATATTTTACACTCATTATCAGTACTTATACATGCGTGCTTCCCACAAGGAAGTTTACAAATTCAGAAATAATTTGATGAGACAGAAGTTACTCCAAGTAATTTCCAAATGCAATAAGGGATAATGTGACATAAAATGTACATATTTTGACCTTAGGGCCTGATTAGATGTTAGTGGCGAGAGGGATCCTTATGGCAATTCAGTTAAATGCTACTATTCCATTCTCTCACGGTAAAATATGTGTGAGGTAGAAAAGGAGACTAGTTCTAAAAATGTCAGATAGTGAATATTTCAGTAATATAAATTAAACATTTCTCTTTTTAATGAGGGATTAATTTAAAGTTATGGAAAACGAATTAGATTTTCAAAGTTATTATTTGCTATTCATGGAATACAATTAAGTAACATCAAGTAGCAAAAATCTAAGGGACACTATAGCTATCAAACTTATTTTTGTGTTGGCTAATTTATATCATTGATTTTTATCCAGGACTTGATTCTTTTTCATTAAGTTGCATTAAAAGGTTTACTTTCAAAAATAAAATACAACCTCATAAGACTCCAAAATGATTTTTTTTTTGTCATAGCATAGCTCACAGTGTTCATTTGCAATCAGAGAATGAATAATTGGAAAGATTTAGAGGTCACTAAAAGCAAATCACCTCCCATCCCTCCCTCTTTGTCATCTAACCAACACAACACTCCTTGCACCGTACAACTGAATACCTTGGGGCATGTACTGTATTGGATTTTATGTAAGGTCATGAAGGGCTGGTAATGAACTCTGAGCAATACACTCTTGACATGACAGAGAATGTAGCTTTGAATCATTAAATTAGTTTTCTGTCATCTAAGCCCATACTAAATGACACTTGTTTTTTCAAAGTCTGTAAATGATTGATAGTCTGATATTTTAAAATACTCAGAAGGAATTCTTAACTGTAACTCCTCTAGCTGACTACATGTGTTAGAAATAACACATTTTCTCTCTCTCTTTCTCTCAACAAACACTGAACATATGTTTTGGAAGATTACATGTCACATATGTATGTCAGAACAGTGGATTAGTGTGAGATGCTCACTACTATGTAAACAGATATTATTTTTTCTAAGAACTAAATATGAATATTTATACTGTACTTATTCAATATTATAGGCATATAATAAAATAAATAAAATTGTATTACAAAAATAATTTCAAACATAAAGAAAAATATAAAGAATAATGCAGAGAAGGCCCAGGTATACCCAATGCCTAGATTCAATAATTGTTAAATTTTTGTCATATTTACTTAATTTACACACACAAAGACAAATATTGAAAAGCTGAAATATTTACAATTATTTACAAATATCACAACACTTTATTTCTAAGAACTTTAACAAATATACTCAAATCATAGGGAAGATATTTCATATTTAAGCACAACTCAATTATAACGCTAACACAATTAGCATTATTCTTAGTATTATCTAATATATATTCCATTTCTTAATTTTCCTTTTTCCCAAAATGCCTTTTGTAGTTTTTTTCCCCAACACAAAATATATATCTTGCCCACACATTGTATTTTGTTAATATGTCCCTTCAATCTATTTACTTTAGTATATAGTTCCTGTCCTCCTTCTTTTTTGTTATGTAATATATATTAAGATTTTGGTTTTTTATGACTAAGTGGAGTATATTCTGAAGATACAAGCCTGTCACAACATTCAAAAATCAAAGTAATCCACCACATCAACAGAATGTATGATCTTGCCTAATGAAGAAAAAGCACTCGAATGTTTATAGCAGCACAATTCATGATTGCAAAGATGTGGAAACAGCCCAAGTGCCCATCAATACATAAGTGGATTAAGAAAACGTGGTATATGTATACCGTGAAGTACTACTCAGGCACAAAAAACAATGGTGAACTAACACCTCTTGTATTATTCTGGATGGAACTGGAGCCCATTCTTCCAAGCAAAGTATCACAAGAATGGAAAAACAAGCACCACATGTACTCACCATCAAATTGATACTAATTGATCAACTCTTATGTGCACATATGGAAGTAACATTCATCGGGTATCGGGCAGGTGGGAGGGGGGACGAGGGGATGGGTAAATTCACACCTAAGGGGTGCAGTGCACACTATATGGGGTTTGGGCAGACTTGTAGCTCTGACTCGGGCAGAGCAAAGGCAATACATATAACCTAAATGTCTGTACCCCTGTAATACTCTGAATTTAAAAAAAAAAAACAAAGAAAAAAAAGCATGACAATATTCAATTTCCATTGATAATTTTTTTTTTAATTTTCAGAAAACCTGGAGGAGAGAACTTTGTCAAACTCATAAGGGGCTTCTATTAAAATGTCAATGCTAACTTATACTTAAAAAGGGATGACTAAATCTAAGATCAGAAGAAGGCAAGGATATCTACATTCAAAATTTAACTCAGCAAGGTACTATAAGTCTAAGCAAATGAAATGAGGCAAGGAAAACTTAAAATAATCATAAATAATGAAAAGAAGGAAGTTAAACTGACTTTATTCACTAATATGATTGTTTATGTAAAAAATTCCAAAGGAATCTATAAAATTGATAACTGAGTTTAACAAATCTGCAAGATATAAGGTCAATCTTCAAAAATCAATTCCATTTCTATGTACTAGCTATAGGAAATTGAAATAATATATATCATTCACAACAGCATTGAAAATATGAAATTCTTATGGATGAATTTCATAAAAGACATCCATAACCTAAACTTAGAAATCAGCAAATCATTTTGGAAAGGGATTTAAGAAGATGTAAATAAGTGGAAAGATACATTGCATTCATAGATTGAAAGATCCAATAATGTTAAGATGTTACTTCTACCCAAATCACTTCATGGGTTTAATGTAATACCAATTAAAACCTCAGAAGAATTTTTTGTAAATATTAGACATCTGAGTCTAAAATTCACTTAGAAAAATAAGAAACTAGAAAAACAAAAATATATTGAAAATAATAAGTTGTATAGAACTATACAACCTGGTTTCAGTATTTAACACAGAGGGTCCCAGACTTGTGACTGTTCAACTTAGTGATATTTCAACTTTATAATGATGTAAAAGCTATAGTATTTGCTACACTCCTTGATTTATGATGGGCTTAAGTCCAGATAAATGCATAAGTTGAAAATAGTGTAATTATTGTGAGTTGAGGAATATCTGTATAATCAAGCCAGCATGATATTAGTGAAAAGGTAGTCACTTAGATCAATGGAACAAAATACAGAGTCCAGAGGAAGATCAAGACATTGAATGAAGAACTGCTCGCCTGAGAAAATGAGTTAAATATTTGCCCAACTTTCTGTATGTTTTGGAAGAGTTGATTAAGGTGGCAGTGAATTTTCCCTGACAATTTTGTAGAACTGTCCTCCCAAACTGCCATATCCTAGAACATTTGAGGATAAGTTGTCTGTAGAATAGCTTCATTTTGTATTGTTTTATTAAATATTTTAATTTATTTTTAAACCAATTTATTAATATACTTTTTTCTGAAATACGATCCATTTCACTTAGGATTTTAAATTTAATATTATATTTATAAAAAACATTTTGTTACAAAAAGTATCTAACACACATAACAGAAAATAGTATCATGAGTCCAATGTACTGGACATTCAGCATCAACGGTCTTCAATACATGGCCTATCTGGCTCCAACTATATCCCCATCTACTCTCATCTTAGAAGCTGAAGTAATGTGGAGCAAATCCAAGACTCAATGCAATTTCATTTCTAAATACATTAGTGTGCAATTCTCAAGATAACTGCTCTTTCATAAACATAAAGCCAACATGACTATATTCCTAAACGCTTAAGTAAGCCATTAATATAACCAAATGTGCAGTTATTTGTCACGTTTCTGGTGTCCATATACACCTCTTAAAATGCAGTTTCTTTGAATCACTTTGCAAATATGATTTATGCATTGTGATTATTTACATCCCTTAAGTTTTTTTAAATCTACAGATCCCCTCCCCATCACCTCTTTTTTGAAATTTATTTTTTGAGAAAAAAAACATGCCTTGTATTCTGTTCAGTTTCTCATACTCCGGATTTTGCTGAACACAATCCTTCCCTTTCTACATTACCCATCTGTTTTGCCATGTGGTCTACTTCCATTAAAGCCTCTGAACATTTTAAATATAGTTATTTTACACTTCCTGTCTGCTAATTCCAATATCAGGGTTATATTTAAGTCTAATTCTGATGCTTACCTTGTCTTTTCAGACTATATACTTTCTTACCTTTTGCTATCCCTTGCAAATTTTTTGTCCAGAGTCGAATGTGTTGTGTAAGGTCAGAGGAACAGTGCTAATTAGGCTTTACTGTGAGAATTTATGTTAATTTGGCTAAGAGTTGGGCTTTATTTCCTATAGCTCTGTGCCAGAGACTACAAATTCCTTTATTGTCCTTGTTTTTGTGTCCCATTTCATTAATTGTGACATATGTACAACACTAATATAAGATGATGGTCATAGGAAAAACTGAGTGTGGGGTATATTAAAATTATGTACTATATTCGCAATAATTCTGTAAATCTAAACTTTTTCTAAAACAAAAATAATTAATTTTAAAAGATATTATAGTCAATTGATATTTGATAAATGTTCAAATGCAATTTAATGGGGAAAGATAGTCTTTTCAATAAATGGTAATGAAAATATTGGAAATTATGTATAATAAAATGAACCTTGATCTATACTTAATGATTTATACAAAAGTAATGCAAAATGAATTATAGGACTAAATGTAAAAAACTATACAACTAGAAAAAACATGGAAGATCTATGTTTGTTATATTAGTTCATGTAAAAATTTCTTAGATATACGACCAAAAGCGCAACTCCTACAAGAAAACTTTGATAAATTTGACTACATGGTAATTGAAATCTTTTCCTCTATCAAAGACATTTTTAAGAAAATGATACAACAATTCAGAGATTGGAAAAAAATATTTACAAACACATATCTAATGAAAAACAAGTGGCCAGAATATACACAGAACTTTTAAAACAATAACAATGAACAACTGAATAAACAAAAATAAGCAAAATAACTAGACAGAAAGTTTAACAAAGATGATATATTACAGGCATATATGCACATGAAAAAATTTAAACATCATTAATCTTTAGGCAAATATGCACTTGAACCTTTTAGAATTTAAAAAAAATGTTTTTCTTCTTCCAATGATTTCCTAAACAACTTTATTTTTTTGTTTTTTTTTCTTTTATTTCAGAATATTATGGGGGTACAACACTTTGTTTATATATATTGCCCATGTACTGCCCATGTCAGAGCTATAATCGTGGACATCCCCCAAACTGTGCACCCCGCATCCATTCAGTGGAAGTTTTGCCATCCCCTCCACCCACCTCCCAACTGCCCGCCCTAATGAATATTATTGACATGTGTAACGTAAGTATTGATCAGTTAGTACCAATTTGATAGTGAGTACCAGTGGTGCTTGTTTTTCCATTCTTGTGATACTTTGCTTCAAAGAATGGGCTCTAGCTCCATGCAGGAAAATACCAGATGTGTTAATTCACTATTGTTTTTTATTGCTGAGTAATACTCCATGGTATATATATACCACATTTTATTAATCCACTGGTGTATTGATGGGCACCTGGGTTGTTTCCACATCTTTGCAATTGTGAATTGTGCTGCTATAAACATTTGTGTGCAGATGTCTTTATTATAGAATGCCTTTTTTTCCTTTGGGTAAATACCCAGTAGTGGGATTGATGTATCAAATGGTAGTTCTACTTTTAGTTCTTTGAGGTATCTCCATATTACTTTCCATAGAGGTTGTACTAATTTGCAGTCCCACCAGCAGTGTATGAGTGTTCCTATCTGTCTGCATCCCTGCCAACATTTGTTGTTTTGGGACTTTTTGATATGAACCAATCTCACTGGAGTTAAGTGATATCTTATTGTGGTTTTGATTTACATTTTCCTGATGATTAGAGAAGTTAAGCTATTTTTTATGTTTGCTGGCCATTATTCTATCTTCTTTTGAAAAGTTTCTGTTCATGTCCTTTGCCCATTTTTTAATGGGGTTGTTTGATTTTTTCTTGTTTATTTTCCTAAGTTCTGTATAGATTCTGGTTATCAGCCCTTTATCAGATGTGCAGCATGCAAATATTTTCTCCCATTCTGTAGGTTGTCTGTTCACCCTGGTGATAGTTTCCTTGGCTGTGCAGAAGTTTTTTAATTTTATCAGGTCCCATTTATTTATTTTTGTTGCTGCTGTGATTACTTTGGGGGTCTTCTTCATAAATTCTCTGTCTAGGCCAATGTCCATAAGAGTTTTTCCAATGTTTTCTTCTAGAATTCTTATGGTTTCATGTCTTAGGTTTAAATCTGTTATCCATCATTAGTTGATTTTTGTGAGAGGTTAGAGGTGTGGATTTACAGAATCAATGCAGTCCCTATCAAATATCAACATCATTTTTTGCTGATCTAGAAAAAATAATTCTATGCTTCATGTGGAACCAGAGAAGACCCCATCTAGTCAAAGCAATCTTAAGCAAAAAGAACAAATTGGGAGGCATCAATCTACCACACTTCAAACTATACTACAAGGCTATAGTAACCAAAACAGCATGGTACTGGCACAAGAACAGAGACATAGACCAATGGAACAGGGCTGAGAACCCAAATGTAAAACCATGCTCATACTGTCATCTGATCTTGGACAAAGTGGACAAAAACATACACTGGGGAAAAGATTCCCTATTCAATAAAATGTGCTGGGAAAACTGGATGGCAACATGTAGAAGACTGAAACTAGATCCACACCTCTCACCTCTCACAAAAAAAAAAAAAAATGTTTTAACAATGCCAAGTGCTAGTTAGGATGGGGAATCCCTGGAAAAATCATACATTGTTGGTAGCAAAACAAAATTTTAACATGATTTTGGAAAATCACTTAGTACTTTTTATTAAATAAAATATATATTAGCCATATCACCCCACTCCAAGATATGTACTTAAGAAAAAAATTTTTTAAAAACTTGTTCACATGCAAACCTTATGCAAATGTTTTAGTGGCTCTATTCATAATTGCTAAAAACAAAACATCTTAAATGTAAGAACAAATTTTGGTATATCCAGGCAATGAGATACTTTCAACCTAAAAGGAAAGAAAATTAATGCCAACAAGAAAAGCATTAGTATGCACAACACAGATAAGTTTCTAATTAATTATAAGAAAAATTTTAAAAAATAAAGAAAAAAAGAAAAGAAGAAAGTTCTAGGCTTCAAAGGCCATATACTGTATGCTTCCAGTTATATGACATGCTAATAACAAAATACTATAAGGATATTATCTGGCAGTGCAGTGACAGGTTGATTCCAAATAGATACGAAGAATTTGGAGGATAATGAAAGTATTCTGTATTATGATTGTCATGGCAGTTATATGTCTGCATGCTTTTGTTAAAACTCGTAGAACTGGACACTAAAAAGAGTGAATTCTGATTGATGTAAACTATACCTCTATATACCTGGCACAAATAAATATATGCACAAATGTGTTTAAGTTTTAAGTGCACACTCATATATTCATTATTATTCAAAATGCTGCATATACTTTATATACTTTGTTTTTTCCCTTGCTTTTTAAGTTTAATATATCATCCATATAAATATATAGACATTTTCCCTATGGAGACAGTGCTTTTATTAGTTGTTTTCAGGTAAAAACTTAGTTTAATCCAAAATGGTTCCTCTGTCTCTGTCTCTTGTCTCTCTGTCTCTCTTTCCATGCATATATATATATATATATATATATATATATATGTCTGTGCGTGTATGTGTACATGTGCATGTGTGTATGTGTGTCTAACAACAATCTCTAATGATTTAACCTGTGTCATTATGTATATACTAGTTTAAGGATATGTTTGCAAAAAGGCTATCTATTGAAATACATGGGGAGTCATTATAAACTGGATTCTATTACATATTAAGAACACAGTTTCGAGCATTGTATTAGTTTGCTAGGGCTGCCATAACAAAATGCCACAAACTGGATGACTTAAACAATAGTAAATTAATTTCTCATGGTTCTGGAGGCTGGAAATCCAAGATGAATGGGTCAGCGGCTTGGTTTCTCCTGAGGCCTCTCGCCTTACTGTGCAGATGGCTGCTTTCATGCTGTGTCCTCACATGGCCTTTCCTCTATGTGTGTTCTCTTCTTTTAAGGACACCGGTTGTGTTGGATTAGGACCCCACCTTATGTTATCTCCTTTAACCTTATCTCTTTAAAGGCCCTATCTCCAAATACACTTATATTCTGAGGTCTGGGTGTGGAACTCCGACATGTGAATCTGAGGGTGACACAATTCAGCCTAACAAGAATACCATAGTGAAAAATTCATTGTGTGTTGATTCATAGACTATAGTTCAAATTTTGGCTTTGGTACTTGGTGAACTGTTATAAGTAATTTAATTCTTCCAACTAAGGTTTTCCTCCTGTCTGATGAGATGGGAGGAGAATTAAGCTAATAGATTGTTTTGAAAAGTAGAGATAATATTTGTGATGTGCTCAACACATAATATGTCAATAAATATGTCCTCTTGTTTTAAAAATTAATGTTCCCCTTGTTTTATGGAAACAATAAATTGAACAAAATATGTATTATTTTATTAGCATAATTTTGATAACAGTAGCTAACTCTATTAAAAATTTAATGTGTGCATACTTATGTCTAACATTGAGCATCTCCACTGTATGCCATGAATGACTTGCAAGTTCCTGAAATATCAGTCTCCTCGATTCCAGGCTTTGAACAGCTCCTTCTATTTCTCCAGGTTTGTTAAACAAATATTATCCTTTTTTGTGTTTGTATTTTATACAGAAATTTGAGAAGCTCTACCTTAATAAGAACATACACATATTTAAATGACGTCAAGGTGCATATCATATTAAATTAGTGGTTTACTTCACCATGATATACAAGTTAAAAGCAATGAGATTTTCCAAAAAAAAGTGTAATTTTTATAATAATTTTAAGAGGTTGTTAAACTTTGTTTAAAGTGTTTACAATAATAACAAATCTAAAGTTAATCTTCGATTTTAATACCCGGAACTCTTTTCTCATTGAAATACATTTGTGGCCCAATTGTATAGAAAATTCAAATAAACGTGTTTCTTCATTATCAACATAAACAAAACTACTTGTATGGAAATAGATATCACAGATTAAAAAAATTAAAAAATAAAAAGGTTTTAGTAGCTGGCATCCATTCTTCTAATTTAGTGAAGACAGAACAATAATTTTTAATAGTTAACAAACTGTAAATAACATGATACAAAATTGGTTTATTCACATAATCTTCTGAATAAAAGCCTATATTTAACTTTCCCAGCTGCATTCCATTTATGAATTTATGACGGGTCTCAGGAAAATAGACTGGCAGCTGCATTAGCCTTTTGCTCTTCTGATTACACAGGAATGCCATCTAGTGTCAAAACAGTAACTGCATCCTTTCTGTCCTGTAGAATACTACTGATTGCTTATGGGGGGAAATAATGCATTTTACAACGCTTTTCTGTAAAACATACTTTAAAGAAATACATCACAATGAATATTTGGGGACTTTATGTACAAACATTAACAACAAGAATAATGTAGTCCAAGTAGGCTTTAGGTATTTTTCTTTTTACTTTTTATAGAGTAAATTAAATCAAGTTCAATTTAATACAAAATGAACTCAAGTAATTTGTTGGAAGCAAATCGTATTAAGAAAAAAATTGGAAATTACTATCCAATAAGCTTGAGGTTTAATCAACTTATATTTTAATTTTAATTTCACAATTCAAAAATATGCCAAAATATATTTTCTTTTTTGTTATTGTTCATATTTTATCTGTTATTAATTTTTACTAGAAATTGGGGAAAACACTAAATGTAAATCTAGTGAAAAGATCAAGGGTTAGGGTTAGGGTTAGGGTTAAGGTTAGGGAATTAAAGCCATCTTAAATAATTCTATTTGTTAAGTGCTGTTTATTAATGATGTTTCATTTATAATTGTTTAATATAAACTTATACTTTGCTAGCTTACTATTTGTAATGCTTCTTGAGTTTATATTAAGTACTGAGATAATCCAAATGAAAATGAAAACCAAATTTATTAATTTGGTTTATTAGCTTCTGCTTTTGTAGCTGACCGATATAAGTAAGAGACTTTTCAGACACTTCATTTCCTTCCCTAGGAGCAAGTATAATGAAGCATTGCCTCATTAATCAATTTTCTGTGATATAGAACAATGTTTTACAAATGGTAGCATGTACCTGAGTGGAATTTGGTAATAAATAGCAGGATATAAAGTGCAGGTGGAAAGGTAACTTAGTCAGGTGGCAGAAACTGTGTAAGAAAAGGAAAGGAAGAAATAGGTAATAAGATGAGTCAATGTAAGCAGCCACCGTGGGTTATTTTCTGGGTACAGACGACACCCTTGCATTTACCATGAGTAGAGGCTTGACTATTAACTAATGGCCTGAACAAGGCTCCTCTCTTTAACTCCAACATTGAACTGCTGTAGGAAAATTCTACAAAAAGGAGCAACCTCAAGCACTGTCAATTAATGAGAAACTGGCCCACGGCTTGGGCCACTTGTAGCCTGCCTAGCACCATGTGTCTTAAGATGGTCATTCAGGTGCAGCTACCAATTCTGACTTAACACAACCTAAGATGTAGAAGGCAGGGTTAAAACTCAGTTTTTTGTCTTTTTTTTTTTTTAAGAATCACTGATATAAAGATTTATTCCTCACTTCTTTATTTCTTTTCTTTTTTTCCTTATTGGATAGAAATGCTTCTTAACTGTAATGGCAATACATACACATTGAGATAGCATGTTAAAATACAGTTTAACAAGAGAGAAAGAGGGAGAGAATCTTACCTGTCTTTGTGCCCACCCTGACACCACCTCATTCACTCATGCAGATATAAACACACACACACTCAGCTGTACCTCTATAGGACTTGGGTATATATCTTTCCAGAGTTGTATGTAATGAAAATAAAATTATATTTATAGCTTCTTATTAGAAGCTCTACATATCAATGAGAAAAAAGTTGAACACTCCAACACAAAAATATTTGAAAGATATAAACAGGTGATTTAAAAAATATAACTATATGAAATATAACATTAAGGGAAAGATGTTAAACCTTAGAGAAATGTAGAAACATCATGCATTATGTGTGGCTATTAGGATTACACACACACACTGACATACACAATGCATGGCTCAGTGCTGGTGAGAATTTAGGGAAACAGACCCTCTGATCTGCTGGTGGGAGTGTTTTGAAGTCAAGCATACATAGCTGGTTGTTACTGCTTTCCTACATACCATGTTTCACAAGAAATAATGATCCTACTTTTCAGATTTACTGGGAAAAAAAAATCTAGGTGCCATTATTATTTTACAGAGGAAAATATTATAAGCAGAACCCCAGATGAAATCATGTATTAATAAGAGACCAAAAAACAGGACTTAAACCTCTGTCTATCTGTTTTTAAAATCCACACTTTTGTTCTATAACACATCTTTCTAAACAAAGTTCTGTATATATTAACTATATGCATCTGAGAAACTCACTTTAATCAGCGTTTTTGTTGGTGAATAAGACAGTGGTATTATCTATGTATTTGTTTTACTCATTAAAGATTTTGGATTGTAGAAGAGAAAATATTAGATGTGATTTATTCCTTCATGTTGCTAAAAGTTCAGTAGGGAGCGAATGGTTCAAAAAATATTTTAGTAAAAAATTAGGGCTTTTAGAAATGTCTACAATTAATGGTGAGGAACAAGTCAACACTAACACCAGAAATGGCAGCAGAAAGTATTAATAGAGGAAGTATAAATGAACTAATTTTGGAAAGATCAGTAGGTATTCACATGGCAGACCAGCAGAAGCGGAGGTCGTTGCATGTGGAGGAGCAGTATGAAACTGAGACGTACGTATTAGCTTGACATATTCAGGGTGTGGCAAGTTGTTTATTAAGCTTGTCCAGTTGTGGGGATTATACGAAATAATCTATGCAAAACATGGATTTTGGATGGTTCCTCTCCTGGTAAATAGCAAACACTCCAAAATGCTAGCAATTCTATATAATTATAGGATGTGTTAAGAAAATAATATAACAGATGATAAAGCCAACAATGTGTGCAAGAGAATGATCCCCAAGGACCTACTACAAAGCCCCATAAATACCTTTGCTTTTCTGTGGATAATGAAAACCCATAAAAGAATTATAATTTGAGACTGTCAAGATGAATTTTTAATATTAGAAGGATCATTCTATTAGATAGAATATGAAAAATTGATTATAAAATAATATGAGGCTGTCAAGTTACAAAAGGGATGCTCAAGGCAAGAACACAGGCAATAGTGGAGTGACAGAAAGGAGAAATTTATAATTGAAATTTTACAAAGCAAAGTAGACAGAACGTTGTCAATGATGGGACATAGGGGGAAATCAAGGATGACTCCCAGATTTCTGACCTATTTACTTGGGTGATGGTTTTGCTGGGAAATTCAGAGCCAAAGCGACATTGCTAAAGAGACACTTTACTTAAAAATACAAGCATCATCTCAATACTCAGCAAAAATCTCATACCCCCCAAACTGGAAGCACGTTGTTAATTACACAGTTTTTTAAAAAATGCCAATAGTTGCGGGTCGGCTTCCCAGGGAAGCAGACTCAGACAGAGATTGGCATGCTGGAATTTCATTAGGGAGTATAGCTGGGATTTGTGGATAAGCTGGAAAGGAACATTACTGGACAGTGTCTGAAGCTTATTTGTGCTGCTATCTCCATAAAGGCCTCACTACTCTATGCAGGACTCTGAAGCTGAGATGGCTCCTCAGAGTTTTCTTTCCCTGTGGCAATTTTATGTATCTTTATATTACTGTATTAATTAAGCAATAGATTTGGGATGCACCAGAAAGGTCTAAGTCTTCTCACAGGAAGCTTCTTCAGCAAAGACACTTCTTCCACAGAGCTGACAGTGAGGGATGTGGAGTGCTGGCACTTCCAGAATCTGGGGGAATATTCCTTCATTCCTGAAAAGGAAACTGTGCATGTATGATAACGTCCTTTTACCATAGGTCAATCTCACATGTTTAAAATTTCCAAAATCACTTTTGACAAATCACTTTTCTTTATTGCTTATAGTCAATCAGTGTTTAAGTTCAGTCATTTTTTCCCTTTTAATAGCAACTTTAATCATCTTCTCTGTCTCAATACTACTAATTTGTAACTATCCTTATCAGAGACTTTCTGATTTCTACCTGCCCCACTTAGAGTACATTGTCTATTCAACTTTGATATTTTAAGAGCTACATTAAAATATTTCTTTGGCTGAAGAGAAAGGTTAGTTTTCTCAAAGTTATTGCCACCTCTTAACATGTCTCTTATAGCCTAGTGATCCTTCATTGAATGGTTTGGAATGTGATTCTTGAACAATAAAGTGTCTCAACTTTTGGCATTACAATTTTTGCAGCCTGCTTTTTTTGTTTCATTCTGAGCACAGACATGCTGAGCAGCTCCTAACAATTTTTAGAGCTTTTCGAATCCATTTTGGATTTTCTCATATTTAAATTGTTAGTGAGACTTAACACTAGGTACCACTGACAGGCTAACTACTAAAGAGGCAGGTAAAATTGCTTGCATTGATGCCTAGACTTAAAGATAGGCTCTTTGATTTATCAGCTCTCTGAAATTGATTTTTCTACTTCCTGTGTATTACTTCACCGATTTTAAAAATAGGAATATTATGGGTAGCTACTTCATGGACTTATAAAGTTCTGAGTGTTACAATTTCATTTACATAAAGAATTTAGAAGAATGCTGCCTTTTACTAAGTACTGAGGACATTTTTAACTATTATTTAATATTGTTTCTCCTAAATAGATGGATCAGATTTAAGCTTTGCACAGTTACATCTCCCAAAACTAGCATGATTTTTGTTGTATTTTGTTACTGGACAAACAGATTCAATGTTTACAACGTGCCAGACACACATGATGCAAGTCATATATATATTTTTAAGCAACGTGTTCTTATTGTGTTATATGTATGCTAAGGGTGAAGTAATTTAATTTAACAAAATAAGCTATGTGTTTTTAATTATAGCTGTACAGACTACAATATTGCTGAGAATATAAATGTTCAATACACTTTTTAGAGGTTTTTTTTTAATTTTGAGATAATTCTAGATAGACATGCAGTTGTAATAAAATAATACAGAGAGATCACACATTCCCTTCATCCAGCTTCCCCCAGGGGTAACATCATGACTATAGCACACTGTCACATCAGGAAATGGACACTGAGGCAATCCGCTGACCTTATTATCATTTTGCCAGTGTTATATGCACTCGTGCACATGTGTGTCTGTGTATTTATTGCTATGCAATTTTATCACATGTAGATTGACATAAACACTAAAACATTTCAAACACAGAACTGGTTCATCACAATGATCCATAATACTATCATTTTACAGCCCCTGCCATATTTCTTCCTCTCCCACTCCTTAACCCCTGCTAACACTAATATCTTTTTCTTTAACTTTGTTATTTCAAAAAAAATTACATGAATATATTCATACAGTATATAAACTTTTGAGATTTTCTCTTTTTTTATTCACCCAGAATAAATTGTTTTAGGATTATTTAAATCATTATTTGTATCAGCAGTCTGCTCTTTTTATTGATGAGTAGTATTATGGACCACAATTTATTGAACTATCATCTGTTGAAAGACATCTGGGATAGTTCCCATTTTTTACTATTAAGTATAAAGCTGCTATGAACAATCATGTATAGGTGTTTGTGTGAACATGAATTTTCATTTCCATGGCATAAATTTCCCAAAAGTACAATTGCTGAGCCAGATGGTAGGTAAATGTTTAGCTTTGTAAGAAATTGTCAAACTGCTTTCCACAATGACTATACCATTTTACATCTTCAACAGCAACGTATGAGTAATTCAGTGTCTCTACATCTCCTCCAGTATATGTTGTTTTTAATTTTATTTTGGCCATTCTGATAGATGTGTAGCAATAGCTCATTATGGTTTTAATTTGTATACCCTAATGGCTAATGATGTTGTAATAAGTAACTTTTAATTATTTCATTTTAAATTATTTTCACTAAAATAACCATTATTTGATTAGATAAAAATTAGTGTATAACAATTGTGCCTGTATGCCTAAATTTATACTGTTTCTGTATACCTATTGAGTATAACTGATTGCAATAAACTGCACGACAACAGTGTGTAAAACAATCAATACAATATTAAAATAACACAGTAGGATTAGAAGATTTACACTACCTGATTTAAAACTTTCTGTAAAGCTGCAGTAAACAAATTAATGTGGTATCAGCATAAGGATAGACATGTAGCTCTATGGAACAGAATAAGAGTATAGCAATAGACATGCACATATGGTCAAATGATTTTTAGATAAATGTGCCAAAATAACTCAATGGGGAATGGTTAGTTTTTTTCAACAAGTTGTTCTGGGACAATGGGATACCAATATACAAAACAAAACAAAACCAGAACTTCATAACCTAGCTAATATAAAAAATTAGCTCAGGATGGATCATAGAATTAATTGTAAAGTTTGAAACTATAAAACCTCTAGAATAGAACTCTGGTGAAAAATCTTTGTTGTCTTGGGTTGCTAAATAATTCTTAGGCATAACAATAAATGAAAATTATTAATTGTTTTTCATCAAAATAAAAAACTTTTACCCCTCAAAAGGCACCATTAAGAAAAAGGAAAAGCTGCAGCTGTAAAGAAAATACTTCCTGAAGATGTGTCTGTTGGAGGAGTTATATCCAGAATACAAAAAACAGTCTGAAAAGTCCACAATAAAGACAAGTGGCACAGTAACAATAAAATATATGACAAAAATTTGAATGGATACTTTATCAAAGAATGTCAAAAATACACATGAAAAGATGTTCAACATTATTAGTCATTAGGGAAATTCAAACAAAACCATTATACACCTACTGTAATGGCTAAAATTAAAAAAAAAACTAATAGCATTAAGTGTTAGCAAAGATGTGGGGAAACAGAATTTCTTCTATATTGCTGATCAGAACATAAAATTCTTAATAAGTTAAACATAAATTTACATTAAAATACTGCAATTCTACTCCTAGATATCTATTCAAGGAAATGGAGACATGTGCAAAGACTTATACACCAATATTCACAGGTACATTATTAAAAATAGACAAAAATTAGAAACAAGCCAAATGTTCATCAACTGGTGAAAAGGTATAGGAAATGTGGTATATACATACAATGGAATAGTACTCAGCAAAACAAAAAATGAACCACTGATACATGGACAAATATGGATGAATCTCAGAGACATCACGATAAAGTGAAAGAAGTCAGACACAAAATATAACATATATATTCCATATGTATGGAATATCTTGAAAAGGCAAAACCCGATGTGAGAAAGCAGTTCAGTGATTATCTGTGGTCAAGAGAGAGAAGGGATTGACTGCAAGTGGGCATGAGGAACCTTCCAGGGAATGGAATGTTCTACAACTACTAGATGGTGCTAATAGTTGTACAACTGCATAAATCTAATATATTTCTACCCTTAAATGAGTGTCTTTTAAAATGTTTTTTAAAAGTTAAAATACAAAAACATGAGGGAATGTGTGATGCTGTAATGACAACAAAAACTATGTAAGGAGAATTATATCAAGAATTATGGCTGTAAAGAGAAGATAAGGATTGACTAAAGACAGTCAGAGAAATATATGTGTAGAAAGATTTGAGAGAGTATGTTTTCTTTGCTTATTTTTTGAGGCGATGTATAGAGTAGAGTTTTATTACAGGTGAATATATTACAGGTATAGCTCTTTACTTATTTTCAGGAGTGCCTCAAAGATCATTCAATATAAGGACAACATGGGCTAGCTGGTTATGTGCAATATGCTGCCTAAAGTTTGAAACTCTCCTGGAATAGCTGGCTTAGATTGCTTAGATATGTGTAGATTGATGCCTTAAACTCTCTTTAACTGGTTACACAGCCTGTCTTGGTTATGTGACCAGTAGGTAATATAAGACCTTCCTGGAAACTTTTGCTTGAGGTCCCCTGCATCCAAGATTCCTTTCTAAGGCACCGGGAGTTCAAATCCAGAGACAAAGCACATCCTCTGCAACTGAGAAAGAAACCCGGGGAACTACACCTGGAAGTCCCCTGTGCTCTAACCCTTGACAACGTACTATATCCTATACCTGCATTAAAACCCTTTGTGAGGACACCCTGAAGTCTTGTGAGTCCTTTCAATTACATAACCCTATATAGTCAATGCAAAGAAAACATATTAAGATTGGGAAATTTAGTGTTTTTGTATAAAATTTTAAGTAATATAATTTCATTTTTTAAATGATAAGTAAATACGCACTTATAAAACATTCAAAAATAGTTACATAAATTAGCATTTGAGAGTTTGTTGTGATTCTTTCCTCCACTGACAAAAGTAAGTAATATGATATCTGTTCTTTTTTTTTTTAATCTTATATATGGATTAACTTGCTTTATATGAGTGATTCTCAAAAGGTGTGATTCTGTCCCCAGGGGACATTTGGAAATAACTGGAGGCATTTTTGGTTGTCCGCAGTGGGAGTGGGTGCTACTGGCATCTAGTGAGAAGAGGCCGGGAGGCTGCTGAATATCCTCCATTGCACAAGACAACCCTAAACAACAAATAATTATCTGGTCCAAAATGTCAGTAATACTGAAGTTGAGAGATCCTGCTTTACACAAAGTGGTACTCAGTAACCAAAATGTTTACTATTAGTGATGTAGAGAGTTCACGATCCAGTATTATGGTAATGTTAAAGTATAAGAAACAGAGTTTAGGCAAAGTAATTTCAAAATAACTAATTCATTCCAAAATAACAGCTTTTTCGTGTGTTTCTGTAAAACCAATCCACAGAAATACTGATTAAAATTGCCTTTCTTTTCCCCACTCTTTGCATTACAACTCACGGCTGCTGTTTTGCCTTTCTTTTCAAGTATTTTCTCAGCCCATAAGAGAATTAAAACAGAAATTGATAACAAAAAGATATTTGGAAAATCTTTAAATTTTATGATTGAACAAAGCTATTCAAGGAAATAATAAATGTATGAGGTGACGCTAAATACCCTTATTTGATTTTTACACAATGTATACATGTATCAAAACATCACACTGTACCCTATAAATATGCACAATTGTTATGGATCAATAAAAACAAAAACAAAAACCATAAGTTTAAATAACCCATGTGTCCAAAAGGAAGGCTGAAAGGAAATTAAAAATATTTTAGCTGAATGAATTAAGAATACAAGATAACCAAAATTAATTGAACATATTATTAATAGAAGTAGTAATTACAGAGAAATATATAGCATTAAATGTTTTTATTTCAGAAGGAAAATATCTGAAAATAAATAATGTTTCCAACTTAAGAAAGTAAGGGGAAAACATTATATATATTATAGTATATTGTGCAATATTATATTATATTATATTAATGTCCTTTGTCAGATATCTTTGTTAGATACATGATTTATAAATATTTTACCCTAATATGTGGATCTGTGGATATAAATTTAACTGTGTTTTCAGGAAAGTGTAAATTAAAACCCAAATGACATACCTCTACCCTATACACACCTATTAGAATGACTACATTTTTAAAAAGAAAAGAGAAAATCTGCCAATACCAAGTGCTGCCAGGATGCAGAATAGCTGGTACTGTCGTACACTGCTGGTAGGAATGCACATATCAAAGTCAAAATAAGATTGTAGAGACAAATTTCTAAATTCAATATTTGACTGGGAAAGCAAGAATTGCAGTCTGGGGCCTACACACAGACTGGGTGGTCTCCAATATGTCTGAAGAACAAAGAGAAGGTTGACGTTTTTATAAAAGGGAGAAATGCTGTGTATTGTTTTGAAAGGAAATTCATTGGCACTAGTAAAGCAAGCTCCGATCGGTGAGTGACTACTGTGGGTAAATTACCTTTAGAGTCACAGCAGTAGCTGTTAGATAAAACTGGTTACAGGTTACAGCAGGCAGTTTTAGGAGCCAGGGTTGCAGAGAATTATATTCTTGGAGCAATGTTATTTGCCCTGAGTGTTTTTTCCCCCCTGGCCTCTCCACTCTGTTTTAGTTTGGCATGACAGGAATGGTCCAATTCCTATGATGAACTTTCGCACACAAGAGTACAGCCACTTTTGAAACTGTAAGTTTCATATATAACTAACCACACTCTTATTTGGCTCAGTAGTCCCAAACCTATATGGGATTGTAACTCTCAACTAATAATCATGAAAATCTGGGATCAACCCAAATATTCTTTATCTAGTAATTGGCTTCAAACAAACAAAAATCCTGGGGCACATCCATGCTGTTCAGCAATAAAAAGTAATTAACTATTGATACACAACATCATGAAGTCTTCTCAAATGTGTTTTGCTAAGTAAAAGGAGCCAGAGGCAACACAGTTTCATTTCTATTCTGGAAAAGGCACTTAAGTGGTTTGCCAGTGGAGTTCACTAAAAGGAGCAGCACGAGGGAATTTTATGGTTGTTGATATTTAACTTTTTGCATATTTCAAAATTCATGGAACTATGTACCTCAAAGTGAAATTTAGCCTATTATTTATTTAAAAATAAATACATTATTTTTGTTTTTTACTCATGTGAATATTGAGGCTTAAGTGTACCAAATAAACTGCCCAGGTTTGAAAGAGTTGACATCATTTCTTAAAGCCATTTTGTTGTGGAATTTTAATTTTTTTTTAATTTTTTTCTCATGCAAATTTTAGAACTGTTTTATTTTCCTTTTTGCCACTTTTTTATTTTTCTGAATACTTTCAAGTATGTTCACAATGAGTGACATTATATCTTTCAATTTCCCCTTCTCTTTTCAGATAAAGGCATTTATTAATTATGGCTTGCTGTCATGCAAATTGACAGTATTGCTTCTTAATTTTTGCTTTCACCCCTGCTTTGCTGCTATGTTGCTACTGTTGCCATATTTTTGTTTGATTCTTTGTTTATTATAATTATCTAAATCTTTTTACTTCAGTTCCTTGAATTATTAATTTACTATCTTTTTAGAATAATAACAAAATTTATATTTTACTTTCCAGATTTAAAAAAATCATTCAAATTCTAGCCAAGAATAGCATACACATATTAATCCTAAGAAAACATGTTGTCTCAAATAATTCTATTATTGATTAATGTTAAAAATTCCATATTCAAAATGATTCTCTAAAATCTTCTTGCCTAAATTTTTCCTGGAATATTAAACACTTTAATAAAATTTTAAATAATATGAGTAGTCTACAGGATTTTATTATGCAGATCTTTTTATTCACTGGAAAAATATGATAATAAAATGGGTAAACATCCATTTAACAGGTAGGAATTATTATTGTTGACCTCACCTTTTTCATGTGTTTCTGGTTTCCTTTAAATGTCCTTCTGAGAGTTTTCCCAGATAATTCTGCTTTCTCTGACTTAAAATAAAATTGCAATTCAATTTTATTTGATTAAGCCATAGCACTCATTTACCAAAAGATGCTAAAGAAACATAATTTTCTTTTTTATCCTTTTTTCTTTAGCCATTGGCAATGTTTTCAGTTCTACAATCTCATTAGCTAAAGTACAAAAAGCATGGAACTTTTCAAATAACTCCTTTAATAGTTATTAGAGGACATCATTTTCAAAACAAATATGTAGGCTGTTATTTTCAATAGCATATGAGATCTATTTATTTTGCTGTTGCAATTTAGTTTTGCGATTTGATCTCTGGTTTATCGTCCTTGCCAAGCCTCATCCTTCTATTCTGTTATGTTTCGTTAGGGTCCTCTTTTGTTAATGGTTCTTTCAATCCAATTTATGAAACATACTTTAACTTTCAAGCAATGAATGACTCAACTTAATGCCTTTCAAAATGTGAATCAAACACAGTCCATAGAATTTGAATTGTTTAATATAAAAATGATTAGATTTCTTTGTATCTCAGAGCATGATTGAACACGTCTGTGATAAGTTTCAGGGCATGTAAAACACCTTCAAAACTTGTCATCGTTCTGATCTTTTGCAAAATGAACAATGCACATCTGTGCCGACGGCTCTTTTCATTAGCCTCTCAGTGATCTGATTCTAATCACTCTTTTCTGCTCTGTAAATTATATTTACTATAGACAAAAGCTGACATTTTATAACATCTAACAATTATACTTCTGCAACATTTCTGAGTCAGCTTATGAAGTAATTTGCCATATTTATTCTATATCTTCAATTCCCTTTCAAAATCTCATTCTTTTTCATTTAAGTAGGACAAGGAGAAAAAGTATGCAAGTGTATGATTATTTTTATAATAAAATAAAGTAGTATAATTTTTCTAAAACTATGTAATATTCAATATATATATTACTTGAGTCATGAAATTTATTATGCATTCATGCACAACAATATTGATATTTCATCTGAGGATGTGTAAGGAATCAATAGCCATGATATTCACATCTATTTTATCCTTTTCATAGTTAATAAATGTTTCAAAATCAATTGCTTCGGATCATTTCTAATAATTTGAGGCACACATGAACTCTCGAAAACATTTGGGAGAAGAGGGTAAAAGTGAAAATTTTATTTTGATGGTATTGAAACTCCCAAAGTAGTTTCACTAGTAAAATTTCCAGTCACATTTTGATAGCCCAACCAGTACAGAAATGCTTTATTTGATTTCCCTCTTTCTTATGCAACAAGACGTTTTCACTTTGGTACTGATGATGTCAATCCTAAATGCTCATCATTAACCATAATTTTTCAGCCTGATTGCCCATATGCTAACATTCAATAACTAGAATATTTTTAATGTAGAAGAGAAATAGTTACTTAGAAAGACTGTTAGAGAAACAAATATACATTTTCAATGCAAACATTACATTTAATAGTTCCCTGTCAGCTAGATTTATATCGATTTTGTCACTTATTAAAACAAAACTGAAAATGAAACTTTGTCTCCATTCCTTAGATATTTCTCCTTGACCAAAAGGTGCCAAGAACCCTTGAACAATAAAAATTGTAATTAGTCCAGGAACTGAGATGTACCATAAGTCACAAATCAGTGCAAGGTATTTGAAAAGGCATTATTAAAGGTAATATATCATAATATTATGTAAAAAAAAAGAGAGAGAGAAAATGGTTTTAAGTAACCAAACTGTAACAAAACTGGGAAAAATGAGACTATTGATGAAAAAATTAAGAACAAGTAAATTGGTAATTTTATTTAAATGTGTCCTCTTGTGTTCGAAATAAGCCTACATGAAAATTTTTGTAACATTCTGAAGTCAATATGCTTGCTTTGCTGTTGATATAATTTGTAATTATTGTTTCAGACACGGCATACATACTCTAAGATTTAATTTCATCAGAAATATGTTTTGGTTGAGGGCAATTCTGCCTGTTTTTTATGTTTCCTGAGCAATTGTGTCTGTTTATTCCTGCTAGGAGGAATAAGTCTCTGTGTACTTGTGATGAGAATAAAGAAAAATGTGATCACTTGAACCATGTTCTAAAATCTTTTTAAGTTATACTATGATGTGGCGAGGGAGGGAAAAAAGAGGTACACAGGTGTAAAGAAAGGGGGGAAATAGGTAAATTGCACTACAGAGCAGGTACTTCTGCTGTTCATTCTTAAGACATGAGCAACAACAAAACTCATTAAGTTTAGTCAAAATCATCAGCAATTTTGATATTCAGTCTTACCTCTTAAAGAAGTAATATATTGGATGGAAGGAGATGCTGATGGGAATGGATTCAAGTATAAATATGCATTTTGATTTGCTTTTTTACAGAAAATCAAAATTTGCTACAAAAATTATTACTTAACGTATCACAGAATGACTCAAACATGTTCAATATCAATAATGTATATTATCTAACGAAACTAGTTAGATTAGAAATTTTAAAGATGGTATTGTATATAACCAAAAATTGGGCAATTTAATAAAAATCTTACTAAATACCTTTTGGGGTTAATGAGGTAACACAAAGGAAATATTTAGGACTTAATTATAAGGACATGGAGTATGCAACATAAAAATTATGAGATCTGTGAGTGTAGTGACACATAGAGGTATTATTATAGACTACACTAAAGCCATTGTTTAAGAGAAATTTTGAAAATCTCAGAAATAATCCACTAACTCAAGAAACTAGAAAAATAACTCTATATACATCCTTTTAAAATAAAATAATAGCATAAAACAATAAAATGGAAAACAAAGAGAAAATAGAAAGGGTGTATATTTAGAAGGCTACAAAACAGAAACATATCTAACAAGCTTGAACAAGAAGAATACAGTAAATATGTAAGAAAAGAGTAAATATATGAATAAAAAATTACCTTAGCAATGGCAAACATGACACATACACACATAAGCTAATTCTATGAAAAACTTTGTGTCAATAAATTTAAAATATATTTTGGCAAATTTTAAGGAAAAACAAATGCTACCAGATAATCTTAACATAAAACAAATTTTTAATAGACCAATAATCATAAAATGTATATTGGTAATGTTTGAAAGGGAAAAACATTCAGTCTTTTACCCTCAAGTATGGTGTTAGCTGTGGGTTTGTCATAGATGTCCTTTACTTTTGAGGAATTTCTCTTCTCTACCTAGTTTGTTGAATGTATTTATGATGAAGAGGTGCTGGATTTAGCCAAATACTTCTTCTATGTCTGTTAAAATTATAATGTGTTTTCCCCTTTTTTCATCTGGTATGGTTTATTGCATCAACTGATTTTCAAATGTTAAACTAACCTTCTTTTCTAAAAATAACTCACTCTTGAACATGGTGCATAATAGTTTTTCTATATTTCTGGATTTGATTAGCTAGTATTTTTTTGAGAATATTTTTTTGCATTCATAAGAGATATCAATCTGTATTCTCCTTTCTTTGTTATATAATTTTTCTGGTTTTGATGTCAACATAACACTGGCTTCATGAAATACTATTCCTTCTTCTATTTTTTTTTTTGGAAGAATTTGTGAAGCATTGGTATTAATTCTTCTTTAAATGTTTGGTAGAATCACCAGTGAAGCCATATGGGCCTGAGTTTTCTTTGTGGGTAGTTTTGTTTCTTTATTAATATTTTAATATCAATTAAACGCAGGAGTAGCTCTTGAGGCAAGTCTGAGTTTTTTTCTGAGCTCAGGAAGGCTTTTCTGTAGCAGTTTCTTCATAGTTCTTTCTGTAAAACTATCTGGCCTCTTGTTTAACTTGTACCTTTCATGAAATTACCACCCTCCCCTTAGTTCCAAGCTACCAATTTTGCATCGTTTTTGAGAGCATCCTTGGTCTTGAACTTCCTTCCACTCTGTTTTAATAAAGTTAATTCCTCTGGGAAGCTGCCAGAGATACTTTATGGCCTGCCTTTTCCTCTGGACAAAATATCTGAGGCTTGGTTCTGGAACTGGGGGCAGGGACTCTGGCATGATTCTCTCTGAGTGACACCCCTGCTTTAGGACCAGGGCACTGGGTAGGACCAGTGGACTCTGGTCTTTTCAGCTTGTGTTTCCCAGCATAGATACTTCACCTTACAAATAAGCAGTGGGGGTATGGGTGATTGAGGCACACTGCTGTATTTCCAGTAGCTGTGCCTGAAGAAAGTGTGTGTGTGTACACGTATGTTTATGAATTTTTTAATAAAACAGTGATATTTTAACTCTTTTAGCATTTTATATGGAAATCCTACATCCAGAGTGGTATTATGAGATGCTTTGTGGAGTGAAACAAACATAACTGGTCAAAATTTTAAATCAACAATTTCAAGTCTCTAAAAATTGTCCTAAGAGCATACAGCAAATGAATGAGCATATATTCTAGAAAACCTACTAGTACTAGGTAGGAATAGCAAAAGCCTGTGGCATTTGAACCATGACTCACTCCTTCCCTAGCCCAACCTTCAAGTTCAGTATGACTGAACTTCCACTCCAGGCAGGTACAGCCAGGAACATCCCCTGGCTATGATATCTTCCTAGGAGAATTGTATTTCTTATTAGAACTTTCTCTAATTTTTTTGTTTCTATTTTAACTAAAACCTAAATAAATGCTTTTCATTTACTATATTTTAAAGTCTATTTTATTATTTTTGTATCTTACTTTGTGTGTTACTAATTATATATAATTTATGTATATAATACTGTATATTTATTATATATGGTATATATACATAAATATAATATTGAATCTGAATCTTTGATTCATATTTATCTCTTTCGTTTGAGGTTTTTACAAATTTGATTCTATTTTGTACATGATTGTCTTGGTAATATTTTTTTTCGTGTTTCCTTTGAGTCAAGATGGTAGTACATGGAAAGTATTACTCTTTATATGCAAAATTGCATTTTGCCAAGATCCCAGCTTTAAAAATTAGGTCTCACATTAGCAGTTAATATGTGTGAAACACTTTTCCATGAGGTCTGGTAAGAGAAATAGGAGAAAGTCAATACTCAGAAATGAGATTTTGGCCATAATAATATGTTATGTTATATTTGATCCAATCTAATCAGATATTACTCCACAGCCTTTGCTGAAACTGACTTTGCATCACCTCTCATTCTGTAGACTCCTAGGTGAGTATGAGGTTCAGCCTCTAGCAGAAACTCTATGTTTGAATTGAACTTGGTAACAGCATTATTTGGAAGTGCTCTTCACTGAAGATTCTATTAATTCTCTAAAACGTTCTTATTGATTTAATCATTAGTGTCATTATTACTTCTAAAATTCAATTCTGCTGGAGCAAGGGAGGAAGGTTTGAGTCAAATATTTGGCATGTTTTTCTCTCTCTGTTTTTTTTTTGTCCAAAGAGTATTGAGTGTTTTCAAATGTGACCCATTTGAATAAGAAATTATTGTGAAAATATAGACATCATTTTTATTTAAAATTCTATTTGAAGCATCATATGAAAATGAAGCATAATATGAAAACCATTACAAAAATTCTTTTCTGAAGTGGATTTAATACTTTCACCAAATTCACATTATCAGACTATGTATACTAATCTGGGCCCTAGTTTAACGGATGTTCTCCCTCACATCCACCTAACAAAATTCTATATGTAATTGGAGGGCAATGTTTTGTATCCTTCCAAAATTTATATTGAAGCTCTAATCCCCAGTGTTATGACATTTGGTGGTAGGGATTTAGGGAGGTAATTAGGTTGTGACGGTGGAGCCCTCATGAATGGGATCAGTATCCCTATAGGAAGAGAAATAAGAAAGATAACTTCTCTCTTTCTCTCATCTGAGGATACCATAAGAAGAAAACCTTTTGCAAGCCACAGAGGGAGCACTCACTGGGAACCAAATTGGCCGGCACCTTGATCTTGGAGACCCTGTATTTCAGAATTTTAAGAAATAAATATCTGTTGTTAAATTACTTTAGTTTAAGATCTTCTGTTATAGCAGCCCAAGCAGACTAGGGCATACAATTTACAAACAATACCACAAGAAGCCTTAATTTATTCTTTCTCAAATCAGTCAAGAATGTTGATCACATTCTATCTTGTTTATGTTTATTTGTGCATATGCCTTATCTCTCCTACTAGATGGTAAGTTCTTTTATATCACACAAATTTTTACTTACCCTTGATTTCATGGAAGTCCTAGTGTAATGCTGTGTACATATTAGAGGTAAGCAGTATTTATTGAATTTAATTAGGAAGAATGAATAAATAAACCATTAAATATGAATCTTTTAAATAGACATTATAACAAAATTAGATTACAGTTAGACTTGTGTTTTTTTCTTTTCCCATTATTTAAAATTTTTAAAGTTTATAAATGAGGTATTTTTAATAAAGATAGGAAGACTATGGTATCTTGGATTTCATTTTGATAATAAGGAAGCTGATAAGGAGATGTTCCTAATTCATTATAGCCAGGTAAAATACCTTAAAAATTAAAATATAACTTGTTTATTATATATCACTTATTATAGATAAAACTGTTGTACAATATACAGGGACTCCAAAAGCTTTGCAAGAATTACCACATGAGATGATGTCCCCATATTCTAAGGATGCTCTTTACAATATATCCCTCTTAAATCTTTTTCAGTAGAAGAGAATATAATAAACAAGGCATGCACACAAATTTTCTTTTGGAAGCCCTAATTTTTCAAGCATTTGAAGAAATTTATGATGAATTAAAAAAGTGCCATTTCTAACATTCTTTTGAAGGCCACAAGTGAAAGGTTATACATATTTTCAAGTACTGATTTATTTGATCATCTTCAGGAGAAGATAATTATAAAAAATTATTGGCTCACAAATTTAAGAGGATGTCTACAAGGATTTTTATTTATACTTTTCTCTTTCTTAGATAGTAAAGAAACAATATGTGCATTAAAAAAGTAAGGCACTAATATAAGCTATCATTATTTCTCCTGGAAAAGGAAATTTAGCTTTTATAAAGCATTTTATTCATTCTGTCACATCTACATATTTCAATACTTTCTAAAGCCTGGATTTTTCCAGAATGGCTGATTTTAAGTATAATATCCCAGAAATTTTAGATATCAAAACATTATTATCCTTATTATATGTTATGTCCATATTTTATGTTTTAAATAATGTAAAAATATTTTATATTATTTTATATTGATTTTAGAGATGTTTGAATTAAGATATTCACAAAATGAATCAATGTATGACAAGATTTCTCAACTTTTACACTATTGACATTTTGGGCTGCATAATTCTTTGTTATGGGTTGCTGTGTTATACAATGTAGGATTTTTAGCAGTATCCTGAGCCTCTACACTCTAGATTCTAGTGGTATATACACTCTGTTGTAGCAATCAAGAATGCTTTCAGACTTTGTTAAACATCCCCTAGGGGGGAAAAATCACTCCTGTTTGAGAACCACTGGTATATGATGAACAGACTATTATACTCAGGCTATATCCAAATTGTCCATACACACCACCCGACAGGGCACTGACTTATTCAGTGATCAGAAATAAATCGTCCCAGCAATTTCTTTAAACATCATTTTTAGTCATCCCTGGAGTACCATTTGTGGCTTCCATGACTTGTGATAATTATAACTGGCCAGGTACAGTAGCAAAAATCTTTTAAGAATACAATAATCAGGGGTATTTGCCTCTTATAAATGATAGCTTAAGATATCCCACTGGGTATGTAAATGTTCAGCAAAAATGCTGACTGAGTATGAAGAGCATGTAGAAGTGGTAAAAAGGAGGGAGATATTCAATATCTGTTGAAGGTTCTAGATCAATTTCAGTAGTGGAAGCTGTAGCTTGTCTTATTAGCCCTCTTGCTAAAATCATCTTTTTAGGGATAGTGACTGGTTACTACCTTGAAGAAGTAATGAACCTAACGGAGGAATGAATGTATCCCATCCATTTTTACTTGGGCCTACATGATAAAGTAGTGGCCCAAATTCAACGAATCTGTGAGATTTTTGTTGTAACTGCAGCCCACACAGAGGATACCAGAAATATTGGCTTCTTACTAATACCTGGTATCAGCTCTTAACACTGACTGCAAGAATTGGTGAATAAATATCTCAGCTTCCTCATCTCTTGCTTAAAATAACTCCTGCTTTCTGTTCTACACTGACTCTCACAGTTCCCCAGTGAAATTTCTTCCTGATACTCATAATAGTAATTACCTTGCTAATGCACACTTTATGCTTATTCTTTGTTAAGTACTCTGAAGCTGTTTCTTGGTGGGAAAGCAGTAGAGTATGTCAAAATCAAATAACTCCTCTACTGCTACCTAATGTGTAATGTAACTCTGGGAAAATTATTTAAACCTAAATCTTTTATTTTGCCCATATAGACATAATATTAATCATTTATTTATATAGATATTTCCTGTGCTACATATATACCAGCATAAGATCTCTAAGCTACAAAGATTTACAAGAGTACCAAGTGTAAATGAAAGCTACCATCCCAAATTGTAGAAAACATAAGGATTTTCTTAGAACAATAAGTCAGATTTTTTTCAGTTTAATATAAGAGGGAACATCATTATTGAACAGTAACCCCAACATACGTATGTCATCTATATGAGGGGAAAAAAACCCCATTATTTGTTGACTATATGATGTCATTCCCCTGCCTTATAGTTGGGACTACCTCCTTCCACAGAACATAATTTTTTGTTTCTCATGCCTGGAGAGCTAATTAAAATCCTGAAGTTATGCTGCTTGAATATTTATTGGCAGTTTTAGAACTCTTATCTTCTACATAAATACTAATGATGAGGGATTTTATGGTCTCTCTCTCTAATCTAACATAAAGTAGTGCACAATGGGTATAACTTTAGGAATCTAAATTTTGTAGAAATCCAGGACAAACATCCACTTAGGAAAGTAAAAATAGAAACTGGCAGGGCAAGTCCCATAGACCTAGGATAAAGGAAACTTCCACAAATGCTTATTTTTAAATCTGAAACATATGTGACTTTAGCAAAGAGAATTTTAGATGTAAAAGGGTAATTGTAATTACTTATTGAATAACCAAATCTACATTGTGATTAGATAGACTTTTAAATATGTATTCAACAACTTAAGGTGATGTTAGAGAAAAGAATGACAGAGTTTAAATAGTATTTGTAAAATGAGATAGTTTAAAGAATAAATTAGCAAGTGAGTGAAGAAATGTGCAGGATTAAAAACTATTGAGGTACGGAAACTGTGAGATCATCTTTAAATGAATAAGAAACTTTAAAAGTTTTAACTTGAAGTAAGTATTTGCTTAAAAAATGTAACAAAGAGACTATTTGGAGAAAAGATAACATTTAGTATGAATGAGGTCCTGTAGATATCACGTTAGTGTGTAAACATAAATTTACAACAGAAACAGTTGAAAGATGGATGTAACATATAAGAGTATGAATGTTAAAGTCTTTCAGGTACCATGAATTATTAGTAGGTAATTAGAAAATTAACCTTGTTAAAAACTTGAAATAAATAATTATATTTAAGGGACAGAATAAAGGACCTGGGGGGGGGAAAACATAACTATATAAATAAGAAACAGATGATTATTTGTTAGACAATTAAGAACGGGGTTTGGATCAATAAATTGAAGGACATTTGATTATAGGTGTTTAAATGATGTTTGATTCATATAATATTTTCGTCCTATTATATAACTATCAATATGTATACATAGGGAGAGAAATCTATATTTCTCTATGTATACATATATTCTCTATGTATACATATATGTATACATAGGGAGAGAAATCACAAAAATATCACAGAGGAATAACAGCCATTCAGGAAGGCTTTAATTTTCTTGTCTAGATAGGAAATGTGAGTCAGTCAGATTCAACAAGACTTAAATGATAATATTTTTAAGTGTGCATATATAATCTATAACCTCATTTTTTTAGTTTGAAATATGAACTATAAATGCGACTTTTGAGATTCCTGATCAGTAATTTGTCTTAATCTAGGAAAATAGGTATAGAAAAGAAAAATGAAATGAGAGACTTATTTGGTTAGCATTTAATTGGAGCAAAGAGTTTTAGTTTGATGATCTTATTGATAAATGTAAAAAATTATAAAACATGTACAAACTTTGATTTTTCTTCTATTAATCTAACCTAGAAATATTTAAACATATGCTGTATATAACACCTCTTTCCATATACATCTTGGGTAGTTCCCTCCCACTTTGGCTCCATGTTTGGTCATACGACTTGCCTTATTCAGTATCAGTAACCATAAGACAGGTAGAGAAATGTAAAGTACTTGTACATTGGGGCATTTCCTCTTATGCTGATGGAATTTCTTCTTTTATCATGTGAACTAGCCAATGAATATCCACTAAATAATGAGAGATCAAGCAGAGAGTGACCACAGCCTTCACAGCTAAGTGTTAGGTTGGAGCTGAGAGGAAAACACACGAAGCCCAAAGATATAAAGAACTGTTTATTTGTGCATCTGGGTGGAAGCCAAGAAAGATGTCCACCCAGAAATGGGGTCTAGTGAGTTTTTAATAGAGGGTTGGGAGGAGGGAGTGGAGTTGGGGGGAAATTAAACAACAATTGCAGTATACAGCAAGTCCTTGACATTTGGGAGGAAGTTGTGCCATAAGCAGACGGCTAGTCCTTGAGATGTCTTTGTTTTCAGTCACATCCCCCTTTTAGGTTTGCAAACCTTCCTACTTTGTCTGCTCACCTGCCCTTTATCCCCCCACCCCCCCGCCCTCATATCCCCTTTTCTGGTTTTGCAAACCTTCCCTCAGGGTGAAGACCACATACCTAACACTGAGAACCTAGATATATGAGTCAGATGAGTGAACCCATCCTGGGTCAATCATCCTCAGCTTGGGCAAATCACTACTTGGCCATAAAAAGGAATGAAATAATGTCTTTTGCAGCAACTTGGGTGGGACTGGAGGCCATTCTCCTAAATGAAGTTATCTCAGGAATGGAAAAATAGATACCGCATGTTCTCACTTGTAAGTGGGAGCTTAACAAAGGATATATATGCTCATAAAGAGCAGTAATGGACATTAGAAACTAAGAAGGGGATGGGAGGGCATAAGGGATAAAAATCTACCTATTGAGTACAATGTACACTTTTCTGGTGACTGGTACACTGAAAGCCCTGACTTCAGCACGATAAAATTTATCCATGTAACCAAAAAAGACCACTTTTAACCACTAAATTCAAAAAACATTAAATTAAACTTTTTTAAAAAAGAAGAATGCCCTGCCAACACACAGAATTATGAGAAACAATAAATGCTCATATGGGAGGGGCTCACCATTTTGTGGTGGTTTATTACAAATGAGATTTACATCCTTCATTATTCTTCATTTTATTTTACCAACCTTATTCCATGCTGGTTGTTATTTTAAATGATCTGACATGAACAAGACAAAGAAAAAATCTGACTTACAAAGTTAGGTACTCCAGATATAGGTTGGCTAGTGCCTAAATTAATCATGTAGACATGCTGTCAGAATTTAAGTATAACTATTACATTACTGTTTGTTTGTCAAAATATAATTACACCATAAAATGTTATACCAGGCCAAAAATAATAACATTCTGATTATTAACACTTAACCACTTGCTAAAGCAGTACTAAGAGTGAATATAAAAGACAGAAGTTGGCATTTCACCCTAATGTGATATCAGGTGTTGGTAGTATTAATTCATAATGGATTGCATTCATATTGAGAGAATGTTTCCAAATCTGTCAACAAATGATTTGATGTATGCACAGATGTTCTAATGCTGTGGAATGATATTAGCATATTTAAGGAGTTAGCCATAACATATATTAAAATAAAGTCCACTGCCAGAAAGTTGTCTTTTTTTAAACAATGGTAACATTATTACATGAGTATTAAGAAATACGTTACTGCAGAAAAGTTTCCAGAGTAAATCTTTAATATATCAGAAAATGTTCAACTGCAAGAATCTAGTTATTTTCAATAGAAAGAGATTTGATGCATGGAAATGGGTGCTTATATAATTTGTTTTCATTTCCAGATAATTTATTTGGTTCTTTATCACAATGATTTGTTCTTTTAAAAATGCTATCCCATTCTACTGCTTGGAAGAAAAAGAAATTATTTTACAAGTTTAAAATACATGTACTTATGCTATTTTCAGACTATTTTTATTTTGTATTTCTTTAAAAGAGGTTTTTCTGTGTTATATCTGTAATTTTTTTTATCACAATGATGTTTTGTTTTGTTTTGTTTCTTGAGGATTTCTTTTTATTGTAACTTCAGTTAAAATGGATTTGTTTGGATGCTTGTTGTTCGTTTTGATGGAAGTCACCTGATTTTTGTGTGGAGGAGATTTAAATTTTCTTTCTGCTCACACAGGAGAGTTTAACAGCTCTGGACACTTATGTTAATTTCTCATCTTTCGGATTCCTGCACGTGTGGGTGGAATAAATTCTGATTCACTACCTCCTACACTCATTTGAGATTTTGACTCCTCACAAGGGAATTTATTTTTCCCTCAGAGCTCTGTGAACATGGTACACCTCCATTCTGCCTCACCAGGCCCACTGAGCAGAGAATTTTATTTCCTATTATAAGGATGGTACTGCATTTTAGTGACTTCACGTTGATGGAGCATTTCAGTTACCTCTTTATGACTAACACAGGCCCAAGGAGGAATCTGTTGTCCTTACCTGTGTTCAGAATTTCTGCCCCCCATTTTTAGGTCCTTGTTTCCATAGTATCAGGTTCCAGCTTAATCATCTTTACTTATCAATTGGGTTTTTTATGCCAAAAGGTTTTAATTACAAATTTTCTGAGGTAATATTTCCTTTTATTTGAGGATGGAGAAAGCATGCTGCATCACTTTGCTTTTCCGTGTTTCTCTGAAAATATGATATAAATGTAATACACATAAATATATAATTTTTTTTAAACTGTCAGTGTACACTTTTTATTTAATGTTCCATTAGTTCCATTAAAGTCAGTGCAAATGAATTTAATATATATTAAAAGAATTTAAGTTCTGTATCTAGCATTTTGAATAATCAATGACAATAACAAACATATTAACCCTGACCTCAAGGTATTTAATCAATAAAAACATATGTAGCAAATAAAGCATAAATTAATGAGTTTTATGCATGTCCTTTGATCTTTATCTATATATTCTTAATGTGAGATTTTCAAATCATGCATAAATTTTCAAAATTAATCCGTCTTCTCTACAAATATATAGATTGTGAATTAGCCTTTTATGAACATTTTTTAGTAAAAGAAAGCTCATCATTCTGCCATGTCATACATTTTATTTTTGGTTAACTTTCATTCTAGAATTCTCATAATAAGTTTTTATATACCTTCCTACAGTAGTCATCTTAATTCTGCTCTCTGTATAAAAAAGAAATTTCTTTTCTTTTTAATCTACTCATTCCTACATAAAGATTATTCAAATATTTGAAGAAAATTCACCTTCTTATTCCAAATATTAACTTTCTGACCTCTTTCTCATTCTTCAGATAACATTGCTTCCAAAGTTTTTATTAACCTCCTCGTTTGTCCATTTTCTTGAGTTAATTTCCAATTTAGGTATCTAAAATGGATAAAGTATTCTATAGGTAGCTAAGCCTGCACAGAAAGCAATTTTACCTCTTTTAAAGTAGACACAATTATATTAAATCACATTAAATTTGCATTATATCTTTCAGTGACTTTTCATTGAACAAATACACCCATTCATACCTCCTTGTTCTCTCATAAAACTAATCTTAATGCTAAAATATTCCCCTTTCTCTCTGTGTTTAGTACTTACATTGTGCCTTCATCAACAGAAAGAATAAGAGTGAGTATAATTTTTCTCTTAAAATTCTGGGTGTCTTCTCTACTATGTCCTTCATAATATTTGTAATTTAGTTTTAGGATTTATCTGAGTCCTTTTTATCATTTTCTCATGTATTTGTTTAAACTAACACAAAATTAGACATTGTTTTACTTTGGTAAAACAGGGTCAATATTACTTCTCTTACATTTCTCAGGGCTAATAAATATAACAAATTAAACATGGCAATATATGCATAACCTAATTACTAAAGAGGAAAAATGATACAGAATGATCACCTGATAAGCAAAGTAATTTCAGGCTAAAAAAGGGAGAGAAGTCCAGCTTCTGGATAACTGAAAACGTGGAGGTTCCTGGAGGGTGGCGTGCCTGGAGAGGACATAGTGCCCCTTACCACATACCTCATCCTAGGTATCTCTTCATTTGTATGCTTTGTAATATTCTTTGCAAAAAAAAATGATAAACATAAGCTGCAGTCATTGAAAGAAGAGAGCTCAATTCCCCTGCCATCTTTATTTTGAGCATCACTATGGACACATGGGTTCTTTTCTAATTCAAGATGGAGTCTTGCTATATTGCCCAGGCTGGCTTTGAACACCTGGGCTCAAGAGATCCTTCTGCCTCAGCCTTCTCAGTAAACGGAGCTACAGGCATACACCACTGCGCCTGGCTGCTTCTTTTTTTATTGATTGGAATTGATCTACAAAAAAGAATTTTCCCTTATTAATTATTTTATTTACACAGGAAAACTGTGAAAAAAAGTTCTCTGAAAAGCTATTTGGAGGAAAGAAAGAGACCGTATGCCAGTGAACAGTTTGCACACCAAGAAGACTGTAGCCTCTTCTGTAAAAAAAGATGCATTGCCGAGAACAAAGGAAAGGCTTCGGTTTTACAGCAAAAGTTCCCTTCCAAGTTTCCAATCAGGTTTGTTTGTGCAAATGAGGTATTTATACTTGCTTAGTTCTGATTGGTCAATGTAGCTGAGTCCCTGTTGGTCAATACAGCTGAATTCTGATTGGTTGATACATCTGAGCCTGATTGGCCAGGGCAGATGTGCTCTGATTTGTTGGTTCCCAAGCTCAAAGATAAAAGGTGCAGGTTTGGGGGGAATTCGCAGTACTTGTGTGACCCTTACGCACAAAATGGCCACTTGACACTATTTTAAATTCAGGTGCCAGGTAGGAACCTTTAAAGATTGGCTCTTTCAGGTTCACATTTGTTCTTACACAGCTGTGGCACCACAATGATGTATGGTTAGGTGCATTTGTTTCAGTTTGTTTTGTTTTCAGCTTTGTCTTTCCCATGTAATTATACTAATACAAACCATTTATATGGTTCTAAAGCCAAAACTATATAACAAGATGCATCCACAGAACTTTTTCTTCTGTTCTTGCTTCTTCATCCTGCACCCTCTCTCCCAATATATGAGACAATTTAGATCAATTTTTGGTGTGTCATTCCATTTTTTATTTTTGAAAATATAATTAAAAATATTTATATATTTGTTTCCCTCACACAAAAGGTAGCATACCATAAACATTGTCCTGCATCTTACTGTACTTCACTTAATTATACATCCTGGCAATTGTTCCATACCAGCATATAGAAATTTTCTTCATTCCTTTTTACATTTGCAGTTCTCTATTGCTTGGATGCAGTATAGTTTATTAAACCAGTCCCCATTTCTTGACATTTAGCTTGTTTCAGGGTTTTTTTTTCTATAACAGATAATGTCACTATAAATAGCTTTATGCTTATAATTTAAAATTTTGCAAGTATATATTTGGAAGACAGTCTTAGAAATGGGATTATTGGGTCAAAGATAAATGCTCATGTAATTTTTCTAGACATTGCCAAATTCCCCGTAGTGCTGTACATTTTCACCTTCCCACAGCAATGAGAGGGGCTTATTTCCCACAGCCTTGCATTATCAAGCTTTTGAATTATTGTCAATCTGACGGCTGAAAAATGATATCTCAGTATAGTTTTATTTACCATTTATTTCTTTTTTTAATTTATTTTTTATTTTTAAAAACATGATTGTGGTAAAATATGCATGAAACTTACCATTTTAACCACTTTTAAGTGTACAGTTTAGTGGCATTGAGTACATTCACATTGTTGTGCAAACATCACCACTGTTCATATCCAGAACTTTTTCATCATCCAAAACAGAAACTTCATACCCATTAAATGTTATTTCCTCATTTCCCCTTCCCCCTATCCCTGGTCACCACTGTTCTACTTTCTCTCTGTGTGTATTTGAGTATTCTGGGTACTTCATATAAGTGGAATCACAAAATGTTTATCCCTATATGTTTGGCTTGTTTCACTTACCATTACGTCTTCAAGATTCATCCATATTGTACCATATATTGGAACTTAATTTCTTTTAAGGATAAATGTAATAATATTCCATTGTGTGTATATACCACATTTTGTTTATCCATTCATCTGTCAATGGACATTTGGTTGTTTCTATCTTTTGGCTATTGTGAATAATGCTATGTACAGATATTTGTACATCATTGTTCATAGAACTAATGTGCCTGCTTTAAGTTTTTGTGTGTATATACCCAGAGGTGGAATTGCTGGATGATATGGTAATTCTAAGATTCATTTTTTGATGAGCCACCATATTGTTTCCTTAGTGACTGCATAATTTTACATTCCCACCAGCATTGCACAGGGGTTCCAGTTTCTGCATATCCACTTCTACACTTGTTTTCTGTTTTTTTTTTTTAATAATAACCATTCTAATGGGTCTGAAATATTTTATTGTGGTTTTGATCTGCATTTCCCCAATGATTTGGGATGTTGAATATCTTTTCATGTGCTTATTGGATATGTGTGTTTCTTCTTTGGAAAAATATTTTTAAAGTCTTTTGTCCATTTAAAAAATGACAGAGAGGACTAGAGGACTTGTCAGACCATTGTAACAGGAAAGCAGGATATCAGATAAAGGAGAGGGGAGAAAAGTCACAACTCAGTGTGGATCACAGTGAGAGATGTCAGAGATGGCTGGAAACTCCACAGAGAAAAATTGTGAAGCTGAGAAGGAAGAAGATAAAGAGGAAAAGATATCAGCAAGGATCAACCCCAGAGAGGCTTGGAGCCCAGTGATAGGGTAAGGGGGGTATTTCCCTCCCTCTGTTATATGCCTTTGGTGAACAGTGGGCCACTATGTTTATTAAAGGATTTTCCACCCTCCACAAGACCAGGCATGGTGGCAAATAAGAAGTAGGGGGGTGAACTAGTGAGCCCCAGGTATTTGGGCAGTCAGTGAGGGGCTGCCCCCAGGAGAATGCCACAAGAGGCTAGAGTACCAGCTTTCTTCCATCCAGACACTTCCTCCCCTGCACCTCACCTAAGCACTGCACCTGAGAAAGCACTCTGAGCTCAGAAGCCACGGCCCTTCCCCTACACCTTACAACTGCAAAAGGAGTTTGAGCCAAGAAATTTGCCAATGGCTGTTTCTCTCTGGCGGGCATGTGATTCAGGCTGAGGTCTCCACAAATAGGGAGTCCCACACCTCTTCCCTTGAGAACTTGTGGTGGAACAGGGGTGCACAATTTGGGAAATCCCTGCTTGCCAGTGTTTTGTGGTGTTGCATGCTGGCAACTCATATAAGCAAGCCAGTCCTGGTACCCCCTGGACATAATAGGGCTGCAGGGGGATGCAGGGGAAAAGTCTGAGAGCTGGATTTGGGTGACAAGAAAGCCTGCATGGACATATCTGATGGGAGAATATGATGAAGTGCTGACAATGGGGATCTGAGAGTGTGTCCATGCCCCCTCCTGGAGAACTGCCACATTGAATAAGTGTGTGGCATATGGAGAAAAATAGCTTTGCTCTTGTTCCATGATAACCAAATGCCTTGCACTCAGGCATGCTGACTGACTAGGAGCTGTATCCCCTTCCCCAACTCATTACAACAGGAAGGGTAATTTGAGCTGAGTTCATGAGTGGCTGCATGTCTCTTGTGACTGCACCTTGCTGGCTCAGATCATCACAGATAGAGAGGCCCACACACCTCTTCTTTTGAGGACTGGTAGTGGAACAGGGGAGCACAATCAGGAAACTCCCTTCACACTGGTGTTTTGCAGAGACACATGCTAGTGGGTCAGACACACACACCAAGGGGAGGTTTGAGAGCTGGCCTAGGATGGTGAGGGAGCACTTGTGGACTGAACTGATAGGAGTGTGCTGTGGAGGTCCAAGGAGCAGTGATTTGGGAGAGTGCCCACTCCTTCATGCAGAAAAACTGTGCTACTGGATAAGGGCAGAAGGATCCCAACCTGGAACCTTAGCGCTCAAGCACTTAGGCGACTCCCTGTTGAATAGCATTCCTGTTTTGGAGAGTTTGCCCTGACCATCATACCAGCAGCTCCCCTTTGTGACTAGAAAAGCAACTTCTGAGCCCTGATGAGTCTTTGCAAAGCCTTTCAGGCTCCTGCAGCCTAGCCTGCAACCTCAGTGGTGGTGGAGATCAAGTGAACCCTTGGAAGCTACAGGGTCCTTCCTAAAGTTTGGGGCACTCAAGTACTCCACCTGGGGGACCAGAGCCTACCATAGGCACAAAAGAACATCTCAGCAGCTGGCTCTGTCGCACAAACATCCACCAATGATAGGGAGAACAACTCTACAGCACATCAAAGTGTCTTCCAAATCAAGCAAAAAGGGAGTGGGTGAGTAGTACTCACAAGTGCCACTTGCCTTCTCAGAGATTAGCTAGAAGACCCAACACAATTCATGCTCCTGGAAAGAGATGAAGACAAAAAGACAGAGGCAACCCAAGAGGATCATAAAGCCTGATTGAACATGCCATAGGAAACTCAGGACCAGCACTCTTCTCCCTGGCACAGTCAGGTATTGATCTTCAGGGACCCAGGGGCAGGCCTGCAAGCCAGGCCTAGTATACCAAGGACTCAATCAAGAGGACAGATGAGATAGAATCAGTGAAAGAACTCCAGAAGTATGAAAAATCATAGTGAAAGGACACCCCCAAAAGGAAACAACAATTGTTTACCAATGGAAACCAACCAAAACAAAAAATTGAAATGACAGATAAAGAATTGCAAACATGGATTATAAGGAAGCTAAATGAAATACAAGAGAAAATGAAAAGCCAACACAAGGAAACCACAAAATAATTCAGGAAATGAATGAAAAATTCACTAAATAAATCTAATTATTAAGAAAGATGAAATAGAAGTTCTGGAACTGAAAAATTCATGCAAAGAATTACAGAACACAGTGAAAAGTTTTAAGAATAAAGTAGACAAGGAAGAAGAAAGAATCTCAGAGCTTGACCACAATACCATCGAATTAAACTAGTCAGTCAAAGATAAAGAACAGAGAAATCAGAGGAATGAACAAAAACTATAAGAAATATGGGATGATGTGAAGAAACCCTAACATAAGAGTCATAGGCATCATTGAGGGTGAAGAAAAAAACACACAAGGGTTGGAAAAATTATTTGAGGGAATAATTGAGGAAAATTCCCCTGGTCTTGCTAGAAATTTAGATATCCAGGTATAAGAAGCTCAAAGAAAACCTGAGAAATTAATTCCAAAGAGGCAATCACCATGACACATAGTAATCAGACTGGCCAAAGTTAATTTGAAGAAGGAACTCCTGCAAGCTGTAAGGCAAAAACATGAGGTAACTTAGAAAACCCATCAGGCTAACTGCAGACTTCTCAACTGAGACCTTATGAGCCAGAAGGTATTGGGGTCCAATCCACAGTCTTCTTAAGCAGAATATTGGGCAGCCAAGAATTTTGTACCCTGAAAAACTAAGTTTCTTATATGAGGGAGAGATAAAGACTTTTTCAGACAATCAGTGAGGGAATTTGTCAAGACCAGACCTGCCCTGCAGGAAGTACTCAGATCTGCAGTAAACATTGACCAGCACAATAGTTACTTACTAGTGTAAAATCAAACAGAAGCTAAAGCTCAGAGCCCATATAAAATAATGGCTCAAGAAGAAAAGCAAAGCAATAAGGTTTTACCCAACAGGATGAACAGAAATGCATCTGATTTATCAATTCTTTAAAAAAATGTGTTTGGCTTGAATTATACACTCAAGAAACATAGGCTGGCTGAATGGATAAAGAAATACAAACCAAGTATCTGGTGTCTCCGGGGCACACATATAACCCACAAGGACTTATTCAACTCAAGGTGAAGAGATGGAAAAAAATATCGCATGCAAGTGGGAATCAAAAGAAGGCTGATGTACCCATTCTCATATCAGATAACATAGACTTCAAATCAACAATTCTAAAGAAAGACCAAGGTGGTCATAATACAATGGTAAAGGGAGCAACTCAACAAGAAGACATAATAATCTTAAATAGTTATGCACCTAATATAGGTGCACCCAAATTCATAAAGCAAATACCACTAGATCTAAGCAAAGTGATAAAGAGCAGCATTATAATATCCTGGGACTTCAACATCCTACTGACAGAACTGCACAGATCCTCCAAGCCAAAAATAAAAAAAGATTTATTTTAAGTCCAAACACTAGACTTAAATGAGACTCTAAGCAAAAAATAAATAAAATCCTCCAAGCAAAAAACAAACAAAGTATCACCTTGATACCAAAGCCAGGAAAGGATGCAACAAAAATAGAAAACCATAAGCCAATATCCCTTATGAATATACATGCAAAAATTCTTAATAAAATTCTAACAAATGGAATTAAGCAGAAAATTGAAAAAAAATAATCTACCATGACCAAGTGGGCTTCATCTCAGGGATGCAAGGATGGTTCAACATATCTAAATCAATAAATATGATTCACCACATAAACAAAAGCAAAACAAAGATCATATGATCATTTGAATGGATGCAGAAAAAGCGTTCAACAAAATTCAGCACAGTTTTATGATAAAAACTCTTAACAAAATAGGTATAGATGGGATATATCTTAAAATTATAAAAGCCATATACAACAAACCCACAGCCAACATCATACTGAATGGGGAAAGGTTGAAAGCATGCCCATAGAACTGGAAAAGACAAGGATGCCCCCTGTCACCACTACTATTCAACATAGTGCTGGAAGTCTTAGCCGGAGGATTCAGGCAAGAGAAGGAAATTAAGGGTATCCAAATGGGGGAAGAAAGGTCAAACTATCGCTCTTTGCTGATGATATGATCTTATCTAGAAAACCCCAAAGATTCCACCAGGAGGTTCCTGGAATTGATAAATAAATTCAACAAAGTCTCAGTTTACAAAAAATACATACACAAATCAATAGCATTCCTATATGCCAACAACAGTTAAGTTGAGTATCAAGTCAAAGACTCAATAACTTTCACAACAACTACAAAGAAAATAAAATACCTAGGAATATATTTAACCAAGGAGGTGGAAGATCTCTACAAAGAGAACTACGAATCACTGAGGAAGAAAATTGCAGATGACATAAAAAAATGGAAAAATATGTCATGTTCATGGATCGGCACAATCAGCATTGTTAAAATGTCCATACTACCCAGAGTGATTTCCAGATTCAATGCAATCTCCGTCAAAATATCAACATCATTTTTCACAGATCTAGATAAAATAATTCTGCACTTCATTTGGAACCAGAAAACAGCCCGAGTAGCTGAAGCAAACTTAAACAAAAGGAACAAATCTGGAGGCATCACTTTACCAGACTTTAAGCTATACTACAAGGCTATGGTAACCAAAACAGCTTGGTACTTGCATAAAAACAGAGACATAGGCCAACGGAACAGAAGAGAGAATCCAGAAATAAAACCATCCACACACTGCCATCTGATCTTTGACAAAGCAGACAACAATATACACTGGGGAAAAGAATCCCTATACAATGACCCTATACAATGACCCTATACAATGAATGGCACTGGGAATATTGGATAACCACATGTAGAAGATTGAAACAGGGTCCATATCTCTCACCACTCACCAAAATTAATTCAACATGGATAACGGACTTAAAGCTAAGACACGAAACCATAAGAATTCTTGAAGAAAATGTTGTAAAACTCTTCTAGATATCAGCCTAGGCAAAGAATTTAAGAAGACCCCAAAGGCAATCACAGAAACAACAAAAATTAATAAATTAGATTTGATTAAATTAAAAGCTTCTGCACAACCAAGGAAACAATCAATGGAGTGAATAGACAACCTACACAATTAGAGAAAATATTTGCATGCTATACATCCAACAAAGGGCTAATAACCAATATCTACAAAGAACTCAAGCAAATCAGCAAGAAAAAAGTCTAACAACTCCATTAAAAAGTGCACAGAAGATATGAACAGAAACTTATCAAAAGAAGATAGACTAATGGCCAATAAACATGTGAGTAAATGCTGAATGTCACTAATCATCAGGGAAATGCAAATCAAAACCACAACGAGATATCACCTAACCCCAGTGAGATTGCCTTTTACCAAAATGTCCCAAAACAACAGATGCTGGCATGGATCTGAAGAGAAAGGAACACTATACACTGTTGGTGGGACTGCAAACTAGTACAACCTCTATGAAAAATAGTATGGAGATTCCTCAAAGAACTAAAAGTAGACCTACCATGTGATCCAGCAATCCCACTACTAGGTATATACCCAAAGGAAAAAAAGTCATTTTATCAAAATGACACTTGCACTTGAATGTTTATTGCAGCACAATTCATAATTGCAAAGCTGTGGAACCAACCCAAGTGCCCATCAATTCATGAGTGAATTAATAAAATGTGGTATATGTATAGCATGGATTACTATTGAGCCACTAAAAAAAATGATGAAGTAACCTCTTTTGTAACAATCTGGATTGACATGGAGACCATTCTCTTAAGTATCGCAAGAGTGGAGAAACAAACAGCACATGTACTTACTATTAAAGTAATTCCATCATGTGCATAGATGGAAGTAAAACTCAACAGATATCAGTCAGGGAGGGGGTTGGGGGAATAGGTGAAATCACACCTAATATGTACAATGTACACTATCTTGGTGAGGGGTGCACTTATAACTTTGACTCAAGAAGTACAAAAGCAATCAATGTAATGAAAACATTTGTACTCCCACAATATTCTGAAATAAAAGAAGAAAAAAGATAGAGAGAGATCAATTTAAGAATTATATTATGATCCATCCAGATCTGATATTTTTCCAAGTATCACTGCCTATAAAGCAATTATTTAGATCATTTGTTTCCTTTGACCTTGTATAAACTTTTTTCATTTTTCTGCATTCCTGATTAACTTATCATCTCCCTTCCAGACTTTGCCCAAATGTCGTTTTATGGTGGGCATGCCTATCTCTTGATACTTTTTCTGTTCTCAATAAATACAGTTGCTGATAATTAGCTCGTCTCCCTTTCTATGAACTTTTAGAAGGTAACTCTGTATTTCTATAATTTTTGGTTCCCAGAATATAGTTATCCTTCTATTAATAAATGCTTTCTGAAGGAAACAATAGGAAATAAGCAAGAAAGAAAATTCAAAAATGAAATGCACTTCTGGGGTGCTATAAGTGTGAAGAATTTAAAAATAAAACATCTAGAATCAGAAAAAAATGGTGGACTAGTGGTGGTTTCCCAGCTCACCACTCCCAGGGAAGGAGGTGAAGTGTGTGGATGGCTGCCTACATGTGGATTGCTCATTCCCAAATCAGGGTTGTGAATTTGCAGAGAAGCACCATGGAACACTCAGTGCAGGAAAAAAGATGATGGGGAGATATATTTACAAAGATTGGAGAGTGGGAGGAATACAATAGAGCACAGATTGTGGGAGGGCTGCGCTCACCTGGCTGGTGCAGTGTGATCTGATCCACGGAGGACACTCACCACCCCCACAGGCCTCCCACCTGCTAAGACAGGGACACACCTGGAGTCAGTGCAAAGCTTTTGCACGAGACAATGGGTTCTGTGGAGAGGAGAGAAAAGCAGGAGTCATACTGAACACTTCAGTGCACTGTGCGGGGACTACACCTGGCTAGGGATGGGTCTGGACTGAATTGCGGCTTCCCAGGCCAGTACGCTGGAATCTGGCGATGGGTATTTCACCCTTTGAAGTCAGTGGAACCAGGGCACAGGAGTTGACAGGAGAGCAGTTGACTCCACCCTTGGAGACCGCAGGCATCCGCTTCAGTAGGCTCTGCGTGAGATGAGTAGAGCTGCGTTCTCTGCATGGCTGACCTGCATCTGCGGTACCCTGGTGCCTAAGAAGCAGTTTGCGGATTATTCAACTGGGCCTACCTGCCCGGCGCTGGCCGTCTCCTGCCTGCTTGGAAATAACGCCCGCTCTCCAGGTCCGGTCAGCCAGCATCGGTTTGGTCCTCTGCTTGGAATGCCTGTCTCGAAGCTCAGTTTTGGGTTCCACCCCAGCCCTAGGCCAGGGGCTTTCACACCGGGGAGCAGCAGGCTCTACCCTTAGAGGCCACAGGCAGCTGCTTTGGCAGGCTCTGGCGGGGGTGAGGGGAGCCATGTTCTGTGCACGGCTGACCTGCATCTGTGGGATCCAGGTGCCTAAGAGCCAAATAGCAGCCTATCCACCCAAGCCCCCTTTCCAGGTCCCAGCTGCCTCCTTCCTCCCAGGCCCTGAACCCACCCTCCAGGTTTGGTCAGCCTGCCATCTGCACAATCCTGAGCAACCGGAGAACCCTTCAATGCACACAAGTACAGAGACCGCGGCCACCAGTGAGCAGGAAGCTTTCTTCAGACAGAACACCAGGCTCCCAGCCCCTCCCAGGACCCCTCCTATCCCACAGACTCAAGTCAAACAGAAGGCAACATATTGCTTCTGTAACTACTGGGCACCTCTATCCTCGCCTGGGGGCTTCAACTACCCAGGCTCCACCCTGCTCATTTGCACACAGACATTTCTCTACTCCAACCCAGACTGTAGGTGACACAGGAGTCCAGTGGGTCCCAGGGTGTTCTGCGTGACTTCAGACTCTGGTCATTCTGGGTGGACTGCATCCCAGAGAGATGGTTGGAGACCACCAGAGGGTCTACCAAGACTCTTTTTTCTCTCCGTCCCCTACCCCTCCCATGGTTACAGAGAAAGAAAATTGAGCCACCAAACAGGCTTCCACAGTGAGTGGGGTTAAGAACTTCCATTTTGGGGTCCTTCAGTGGACTGTGGGTTGTTTGGACTGCTTGCCAGCCCATTCCTGCTGCTGCTTGCCTGGCAGCCCCATTAGAATAAGACAGGCCTCGAGGTAGAGGGACATCGAACCACAGGGGCACACTGTCAGTGACATAGGACCAGCATTCTTCTCCCTGCCATGGTCAGGGATTGATGTCTGGGGCCCCGGGGACAGGCTTGCAGGCCAAATCTTGTATACCCAGGTCTCGACAATATTGCCCAGGGGCACAGAAGGGATATTTATGAATTAGTCTGTCAAGGTGTGAGCACCTGCAGGGGCAGAACAAGGGGGAGAGTGCACTGTGGATCCTAGCTGCAGTGAGCTAGTTGGGCCCTCCACCAATGGGAGGGCTGCGCTCCCAGTTCAGGCTAGGATAATGACCACAGAACCTCCCTGCTTGCATCACAGTTATTAAGGACCTCAGCTGACTTGAGGTCCTGCCTGCAGAGGCAGAGGCCCAGGAAAATTTGAGAAATAGGGGAGGGTTGAAAGGAGCGAGGCCTGCTCTTGACTACCAGATTGAGGGTCTCAGACAGCCCCACCACCACATGCAGACTCTCTGGTTAAGTGGGGCCACTTCAGCCCCTCTCATGCAGCTTAGCCCTGAGGTGGGGAATGGTCCTTTAACCTCTGCATATCACATATCCAACATTTGTGGAGCAGAAGGGCAGGTTCACCAACCTAATTCTGCCTAACCTCATTCCCCTATGCACCTCTGCTGTTGTGGTGAATAAAGTAATCCCTGGAAGTTCCAGGGCCCCACCCACCATCTGGGGCATTAGAGGGCTTCACCTGAAGAACTAGAGCTGGTCACAGGATCCAAAAACAGAAAGGCAGCTTGTTCCCTCCAGCAAGCACCACCTACTGACAGGGAAGTCAATTTTTTTTTAAATGCTGTTACAGCATTTACTGACTCAGTCATAGAGGGTGTGGTTGATTCACACCGACAAGCACCTCCTACTTACTCAGATTAAACTGAACATGTCAGTATCTAAACAAAAAAAAATCCCAAAGTAAGCAACATCTGTTCCAGATGAGAAGGAACCAGTAAAAGAACTCTGGAAGTACGAAGAATCACTGTGAAAGGTCACCCCCAAACATTCTGCTTGTGGTTGGTATCCATTGCTAGGGAGTTGCAATGGATACCAACCACAAGCAGAATGTTTAAATGACAGCTCATGAATTTTGAACATGGGTTGTATGGAAGCTTAACGAAATACACAACAAAATAGAAACCTGACACAAAGAAACCAAAAACACAATGCAGAAGATGAACAAAAAGTTCACTAAAGAAATTGAATTATTGAAGAAAAATCAATCAGAACTTTATGAAATGAAAAGTTCATTCAAGAAATTACAAAACACAGTGGAAATACTTAAGAACAGGTTAGATAAGGCAGAAGAAAGAATCTCAGAGCTTGAAGACAACACCTTTCAACTAAATAAGTCAGTCACAGAGATAGAGCAGAGAAATAAGAATGAGTAAAGCCTATGAGAAATATCAGATTATGTAAAGAGGCCTAACATAAGAATTATAGGCATCCGTGAGGGTGAAGAAGATAATACACAAGGGTTGGATAATTTATTTGGGGAAATAATTGAGAAAAATTTCCCTGCCCTTGCAAGAAATCTAGATATGCAGGTACAAAAGCTCATAAGACCACTGGGAGAGTCACCACAAAGAGGAAACACCACAAAACATAGTTATCAGACTGGCCAAAATAAGCATGAAAGAGGTGCTTGTACGAGCTGCAAGGTGAAAGCAGTAGGTAACATACAAAGGAAAACCCATCTGACTAACTGCAGACTTCTCAACTGAGACTCTACAAGCCAGAAGGTACTGGGTTCCAAATCTCTGTTTTCTGAAACAGAGTAATGCCCAGCCTAGAATTCTGTATCCTGCAAAACTAAGTTTCATATATGAGGGGGAAAAAAGTCTTTCTCAGACAAGCAAACACTGATTGAATTTATCAAGACAAAACCTGCCCTGCAGGAAGTCCTCAGAACTGCATTATTCATAGATCAGCACAATAACTACTCACCAAGGTAATATCACCCCAAATATACAGGTCAAAGGCCAGATACAACAATGGCTGAAGAGCTAAAACAAAGCAACAAAATTCAACTCAACAGGATGAACAGAAATCCACCCCACCAATCAATTTTTTCAAGAAATGTGAATGACTTGAACTACCCACTAAAGAGATATAGGCTGGCTGAATAGATAAATATATGCAGGTCAAGTATCATCTGTCTTCAGGAAACACATCTAAACAACACGGACTCATACAGACTCAAGGTGAAGGGATGGAAAACAATTTTCCTTGCTAATGGAAACCAAAAGAAAGCTGGTGTGGCAGTTCTTATATCAGATAACTTAGTCTTCAAATCATCAAAAGTAATGAAATACAAAGATGGTCATTATATAATGCTAAAGGGAACAATTCAACAAGAAGACATAACAATCTTAAATATCTATACATGTAATACTGGAGCACCCTAATTCATAAAACAAATCCTACTTGATCTAAACAAAATGATAGACAGCAGCACTGTAATAGCCGGGGACTTCAACACCCCACTGAAAGAACTAGACAGATCCTCCAAACAGAAAATAAACAAGGAAACAATGAACTTAAATAGAACTCTAGAACATATGGGCCTTACAGACATTTACAGAACATTCTACGCAAAGACCACCAAATACACATTCTTCTCATCAGCTCACAGGACATTCTCTAAGATGATCACATCTTAGGCCAAAAAACATGTCTCAACAAATTTAAAAAAATAGAAATACCATACATCTTCTCAGACCACAATGGAATAAAATTAGAAATCAACTCCAACAAAAACACTCATCTCTACACAAATTCATGAAAAGTAAATAACCTACTGCTGAATGAATGGTAGGTCAAGGAGGAAATTAAGATGGAAATCATAAGATTTTTTTAACTTAATGGTAATGGGGGCCACAAGTTACCAAAATCTGTGGGATACAGCTAACATGGTCCTGAGAGGAAAATTCATAGCCATAAATACCTAAATCGAAAATACAGAAAGATCACAAATCAACAATCTAATGAATTGTCTCAATGATCTGTAAAAGGATGAGCAAACCAACCCAAACCCAGCAGAAGAAAAGAAATAACCAAGATCAGAGCAGAACTAAATGAAAGCAATAAAGAAAGAACTGTATGGAAGATCAATAAAACAATAAGTTGGTTCTTTGAAAAGACAAACAAAATTGACACGCCTTTTGCTAGATTAACCAGAAGCAGAAATGGAAAGGACTCTAATAATCTCAATTAGGAATGAAAAAGGAGCGATTACAACCAATACCACAGAAATACAAAATATCGTCTCTGAATACAATAAAAATCTCTACACACATAAACTTGAAAATGTGGAGGGAAACATAAATAATTAGAAACACGCAGTGTCCCCAGGCTCAACAAGGAAGACATTGAATTCCTGAACAGACCAATATGAGGAACCGAAATTGAAGTAGTAATAAACAACCTTCCTAAAAAAAAAGTCCTGGACCGGATGGTTTCACACCCATATTCTTTCAGACCTACAAAAAAGAACTGGTGCCTATCTTGCAGAAATTATTCCACAACATTGAGAAGGAAGGAATCTGCTCCAACACGTTTTACAAAGCCAATATCACTCTGATTCCAAATCCAGGAAAGGATGCAACAAAAAAGAAAATTACAGACCAATATCCCTTATGCATATAGATGCAAAAATTGTCAATAAAATCCTAGGAAATCAAATGCAGCTGCTCATCAAAAAAATAACCCATCATGATCAATTGGGCTTCATGCCAGAGATGCAGGGATGGTTCAACATATGCAAATCCATAAATGTAATTAACCACATAAATAGAAGTAAAAACAAAGACCACATGATCCTCTCAATAGACGCAGAAAATTCATTTGACAAAACTAAGCACCCTTTTATGACAAGCATGCTTAACAATATAGGCACAGACGGAACTTACCTCAATATTATAAAAGCCATATATAAGAAACCCACAGCCAATATTATACTGAACAGGGAAAAATTGAAAACATTCTGGGTTAGAACTGGTACCAGACAAGTTTGCCCTTCTCTTACCACTTCTGTTGAACATAGTGCTGGAAGTCCTAGCCAGAGCAATCAGATAAGAGAAGAAAATCAAGGGCATCCAAATGGGGGCAGAAGAGGTCAAACTATCACTCTTTGCTGATGATATGATCTTATATCTAGAAAACCCAAAAGATCCTGGCAAGAGACTACTGGAATTGATAAATAAGTTCAACAAAGTCTCAGGTTAAAAATCAATGTGCATAAATCAGTAGCATTCATATATGCCAACAACAGTGAAACTGAGAACCAAATTAAAGATTCAATAACTTTTACAATAGCAAAAAAGAAAATAAAATGCTTAAGAATATAATTACCTTAGGAGGTGAAGGACCTCTACAGAGAGAATTACAAAATACTGAGGAAAGAAGTAGCAGTGGATGCAAACAGATGGAAAACCATACCATGTTCATGGATCAGCAGAATCAATATTATTAAAATGTCTATTCTATCCAAAGTGATCTACAGGTTGAATGTAATCCCTATTAAAATACCAACATCATTTTTCACAGATATAGAAAAAATAATTTTACTCTTTGTATGGAACCAGAGAAGACCCTGCATAGTCAGAGGAACCTTAAGCAAAAAGAACAAATTGGGAGGTGTCAATTTACCAGACATCAAGTTATACTACAAGCCTACAGTAACCAAAACAGCATGGTACTGGCACAAGAATAGCGATGTAGACCAATGTAACAAGACTGAGAACAGGGACATAAAACCACCCTCATATAGTCATGTGATTTTTGACAAAGCAAACAAGAACATACACTGGGGAAAAGATTCCCTATTCAATAAATGGTGCTGGGAATAATGGGATGGCCACATGTAGAAGAGAGAAACAGGATCCGCACCTCTCACCTCTCACAAAAATAAACTCACGAGGGATAACAGACTTAAACCTAAGACAGGAAACCATAAGAATTCTAGAAGAAAATGTTAGAAAAGCTCTTATAGACATCAGCCTAGGCAAAGAATTTATGAAGAAGACCCCAAAAGCAATCATAGAAACAACAAAAATCAATACATGGGACCTGATCAAATTAAAAAGCTTCTGCACAGCCAAAGAAACTATCACTGGAGCAAATAGACAACCTACAGAATGGGAGAAAATATTTGCATGCTATACATTTGATAAAGGGCTAATAACTAGAATCTATGTAGAACTCAGGAAAATCAGTAAGAAAAAGTCAAATAACCCCGTTAAAAAGTGGGCAAAGACATGAACATAAACTTTTCAAAAGAAGATACAGGAATGGCCAAGAAACATATGAAAAAGTGCTCAATTTCTCTAATCATCAGGGAAATGCAAACCAAAACCACAATGAAATATCACTTAACTCCAGGGAGAATGGCTTTTATCAAAAAGTCCTAAAACAACAAATGTTGGTGTAAATGCTGAGAGATAGGAATGCTCATACACTACTGTTAGGACTGCAAACTAGTACAACCTCTATAGAAAGTAATATGGCGATCCCTCAAAGAACTAAAAGTAGAACTACCATTTGATCTATCAATACCACTACTGGGTATCTACCCAAAGGAAAAAAAGTCACTCCACGATAAAGACATTTGCACTTGAATGTTTATAGTAGCACAATTCACAATTGCAAAGATACAGAAACAACCCAAGTACCTATCAATATATGAGTGGATTAATAAAATATGGTATATGTATACCATGAGTACTACTACACACAAAAACAATGGTGACTAACACCTCTTGTATTATCCTGGATGGTGCTGGAGCCCATTCTTCTAAGTGAAGTGTCACAAGAATGGAGAAACAGGCACCACATGTAGTAGCTATCAAATTGGTACTATCTTTTCAACACTTATGCCCAAATATGGAAGTAACATTCACTGGGTGTCAGGCAGGTGGGAGGGGGGAGGAAGGTATGGGTAAACGCACACCTATGGGTGCAGTGCACACTGTCTGAGATGGGCATATTTGTAGCTCTGGCTTGGGTAGTACAAAGGCAATATATGTAACCTAAACGTTTGTACACCCATAAAAGTTTGAAATAAAAATAAATAAATAAATAAAAATAAAAATAAAACATATATTTACAGGTAAATTTCTTCTGGCCACCCATTTTTTATTGTTGTACTCTATATTTAAATGAATATATTTCTATAAATACATATTTTTTCAGATATTATCTAAAAGTTTGAAGTAATTTTGTTGCATTTTAAAATGAACTGCATTTGTGTAATTCAGTATATTAACTGAAGTCTTGTCTGTCAAATTGAAAAAATAGTACTTACTATGAAACTTAACAATTTTAATTGTTAAAATAGTTAAATACCTTGAAGGCTTAGCATAGTCTTTTGTGTTAAAACCAGAAGATGTGTGATAAAAATATTTTTCTGTATGAGTTCAGAACTACTTGAGAGAGATGACCAATGGATTGATTAGTTGAAAATCAAAATATAAGGTTCATCAAAGATTAAAATCTATGGTGAGCATAAAAAAATCACAAATAAATTTTTTGGCCAGAAGTTGGACTCTTGAACAATTATATTAATTAATATTTCATCATAGCCTTCGAGGGACAAAGCCAATTGTATTTATTATGAAACATACTACCGTGAGTGTTCTATATTCAGGGGTAATTGGATGTAAAAAGTAATTTCTCAACATAAGGGAAATAACTCTTTTAATAGATCTCTTAAGAGTTTTTCCAACGTTTCCTTCTAGAATTCTTATGGTTTCACTTCTTAGGTTTAAATCTGTTATCCATTGTGAGTTGATTTTTGTGAGAGGTGAGAGGTGTGGATCTAGTTTCTCTCTTCTACATGTGGCCATCCCATTTTCCCAGCACCATTTATTGAATAGGGAATCTTTTCCCCAGTGTATGTTTTTGTGGAATTTGTGAAAGATCAGATGACAGTATAAGCATGGTTTTATATTTGGGTTCTTAGTCCTGTTCCAATGGTCTATGTCTCTGTTCTTGTTCTCATGGCAATAATGTTCATCAGGGGGCGGGCAGGCAGGAGCGGTGTGGAGGGGATTGGAAAACTCTCACTGAATGGACGTGGGGAGCACAGTTTGGGGGATGTCCACGATTGTAGCTCTGACATGGGCACTGCATGGGCAATATATATAAAAAAAGTGTTGTCCTCCCATAATATTCTGAAATTAAAAAATAAAAGAAGAAAAATAAATAAATAAATAGATCTGTTAAACGGTGGAATGAACATTTTCTACCACTGCAGATTCCCAGTGCTAATAAGCAGCCCAAGCCTGTGTTAGAATTTGAGAAATCAATTTTTTCTAAAATATGCCCTCTCATAATTGCCACTTTTAAAGCTGGAAAAATCAATTTTAAATATTTTTGGACAGTTGAAACAGGTGGAACACTGTATATTTCTTTAGAGCACATTCCCAGTATACTTCATATAGTGGAGTTAAAATTATTACTTACACCATCCATTTTCAAAATTTGACTTAATCATCAACTACTTGGAGGTGCTCAGAAAAATGTTAAAGTGATTTTAAGTATTTTCGTGTGTAAAAGCCAATATGATATTCTGGAGGCATAAAATAATGTATTGAATGTTTGTTCTCTTAGAACATATATTTCTATAGCTAAACAGATATTTTTTTCTACTTTGTTTCTGGTGAATGTTTAATTTGATATATTTAAATTCTCAAGGGTAATAGTTCTAAGTCCTAATGAATTCAAGGAGCATTTCCTGATAAGTTTCTAAAATTCAGCTACATGGCATCTAAAGAAGTCAAAGAATTTTCTTCAATCATAAGGCTTTTTTTAATCCCCCTTTAAAGTTTTACATCTATGGTAACAACATTAAAAGACTTAAATTATAGTGAATGTGTCCTATGAACACCAAAGTAGAAAATTGGAAATCAATAAAATAATATCTCTAGGAAATCCCAAAAAATTTAAAAATTAAAAACAGAATCTGAAAAATTCATATGTCAGAGAAAAAATATCACAAAGAAAAATAGAAACCATTTTAAGTGAATTCTAAAGAAAATTCAAGACATCGAAATTTATGTGATGATGCTATCTCAGGGTTCAGAGAGACATTATGAATTTGTATGTTCATATTAGAAGTAAGGAAAGGTGGAAATCAATGACTAAGGGTCCAATCGGCATTAGTAAAAGAAAAAAATAAGAGCAAGAGAACACCAAATAAGTAGAAGAAAGGAAATGAAATAGGAAAAAAATGAAGAAAATTAACAAAGCCAAAAGGTATTTTTGGAAATTAAGTTGATAAGCCTTTAGCTAGACTGGTCAAGTAAGAAAGAGATTAAAAATAACTCCAACCGCTATCAGGACAGGAGGAGATGTTATCACTTCACATATTATAATCATACTAGGAGAATATAACTATGTTGATAAATGTGACAACCAAGTATAAAACCACACATTTCTGGAACAATGCAAATGACCAAAATTGAAAAAAGATAAAAGAGAAAATCTGAATAACCATGTTGACTAAATTGATCTCATTATCAAAAAACTTCCCACAAAGAAATTGCAGTATTAAATAATTTAATTGGTGATTTAGATTAGACATTCAAGGTAAAAATAAAGCAAATTGTACACAGTCTATTAGAAAATAGTTAAACAATTCTCAACTCAATCCCCCCAATGTGGTCGATATTTAAAGAATGAGTTAAGAAACACTGGATAAGTGAGGTAATAATGTTTTCATTTATTTATTTATAATCTTATTAATTTATTTTACTTTAAATGATTTAGCATGAAACGTTATACCAAATTATTCATCAATTTGGGTTGGTCTTCATATTCTCAGACTGTTTTCCTTAGTACTCCTCTCAGCCTCTAAAACTTGACATTCCAAATTGTATGATTTTCAATTTCAAAATACACAATCTCTAACAAGTAGCTTGAAATTTACTGAACCAATTTTAACAAATTTATTTACGTGAATTATAATTATTAGGTTTTGAATGGTTCCTTCTTATATGAGAACTTTTTAAAAAAATTTGATGAGATTTTTCAATCCAGTGCATCTATAAAATGAAGTTGTCTTACAGCAGGACTGGAAAAGCTCTATGCTTATCTCTGGGGACCCTTGATATTCTTCTGCTTCTGACACTGGAACAAGAGAAAGATCTGATGGGCTAGCTAGTATATTATAATGCACTGTTAAAGTTTGAAATTTCTCAGACAGTGCCAGGGACAGATTGTCTACATTGTTTAGAGATACACATGTTGATGTAAACCACCAATCTAGTTCAACAGGTTACACAGCCTGACTTGGTTATGTTACCAACTAGATTGGTAAACCAACAATCTAGTTCAACAGGTTACAGAGCCTGACTTGGTTATGTGACTAAATGAGTAGAAAAGACATTATAAGAAACTTTTGCCTGAACTTTTCAAAACCAGGATTTCTCACTCATATCTTGCTGGCTCATTATCAGGAGGGAAAAATGAGTCCAGTGGGACAAAGAAAGGATGGGAAATGTACCCAGAGGTCTCTTAGGCCCTAGATGCTTGCCTGATACTGTGCTATAACTTTTACCTTAATTAAAGCTTTATATGAGTACTCTTTGAGGATTCCTGTGAGTCCTTTCATTTATCTGACCCTATGTAATTGATCCAGTATAAAATATTTTATACATATATCATAAATACATGTGCATATATTTTCTTCAATTCCCACCTGCTACACTCTGACACAATTTCATAGTCTCTTGTATTTTATAAAAATGCCTCCAATATATAGTCTTCACAGACCCACATTTGATCCTTTTCTCTTTTACTATACAATTTCTTCATGGTTAAGCCTAATCATTTTCTTAATTTCAGGTATCTAAATGAAGGATTGGCAAACTATGGCCCATGAATAGGGTTGCTTGATAAAATATACAAGGCCCAGCAAAATTTGAATCTCAGATAATAGTGCCTTTTTCTTAGCATAAATATGTTCCATGCAATATTTGGGACTTATATATATATATTTTAAATTATTTTATGATATTCAAATTCAATTGGCTGTCCTGTGATTTTATTTGCTAAAATGAGCAACTTTGACCATGGGCAAAATCCAGCCCATCACTGGTTTTATAAGTAAAGTTTTATCAGAACATAGCTACACTCCTTCCTTATGCCTTGCTTATAGCTACTTTTGTGCTGCAGTGGCAAAGCTGAGTAGTTATGACAGAAATCAAATGACATACAAAGTCTAGTTATTTACTATCTGGGTCTCTTCGGAAAACTTTGGCAATCTCTTATCTTGATGATAATTCCTAATTCAATATGTGTGTCATTCAACTCTTTACTCAGTTCCGTATGGCTTTTTGCATTGCTTTTTAAATATCTGTATATGATGCCCTAGGAATACTGCAGACTTCTCCTGCCCAAAGTGAACTTATTCATACTTCCTTGAAGTTACTCCTTTTTTTATGGAGAACATCAATGTTGATTACATCACTGATAACTAAGTGATCCGCACCTTAACCTGTAGATTTGTTTTGCCTGTGTGTGGGGAGATGGAGCCAGGCGAGGAGAGTCAGGGGGTGGTGGGTGAAAGGCAGGTTTTTCCCAGACCCCTAGACCTCCCATGTTCCCCTTTGTCCAATTCTTATTGATTCTATTTTTTTTCATTATCTCAAAGATGTGTTTCTTTTTTTATCCTCTTGAAAACCCATTAAGTTCTTTTCAACAATGCAAGTCTAGATTGCAGCTTCTTTCTCTTGTATCTAAGTATAACCATACAATATCTAGCCTTTACAGGGAATCAAAATTCTTTTTCAAAGAAACAAATTTTATACCAATTCTCAAAATATTTTAACTATATTGTAATATATATTTATTTACCAAGTATATATTCAAGACCTACTCTATGTAAGGCAATGTTTTAGATGCTCAAGATATATCAGTGATTAAAAGCAGATGGTATTACTTGACTTTTGAGGGATTATACTCTATCAAATATGTCAATATAAAAATGGTTGCATATGAGAGTTTGGTAGATTTTATATGAGTAAACTGAGCCTCCAAGGAAAATAATGATTAATTATGGAGCCAGGCTTTGAGACCTCACAGTTTACCTCTGTAATCTAAGAACTCAGACTCTGTGATAAAGAGTTCTTTTCAATATTTAATCTTTGCCATCAATACTGGATACATAGTCTGAAAAAAGAGGGCCATTTATTGTCACTGGCCTAACACGAATTAAGCTATTTTAAAAGTATATGAAAATCTTCTTTACACAATTTGGATTTTTGCATCTCCTAGAAGAGTCAATGCAGATTTCTATCATCTCCCCAGCTTTTCAAAGACCAGTCAGAAATTATATATGCATACTTTATTTCCATTGAAATGGATACAACAAATTATTCCATGTTTTACTTACATAAATATTGTATTATTCTGTACTGTTTCATTACACAGAATATTTTTGTATATCTATTTGTATACTCCGTTCCACAATAATGCTAAGTATTAATATATAGGGTTAGGAGGAAGGGATGTCTTTGCTTAGAAGCATGAAATATTATCGTTCTGCCATTTTTCACTTTTTTTAAAGTCAGTCATGATTTTAATTTATTAATAATTTACTCCTTGGCTCAGGTAATTTGTTTAAAATTGAATAATATAAGCCACCAACATCCTTGCCCAGCCAATGTCTTTGCCCTTTTTTGTCTTTTCCTCTAATATATATTATTAATCTTGGCACCTCCAAACAAGTATTATAGCTAGAATTTTTCTTCTCCCTAAGCATGCATAATAGCCAGGCATGGTGGTGTGCACCTGTAATCCCAGCTACTCGGGAGACTGAAACGGGAGTCGCTTAAACCCAGGACTTCAAGGCCAGCCTGGGCAACATAGTGAGACCTTATCTCAAAAAAAGAAAAAAAAGCGTGCATGCTGTGTCCAATCCATACCAAGTGTTCAAGTGTTACTGGAGGCATTAAATGTTGTCATGAATTTTTACGGCATTATGTATTTCTTTACGTGCTTTCTAAAATTCTGGGTTACATTCTGTTTTTTCTGGATATTTAAATTTGGCTTATCTTTCAAGTTCCAACTCAAATGAATAATTTGATCAATACCTTCCTCACCTTGATGCCATAGCAGTGTTTTGAAGTGTTTGATCGTGTGTTTAAATGTCATTTGGATAGGGAAGATTATGCGTATGGATAACGGCAGGGAACTGCGTTGTGCACATCCGCATAAATGTTCAACAGACATTTCAATGTCGTCTCACTCAAGGCATCTACTTTTATCCCATCTTTCAATTCACATCCCAAATATGTTACGCTTACATTTCTGCTCTCAGTTAAATTTATTAATAATATCATCTACACGATCATCCTTCATCCCTTTGTGCACCCGGTCAAGCATCAATTCCTGGAAATTTTCAGTCACGTATCCCAAATCCATCCCCTTTCTGTTCACTGCTACATCTATCATAAATTGGATTCTGATATAGTTCACATGCAGTTAGCTCTAAATGCTCTCCGAGCCCCTAGACCTAAATCATCTCAAAATTCCCTTGCACAAGAGCATCAGACCTTAAGCATATATCTTACTGTTTTATGTCCACTTAAAAAAATTAAATGACTCACTAAAATATTTAGGATAAGCAGAAGATGAATTTACACAGTTCTCTATGGTGTTTAGCAAAATGCTGAGTGTTGCCTCTGGGGTCGAATTGCCTGGATTCTTAATCCATCTGCTCTTGTAATATTGTGCAAGACAATTGCTGTTCTAATATTTGGTTTCCCCATCTGTAAAACTGGTATAACAATAGAACTATCTCATAGAGTTGTTTTAAGGATTTAGTGAATGATCCATGTAAAGTGCTTAGAAGAATATTAACCACAAGAAGTCACAGAATAAATGTTAGCTCTTACCAGTTTCTGTCTTTGGTTAGGTAAACTTCTTGGCCATTCTACCTTTTACTTATCTTTAAAAGCTCAGATATGTATCACTTTCACAAAGACTAATATCATTTGTATTCACCTATCATAATACATGTAACATTACATTAAAAAAAATCTCATGAGCATTTGTCTTTACCATGAAAGGAGCAGGGAATAAGTTTACCTAATCTCTATGTCTCTCACACCCAGGATAGTGCTCTGTAAGTTGTGGCTTTTCATTTAGTGCCTCCTGAACAGCAAAATGATTCTATATTTCTCAGTTCTCAACAGCTTCAAGAGAAAAATAAAGCCTTGTAAGAGTCACAAACATTTTGAAGTTCTGTGCTCACATACTCTTCAGAAGTTTTGGCCTCTTTCAAGTCATTTTGAAATAGATGATATTACCTTTTGCTCTGAAAATTGTTCATTATGGATACGTTATGATACTGCCCACTTTCCTTTATCTATTTGCGCTATTATCTGGTGGCATTTTCAGTCACCACAATTGTCCAAACGGCAATATTGCTGCAGATAAATTATAGAATCCACACTGGATTTTGTAATGTTTAATACAGAGAGTACTGATATTTCCCCCAAAAGTGGTAATACTTGATCTCCTTGACTTTTCAAGGAAATGACACTGATAAGAGCTGACTGATATTCTTGCTGCCTTGACATACAGCTATAATTAGCTGTTCACTGATATCAACAGAGCTGAGCATGTATCAAAGCTTTCATGTTCCGTTTCTATTGAAGTCATTGCCAATACTATTGCTGATGCTTTGAACTCATCATGACAGGCAGGGATAGTCACCACTATACTATCAAGGAATGAGGATTGAATTCATGATGCCATAGACATTCCAGAAAGTTTCTTTCACTGTTGTATGTTTGTGTATGTATCCATGTGTGTGTCTAATTGCAACCTATATGTCATTATGAATCATTGGGGACTGGGAAGAATGTAAATGAGTGACTTGAAGCAATGATGTAAAATATTTGTGCCTTCTCCTAAAACCTGGCCCTCGTTTCTTGAGCCAAGCTGGAATTATTAATATTTACTTTCAGTCTCCACTGTTCTTTGTGCAAATACAGCACTGTTGACTCAATCATCCTTTTCACTCAGGTTTATTTTGTGTCTTAGGAAAATTAAATCTTTTGCTCAGATAAGAGGTATTAATAAATAATAGATTGCAGCCTGGGCACAGTGGCTTATGCCTGTAACCCCAGCACTTTAGGAGGTTGAGTCAGGAGGATGGCTAGTAACCAGGAGATCGAGGACTAGACTAGCCAACATAATGAGACCCTATCTCTCTCAAAACATTTTTTTAAAAATTAGCTGGGAATGTTGGTGTGGGAATGTTGTTGTAGTCCCAGCTACTCCAGAGGCTGAAGCAGGAGGATCACTCGAGACCAGGAGTGATCTCGAGCCTGTCACCCAGGCTGCAGTGAACTATGATCATTCCACTGCACTGCAGCCTGGGTGACAGAATGAGACCCTATCTCTACATAATATACCATAACTAAATAAAACTTGGATATAAAGCTCAATAATTAGCTATAAATAGACATATAGGAAATTAGCCATATGTTTATTGTGCAAATTCTAGGCACACAGTATGGTCTTTGTCAGTCAGTTTGTGGGAAACAAAGAAGTTGAGAACAGTATGTATTCTGAATTATCTTATGACATATTTGGGAAGAGAACAAATGTGTAACATGTTTATTTAATAATTTAGCAGTGACAATGATAAGTACTAAATGATGGAGGAAGTCAGTGGTACAGAATTTGAGAAGGGAAAGATTTCTGAAGAGCATATAAAAGTGATAGAAGGTAGTGTGATACGTTGCATTCACAAATTCCAGAAAAAGATGAAACATAATGAAGTTATATTGAGTCTACAAATTAATGCTCAGTGACCAAATGCATTGTCAAAAATAAGTTCCAATTATTATCAATCAGAAACATCTATGTGTTGCCTGAAGAGGGAAAAATCTCTCTACTTTCAAAGAAATATACATATTTCTAGTTAACAATCATATTACTCTAAATATTGGGAGAAAAAGGTCAGAGTAAATTAAAATTCCCAAATTGTTTTCTGGTATAACAATTTTCACACATATTCACATATACTTTAATATAAAGTGTTTCTAATTCATTCTAACCCCATGAGTTTTCATTTGCAAATAAATTTGAGTCCTTTCAGCCTTGACTTAAATTGTGGATAAAATTGCTTTGTGCAACATAGAATAAAAGGCCTTTAAAGGGTTTAGAACATTTCCAGATAGAAAATAATTCATGCAAAACATTGTGATGAGATAAGTACAAAGAATGCAAAACCATGTGGATTAATTTTCCCTTTAAATACAAATTGAATATGGAACTATGAGAAAACTCACTTGGAAGTATAGAAGTAGATCACAGATATGAAAAACTCTTTTCAAATATTGTCTACATATTGCTTTTAATAAGATAACGGAAATAAACTTACTTTAATATGTACTTTGTTTTAATGTCTTCTAGTCATAATAAAATGATCATTTTATGATATAAATAATGTGTTTCTTAAATTAAATATTTGGAATTTATTCTGAAAATCTGTAAATATTGTCTACAATTTGAATAATTATTTGCCACAAGCCTTGCTCATGTTTCAAGTATGTAAATGCAGAAGACTATGTTAAAATACAGTAGGTTAAACACATACAGGAAGCAATGTGCTAAGATGGGTCATTATTGGTAATAAAGTCATAGTGGAAGATCATCCCACCTTGCTCTGTTAACTGCTTCTTCTTTCATATTTCCCCATCACTTCCTTAAAATATGCCCCTTCCAATCAATATTAAATATATTCAAGTTTCTTTAACATCATGGACGATGCATCTCCACTAAGCAGTTATACTACTTAGTTTATTCAAGCCACTGTACTTTGTCTTCTCCCTTTCCTATCTCTCAAAAACAAATATCCTGAAAGAGTAAACTATAATTGTTATGTGCACTTTCTTCTTATTCCAATTCAACCTCACTTCTGCCCCATAATCTCCTCCTTAATTTAAGTTTACACAAATTTTCGATAACAAGTCTTTTATATAATTTGACTGACAAATGCATTAATATTATTTTACTGGACAATATTTTATTCTGAAGATATTCTCATAAGCACCTATCTTTATGTAATGGAATTCCCTAGCTTTTGATTCCTAACCTTCTTCCATATTCTACTATGCTTTCCATCACATTTTCATCCACCTTCACATCTTCAAAAATCACCTATATCAGCAGTCCCTGACCTTTTTGGCACCAGGGACTGGTTTCATGGAAGACAATTTTTCCACAGACCAGAAGGGGATGATTTTGGACAAATTCTCATAAGAAACATGCAATCTAGGTCCCTCACATTCAAAATTAACATGGGGTTTGCGCTCCTATGAGAATCTAATGCCACTGCTGATCTAACAGGAAGCGGAGCTCAGGCGGTGATGCGAGCAATGGGGAGCAGCTGTAAATCCAGATGAAGCTCTCCTCCTGTGGTGTGGCCTGGATCCTAACAGGCTACTGACTGGCACTTGTCCATGGCCTGAGCGTTGGGGACTGCAGATCTATATAATATGACTTGTAACTCAATGCTTTCTCAGTAGAATTTAATCTTGAGAATTTCCCACATCCAACTCATAATTAACATATACATTTTACATATCTCTAAGGATATCTTGAAATAAAAATTACTAAAACTGAATTTTGATCTCCACATCTAGAAAAGTAAGCATTTGATGCATGTATTATTGCCACCATTTCTACCCCAATACTTAGCAATTTATCTGACACATAATTTTTACTTAAAAGTTATTTGTTATAAAACTTTATTTTAAATCACAATTGGATATTATAGTTTTAATCAAATATCTATACTTGAATACATACAGTAGCCTAAAGAATTACCTTCAGTTTTAGGTAACTATGGCCAATTGTATGCGGTATACTTTGAATGATTTTAAATAAAATTTGAAGACATCTGATCAATGTGGGTTAATTGTTGCTATAGCAAAGTCTACAAAATGTTACATATAGTTAGTAAATTTTTAATCTCCCATGTATTTTCCTTAATTGGTTTGGTTTTGAGAGAAATGTTTTAATGCAAATGTTCCATATATAATCAACAGTACTTTCTTCTACTATTATTCAAAATAAACTTACGGACTGTAGACTGATTTTGATATTGGATCATTAAAGTTTATGGATAATGTACAGTATGGCATCCCTCTGAACACACAGTTGGCTAAAATATACCATAATATTAGACTTTTCTAAAGGCACATTTTAACATTTTATCAAGTCATTTAAAAAGAGAAAATGTATGGTAATGTAATTATAGCACATAATAAACCAAGTGTACTGGTTGCATGGTAATATTAATATAAAGAGGAATGAATGCAACATTTTAAACTAAACTTATCACATCAGTAATACTTGGACCTGTTCTTCCTATGGCTATAAACATCAGCTTTACCTGACTTTTGTTTAATTGATTCTATACAAGTTTTGAGAAAATATTCATATTTTATCATACAAATTAATGGTCCAAATGAATAAAATCAAGTGGCTTAAAATAATTTCTATGAAAATTTTTTGATTTTTTTTCTAAATTTATTATGTATGGCAGTTCTCCATAAGTTGTCAAAAAAACAAAGACAGCAGCAACTGAGAGCAGAAAAACACACACACACACTTATAATTTATCAACATAAGTTTGGAAAGTGTTGAGAAAGAAGAAAAGAATAGGAATAACATACTACACTGAAGTAGAAATAATATTAACTTGACATGTCAATCTTGTTAGAAAATGTATAAGAGAATAAGAGAATTTTTACGATCAACTGTGTAACAACTTTAATTCCTAGGATATGAGTGGAGAAAGAGGTGGGATAGGATAATATGTGCCCATTCCTACCTTTTCAGTGCTGAGAAAAGCATAAAGAAGTTTGACTCTAAAATTTTCAATAAGCTTAAATTGCACCACAGATAAAGAAGGAAGAAACCAATAATGGTCTATAAAATACATCATTGCAAAATTTCAATTGTGAACCTTACAAGGATTTGCACAATTTAGTTTTACTTTGATTTTTGTTTCTGAATTTACCATCAGACAAAGAGTTTGAATTTAACAGCGGGTTCCATTTAAGAGTTTCAGGATAACTAAGATACCCCTTTGAAATCTGATTTTATATTACCCTACAAATTTGTTTTTCATGGTCACTTATGTATGTTTATAATAGATTAGATTTACTTATGTAACTTCTAGTAGGACACCTGTGAAATTTATGCAATCTAAACTTTTTAATGACCTGTACATAGCAGTTTCCTTGGGAGCCACTTATAACACTTTCCCTTTTTGCCTTGAATTCTGAAATTATTTAATATTAAATAATTGTTTACTACTGATTATTAAATAATAATTTTAATTATTATAATTTAATATTAAATAATTTTCTGGCAATTTAGTTAACCAATTCAGAAAATTATTTTAAATGTCTTCCTTTAAAAAATAATATATAGTAGGTTTAGTTAAATTTTAATATGGACTATTTATCATACTATATTGTTTGAATTAGATAACTACAGTGTTGAGTACACTTCTGGTTAGACACTTTGTTTAAACCAAAACAAGGTGGAAGTAAATATGAAAGAACTAAAAAAGTGGACCTAGTATAGCTATGAATTTTTTTTACAAATATTGGTAAATATGTTAGTATGTCATTTGATCAGTTTTTACTATACATTTAATTATCAGGAATTGACTCTAAATTTCATTGCAATACCTATTCATTTAATCTTCACTCTGCCCATTTGAAAAGAGAATCAAACAAGCAAATAAACACAAAGAAGACCAAACTATACCAAAATTAATGAATAAAATATCTCCACCAGAAAACCTTTTCAGTTTGTCCACAAACATTATTCCCTCTTTCCTATCCCAAACACACAGAATGCTCTATTACGACATAAGTAATGATCAACTCAGGGGAAAAATAAAAGGAATAAATTCTTACCTTAGAAATAAAAATATATAGCCAATGTATAAAGAAGTTAATTTGATAAGTTATTGATTCAAAATTGATTAGAAGTTGCTGTGCACATAGAAGTTATATGTGAACATAGAGCAACAATCCAAAAGCTCCAGAGCTCCATTCAAATTTTCCCTATTTAATTGACTTTGATTTTTGAGAAAGTATTTTCATATTTTAGCATTTACATCTGTGCTGTTTTTTTCTCTCTCTCTCTTTCTCAACAGAGACACGTGTATATGTGTACATGAAATGCACATATGGAATATGATAAATACCAAAAAAATGGTAGCATTGCTTTGTATAATCAGATTATAATCAAGGACATTAAACAATCTATATATCTAATTGATAGCTATATAAAACAATTAAATTCTCCAGTCAACCAAGTTAATACTTTGTAAACACCACTGCTAAGAAAAGCTATATAAACATAACAAAATGTATCTTAAAATAGGACCTATACCAAAATCATTAAGGACAACACAACAAAGTGACTATAATCAAAAATAACTTAAGGTATACTTTAAAATACCTAGAAGAGTAGAACTGGAATGTTCCTAACACAAAGAAATGATATATGCCTGTGATGTTGGACACCCTAATTACCCTAATTTGATTAATTCACATTGTATACCTATATCAAAACATCACATGTACCCCATAAAGATATACAACTATTATGTACCTGTAATAATTAAAAAGAACAATAAATTAAAAAAACAGGACCTATACCAAAATCATTAAGGATAACTCTAGAAGATATTGGCAGTTTCGAATAGTCAACCTGGTTACGTAAAGACTGTTTTAAGTTCTCAAATCTCAAAATGTCTGCATGCTGATAAATGTAGAAGTCATCTTTATAACTAGCTAGACATGAATACAAATAGGTCAATGGGCACGTATACTCATGTCAGTGATATATTTAGTAGTGTTTGAAGATTTACTTTATATTCTTATTTTATTCACAAAAGTGGTTGGAAATATTTCCTAAAGACAAATAAATAATATTTTGGAACTCTTTTTCTTGTATCTAAACTAGACACTCAATCTCTCACCCAGTCATAGGATATAAATATTAATATAAATATTTATTGTGAAAAAATATAGGTTGAATATATTCTGTCTTAAGCTGTATTTTTTTGTATAATTTAAAAAGTAATTCCCTTCCCAAGGTTAAGGTATAATACACATTAATAAAGAAATACAGTTGTAACACAGAATTCTCTATATTCTTAATATTTTTAAAATGTACTTCTTTCTCACTAAGGCAAGTTCATTTCAATTGTGCACATAATTCTACCTCTAGATAACTCTTTAAAAGATACTGTAAATGATATATTTTGTGTGGAAAGCTTTTAAATTAGATTCTAAAAAGTAACTTCAAAAAGTAAATGATCTCTTTAAATACCCACAAGTGATTCTGATAATTTTTAATTATTTATCAACAATTTATATTCTCATGCCTGGTTTGAAAAAACAGATACTTGCTTTCCACCAAAGGAGAGATCTTTTCCAGTCATTAATTTCAAAACTTTAACCTGCTCAGCAATATTTTTTCAATAATACATTTTTTATATTAATCAATAAATAAACTATATCTCACTTCTTAAATAAATAATTTGTGCTATGGCTCTCAAATTTAAATTGTGCTCTCTGTTCCAGGTTTAATTATCTGATAATTTTCTGAATTTGAAGCATAATATTTTCCCATTGTTTTTCTGAGAGTAATCTTCTGTTGAGAGTCAAAAGAAAATATCCATACTGCAAAATATAATACAGAGCTGTTAAAAAGTTATCTCGATCCCCACTTTCAGCCCTTTGCATATTTTTCATAAATATGACCTCGGTGATCAGCCATGTGCTTAGAATTCTTGACACATTTTATGAATTTTCAAAGCTATATACATAAATATTTGATTTTCTTTCAGAAACTTTGACTTTCAAGATAATGTATATGTTTTAATACTTTCTAAAATTCATAAAAATAAAAGATATGGTGGAGGTTAAAATGATGTAAAGGTGGCCTTTAAACTCAATATATCTACAATTTTATGGCAGGTGAAACTAACATACTAAACACTACAGAGAATACTATTTGTTATATGAGGCAGTTTGGTACATTGAGTAATAAAAGAAAAATAGAAAATAAGAAATGGTGAAAATGAGAGCTAAGTAAAAACTGTTGACTAGTCTTCAAAGTGTGAAAGTTATTTCCATACATTGAAAAAAGAGAAGACATACTCCATAGGAGTAAGTGAATCAGCACACATGGACACAAAGGTGAGACCAGACGTTGCACGTGAAAGAACATAGGAAGATGAATCTTATTTTAGCAGACAGTTCATACTAGGAAATAACAGAAGAAAGGGTTATATAAATAAAGGGTGACAAGATTATAGTGAAAAGGACTTGAGATTCAGATAGAATAATCAAATTTGTTTTTGCAAGAAACAGAAATTTATTAAAAGAAAATGATTCTGACAATTCTTCATAAGGTGGACTCCATGGCAAAAAGCTGGAGTTTGCCATGTATTTGATTCCAATTTGGAATCAAAAGTTTAGTTTATTATATCTCAAACAAGAAGCCGTATAATTAATCAAAATATGTGCCTAAACTATCAACACAGTTTTGCCATATCAATGGTAGCTTGTTTATACCAGCAGTGAAGAAGTCTGGAGAGCAAGTGGGTATGAAATTGTGAAAGGCGTTTTCCACAGTTTGTCGAGAATTGAAGATTTTTCCTTGCAATAAGTGGTCCAAAGCCTGGAAGAAGTGGTAGTCAGTTGGTGTAAGGTCTGGTAAATTCAGTGGATGACAGAGTTTCCAAGTCCAGCCTCTGTAGTTTGAGCAGTGTTGTTTCTGTGGCATGTGGTCAAGCGTTGTCTTGCAAGAGGATTGGTCTGTCTCTATTGACCAGTCTCGGCTGCTTAATCTCAAGCATCCTCATCGTTTCATCCAATTGGTTGCAGTAGATGTCTGCTGTTAATCGACTGACCAGGTTTCATGAAGCTGCAGTAGGTAATACCAGCGCTGGACCACCAAACAGACACCATTAGCTTTTTTTGATGAATATTCAATTTTGGACTGTGTTTTGGCACCACAGCTTTACCCAACCATTGTGCTGAATGCTTGCTATTGTCAAAAAGAATCCATTTCTCATCACACATAACAATACAGTATAGAAATGTTCGCTTTTATGTCATAACTGCAAAGTAAGGCAAGCTTCAAGAAGATTTTTTTCTGATGCTAGTTTAATTTATGTGGTACCTATCTATCCATCTTCTTTGCCTTGTCAATTTGTTTCAAACGGTCCAATATTGTTGGAATAGTAACATCAAACCTTGCTGCTAATTCACGCGTAGGTTGACATGGATTCACTTCCACTACAGCTTTCAGCTCATCATTATCCACCTTGGTCTCAGGTCACCCATGTGGCTCATTTGCAAGATTAAAATCACCTGAATGGAACTTCTCAAACTATCGACATAATGTGTGTTCATTAGCCACATCCTTCCCAAACACTTCATTGATATTTCAAGCTGCTGCACTGCATTGTTTCCATGACGGAACTCATATTCGAAAATAACATGAATTTTTTACTTATCCATGGTTTCACAAAAACTGCTCTAAAAAAAATGTGAAAGATAATCACAAGCCAAATGGTGCATTTGAAAGAATGAGGATTTACCTTCACAATAAACAAGTGTCAAAGTGAAATGTCAGAGAGATCAACTGACAAACGTAGTACTTTAGGAAATCAGATATTTCATACTTAATAGCCTAATATTTCAATAATCTAGGTAATTGAAGAGCTTCTGCCTTAGAAAAGTGACAATAAATAGGTAGATAAAATAAATGTAAACACACAGTCACACTGCAATGCAAAAGATGCATGTTAGTGTGTGAGTGTGTGTGTGTTTGCACATGCTTTCATGGTGTGCCATTTGATTTCTAATTGAATAAAAGAGTAGAAAAGGGATACTAAAGAAGAGTAGTTTCCACATTTAATACCAGGTTTCTGGAAATATACTCATATCTAGAATAGAAGTAAACGAGTCTGAGATGATAGCTCCTATCTTGGAAGGGAGGCTTAAAAGTCAGTACTGTTTTACGTTGATTTTGAACTGACTACAAATTATTCATTGAACACTCCTTCCATAAACATGTTTAAAATTATTTTTCTCCAAACACATTTAATTATTAACACAACTCTACTGGATTGTCTGTTTTCAACTGAGTTTCATCTACCCTTTACTACATGATCCCTTGCATGACAGTGGAAAGCCTAAAAAATTCATCTCCTAGAATTACTGTCAAGCAGATGTCTACCTTAGATTCAGCCAATGTGAGGCAATAAAAAGAGATTTAGAAGTCAGAAGAAAAACAGAACTTCTGGTGCAGCTGCATTAAGATGCACAGGCATTTGGCAAACAAGATCTTGGCAGCAGCACCCAAGTGAATTCCTGTGAATCACCTGCTTTGAGGATTCAGGCAATTGATGCCATTGCAGGTGGCTTTCTCACATTCCTGAATTTTGAGATATCCGAGGCCAGTAGCAATTTCCCTGATGTACACAAATCCAACCTTTTAAAAGAGATGAAGGCATCTAATTTCCTGCATTGAATGTTTTCTTTCTCCTACCCAAAGTAAATGCTTAGAGTGCTTTAGGTTTTGGGAGTTGTTTTTATTTTTTTAAATTAATTATTATTTTATTTTACTTAATGCCTGTCTAACACACCATCTTTTTTAAAAAAAATTATATTATTATGGTAAGTACACTTGACAGGAGCTCCACCCTCAACACATCTTAGTATACAATACATTATTACTAACTATAGGTACAATGTTGTAAGCAGATCCCTAGAAATTATTCATCTTGGTTAACTGAAATATTATGCCCGTTGATTAGTAACTTCCCATTTCTCTCTCCCTCTAGTCCCTGGCTAGTACCATTACACTCTTTGATTCTATAAATTTGACTATTTTATATACCTCCTAACTGGCTTATTTCACACGACATAATATCTTCTGTGTTTATCCATTTTGTCATATGTTACAGAAAATCCTTTGTTTTAAGATTAAATAATATGCCACTGTATGTATATACCATATTTTCTTTCTTCATCCATCAGTAGACATTTAGGTTGTTTCTACATCTTGTCTATTATAAATAGTGCTGCAGTGAATATGGGAGTGTTACTATCTCTTTTAGATCCTTCATATGCTTTTAGATCTTTCAGATCCCAATGATTTTAGAAATATATCCAGAAGTGGGATTGTTGGATCATATGGTAGTTCTATTTTTAATTTTTTGGGCAATCTCCATAGTGTTTTCCATAGTAGCTCATCATTTTACATTACCATCAACAGTGTACAAGGGTTCACATTTATCCATATTCTGGCCAACATTTGTTATATTTTACATTTTTTATTATAGCCATCCTGAAAGGTGTGAGGTGATATGTAATTGTGGTTTTGATTTGTACTTCCCTGATGATTAGTGATGTTAACATTTTTTCATGTACTTGTTGGTCATTTTTATGTCTTCTTTAAAGAAATGTATATTTAAGTCTTTAGCTTATTTTTTAATCAAGTTATCAGGATTTTGTTTTGTTTTGTTTTGTTTGCTATTGGGTTGTAGGAGTATCTTATATATTTTGGAAATTAATCCCTTATAAAATATATGGTTTATAAATATTTTTTACCAATCTGTAGGTTGCCTTTTCATTCTGTTGATTGTTTCCTTTGCTGTGCAAAACCTTTTTAGTTTGACATAGTCACATTTGTTTATCTGTGGTTTTGTTGCCTGTGCCAGTGGTGACATTTCTATAAAACCAAACTTAACTAAACAGATGAAATACTTGTACACTGAAAACTATAAAACTTTGATGGAAAAATTAAAGGATATACACATAAATGGAAAGATATTCCATATTCATGGATTGGAAGACTTAATATTGTTAAAATGCCCATATTACCAAAGCAATCTACAGTTCCAATGCAATCCCTAACCAAATCTCAATGGCATGTTTTTTTACAGAAATAGTTAAAGGAATCCTAAAATTCATATGAAACCACAAAATAGCACAACAGCAAAATAATTCTTGAGAAAGAAGCACAAAAATGGAAGCATCACAATATAATTATATGATATATGTATTTTATATATGATAATATATTTCAAATTATTTTACAAAGCTATAATAATTTTTTAAAAAGCTTTTACTGTGTACTAGCCCTAATGGACCAAAGGCCAAGTGCCAAAAACTAGGGACAACCATATGCCCCAGGGCCTGCCAAAATTATCCAAATTAGCCAATCTGCAGGGAGCCCAGGAAGCCTAGCTACCTTTACCCTGTTTGTCATACATAAATTTCTCCCTATGGCTTCAGCCTTCTGTCACCCTTTATGTAGTTCAACCCTGTGTGTGACCCTGCCAGGTAGCCTTTTACTTTGGAGCAGTAAATAACGAAAAAGTCTGCCTTTCATCTATCCGAGTGTCATTTTGTTGCGACCTTTTGGCAAAAGAATCTTTAAATCTTATAAACAAGGGGAGCACAACTTTATACAATCAACTGGAGAGAGTGAGCAGCACATTCTGATTTACCAAACAAAATTTTAGTCCCACAGATTAAGAGGATAACAGGGATGAGGTAGAACTTCATGATAACACAATATGCACTCCTCTTTAAAAAATACTGCTTCAGAGACAAAAGAGGGCAAGATATGATTAGATATCTATATAATATTGATTATTTCAAAGGAAAATGGAATATGGGATATGAAATGCAGTGGCTATTGACTATGTTAACAAGAAATTTTTACCCATACATAGTGATCAGGAGACATCTTTCCTGATTGCTCTAATAGAAATAATTGACTAGAGACTTTATTATAAATTCTCAAGGTAATCTCAGAATCAGCAGGTGTGGGAATTCTGTTTCAGCAAAGACCAATTCAAACTTTGGTGTGGAGATGACATCTTGATACTCTGAAATTCTACTTGATAATTTATTTTTCTGAACAACATCTTATCCACAGATAATACAATCTCCTGCACTGGAATTAATAATATTCTTGCACACTTAAATTTGGACCTTGGCTCTTCCCCTAATTCATGGGTTCCCTTATACCCTTTCCAAGTTTTCAAAGATTTTGGTGTGTAAGGACATTAGAATAGCTTATTAATTTCCCATTTCTGGTCACATGTGCAATGATCTGCTACAGAAATTAGTTTGGTTGTTTTTGTTTTTAATAGACTATTGAGTTTGACAATCATTTTACTTTAATTTAGGCAATAAAATACAAACAAACACACTTGTCACTGCTCTACCATTGATGGCTGATTTTTAACATTTTTTGCTTTTTTCTCATCCAGCCAAGTATGTTTTCCCTTAATTGTTTTTCAAGTATTAATATTAGTCTAATCACTCACTTTGTATCTTCTCACTATATAACAACTGTTACATGTTCTTTACCTGCATAAAAATGATTTTATACAAAATTATAAATGAGCTTTTGGTCTATCATTTGAAGTTTTCCCTGACTTTAGAGTACATTTTTGAGATTGTAAATTGGCTGAAATCACCATGAAATAGAAAAATATGTTTATTTAGGTAGATATTTCCCATTTTCAATTTCACACAAGTGGTGACTTCCAAAAAGAAATGCATTGTTTATATGTTCTTCATCTGCCTTAGAAATGCAGCCACCTACCCCCAAAAACAGACAAACAACAATAGCAATGAAAAACAACAGTAACAGTCATCCTCATATTGAGGGCAAAATAATCCATTCACTGATGCACAGGTGATTATTGTTGAAGCAGCAGGCTCTGAAGACTTGCCAGACCAGGCTTCTACAAGAGTATCTTCTTTACAGAATGGAGACTACATACTAAAAATTCTACAACTCTGCAACTTTAGCTGACTGGGGAGGTCTCTTTGCTGCCCAGCCCTGCCTTTGTGCATAGTGAAACCTCAAGCACATTGGAGTGATTTCTCTTATTTCCCATCCCATTTTGAATGTCAATTTGATTTTTTTTTATCATTATTGATCAAGTATTCTCCTGGAAGGCATACTCCTTTCATCCATATTGTCCACCTTTCACTTTAATTTCATTAATATATTTATAATTATTTTAAAATCCATTTTCTTCCACCCCAATATCTGGGATGCCAGTCTTCTTCTTTTGACTCTTTGATTATTGTCAACATCTTACATTTTAGATGTATCCTAAATGTTATTTCATTTTATATAAAGAAGCTTTGAGAATGTTGATGATGTAAATGTCACACAGAGAGGGTTAACTGCATCATAATTTGAAGAGCTAAACTAAAATTTTTAATCCAATCAGTAAATAAACTAACTAGTTTATCTACTAGTTAGTTTAGTACTGAGTGGAGAAGGTTGAAATAAACTTTCAACAGCAACAACAACAAAACAGAATAATAAAGTATAAGAGAATTATCTGTAAAAATCTAAGGAAACAAATTTCAATATAAAGATGAAGTGAAGAATTTCCTAGGGAAACACATTTATCAGAATGGACCCCATTCAACATAGATTAACAAAGTGATTTCAATAGAAAAATTAGAAAAAGTTATCAATAAATTTCCCCACAAGAGCATCTATGTATTAGTTGAATATTGAAAAATGCTTTCTAACTATATCTATAAAACCAGTGCAATAAAAATAAATATTTATAAATTAGACTACAAGGAAGTCATAAACAGAACAAAAGGTATAAGGGAGTTAAAAATATAATAAACTATTGAGAAAATATTTGTATCATATATTACATAAAAATAAATAGTATACCCTATTTTTTAAAACTCTCTTAGAAGTTTGAGGGAAAAGACAGAAAAAATGTGTAAAAGACAAGAATTGATAATTCACCAGAAAAAAAAGTAGGGGAATAAAGGTGTGTGTGTATGTGTGTTAAAAATGTATGCACTACCACAACATGGATGACCCTCAAAAACATTATGCTAAAGTGAAAAAAGTCAGATCATATATTTTATAATTCCATTTATATAAAGTGTTCTAAAAAGGCAAATCTATACCGACAGACAGTAGTCACCTCGGGCTGTGAGAACAAATGGAATTAACTGTAAGCATGTGTTAGGGATCTTATTGGAGTGATGCAATTATTCTAAAACTGGATTATAGTGATGAGTGTACAGGTTCGTAAATTTACGAAAAATTAGTGAACTATACACTTAAAGTAGGTGATTTTATGGCATGTAAATTACACCTCAATGAAGTTGTTCTTAGAGAAGTAACTGACAATGTCTGTCCTCCCATCTTCACAAAAAGGTGAGCTTTTTATTTTTTTAAAGGCAGTTTTCAAGTAGCATTTATTAAGAGCAGGTAAAGAGGATCCAGAACTTGCTAGATTGAAAAATAAAAATATTTCTCACTCTCACCTCAAGCTTTTCACACAGTAAAGGGTTTTCAAAGTAAGAAAAGATCTCATGGTAAATGTCAGATCTATGCTATACCTATGGGCCATTTTGTTAAGGATTCTGATTTCTCAGTGGGCTCTCCAGTCATACCAGGGGGGTTACAGAACTCTTTATGGTGTGACTGCCCAGAAGATTGCCATGATCAAAGGGGTAGAGGTAACATCTACAGAGAAGAGAGTCTCAAAAGTAATCACGGGGATGATTTTTGCCACAAGGTATGGAATAAAATAATAAGAATATCTACAAAGTTTTTGAAACTGCTCGTACTGGCTAAGGTGGCACCAACCTGGACAAAAGGGCCTTAAACATTTTATAGGGTAAGATGGTCTTTGCTCCCTCTCCCAGCTTTCTACTGGTAAGAAGTAGGCTGACTATGATTTATAATGGTGTATTAAAGTCACCAGTTTTCACTTTTCCCTGCAAGCATATTTGCCTTGTAACTCTTCAGTGCCCTTCCATTCTGACTTTGGTCTTTGGTCTTATGACTTGTTTTGGCAGATGAATTATTGGCTAGTTATGATGCAAGCACAAGCTTTAGAAAAGGCCTTCCACACTTCTGTATGTGCTCTTACCTTCTGCCATTGCTATGAGATGGTCATTCTCAAGACAGGCCCGTGGTTCCTGAAAGGGAGAAGAGAACGACATAGAAGAGTTGAACTACCCCAGCTGTGCACCAGCCTAGATCATTTGTCAGCTAGCCAATTCCTAGGTTTGAGCAAATCCATACAAAAGCAGCAGAGGCACTTAGCTGAGCTCCCTAGATATGTTTGTAATATATGCTTATTTTCTTAAGCAACTGAGATGTTAATGCTATTTTTAAATGAATCATCAACATCATCATATATTTATGAATAGAGCCACATCATTCTTATATCAAATCATACTATGTTATTTGAAAAGCTGTTAGCTGATAATGTCATTATTTCATATCTGAGTATATATAAATAGTTCAATTCTGAACTACTCTGTGCTTTATTTCATTTTAATTACCTTGCACCATATATTGACTTTTTGGAAGAACTAAGATTTTAAAGGACTGCTAGTTTTTAGATAGTTTGTATCTGCCAGTTAAGAGTACAAAGTAATGAATTTTAAATAGAAAAAGTTACCCAAGCATGAAACTATTTAGCAAAATGTTTATATAACCATAGATATTTTTGTTTCTTATGAAAGGTCATCTGAGGATAAATATGACATTTAAAAAAGTGTGACTACGGTAAAATAAAATCGATTTTAAGCCATTTATCATAGAATAATAAAAGTCCATGTTTATACCCATTCTTATTATCAGTTAATTTAGTTATATCTATGTAATTATTAGTTCTGAATATAATCTTTTATTTTCAGGCAATTAACATTTTTCTGCTTACTCGTGAATGAGATATGACCTTTACTTTTTTTCAATTTTATATTAAATTGTATTATCTTAGTGAAAATTCTAAGGTCTATCTTTAGGCTATAAAACATATTTTCTGTGTTTGCATTTAATTAATTAATATTGCTATGAGTTTTTATTCTGCCTTTCACATTACATTAGAGCATAAATCCATGACGTATTTATCACATACTTACTATTGACAAATCCCCTCATTAAAAATATGAACAATAAAGAATATATTTTCTGCCATCATACCCTTACAATTTCTGAAGCTGATTCTTATTGTACCATGGGAAGTCCCAAGGTTCTTTTCCTTCCATACCCATTTCTTCCCAGGCGCACTGATGCAGGCTACATCAACAATTCTGCTATCAGGAATGTCCAAGTGAGAAGCAGACATCAGCTTCTATGTTCACAAAAGCCTGCTCAGACTTAAAGGGCCTCCTGTCAAATTCTCTTAAGAACTCCTTCTCAGAGTGAGAGAGTTCTGGAATGGTTAGTTTCTGTAGCTGACCACACAGGAGGCAGCAGGAACACTGGTACCTCTTCTTCAGACATGGCAAATCTTTGCTAGTGTTTTTCTTGTGCAGCTCTTAGGTGTCGCACACAACATCCCAAGAAAATGACAGCTCTGAGGCCAACAATTCTCTCTCTCTCATCCTCCCCCTAAGCTTTCTACTGATATAGATAGAAGAGGAAAATAGGCTTGGTGTTCAGGTCATAACATAAGATAAATTTACTAATAAAACTTGGGCGAAGTGTCTGGTCCCAGTAGTCTGAGGCTCCCTTTAGGACGGGAGGTATGTCTTCTGTCCTCAGCATTGTATCCTAGTTGCCAAGGCAACAAGAAATTCATTCACCATTCATGGTTATGTAAAAAATTGAAATTTATGCCATGTTTATTTTAAAAATAAGATGGATTCTGATATTCAGTTATTATTTGTTTCTTTTCATTTTCTAAATACAAGCTAAGAGATTCAACTAAAAAGAAATAGGATAAAGTCAGGTGTTATGGTGAAGTAATATAAAAGCCAGCATATTAGTTTTCTATGGCATATTAATTTCTGTTTCTAAATTACTACAAATTTAGTTGTTTAAAACAAAGCAAATATATTATCTTACAGGTCTATAGGTTAGAAATCTAACACAGGTCTCACTGGACTAAAATCAAGGAGTAGGCAGAGCTGCATTCCTTTCTGAAGGTTCTGTGGGATAATTCATTTCTTTGTCCTTTCCGGCTCCTTGAAGCCACTCACATTGTTTTTGGCTCCTGGCCCCCAGCTCCCTTCCATTATCATCAAAGCCAGTAATTAATAAATTAATAAATCTCACTGATTTCCTTCCATAGTGACAACTCCCTCTGACCTCCACAGGAAACAGTTCTCTGGTCGTAAGGATTCATGTGATTAGGCTGGGCCCACCAAGGTAATCTAGGAAAATCTCCTCAATCAGGTCTCAAGGATCTGAACCTTAGTCACATTTACTGAACTCCCTTTTGTCATGTAGGGAAACATATTCACAGGTTCCAGGAGTTAGGACATTGGCATTTTAGGGGGCCGTTATTCTGCCTACCACAGACAGTTAAAGGAAGCACTGGTTTTCGACTGGGAGTATCAAAATGCACTACAGAGCTTGTTAAAAATACAGTATATCAAGGGGCAGGCTCTTTCCCAGACCTACTGACTTAGCATCTTCAGCGGTGAGTCCTTACATACTCATTTTAAATATTTCTGAGGTTATGGTAATTCATGAGCATGAGTACAAAAAATATTATGTTTAAATAAAGACAATATTTTTAAGAGAAGGCAGATAATAAATATATCACATTATCTCACTCAAAATATTTTTTCACTCTAATTTAAATTGCTACAGAAAAATCATATGATGTGGAGAGAGATATATATATCCCTAGACTTAACATATGTGCATGGATCTTAAAATATAAATGCAATACTTCTTGCAAAAATACAAATTTATCACATGTTTAAAGATGTGCGTATTTAGCAAGAACTGTTCTGGCAGTCTAAAAGAAATTTGGACTTAAAGGTTAGTTGACAGATACAAAAGTACAGCTGGATAGGAGGGATCAGTTCTAGAGTTCTATAGCACTATAGGCTGCTATAATTAATGAAAATTTATTATATATTTTCAAATAGCTAGAATATTGGATTTTGTAGGTCCCCAACACAAATAAATGATAAATATTTGAAGTGATGGATGTGCTAATTACCCTGATTTGATCATTACACATTGCATACGGGCAATATTGCACTGTACCAGATAAATATGTAAAATTATTAAGTGTCAATTAAAAATAAGTCAGCAGGACAGCTGACTAGAGGAAGCAGATGTATGCCTCATCTCCAGAGAACAACCAGAATATCCATAAAAAACCCATATTTTGAATAGATCATCAGAGGGAGAAAGAGTAAAGACAGCAGACGACAGGGGACATTGAGGGTGAAGTTAGAAGACAGACTTCCTGAGTGAGTTTTTTGAGTGCCTTGAGCAGTCCCCTGACCAGGACCCAGTGCAGGGATAAGCAGGAGACCTTTGGGGCCCCATCCTCCTGCCTGGAACCTTTCCCGTTTTGGCTGGAGAAGCACTCCTTGACACCCACAGATCCCAGATCCCAAAGTCCTGTGGGGAACTCGGATGGAGTTTTTACAGGCTTCCAAAGCCGGATACCAATGTCCAGAGGTAATTGGGAGCCTTTTCCCCAATCCTCTGGGCCCCACCCAGAAGCTGCTACTGCCTGGCTATCAGACCAGAGAGAAAGACGGGAACCCATATGCACCCCCAGGTAGATTTTCCCTGCCATTCCTGTGGGCCACGACAGAACTGAAGGGTTTTTGGACAAGGAGCTAGATGCCTGCTGGCCTTTTCATGGTGTTGCTAGCCTGGTTTCTCCCATGGAGAATGGCATCCTTCCCCTCCTCCCCTACTGAACTGCAGTGAAACTCCAAGAGACTATCTTGAATTACCTCTAGGTTGCCAGGGACTAGCCTGCCTTTCTGTGTCAGGGTTGTTGCTCGCACTCGAGAGGCCTAGGAACAGGTCTGTGGGCCTGTTCCCATACTCTAAGGACTCGATCACATTGTTCAGGGGCATGGAGGGGAGATTTGTGAACTGATTTCAAGTGGGGAGGAAGCCCACATGGACAGAACTGAGAGGAGAGGGCCTTTGTGCTGCAGCATAGACATGGGACACCCTTACCCCCTCAGAAGCAGCAGCTATTTTCTCTGTCCTGGCAGTGGACAATCACTTTCTGGTCATGCTGTGCTGATGGAGCTCAATTGCCCTCTAACTGGGCTGGCTGGTTTGGACAGAGCTAGAGGGAGACGGGAACCCGGGAAATCTCCTACACCCCAGGGTGGAGTTTCCCCACCACAGCTATGTGCCAGTTTGGAACTGAGGAGTTTGAACCAGGAACTCCACACCTGTTCGCATTTTCCCTGGAGCGGTCTGCCTGGCTGCTTCCACAAAGAGTGGTGTCCTTCCCCCTCTCCTTCCCCACCGCTGGTGAACTGTGGTGAAATTCCAAGCACTGGCTTGAGTTTCCTCCAAGCAGCTGGGGACAAGCCTGTTTCTCCTAGTCAGGGTAGCAAATGGAGTCAGGGGTCTAGGAATGGGTCTGTGGACCTGTTCCCATATTCCCAAGACTCAATTGCATTATCATTTGGGGATGTGGAGGGGAATTTGTAAACTGATCTCAAGTGGGGAGGGAGCCCATGTGGACAGAATTGAGAGGAAAGTGAGATGTGCATCTGTGCTATGGTGAAGACGTGGGACACCTCCTAGAAATGGTAGCTGTGTTCGCTCTCCTGGCTGTGGAGGCTCACAGTCAGGTCCCACTGTGATGCCTGAGCACAGGTGCCTACAGTCTGGCCTAGCTGCCTTGGCCAGAAGTGGGGGTAGGGGAAAAACATGAACCCCACTTCTGTCTGCTACACTGTGGATTCTAGACTGCTTCACTTCCTTGAGCAGGTTCTTTAGGGTAGTGGAGGCATCTCCACATACCCTCAGTATTTGCCCAGTGGCCTGGGAACTTAGGCCCCTGTTGGGACAGTGCTTGCACCAGCCTCTGGGGAACCTAGATGCAGACTTACCTGACCCAATTCTGTCTTGTTCTTCCCCCCACATCAGGCTTGGTGGTGGCAAATCACAAGAAGGAACCTCCTGGGAGTTCAAGGGCCCAGCTCAGTGCATAGGACATCTGACTGATCACTTCTGGTACACTAGGGTTTATCTCCCACAAACAACATCACATCTAGCTCTCTCTTGCCAGCACAACCTACTGACAGGGAGGCCAATGTGTACAGCCCATTTTATCATTTGCTGATTCAATTGTTCAGGGCTTGGCCAACTCATAACTGCAAAAGCCACCTATGGGTCTAGAGACAAAACTGGATATCCAAACACAATTCTGGATTTTAGAACTACCCAGGACTGGGTAAATGGGCAAGATTTCAGAGACCTCCAGCTCTCCTTCTCATCAAGACACAAGGAACCAGACCACATATATAGTACAGTACCATTATAGCTTACAAATAATTAGGATTAAAGACCACATTAAGCTATCTATTAGTAAGGAATTTATTTGGAGTATTGGCTATATCAAAGTACCCACAAGCAAAGCCAAAGGTCCTTACCTAATATATGCTACAGTCAAACCCTTAAGGGGGGAGCAAAGTGCCATCTAAACAAAAGCAAAATAGAAAACAAGAAGTGTCAGCTTCTTCAAAAGTGAAGGAATCAATGCAAGAATTTTGGCAGTATGAAAAAACAGAATGTAAAAATGTCCCCAGACAGTCACACTAGCCCTCCAGCAAGGGATTTCAACAAAAAGGAAATTACTGAAATGTTAGAAAGTGAATTCAAAATATGGATTGCAAGTAAGCTTCACAGAATTCAACAGAAAGTTGTAAACTAACACAAAGAATCCCCCAAAAATTAAGGATATGAATTTAAACATTCAGTAAAGAGATAGATACTTAAAATAAAAACATAATGGAACTTCTGGAATTGAAAGAATCATTTAGGGAAGTACAAAATACAGTGCAAAGTTTTAATAAGAGACTTGACCAAACAGAAGAAAAAATTTCAGAGCTTGAAGACAGGAATTTGAATTAACCCAGTAAATCAAAAATGAAGAGAAAGGATTTTTAAAAATGAGCAAAGTGTTCAAGAAATATGGGATTGTGTAAATTTCCCAAACATAAGAATTATAGGTATCCTTAAAAGAGAAGAAGAAAAAGCAAAAAAGCATGGAAAACCTATTGGAGGGAATAATGGAAGAAAACTTCCCTGATCTTGTTAGAGATTTAAATCCCCAGATAAAAGGAGGTAATCAAACTCCCAGAATATTCATTGGAAAGAAGACATCTCCAAGGCACATAGTTATCAAACTGGTCAAAGTCAAAGTGAAGGAAAAAAATCCTACAAGCTGCAAGATGAAAGCATCAACTAACTTACAAAAGAAAACCCATTAGACTAACACCAGACTTCTCAGCAGAAAACTTTACAAGCCAGAAGGGTATGGGGTTCTATTTTTAGTCTTCTTAAACAGAATAACTGTAAGCCAGAATTTTGTATCCTGCAAAACTAAGTTACATAAATGAAGGAGAAACAGTCTTTCCCAGACAAGCAAACAATAAAGGAATTTGTCACCATTAGACCTGCCCTACAATAACTGCTTAAAAGTGCTCTATACATGGAACAGAACATTTAATACCTATCTGTGTAAAAACACATGAAAATAAAAACTCACAGCTCTTATAAAGCAGTAACACAGGGAGAAAACAATGCAAGTAGGTAACAACATGATGACTGGAACAGTAACTCACACATCAATATTAATATTGAATGTAAACAGTCTAAATGCCCCACATAAAAGATATAGATTAATGGAATGGATAAAAAAACACAACTCAAATATCTGCTGTCTTCAAGAAACCCACTTAACTCCTAAATATTATCATAGCCACAAGGTAAATTGGTAAAAGAAAGTACTGCACTCAAATGGAAACCAAAAGTAAGCAGGAGTAGCTATTCATATATCTGATAAAGTAGACTTTAAATCAACCATAGTAGAAAAAGACAAAGATGGTCATTATATAATGATAAAGGGAAGGATTCAACAAGAAGATAGAGTAATCATAAATAAATATATACCTAATATAGGCACTCCCAGATTCATAAAACAAAGAAAAAAATAAACAACAATATAATAGTCAGGGACTTCAAGACTCGACTGACAGAACTAGGCAGATCATCAAGACAAAAGATCAACAAAGAAACATTGGACTTAAATGGGACTCTAGAACAAATAGACCTAATAGACATTTACAGAACATTCTACACCAAGACTACAGAATATACATTCTTCTCATCAGCACACGGGACATTTGTCAAGAAAGATTATATGTTAGGCTTCAAAAGAAGTCTCAATAAATTTTAAAAAATCAAAATCATACCATGTATCTTCTCAGACTATAATGGAATAAAACTGGAAATCAATTCAAAAAGGAACTGTCAAAACTACCTGGAAATTGAACAACCTACTGCTTATGATCCTAAGGTCAATGGCAAAATCAAGATGAAAACCAAAAAAATTTTTGAATTGAATGACAATGGCAACACCAGCCATGAAAACCTCAGGGATACAGAAAAAGCAATGCTATGAGGGAAGTTTATAGCATTAATTGCCTACATCAAAAAGATAGAAAGATCACAAATTAACAACCTAATGTCACAGCTCAAGACACTAGAAAAAGAACAAACCAAACCCAAAGCCAGCAGAAGAAAAGAAGTAACAAAGATCAGAACTAAACAAAATCAAAACCATTAAAAACAATTGATCTCATGGATCTCATGGAGGCAGAGAGTATAATCACGGTTATCAGAGGCTGTGAAGGGTAACAGGGAGGGGGGATAAAGTGGGGGTGGTTAATGAGTACAAAAATATAGTTAGATAGTTAGATACAATGAATAATATTTGTTAGCACAATGAAGTGACTATAATCAACAATAGTTAGGCTATACTTTAAAATAACTAAAAGAGTGGAATTGGAATGTTCCTAACACAAAGAAATATTAAATGCCTGAGGTTGCTGGATACCCCAATTACCCTGATTAGATTAATTTACATTGTATGCCTGTATCCTGACATCACATGTACCCTATAAAGATATACAAGTATTATGTACCCCTAATAATCTTTTAAAAAATACAAAACATCAATGAAACAAAAAGTTGGTTCTTTGAAAAGATAAAGAAAATGATGGGCCTGTAGCTAGATTAACCAGAAATAGAAGAGAAAGGATTTAAATAAGCTCAATCAAAAATAAAACAAAGGAAACATTACAACTCATACCACAGAAACCACCATGCACACAAACTACAAAATATACAGGAACTGGATAAATTTATGGAGACACACAACCTCCCAGAGTTTATTCAGGAGGAAACAGAAATCCTTAACAGACCAGTAATAAGTAGTGAGGTTGAAACAGTGATAAAATATCTCTACCCTTAAAGAAACCAACACAGGACCAGATCAATTCACAGCCAAATTCTACCACACCTACAAAGAAGAATTGCCACCTATCCTACTGAAACTGTTTACCAACATTGAGAAGGAAGGAATCCTCCCTAGCTCATTCTACAAAGCCAGAATTACCCTGATACCAAAGCCAGGAAAGGCCACAACAACAACAAAACAAACTTCAGACTATTTTCCCTTTTGAACACAGGTGCAAAAAACCTCAACAAAATACTAGCAAACCAAATCCAACAGCACATCAAAAAGATAATTCACTGTGATCAAGTGGGTTTCATCCCTGGGATGCAAGGATGATTCAACATATGTAAATAAATAAATATGATCAACCACATAAACAGAATTAATAAAAATAAAAACCATATAATCATCTCAATATGCAGAAAAAGCATTTAATAATGTCTAGCATCCCTTCATAATAAAACCCCTCAACAAACCAGACATAGAAGGAATATACCACAAAATAACAAAAGCCTTATATGATGAACCCACTGCCAACATCATACTGAATGGGGAAAAGTTGCAAGCAGTCCCCCAAGAACTGGAAAAATTCAAAGATGCCTTCTTTCACCACTCTTATTCAACGTAGTCCTGGAACTTCTAGCCAGAGGAATCAGGCAAGAGAAAGATATAAAAGGCACACAAATCAGAAAAGTGGGGGTCAAACTATCCCTGTTTATCATTGATTTGATCTTATACCTAGAAAACCCTAAACACTCTTCCAAAAGATTCCTAGAATTGACAAGTAAATTCAGTAAATTCTCAGGCTATGACATTAATGTACACAAATCAGTAGCATTTCTAAACACTAATAACAGTCAACTTGAGAGTCAAATCAAGAACTCAATACCATTTACATTACCTGCAAAGAAAATAAAATACCTAGAAATATACTTAACCAAGAAGGCAAAAGATCTCTACAAGGAGAACTACAAAACACTGATGAAAGAAATCATAGGTGACACAACCAAATGGAAAAATATCCCATACTCACGGACTGAAAGAATCAATATTGTTAAAATGTCCATATAGCCAAAAGTGATTCACAGATTCAAGTCAATTCCCATCAAAATGCCAATGTCATTTTTCACAGAATTAGAAAAAAAACATTCTAAATTTGATGTAGAATCAAAAAAGAGCCTGAATATCCAAAGAACTCCTAAGCATAAAAAAAATCTGGAGGCATCACTTTACCTGATTTCAAATCATGCTACAAGGTTATAATAACCAAAACAGCATGGTACTGGCAAAAAAAGTGAACACATATATCAATGGAACACAATAGAGAATCCAGAAACAAAACCATATACTTACAACCAACTGGTCTTCAACAAAGCAGACAGAAACATACACTGGGAAATGGATGCCCTATTCAATAGATGGTGCTGGGGAAATCGGACAGTTACTTGTAGAATAATGAAAATGGAACCCTATTTCTCACCATATACAAAAATTAACTCAAGATGGGTTAAATGTAAAACCTGAAACCATAAACATTCTACAAGAAAATCTAGGAAAAACTCTTCTGGATATTGGCCTAGGCAAAAAATTTATGACTAAGACCTCAAAAGCAAGTATAGCAACAACAAAAATAAATAATTGGGACATAATTAAACTAAACAGTTTCTGCACAGCAAAGGAAATAATCAACAGAGTAAACAGACAGCCTACAAAATGGGAGAAAACACTTTCAAATTGTCCTACAAAGGACTAATATCCAGAATCTATAAGGAACTCAAACAAATCAGCAAGAAAAAAACAAATAACCCCATTATAATGTGGGCAAAAGAAATGAACTTATTTTTTTCAAAAGAGGATATACAGATGGCTAACAAACATATGAACAAATCTCCAACATCTGGAAATACAATTTAAAAACGACAATGAGATACTACCTTACCCCTGTCAGAATGGCCATTATTAAAAAGTCAAAAATCATTACATATTGGTATGGATGTGGTGGAAAGGGAACACTTATACACTGTTGGTGAAAATCTAAACTAGTATAATTTCTATGGAAAACAGCATGGAGATTCCTCAAAGGACTAAAAGTAGATGTACCATTCCATCCTGCAATCCCCATACTGGGGATCTACCCAAAGAAAAATAAGTCATTATATCAAAAAGACACCTGTATGCAAATGTTTATTGCAACTCAATTCACAATTGCAAAAATATGGAACCCACCTGCCTATCAACTGATGAGTGCATAATAAAAATATGGTGTGTACAGATATGTACCCGTGCACGTGTGTGCACGCAAACACACACACACACACCCTGGAGTACTACTCAGCCATAAAAAGGAATAAAATAATGTCTTTTGCAGCAACTTGGATAGAACTGGATACCATTATACTAAGTGAAGTATCACAGACAATGGAAAAGCAAATACCACATGTTCTTGCTTGTAAGTGGGAGCTAAATGATGGGTATATATGGTCTTACATAGTGGGATAATGGATATTGGGGGGTCGTGGGAGGTGGGTGAGGGACCAAAAATTACCTGTTGGGTACAATGTACATTATTCTGGTGATGGGTACAATAAAAACCCTAACTTCACCATTATATCATTCATCCATGCAATAAAAATCACTTGTACCCTCTAAATCTATGAAATAAAATAATAATAATAAAAGCAAAAATTAGATATAGTCATCAATAAAAAGAAATGAACTATCACTACACACTAAAAAATAAGAAAAAGCTTTGTATTTTCCTGTGAATATAGATGAAACGTTAACATCATACACTTCTAGACATCATTTCAGTGAGATTATGTACATAAGAACTTCTGTTTTTCATTGAAATATCAAGGAGAGATTGGATTTGAAGAAACCCATGGTTAAAATTGATAAATGTGACAGGGGGAATGTTATAAAGTCTTTTCCACTTTTATGCCATATAGATGGATTTTTGAGACCTTATGGAGAGAGATGTTATAGGCAGAAGATAAGAATTTGAGGGACAATAGCAGGAAATCCTCTCTTTGGGAAAATGGCTGTGTTTAAATCTTAGCTTCAAAACTACTAACTTTGGAACACCAAATACCTTACATAACCTCAGTTAGTGCCTTACTTTTTGCATCTGTAAATGGGTTAATAATACTTATTGAAATGCAAGCTGCTAGCTAATATGCAGCCTCAACAGTTAGAAAGACTGGCTGTTTTTCACCTTGAATAACAGAAATACATTGAAAAAAACTTTGTGTTCAAACAGCCAATTAAGACTCATCTTTGAGACAAAAATATGATTAAGGGTATTTCTTTCTCAAACACTTATGATTTGTGTATGATTTGTTTGTAAAAGAATGGAAAAGAATTCAAAAGCAAAGAAATGTTTATACTTCAAAAATTTTGTCTAGGATAGAATTCCGGTATGGTTACTGGCACAGCATGCAGAGTAGAAACAAGAAGCACACCATTCTTGTGAGGGAATTATAATGCCAAAGAAACCACCAACCGGAGTTAAAAAATATTTTGACTTTACAGGTCGTAAAGGAGCTCTCAAATTCTCAAACTTGCATGCACAGGAGGCTGCCTGTGAAAGACATAAATACCAAAAGAGCTAGCCTATGTCTCAATACTCACTTTAAATGTGGCCACAGAAAAATGGACAAAGAACCTTTCAGAAAGACGAGCAAAGGTCCACAAAAAATAAATGAATAAGAGAATTATCTCCAAAGATTAGAATTTGGTTGTAATCAAGTGTCTCCCCCAACTTCTAGGGAAACACAACTTTTCAGTTCCCATTAACAGTATTTCACCATTGCTCTTGCGTTGCTTCATATTTTACTTTCAAAATAGGGAAGTTAATTGCAATTATCTTGTTCCTGCTCCACCATTGTATATTACATGTACCAAGAGCAGATTGCTTGTCTCCCTGGTTCTTATATTCTAGAGCCACAGTTCCACCTAATAAAATGGGCTCAGAGAACTGAAACTTTTAAATCAAATGCAGAAGCTTGTTGGAAACACTTTGGATGAGCATGTTCTAAGTGTAGAAAAAGTTGTGAAATTGATATATGGTGAATAGAAGGGCCAACTGGTAGAGACTGGTAGCACAAATAACAGAAGCATTTCCCTGTACCACAGTAGTAATGTTCCCTATTTCTGAGATGTTGTCTTGGGACAGAGTTAGAACTAACAACATGGAGTCTGGCTTATTGTAATTTCCTTTGTGTGATTCTCCCATTCTTTTCCATCTACTACTGACTGAATATTCATGTTCATGCTCACAGCAATATTGTGCTAAAGAAAGAAGAACTGTTTTTAGCCTGGGTCCCTGAATGACTGAGTGGAATTTAGTTCCAATCAGAAATTCCTCACTTAGACTTCAAATGAATAAGAAGTTAAATTCTGTTGTGTTAAGTAAGCCATTGCTATCTGAGGCATTAATCTGTTACAGGAACTCACATTATTTAACTAATCATCCTACCTTATAGGGCTGTTAAGAGAATTACATTGCATGAATTAATTTATGTAAATTAACTCATAAACGTTAGCTCTTATACTAGAGTGTGTGTAACATTTCATACCACAGGGCACATGAGAGCTGCTTTGCTTTGTCAATGAAATATAAATATTTCATCAAGAACCATATGTAACTAATATAATAAGGAAGAGATAATATTTCTATTTAGTGCAAAATATGAACTCATGGACATGGCAAAAATTCATTAGACATTAAATTGTAATAATGGCTGGTGTTTAAACAATTTTAGATTTAGCCACTCTGTGTGATTTCTGGTTTCTGAGCACACTTATAACACAAGAAGAAATAGAGTTGAAACTCTCAATTCACAATTTTTTATTTTTTCAATTTTCTTAGTATAGGATTTGTTTTCTACTACTTGTATAACAATTATCTGTCAGTAGTTATCCACTGCAACAGGAGCATCTGATTTTCCAGAATTGTCAAAATAAGACTGTAATTTTGCTGGGGAAATTTCATATTGTAAACTATAATAAGCATTTTAAATAAAATGTATGTACACAAATTTTCATGTAGATAGGAAAACACATTTGTACAAAAACAAATTTTCTCAAATATTAAGCAATCCTTCTACATGTGATAACTTGATCTTTTAAAACACTTCAGGGGATATTCTATTGGTAATATGCTAACATATTTAATCAAAAGTCAGTGTAGCTTAGGTATATTAATATTATGCTCCAACAGAACACCCTGGAGTGAGCTTTATTGCTTAAACTATGGAAAGGTCACACATTTACAGCATATTATAGTGTTTCAAAAATAATTACATTTTCCTTGTCAGTTGGGGAAATAGAAAGATAAGATCTATAATACTACGTGCAATTAAATTTAACCTTTTTAATGGAATATTAGTGATCTGGGATTTACTTTCAAAATTTATTAAGAAGGTGTTTTTTCTTTGTATATTTGTATAAACTATGCAATGTAGAAGAAAGACTGTGACCCATTTTTTGAGTTCTAGACATCAATTATCACATGTTTTTCAGATAGACTCATTCGAATTTCCAAATGTCTATTCACATATAACATAAAAATGGGAATTCATTTTTCTTCACTTTCTTCTTTATATCATTAATTTATTTCATTGATCTTTCTATTCCATGACTATTTACAAAATATCCTTTTCCTGCAAAATATCTTTTTTCTGGATGATGCATATGGGGTGGAGAGAAAGGCACAGCATGAACAAACAGTTCACAACTGCTGCCCTGGTGCAATTGTCAAAAATTTATTTTTATTTATCAAAAAAAATACTAAAACCCTAAATACTTAGATACCCATAGCTACAACTACATTTTCAGAAAAAGTCCATTAGAAATGATCCTTGGGAAAGGTGCAGTGTAGATACTTGATTTGCAGAATTAGAAGCCCTCTTGAATATTTCAAATATTCACTCAGCCATGTGACATGCTTCCAACTTGATTATCAACATTAATTCCAATATTGTTTCATTTTAAAACACATAATAGAAACAATTATTAAAGATTAATTTTATTCTTTACTACTAATTCTATACTGACTTGAAACAGATGTCCCAACAACATTAGCTGTAGTAGAAACTAGCTGAGGTCCCCAAACCCAGGGCCACAGCCTGATAAAATTTTGTGGCCTGTTAGGAACCCGGCTGCGCATCAACACCTGAGATCCACATCCTCCCCCACCCCACCCCCTGTCCCCCCACCCCCATGGAAAAATTGTCTTCCATGAAACCGATCCCTGGTGCCAAAAAGGTTGGGAACTGCTGATAAAGCAATTGACAAAAATAACTAACTGAACTATATGAAAATGATAGCATTACCTAATGGACTTCGAGTGTCAACAATATTGACAGCATCGGTAATGACATTTCTATCCTGGGAAGCCAAAGTGTTATACACAATAATGTGAGAGTTATGTTACCTACCTTAAACTTCTCGATTTGCATTTCAACACTGCTGTGCAAAACTCTACAATTACAGGTAGAAGTTGAAATGACAAAAATCATCCTAAGAGAGAATGAAATCTGTTGCAGAACTTAGAAGAGGCAGGACTCAAAGGCTTCACAGAAATTCAAATTTTGTATCATGGTATGATGCAATGAGCTGTAAACTGTTTGGCTGTGGAACAGTGCACTCTAGATGATATTATTTTCCATGAGGGCATCTTCATGGGAATAGTGTCACCTAGCACTAATATTATTTCATGGAAAAAGGACCTTGTAGGGAGGGGGAGGGTAGGGTAAAATCTGATTCCTTACAAAAAACCAGAGCTTTGTGTTCTCTGTTTGGAATTACACCTCCATCCCACAACATGATACTCTGAAGATCTCTGTGCCTTTCTCTCCTTAGGAAAGCAAAGATGGAAGGTGGCAGAGATTTTTGGCTGTATATTTACATCCATTTCTTTCTTTAATTATAGAATAAGATTTTAGCTTGACCCATAGGAAAGATTTCCTTCTTTACAGCTTGTTGTGGTTATGTGTCCAAATTCTTTTACCAGTATAACTATACCACTTACTGGTCATTTTTAAATAAGAATGAGCATATGCTATCTTATTTCTACGTCTCCTAGACATTGCTGAGGAGAGGTGAAAACCACACTAGGCACTAATGAAAACAGCATATTTACCATGAATAAGCTGCTATACTAGCTCCGGACCATCTTCATTTGAGCCATTACTTTACAGAGAAAAGCATCATGGCTTCAAGCCATGTCACAGCTAAACCCTCCAACAGAGAGCAATTATAACATTGGATAATATGCACAAATGAGTTGCTTGAAAGCATCAGAGTACAACCAAAACAGACTGGACTTGAGTGACTAATACCTCAGAGAAAAGGATGGCACTGTGATATGAGTTACACACTTCCCATTGCCATATCATTCAGGGCATTTGCTGATTCGCAGTGCAGGGAATAGAAAGTGAGCTGGAAGGAACAGCCTGAGATTTTTGGATGTCTCCTTCAGATGAGGAGACAAAAATTGAAGTTCCAAATTTCCAAAGAAACCTAATTTTGAAGAAGCTGAAAAGAACAACCAAGATATTAGTCTGGTATCTTGTATGTCATTTGTCACTGAAGCTTTCGTAAACATCTGAGTTGATGACACTATAACTTTATAAGACATAATAGACTTAAATAAATATTGCATGTTATGAAAAGGAACATTCAGTTATGATAAAAAGGTAAATTGACAAAAAGCTATAAAAATCCTGAATTTTAATGTAGCCGTTAACACTTCAAAACATATAAAACAACAATTAAGATTAAAGTTGAAATGGAAAAACACTGAATCGTAGTTGAAGATTTTACTGCAACTCTTTCCATTACAGAAAATCAAAATACATAATATTTGAATAACAAGATAAACAAACTTGATAAAAGTCACATGTATAAATCCATAACCCCAACAATAAAATTATTTTAAGAAAATATGGAAACTTTTAATATTTATCAAATTTTGGACCATTAAGCAAAAATCAAAACCATAGTGAAGATATTTATTAACCACAAAGAATACAATCTGTGAATCAACAACAAAAATATTATATAAAAGCTTTAAGCAAAATAGTTCTAAATATCCCACATGACATGTATCAAAGAAGAAATCACAATAAAATAAAATATTTAGAATCAGATAGCAATACAAGTAAAATGCATGGAAACATATGGGAATCAGCAAAATCTGTCTTCAATGGGAAATGTATAGCCTTAATTGCAAAAACTACAATCTAAGCATTTAACTACCAAAGTACAGTGAGTTGAATGGTAGCCCTCAAAAAATTATATAAACATCTTAATCCTCAAAACCTGTGAATGTTACCTTATTTGGAAAAAAGAGTTTTTGCAGATATAATTAAGTTAAGGATATTCAAATAAATAGATCATCTTGGGTTAGCCCCTTGGGCCCTAAATCCAATGATAAGTAATCTTATAAGAGATACACAGAGATTTGATAGGCAGAAAAGGAGTCCAGTGACCACAGAAACAGAAATTGGAGGGATGCAAATACAGCTAAGGAATGCCTGGAGCCACCAGAAGCTATAAAGGGTAAAGCATGGAATCTCCCTAAGAATCTTTGGAGAAAGAATGGCACTTCCATCACCTTGATTTCAGACTTCTAGACTCTAAGACTGTGAGAATAAACTTATGTTTTTTTAAGCCATCCAGTTTTGGTAATTTGTTACAGTAGCCATGGGAAACTAACATACAAAGCTAGAAAATGCAAAATAAATCCAAGGGAAATAGAGGAAATTATGATAAATATGAGATCAGAAAACTTTTTTTATATTTGTAAATAAAATTTATTACATTAATAAAACTGATTAATGAAACATATTTCCTATGCCTGGAATAAAAAGATGCATTACTGTATATCTTATAGACATAAAAATGTAAGAAAATGTTAAGGAAAAGTTCTAATCTGGATATAACAATAATATTTTTTAAAACTCATTATAATTGTCACAAAAAGAAGTAGGAAATCTGAATATTGTGCTATAAATTAAGGTCAATGCATAATTTTGTATCTTCCCACAAAAAATCTCTAGTCTCAGATGAGCTTCACTTGTGGATTCCTCCAAACATTTTAGCAGAATACACCTGCTTTACACAAATTTATCCAGTTAACTGGAAAGAATGCACTCTTTCTACCTCATTTTGCAAGATCAACAGAACATGTATTTAAAAATAGGAATGAACCATGGACTCCAAATACAAATGATAATACTCATGCTAAAAAATTCCACTAACATTCAAAACATTGTCAGTGCTTGATTTTGTCCCCCCTTTAATTAGCCTAACCAAAAGTCATATATTCTTTCGTCATATCTTCTTGAACAAATCTCAATGCTTAATACTGGGTTCCACTGTGGCCAAGTAGCCCTCGTTACTCCATCCTTGTTACTGCATTTACACTACACAGCACACATCCTAAATATCAAAAATGATGTAATCATATCCCTACGCAAAAATGTTTTTGGCTATCAGATTCTTAATGCTTAGTTTGATCATTTAGAACTTTTATTATTTGATCGTTGTCTTTATTTTCATTATTTTGCTAAAGTTTTAAGCTTTCTACCTGCCTATTAACCTGATACACTGAATGTTTTAAAAGAAAACTATAGGAACTAATTCAAGTGGCAGCATATTGAGGGAGGTGGGCCATTACATGCATTCTGTTCTTTCTTTTTCATTATAGATTGTGTGTGTCAGGGGTAGATGTCTTACCAATCAGTTATATTGTGTTCATATTCTGGAATATGAAGAATAACGGCAGGACTCAATTAAGATGAAAGCTGATACATCAGAAATACTAGATCTAGAGCTTACCAGAAGCTGGGTAAATATTGATTTGTCTCCCTTTGAAAATGTGTGATTTATTCATAGATATTTTTGAAGCTCTCTGTATGAGGAGGAGAATGTATGTCAATTACATCGACATGGGATGGATTTTAGACGTTCCTATTGTTTTTTCAAAAGTCCTTCAAAACAACCTCATTGTGTAGCAGCTATGTTGCGGGGGTATGAGTAACCTAGTCACAAAGGCAAGGAAAGACCTTGATTAGTTTAAAAAAACCAATATTATCCCATGTATAATGTTTATGATTCAAGTATATTCAAGTAACTCAAGATTTTCAAAGCAGAAGAAAGTAAAGCTTTTATATAATAGTTGTTAGAAGAGATATTTTGTCTATCCTGGCTCTGAGTAATGGAACATGTACTCCTTTGTGTGGCTGCTAGTGCTTTTGCAACCTTAGTTAAAAGATCAGATATAGATAAAGGTGGAGAGCTTCATGAAGAAACACAATCAGTATTCTAAAAGAACTACTTCTGTATTCCACCTAACTTCCCAACTATTACGTTAAAGTTGTCAATATATTGACTCTGATTTAAATCAGCTGGAGTTTCCCATTACTTGGAACTAGAACCCTTTGATACGGAGTGAGGCGGAATGATGTTATCATAATGATCTTTTGTTATTGTTGTCATTGTTTTTTATGTTTTCACCTGATTAAAAATGGTGATGTTTACTAATAGAGGACTAAATTTTGAAAGAGAACATAAATTAAGTATATACTTACTGATTTAAAGCAACCTCAAAATCACAAGTAGATTTGTCAAGTATGCCATTAGTTACAAACTCTGATTTTAAAAAAAAACTACAAGAGATTGAGCTCATAAATAAGTGAAGCATTTTTTTGAAGGAAGAAATTCTAGATTATTTACAAAGAAAGATTTTGACTGAACAACATAAAACTGTAGCAGTTTGCAAATAGGAAGAAGATAAAGAGCCTGAAAACAGGAGTACTGGGAAGTGGCCAAAGAAGGAAAAGTAAGACTGTGCGAAGCCACCAAATAAATATATGTGTGTGTGTGTGTGTGTGTGTGTGTATGAAGAAGGAAGAGCAGTACAATATTGCCAGATTTTGTTACTGGGTTAGTAATATGATAACTAAACTGTTCATTGGGTTTAGAGAGATGCAGATCATTGATTGCTTTAGAGAATGTTTCCACTGTCAATCTGAAATAGTCAAAAGGATCAGAAACCAGTTTTAAAGAATTTATTGAAGTAAGATGCTGTGAATGGCCATCGGGAAACACAAATTCCACAGAAATGGGGTCAGTTCTCTGAAGTTAAAAAGTTAAGGTCTTGCTTATATAGGAAGAAAACAAAGACATTTAACAGGATTAAAACATCTTCTATACAAGGCTGGCTTTAGCAGTTTAATTAGTTACAGCTTGTTTTCACTTCCTTTCCAATTTAAAAGTGTATTTGACATCCCATCTTAGACAATGTGCTAGTCGTGTGGTCTCTGTGTGAGAGAGAAAATAGGGAAGTTAATCTATACTGAAGATGAACAGTGAAGAGGAAACTAGTCTTCTACGGTGTCCTTAAGCCATTTACAACATTTTCAAAAATAAGGTAGGTGAGGAAGAAGTCTTCTAATCTATAATCAGAGAAACAAAGTTATAGCTGCCTGTTTACATAACTCAGACCCCATAATCATATTCCTTTGAGGCTCAAAATAATTTAAAGTTCCAACAGCTTAGATTTTGAATTACTTATTTTTACACCATGAAGAAGATATGGCATTAGAAGTATGACTAAAGTAATTTGAAAATTTAGTAGGAAATGAGGACATAGAGACAATATAAGTTTGGCTGGTAAGGAGAAGAAAAGGTAGAATTTATACATATGTGGACATGTACTTCAAAGAAGTTGTGTGTGTTTTCATTTATATATATATAATTTGGTTTACTTTTTTCATTAATAGACAATTTTTGGAGTAGTTTTATGTTTGTAGGAAAACTGACTTAAAAAAGTACAGAATTCCCATATACCTATTCTCTGCCCCAACAGTTTTTGCTACTATAGCATCTTCATTGCCATGATACATTTGTTATAATGGGTGAGCCAATATTCATACATATTTTAATTAAAGTGCATAGTTTACATTAGCGATTATTCTTTGTGTTTATAGTTCTATGGGTTTTGATAAATGCATAATATTAAATATCCACCATTACGGTATTATACAGAATATTTTCACAGTCCTAAAAATACTCTGTCCTCAACTTATTAATCCCTCTGCTCTCCTTGGCAACTACTGATCTTTTTATTGTCTCAATAGTTTTGGCTTTTCTATAATGCCTTGTTATTGGAATTATACAATATGTTGCCCTTTCATATTGGCTTCTTTAATTTAGAAATATGCATGTAAGATTTCTCCATGTCATTTAGTGGCTTGGTAACTCTTATCTTTTTAATCACTAAATAATATTCCATGGTATGGATATGCCATCATTTGTTTATCCATTCACCTATTGTATGTATTTTTTAGATAGGCATACTTATATGTATTTATCTGTTTGATGGAAAGAATTTGAAGAAGAAACTCTTGAAGGTACTAAAGAACTAAGGGATAGTCAATGGAGTAATGTTTCTTATAAGGTAGAGGAATTTTAATTAATCTGGAGAAGGGACATCGTCTCTACTAAAAATCAGGGGAGGATTAAAGAAGGTGTGCATGACACAAAAATTATAAATATGAGGGTGTAAATTGAGAGTGTTCTTGTCAATTAGTTTTTATTTAATGTGCAAAGTGAGATCTGAGTCTATCAGTTAATATGGAAGACAATAAAGAGGAACGTTAGGAATATGTAAAGATGAATGTTGGAGAGCCAGGTTGTACTTCATTTCACATGTAATGGTATTCACAGCCCAGAAATCACTTCATTTGCCTCCACTTCAAGCTTTTACAAGAAGTTTTTTATGCTTGTTTTAATTACATTCTCTCTAATTGCTTCTATAGGTGAACACTGTTACCATAGAAACTTATTTTTATATGAAGAGTACTTTCCTAAAATAAAGTTTATTACTTCTCTAGCATTTTGATATTACTAAAATACTTCACTATTCATTTTAGATTAATAGTGAAATATTTTATTCAATTAAAAGCACAGTACCAACACATAAAATTATTTTTTATTTTAAAAGCATGTTCAAATTACATAACTCAGAGAAAAATATTTGAATTTTATAAACAATGAATTCATTCATAATTGTCCTCATATCACTGCATTTGCCTAAAGTAAACAAATTTTATTCAGCTACTGGAAAAAAGAACTTCCACTAAAAGAATATATTACCAAAATTGGTTTATTGATAATTTTATATACATATAAGAAACTTATGACATTAAAATTTATGATTATACAATTAAAATTATCTCTTCTTAGAATAAAGTGCATCTATATATTTCCAGAGGAACAATGAAAATAGACATTTGTGTGGTTTTGAAAAACCTGTGGTAATAAATATACCAGCATGGGAGATGAGGATGCTTATAAAATTAATAATAAATTACTGGCTTTTTAGAAATTTTGTTTTTAAAATCTGTGAGCTTTTCACAATGTGCATATACTAAAAATATAGTATCATCTCTTTTAAGGAAGAGTATAAATGATATTTGAATGATGGTTTTATAGCAATAACTGATATAGAAATTATAATGCAGATGAAAAGACATTAAAATTATTTTCAAATTTACTAAATTTACATGGATCTCCTGAAAAGCCAGAAATTAAAGAGTATCTGATCTGCAATGCTATTAATATATGAAATGAATATTATTAAATTATATTTATCCTTAATTTGTCTAAAGATAATATGTCTACAAATGACTTTAAAGTAAACATTACTAAGAAGGTTTTCAAATATGTATGAGGTCTAGTAGCTGTAAGATCTAAATTTTCTGCATCTAGGTTAGCTGCAACCAATTGATGTTGAGCAAAACATTTTTTATTTTCTATTTAAAACTTAAATTACACAACCTATTTAAATAATAGGAAGATAAAAAAATAATGGGTTATGATTTTACTGCATATGTGTGTGCACTAAATTACAAAATAAATAAATATACTAGATATGCTAAATATTAACATATTACTTATGGATCTATTTTACATTTGCAAACTTGTGGCTTACATTTTTTATTATTTGCATGTTTGTAATTTGGTATTGAAAGTTATTCAATGTAGAAAAGTGTATTAATAAGCACTATGGATTACTTATTCTAAGATGAAGCTTAGACAAATTTTGAGTGTGCATGGAGACTTATTTTTATTTTACCCAAATTCAGGATCAGAAGTAGGATTAATAAATTATTGTACTAATATCAATTTTATCAGTGACTTTGTAAGATTTATTTATCCAAAATCACTGAATAATTATTTATGCAAGAAAGATGATTATTCATTTACATAAATTAATCTAAATTATAAGTTTAATTGAATGAATCTTTTGCACTGAGTTTTAATAAACAAAAAAAATTACTTTGATTATAGGGTGATGATAAGTTCATTTTGTTCAAATTTGAATATAATTATTATCTCGGAGGTCTCAAAGTCCACCCTCAGATTTTATGACTTTCTAGAAAGACCAAAGTATGTAGAAAAATTACCATACTCTTAATTATAATATATCACAGTTGAAGGATACAGATTAAAATCAGCAAAGGAAAAAGGTGTATAGGGCAAAATTCAAAAGAAACCACATGCAAGCTTCCAGTTGTCCTCTCCTGGAGGAGTCAAACAGGCAGCATTTAATTCTCCAAGCAATGATGTATGATGACACATGCAAAGTGTTGCCAAAGAGAGAAGCCCAGTGGAGCCTTGAGGACAAGGTTTTTATTGGTGGTGAGTCCTGAAGGCATGGAGCACCCACATAACCAGTCTAAGCTACTTGGCTCCAGCCCCCACAGAGGTCTAAATGATGCAGAGTGACCCAAAAACCCAGGTACACAAAAAACAGGTTTTTATTAAAGTTACATTATTAGTATAAACTATCTAACGTGTTCCAGGTTCTCAGGTATACAAAGACATTCTTAGCAGGCAAGATATTCCAAAGGCTCAGAGGTTATCTCCCTGGAGCAGGCAAGGGCTAGTCCTTCCTTTGGAATGGGCGAGGTTTGAGCACATCAAGCTTGCTGCAATAAAACTACACAATTAAAAATTATAGGACTAGAGAAATCTAAGTCAATCAGATCATTTGAGAAATAATTTTGAACTTTTATTATGTGCCATGCACTATTGTAGGTATTGGGAATACAGCATTATTGTAGGTGTTGGGGATAAAGCATTGAACAAAAGAGCCCTGATCTCCTAATTTCACAAATCTTATATTTTCCAGGGAAAGGTAGTAAATACACAAAATAAAAAAGTGCAACATTATGTTAGATGCTAATTAGTGCTCTGTGAAATAATAAATATGAAACAGATGTAGGTAATGTGGGCTGGTAAGGTACTACACTGGGTCAGGAATGCAGTGTCCTACTCTCTTGGTGCTCTTCCATCCTCACTGTGAAGCTGCTACCTCACAGCCTGGGCTGATGGCTCAAGCTCTAACCATCATGTCCAGCAGAATGAAGAAAGATGGGGAGGTATTTATGCCTTAACTTTAAGGACACTTCCAAAGTTGCAAATAATCCCTTTTTTAGAAAAAAATTCTATTGGTTATCACATAGTTAAATGACCACACTTTGCTTCAGATGAGATTGGGAAATGTAGGCTTTAGGGGCACATCTGCAGGCATGTGCCCAACTGTTATTAATATTGTTGTTGTCATTGTCATTGTTGTTACTATTTTATCAAAGCAAGAAAAGAGAGCACCTATTAAAGAACAAGCCAACTTTGCCACAATAGTTATGCAAAAAGGTTTCCGAGAGGCCCATCACACCAATCAATCCACCCACTTGTCTAAATCTGGGTTTAAATTTAAGTTAGGATCTCACTAAAACTACTCATTACATTTTGCTTCCTTGTACAATACCATGTGCCTCGGGCCAAATCTATTTCTTTCTCGGCCATCAAGGGCTATTTTATTTGACCCTTTCTATGGTAAATATTATCACTCCTCCAATTCCCACTTCTGGCTAAGGTCATATTCATTTACAGAACTGTCCAGTGCTCCTCTTCCTTTTTATATCACTGGATTTTCTTAAGGTGAGTCACTCATTCTCTCTATGCTAGGCTAGAATAAACAATATGATGTGACCTTTGCACCAGCTGTGCCAGATAGTGTGCTTTGATCACAAGTATTCACTCCCTTAAATTCTGCCCACAGAAAGGCATAGCCTATGTTTATTTCTGATAGAGCTCTCTGCTAGAGTTAAGTTAGTAGAACTCAAGCAGATTGGTTATGGATGACTTCAGGAAACAGGAAGTGTGTGCAATGAGTCCTATTTTAATTAGGCTTTTTTGGAGAGGCCTTAGTGAGTTGGCAGTATGTTCATAAGTGTGTGCAGGCAGCGAGAAAGCAAGTCTTGTGGAAAACTGAGTGAAGAGCGTCCCAAGTAGGCAGAATTGGCATATACAAATGCCCAGTTGGAGGTCTGTGTGTTATGTTGGAAGAATCAGGAAGCAGTGTGGCTGGAGCCCAGTAAGAAAGAGAGAGAAAGAGAAATAATGGGGCTGGTTGTGTAAAATGGTGGCATAATTTTTCCTAATTGCTATTTTCAACATTTATTATTCATATTGATATTTATTATGAAATTATTATAGTTGTATTTTGAATTATGTAAAAATGGTTTGGAAGGACATGGATTTCTGTAAGGAGATAAAGGCATTTTTGATCCTGGACTATTAGAACAAAGGGCTGAGAAAATGCTTTGCCCCATGTAGAATTTTTAGAAGTTCATTATTTGAAATGTTATATTCAAATTATCTTGTAAATAGTACTGTTCTATGAATAGTACCAATGATTGAAGATGTCACAGGTGTCTCTTTTTGTAGGAGAACAAACAGATCTTGGCACCACAGAGCTACTCAAAGAGATCACCATGGGTCAATGTCATTATACAATGCTTACTCTGCACTGTTCTTTCTTGGCCATTGCCTTTTCACATGCTTTTCTTCACGCAGCTGGACTTCTTTGTTGTATGTAACATATCATGTGGTGCACATTTTCTCTCCTGTCGCCCATGATTGAGAACAGATGTTATATGCCTTTATAATTGTCTTCAGGAAATCTTGATGCCTTTTAATGGCACTCTGTACCTTTTGTAATCAGGAGGGTCAGCTGCATGCTTAGAGGCCCATGGAGTATAGAACTTCTTTTTTATTGTAGATAGTTGCATACAACCCCTAGACCTGCTATTCTCCTTTCTCTGCTTGCTAGAACAATTAGCACTGGTAAAGGTTTTTCACAACAGGTATTAATGCCTTACTGAAAGAGGTAAGGACATTTGGCTTTTCTTCCAATAGGCAAGCTTTTGAGCTATGGAAGATAAAAAATTTAATGACGGAAAAAACTTTTTATTTTCCTCACTCTATCTTTCCATTCAAAATTAGTTAATTTTTAATCTTTAAGTATAAAATGTAAAAGACCAAATAAAATGAGGCTTATCTTCAACTTTGAGTCATCAAAATCTAAAATTTATTTTCACAATTTGTAATTATTTTGATTGGATCAAATGGAATAATATGAATAAAATTATGCCAAAAGCCTTCTATGTGAATACTAGTTTGTTTTCTCTGGAGATTTTGGATGAACTTATTCAGATAAACTGTGAGGAATTTGATTACAGCTAATAAAAATGACTAAAAATATTTATTCATACGTCGAGTATAGATTTGAACGAATGCAGATAGACTTGTTCCGTGTGTTTCTGTTTCTGCTTTCTATTTTAGGATAAGACAAGCTAAAGCAAGATTTGAACTAAGGGAAAGGAGCTTCACTATGGTCCTAAAACACAAACGACTACATTTCAAATGTTGGGTCTTTAAATGCTTCTTCCTGTTTACTGTAATGACCTTACACAGGTTCTTGAAACTTTGGAACCTTCATTCTTGTGTTCAGCCTTAATATTGGTAATGATAACTCTATTTAGTAGGTGTTTCCTATGTGCTAGACAATTACAGATTGCTTTATAGCTGTTTACTCCTTCCAACTCCAGGTATTAGTGGAGCTGGGAGTCCAGACCCACTTCTCTTTATCCATAATCTATTTGATTCCTCTAAAATCTTCCTTCTTCTCTATCCTGGTTAGCATTCTTAATTTTATGCCCAATTTTGTTCAAAGCAACTTTGTATTTTTTATACAGTCTCTGTTGTACTCTGGAACAATACTTGCAAACATACATATACACACACCTATACATATATAACCTAATTGCATCCTCTAACTTCCTAACTAGAATTGAAATCTTTCATTTAATCATTATAGCACATAAGAGCCAAGTGAACGTGGTGTGAGATTTCTTAAAAAGTTTAGGTCAATTTGAGAAAAAACCGATGCCTTAAACATATTGAATCTGCCAGTCCATGAACATCATGTATCTGTCCAATTGTTTACTTCTTAGTTTAAGCACTGTGTGTCAGTTTTTGCTGGCCCCATTTGATAATGTGGAGAATGGTCTTCTTTCCTATATTATCTGAATTATTTTGTTAATGCTGACATTATGTCTATTTAAAATATTTGAAAGAAATTACATATGAAGATATCTGGATCTAAAATTTTCAAATGAAAGTTATTTTTTTTCTTAAGAGATCAGTTTCTTTCACTAATACATGACACTTCAGACTTTCTATTTCTTCTTATGCCAGATGGATAATTTGTGTCTTTCATGGAATTTATCCATTTCTTCTAAGCTATAGAATTAATTGACATGAAATTGTGTGTATTTTCTCCAAATTATTTTTTTAATATCCATACATCTGTAATTATGTTCCCACTTTTATATGTAATATTAGCAATTCTGCCAACAACCAGCGAACTTGGAAGAGGACAGAATACCTCAAAGAGATTACAACCTCAGGTGACATTTTGATTTCAGACTTTTCTTGATAAGTCTGGTAGGATTTCATCAGTTTTATTAGTCTTTTCAAATAACTTGCTTTTAATTTTATTTATATTTCTCTTATTTTTTCTCTTCCTATTTTATTGATTTCAGTTCTTATATGTGTTCATTCCATATCTTAACATATTTCAGGTTTAATTTATTCCTCTTTTTCTGGCATGTAATGATAAAAACTTTGTTCATTGATTTAAATTTTTCTTCTTTTCTAATATAAATATTTAAAGCTATAAAAATTCCTTTAAGCATTGATTTAGATGCCTCACACAAATTTTGATTTATTATGTTTTCATTACTATGCAATTAAAATTTTTTTGTCTTTGTTATTTATTTATTAATTCTGTTATTCATGATTATATAGAATGGTATTGCTCAGTTTTCAACTATCTGAGGATTTTCTAGATATTTTTGTTGTTGATTCCAGTTTAGTTTAATGTTAGTCAGAAATTTATCAAGACTTATTTCATGTTCCAAATGATGATCCATCTTTTTGAATGTGCTTGAAAAAATTGTGTATTCGAAAGTTTAACAGCAATGGGTATCATTCAGTGGTTTTTCATTAACAATTAAATAAATTAATCCATGTAGGGTGCTCAGCACGAGGTTTAGCTCACAAAAAGGAAGCAATTAATGTAAGTGATTCTACTATAACTATTTCCTGAATTTTCTTTTTTTTTTTTTTTGTTCCTGTGTCTTGCATGATTCTTTCTTTTTGTGGATATTTTACTGTGAGGTTTGCTCTCTTAAGTCTTTAATATATTAATCTGCTAATTCTTAATTTTCCATAACAATTTCCTTTCCTTTTTCTTTCTTTCTCACTGATTAAATATTGTAATAGATTGTATTTTGCAGAGCACTTTAAGTTCACAGTAAAATTGAGCTTAACTTCTTTAAACTTGTGTCCAAACATGAGAATGAAGCTGGACTTTTACTAAACTTTCAGGTGGTGGGGATTAGAAAAAACTTATATATCTCTCTTTTCACAAGTGATCATGGTCCTATTCCTGAGTCCTTGCAAAGCTCCCTTATATACTAATAAGTCAACCTGATAAATGGTAATTCATACATGACCTAGAATTATTAATATTACATTTTCCCATTTTATAAAAACATCACTACTATTTTATAGACTTTATTTTTTAGCGTAGTTTTACTTGCACAACAAAATTGAGTAAATGTACAGCAATTTCCCACATACTCCCTTCCCCGACACATGCATATCCTCTTCCCATTATCATCACTCCTCCTCCCAGAGTAGTACATTTGTTACAACTGATGAAGCTACATTAACACCTCATTGTCACCCAAAGTCCATAGTTTACATTTGGGTTCATGCTTGGTGTTGTACATTCATTCTATAGGTTTTGGCAAATTGTAATGACATATATCCATCATTGTTGCATCATGCAGGATAGTTTCACTGCTCTAAAAAGCCTCTGTGCTGTGCTTATTCATCCATCCTTCTCATTACAGTCCTCTCTCCTTGGCTACCAGGTTACGTCAATGTTGCACAAACCATTCTCGTTATATTAACAATGGCTGGAATACTTTCTGGACAGACCTCATATAATGCATTTTGGCAAATGGAAGAGATAAACTGGAAGTTGAAATTGGCATCAAGCATAAATGGTACCCTGCACTAGAATCTGATAAAAAATTTAATAGTAAATACTATGGAGTACTATTCCATAAAATTTAAATATGTTTCATTAATCCTCATAGACTGTTGAATTCTGATCTCATTTGGTTGAGCACCTGAATAAAAGACACTTGTTTTGGCTTCAAAAGTCTCCTCCTCCCTTGAGGAGATAAGAGTTTTTTGAGATAGTTAATAAAGGTATGATATTGACTATTTTTATGAAAGAATTTTTTCATATCTTCAGTATAGTAATATTCACATAACTATCTCATGGACCTGTGGGGGAGACTGTCAAGGCCGAGTCACTTACAGTAGACAGAGATTATTCTCATGCTGTTACCTTCAAGATAATGATCAGAGAAGGTGCTGGAGTGCACTACACACCTATCCACAATGTACCCCTGATCATATTAATACAAATACTTTCACCAGGAAAAGCATCCCTAGTATATTAGGCTTTATTTTTCTTGTGGTGTGACAAATTATCACATACTTAGTGGTATAAAGCAACATAATTCCATGGGTCTGGAGTTTAGGCATAAATTATTATGTTCTCTGCTTAGAGTCTCACCAAACTGACTTCAAACTGTTAACTGGGATTGCAGTATATTGGGGCTTGGAGTCCTCTCCTGAATTCACTGTTTGGTGGCAGAATTCCATTTCCTGCAGTTATAAGGCTGGCTAGCTGTCATGCCCTATCATGTGGCCTTGTCAACAATAGAGTAGCTAGTTTGCTTCTTCAAGGCTAGCAAGAGAATGTCTCTGATACTAAAAATCTCTGAATGCTTCTGTCTATAACCTCTAGAAACTCTTTTTTATTTAAATTTTTATTAGAACACAGTAGGAGATTTACCCTTTTGACAAATTTTTAAGTGTGCATTACGGAATTTTGAGCTATAGGCACAATGATGGACAGCAGTTCTCTGGAAATTATTCATTTCACATAACTGAAACCAGATGCCCATCACAAAGCAACTCCCCATTTTCCCTTACCCGAGCCTAGCCCCTAGCAACCAACATTCTACTCATTTTATTCTGTTTCTATGAGTTTGACTATTTTGCACACCTCGTATGAGTCAAATAATGCAATATTTGTCTTTCTGTGACTGGCTTATTTGATTTAGCTTAATGTCCTCTAGGCTCATCCATCTTGTCATATATGGCAGGGACTCCTTCTTTTTTAAATCTAAATAATATTCCATCACATGTATATAATACATTTCCTTTATCCATTCATCCATCAATGAACATCTAGATTGTTTTCATATCTTGTCTATTGTGAATAATGCTGTAATAAACATAAGAATGCAGATATATCTCCAAGATCCTGATTTCAATTCTTTTGAATATGTACTTAGAAGTGGGATTGCTGGATCATATGCTAGTTCTATTTTTAATTTTTTGAGGAAACTCTATACTGTTTTCCATAGTGGATGCACTGATTTACTTTCCTGCTAGGAGTGAATAAGGGTTCCAATTTCTTCACATCCTCATCAACAGTTGTTATCTTTCATCTTTTTGCTAATAGCCATCTTAACAGGTGTAATCTAGTATCAAATTGTGGTTTTGATGTGTATTTCCCTAATAATTAATTGTGCTGAACAGATTTTATACACCTGTTGGCCATTTGTATGTCTTCTTTGGAAAAATTTCTGTCATTTGCACATTTTTTAGTATGGTTGTCTATTGTTTTGGTTTTGAGTCTTTTGGGGCGGAAGTATTCATCACCCTAAGCATTTATCATTTTTTGTGTTAGGAACATTCCAGTTCTACTTTTTTAGTTATAGGAGCTCCTTATATATTTTGGTTATTAACTTCTTGTCGGGTAAATGATTTGCAAATATTTTCTTCAGTTCTCTAGATTGTCTTTTCACTCTGTTGATTGTTTCTTTGCTATGCAGAAGCTTTTTAGTGTGATGTAGTCTCTTTGTCTATTTTAACTTTTTTTGCTTGTGTTTCTGCTATCATATTCAAGATATCATTACCAAGACCAATGTCATGAAGTTTTCCCCTATGTTATCTTATGAGAGTTTTGTATTTTCAGATTTTAAGTTTTTGTTTTTAATCCACTTCTAGCTGATTTTTTGTGTGTTCTTAGACAAGGGTCCACACACAGAGAAACCATTTTTTAGTAAAAAATAAAAACAGTGTTAAATCAACTTTATTTCATTAACTTTGGCAAATTAATTGACTATTATTATAGTCATTCTGTGTGTTTAAAATCCTAATAGATTTTTTCCTTATAATAAATAATAACATCAAGGATTTTAATAATAGTCACAAGATGTAAAAAGCTTATATTTCATTTAGAATATAATTTTCTGTGATTTTAATCACATGCAGTTGTGAGTTCACTTGGACATGTGCTGCCCAAAACAACAACCATTGGCCACATGTGGCCTTTTACCTTTAGATGAATCCAAATTAAATAATAGAAAAAGTTCAGTTCCTCAGTTGTACTAAGCACATTTTAAATATGTATATGGCTGCTGGCTACTGCATTGGACAGTATAGATATAAAACATTTCCATCATCACAGAAAGTTCTATTGTATAGCTCTGACTTAGAGAAATGGGTCCCAAACTTTAACTTGCTCTAGAATCACTTGAAGGGCTTGTTAAAACAGTGTGTTAAGCCTCTTTCTCAGTAGGACTAAGGCAAGTTCTGAGAATTTGCATTTCTATGAAGTTCCTAGGTGAGCCTGATGTTGCTCCTCCGTGAACCACCGTTTAAGAGCCATTGATCTAGAATTATTGATTCATTTGCACAACTTTACAGAAAATGCCAAGTAACAACATTCTAAGGGATATAAGAATTATGCATCTAAATATGTGTGTTATAATAAAAATCTTGATGGCAGAGAGAATAATTTTTCTCAGTTAATAGTATTTTGCTGCTATCTGCAGGTAGAAATGGATATAAACTATTATAATGATTTCAATCTCTTGGACAAATTCAATATTATGGTTAGGATAATGTGTTCAATAAATAAAAATCAGTACATAAAAGGTAGTTATACTGCTTATCAACAACTCCCCTGGATGAGAGACAATGGTAGAGTAATAGTAAACATGGTATTATTTAATTATAATCTATTTTTTATCTACTAGAGGAAAGACAATCATCTACAATGATATTTATTAAAAAAATATTTGTTTTAGGAAAATAAACTATTATGGGTAGTCACTTTTGTCCATTTAATTATCATTAAAGCTGATTTGCCTTTATATCAGATAATATTTGGCAGAAACAGAATGTCCGAGTATTCTATAAAAAGAATTTTATAAAAATACTGGCAATCAGCTATTCATATAGTGAATTTTTGAGGGAAAGTCTGGAGAGACCATTCTGAATTCCAAAAGTTCTAAATACAAAAATACATGTACCAGTTGTTCATTGATTTTGTTTATTTTAGTGATAACCCTAGAAGTATAATTTATCAAATTTTAAAGTGAATCCCTTTGTCTTTTTTTCCAGGTAGTGAAAATCCTATGAGAAAAACAATGCAAAAAGGAAATTGCTCATGACTTAGATTTTCAGCATATTCCCTACTGCCAAGTTCTTAGTATTCTTTGCATTTTTCCCAAATGTATAGCATAAAGTAAATTTTTTCGTTAAAAAGTAGAATTTAAAGATCAGTATCATCTAAAATTTCTTTTATCAGTGATTTGCAGTTTTCCTTATAGAGATCTTTCACAACTTCGGTTAAATATATTTCTAGGGTTTTTTTTTTTTTTTTTTTGCAGCTATTATAAATGGAATTGAGTTCCTGATTTGGTTTTATTACTGGTGCATAAAAATACTACTGATTTTTGTACATTAATTTTATAATCTGAGACTTTGCTGAATTCATTCATCACATCTAATAGTCTTTGGGAAGAGTCCTGAGGATTTTCTAGGTATAAGATCATATCATCAGCAAACAGAGATAATTTGACTTCCTCTTTTTCAACTGGGATATCCTTTCATTTTTTCTGTTTCTTGATTGCTCTTACTAGGACTTCCAGTAGTTTGTTGAATAGGAGTGGTGAAAGTACCCATCCTTGTTTTGTTCCAGTTCTCAGGGGGACTGCTTTCAACCTTTCCCCATTCTGTATGATGTTGGCCTTGGGTTTGTTATGTATGGCTTTTATTAAATATTATTTTGAGGTATGTTCCTTCTACGCTGAGTTTTTTGACGGTTTTTATCATAAAGCGATGCTGGATTTTATTGAATGTTTTTCCACATCTATTGAGATGATCATATGGTTTCTGTTTTTAATTCTGTTTACGTAGTGAATTACATTTATTGACTTGCACAGTTGAACAAACCTTGCATCCCTGGGATGAAGCCCACTTGATCATGGTGAATCATCTTTTTGATGCGTTGTTGGATTTGGTTTGCTCGTATATTGTTGAGGATTTTTGCATCTATGTTTATGAGAGATATTGGCCTGTAGTTTTCTTTTTTTGTTGCATCTTCTTCTGGGTTTGGATTCAGTGTGCTACTGGCTTTCTAGAATGAGTTAGGGAGGATTCCCTCTTTTTGATCTTTTGGAACAACTTGAGTAAAACTGGCACCAGTTCTTCCTTGTAGGTGTGATAGAATTTGGTGGTGAATCCCTCTGGTCCTAGGCTTTTTTTGGGGGGATATTTTTTATTACTGGTTTGATCTCACTACTCCTTGTTGCTGTGTTCAGCGCTTCTATTCCTTCCTGGTTACGGATCAGAAGAATCAATATTAAAATGACCATGCTGCCCAAAGCAATCCACAGATTCAGTGAAATTCCTATCAAAATAACAACATATTTTTCACAGAATTAGGAAAAAAACCTAAAGTATATATGAAACCCAAAAAAGCCTGCATAGCCAAAGCAATCCTAAGGGGAAAAAAAACAAAACTGGAGACATCACATTGTCTGACTTCAAATTATACTGCAAGGCTATAGTAACCAAAACAGCATGGTTCTGGTGTGAAAGTAGACACATAAATCAATGGAACAGTATAGACAACCCAGAAATAAAACCATATGCTTACAACCACCTGATCATTGACAAAGCAAACAAAAAATACACCAGGGAAAAGACATACTCTTCAATAAATGGTGCTGGAAAAATTGGACAGCCACATGCAGAAGAAGGAAACCGGATCAATATCTTTCACCGTATATAAAAATTAACTCAAGATGGAGTAGACACTTAAATGTAAGACCTGAAACCATAAAAATTCTAGAAGAAAACATAGGAAAAATTCTTCTGGATATTGACCCAGGCAAACAATTTATGGTTAAGAATCCAAAAGCAAATTCAACAAAAACAAAAATAGACAAATGGGATTTAAGTGAATTGAAAAGCTTCTGCACAGCAAAAGGAATAATCAAAAAGGTAAATATACAACCTACAGAATGGGAGAAAATATTCACAAACTGTGTGTCCAACAAAGGACTAATAGCCAAAATCCAAAAGGAACCCAAACAACTCAGGAAAAACAACCCACAAACAACCCTATTAAAAAGTGGGCAAATTACATGAACAGGTATTTTTCAAAAGAATACACAAATGGCCAAGAAACATGAAAAAATGCTCAACATCACTAACCATCAAAAAATGCAAATTTAAGCCACAATGAGATACCATCTTATTCCAATTAGGAAGGCCCTTATAGATGCTGGCGGAGATCATGAAAAAGGCATGCTTATACACTGTTGGTGGGAATATAAATTAGCACCACCTCTACGGATATCAGTATGATGATTTCTCATGAAACTTAACATAGAACTAAAATCTGATCCTGCAATCCCACTACTGGGTATCTACCCAAAGGAAAATAAATCATCATATAAAAAAGATACCTGCACTAATATCTTTATTGCAGCACAACTCACAATTGTAAAGATATGGAATCAACTTAAGTTTTTATCAGCTGATAACTGGATAAAGAAAATGTGGTGTGTACATATATATCTATACACACACACAAACACACACAAATATACACACACACCATGGAGCACTACTCAGCCATAAGAAAGAATAAACTCATATATTTTGTAGCAACATGGATGGAACTGTAGACCATTATCCTAAGTGGAGTATCTCAGGAAGAGAAAAATAAAGGACGCACGTTCTCACTTGTAAGTGAGAGCTAAGCTATGGCTATGCAAGGACCCACAGAGTGGGATAAGAGACATTGGAGACCCAAAATGAGAGAGGGTAGGAGGGGATGAGGGTTGAAAAATTACCTATTGGCACAATGTACACCACCCAGGTGATGGGTACATTAAAAACCAAGATTTTATCACTGTATAATATGTATATGTAACAGAATTCAACTTGTATCCCCTAAATTTATTGAAGTAAAAAATCCAAATAACAAAAAAATAAAGACCAGTAAATTAATAATACACATATCACTCAGTTTCATAGACATTACTCTTCTACAGTTTATTTATAAGAGATACCTAAATTTTGACATATGTATTCCTCATGCTCTAAATGAGAAACATAAATATTTCAAATACAGTTCCCCAATTTCAGTAATACAAATTGTATGTTATTCATTAAACACTCCTTTGCTTTTTTTAGCAAAGATATCATCAATTTGAAAAATTTTATGTATTTAATTTAAAACAAATCACTTCTGCCCAAGACATCAATTCAAAAGAAATCTCAATGTAAGATATATAACCTCAGAAATTACAATTTTTTTCTTCTTAGCAAAGAATTAGATATAAACAGTAAAAAACAGATGCATGCCTACAGTGATGCAAAAGTAAGGTATAAAAAATTAGAAATAAAATTAAAATAATCTATACAATACTAATAAAAAACTTTAGTGTGGAAGGTCTTCTTAAATGTGGCACAAAAATCAAAAGACTATGAGGAAAGAGTTAAAAATATATATTTTGACATTAATGCCTTCTTTGGCAAAAAAAGTATAAAATATGTCTGATAATCTTATAAAACAATTATTTGCAAAGCATTATACTAGTATTTAAATTTTATTAATAACAAAAATAAATTAGAAGGTAAAGTTTGGGAGTAGGGACACTATAGATAGAAGGCCTAGTTCATGTACAGACCCATAGATAAATAAGATAAATTATAGTAAATTTGAATATATATCTGTGTATGTATATAGAAATATACAAATATTATGTATATTTATTAATGTATTTGTGTGTATGTATATATATGCATATATATGTATGACAAAATGCCACCTGAACAGTAAACAATAATTTAAAGGAGAATCTTAAAAATTTAGACTTTCTTTGGAAGCCCATTAAAAGTCATTAATAATGTTAAGCAGGAGGATGACATGACAAATTTTTTGTTTCAGAAAGAATATATCTTCCAGTGTGGAAATTTGAATGAGGGAAAGCAGATTAGGACCAATGAGGAAGAGTCAATTTTGGGAGTTACTAAGTTCTGCTAGCAATGTGTGGCTTGCTTGTCAAGGTAGGAACAGGGGAAAGAGGATGATACTGAGATTTTGGCCTCAAGTACATAGATGATACTACTGTAAGACATGTTAGGAAACACAGAGAAGGCAAATATCTAGGGCAAAAATTCATGATTCACTTTTGAAAATATGGAGTTTGTGATGCCTCCTATAGATGCAAGGGGGGAAGATTCAAATGACAGCAGCAAAATTCATTGTGAGCTCATCAAAGCAATCTGGAACTTGGATATTGATGTAAGAATTATCTTTATTTTGTTTGCTGACTGTATGTGTCTGCCTCTGTGTTCAAATATTCCCTTTTTCTAAGGATACCAGTGGTATCAGATTAGGGCCCATCCTATTGTCTTTATCTCAACTTGATCAGATGCAAAGACCCTATTTCCAAATATGGCCACATTCATAGGTACTGGGGGTGAAGACTTCAACATCTTTTGGGGGGAAAATTCAACCCATAACAGTAAGTCTGCCTAATGTTGATGTTTTAGTATTAGCTATCAGACCTAAAATAATACTCCCCAATTTAATTATTATTATCAAAAGTTCATTTTTAGCTCCCATATAATCATTTTCATTTCTCGATTTGTTTAGAAGTCAAGTGCAAAAAGATATTTGGTATTTATTTTGGTTCCTTCAAAGTTCCTGCAGGTGGGAACAATGTAGTTTGAAGAACTACTGGGGTCAAGATAAGGCAGGCTGAAACGAACGTGTAACAGCTCACCAGAACCAATTGTTAACATTTTTAGGAATGTCAAGAGCTAAATATTAACACAGTTATTATTAACAATTAAATTATATAAACTTAACAATTAAATATATTACAATAAATATTCAAAACTCATCACTTCCTAATTGTTTTGCTGCATTTTCATGTTATCTGTGCTCTTAGACTATTTGCCTCTATTGCACATATGTGATAGAAATATATATATATTTATTATTACATATTTATATATTATACAACATATAATTTTATGTATATGTATATAAAATAGTGTGCTACTGAACATCTCTTTCCAACTTTGCAGTCAGTGACATCACCCTGGTAGCTTGAAACTGGCCATGGTGGGCTTATTCATTCCACATAAATATGAAATGGCAAATAGTACCAATTAGGACTTTACTTCTTATTGTTTTGATGAATCCTCAGACTTAAGAGTATACGTGAGGAAATGTTGATAATTCATATTAAACGTTAAAGTGCTTTATGTCTGTACCCTACATATTGGAAATAACATAAAAATTACAAAATATTATTCCAGTATTCTAATACTGTTCTGAGTCAGCAAAGAAGTCACTTGCATCATTGATAAGTGAGCAAATTTCCAGCATGCATCTGTGTTATTCCACTTTTGTTTTACTCATTAACATGAATGAAAATATCAACCAACACTCACATTGGAACGACACTGGAAGAGTCAGTTGTTAAGTCTTCATTAGCACATCACCAAATAGGGAGGAATTAATGATAGCAAGTTTTGATTTTTTTTCCCCTAAGATTCTTGACTTCACAGGTAATATGAGAGATGTATGGCCAATGTTTGGTCATTATAGTTTTGTTGGTTTGTTTGTTGTAGTGGAAGAGACTTAAGAGGTTTAAATATTCATTGGAGAGGTGTGTGTAGGACAGAGAAAGACAGAGGAGCTGAATATACAGAGAAAATGCTTGAAAAGGAGGGAAACCAAGCCCACAATGTAATTGGAGGGTTTCACCATGAGAGCTGAAGGCAGCTCTTCCATCCTGAGACGCGGAAAGAACGAAATAATAGGTGCAGGTGTAGGTAGTTTGTAATCGGTATATTGCAATATACTGAGGGAATGTACACCTGGTGTACATTTTTCTACAAAACAAATTTATTGTCCAAAGTGAAAGGGAATTGAGAAGCATAAAGGACTTTAGGTCTAACGGAGTGGTTTTGAGTTATCTACAGTAACAAACAGGAGAGAAATTGAAATTGGTGGGAAGGCAGAGGGGGCATTGAAAGTCAGTATTTAAGGCTTTGTGGGATCCTGTCAAGAGTTTGCATGATTATTCAGTAATTGACCTGCACTCTTCAGCCCACTCAAAGCAGAGAGGTCAGAGGGTTACGTTGATCTAAGGTTTGCTTTTTCAGTTGAGATAGATGAAGGGACGCACATCTCCCTGAGAGCACTAAGGAGGTAGTCACTAAAGGGCAGTCTATCTAGACTAAGGAGAAAATAAACTAATGACTTGAAGAAGGTAGAGGGTCCTGTCATAGAGCACAGAAGGTCTAAGAGTAATTGTTACGTGAATGGCAGAGTGAATAAATATACAACAGTTTATTAATTATACTCTAGTGTTATCTTTCTAATCCCTATATCTCAGCTTTCCCTTTTAATGTCCCTAGCTTTTCAAATTCTCTCTGTGCTTAAAAAAATTAAAGGCATCATAAGTTTATTCCTTATATTGACAAATTGGAAAACTAAATCATTAGGATTATATTTCAGTTGAAAACATAACAATATTGCAAGGCAGTTCTATCCTTGAGTACTTCTTACAAGTTAGGCCAATTATCAGTGATATAAATAAATGATGAAATAACTTTTTTGCAGGTATTGGAGTTTGGGATAATCATTTATCTAAGCTTACATTTTAGGATAAGAGCGTTGAGTTTACATATTGATGTTGAGTCTATCTTCTGTTTTGCTTTTCCCAGGAAATGTTCAAGTTATTAAGTGCTTTTATCCCATATCAGATGCTTGATAAATTGGCAATGGCTATGGAAGAATGAAGCTAATAGAATCCAGAAATATATTTATTGTATTCTAATGTACATACACTTGGATTAAAATTCAATGCTCAAATGTATACAAAAATGCTTATGTTTTTATTCATACATTGTTGAGTTAGTGTCTACATCTAATTTTCATGTTTAAAAATAACTTTAAAAACTTCAAAATACAGAGTGTATGCATGAAATGTTTAATATCTGTTAGATACCTGTTTAAGAGAACATGAGTATAGCATGTGTTTATGAAACAATGATGAGAGTTCATATCATCCAGCAGATGGTGCTGTTTACATTTCTACTACGTTTTGGAACTGCAGAGAAACAATTTATTTCCAATTCAGCCATTGATGGGTTGTAAATTATTGAGCATACCTTCACAATAGGAACAGTTAATGTAGCTTTGCTCTTGAGGATTTCACATTTACAAATAATTTGCATAACATTTCCACAGGAGATATTAGAAAATGTGCTACCTCACAAGCAACCTCACGTTAATGGAACCTGATCAGTTGCAGCAATCCCAGTAATCTTATGCCAGGAGTACACTCAAATGTGAAAATACATATTAAATAAAAGACCTATTTAATTTTCTGGTTACTTATATGGCTGTTAAAATGCAACATGCAGACCATTAAAGTGGTGATGATCCTTATTTAATGGAATGTGAATTTATTCTTCCAAACAGTGAAGAGTTTTATAGTGACATATTAATTATGCACTATCCAGGCACAAAAGATTTACCAAGTTAACATAGATAAACTGGATACATGATATCTATAATGTATTCGACGTATTCCACATCATCCAAAGTTTAGTAATGGATCATGCACACAATCTTATAACTGCTCATAGTACTTTGGGAATGAGGTAGGAAGGTCCATCATGTGCATTTACCAAAATTGTCACTTGCAATGCTTGCTGCTTCTGTTCTGAAAGTCATGCCCTAAAAAGCAAATAAAAGAATGCAAACTTGAGCATAGCTTTTCAAATCCCTTTAGCAGCAAATCAAAATAGAAAAAAATAGATGAAAGCAATCTAAAACTGCATACATATTTCTAGCACAGATAAAACTTCAACTATGTTTTAACGTTGAATTAGTATTATGGTATAGAGAACTAAATTAGTAATACATTTATATTGAGAGGGAAGAAGTTTAGAGGTTTGAGTGAGCCATGCCCTTATTAATCATAAGAGAATTTATATAGATAATGTGTAAAGTAGATGAAAAGAAAAATCAGTATAGACACATTATTTGTAGTTAGGGAACCTACCAGAATATCTGAGAGAAGAAAGAACTGAAGGGTTAAAATCAGTTCTTTCTGGGAGAGGGAATTCAGGTGCAGAAATGTGGGGATAGAAAATTATTAATTAATTACATTGCCCCTTATTTGCTACATGATTTTTAAAACATATCAGTATATTTCTTTTGTAAAAAGTAAAATATATCCCTGGGAAAATCAAGACAAGACTTCAAAGGTTGATCAGTGAACTGTCTTTATCAGAATCATTTGGAGTAGTTTTGTTTTTGCTACTGTTGTTACAATTACAATAGCTTTTCTGGGCTTCCCTGGACAGCTGCTGAATGACCCTTTGGGTAGAGCCTTGGAAGTATGGGTGTTCAACAAGCTTCTCAAGTAACTTTCATGCATAGTAAAGCTTGCAAACCTCTGCAAAATCTTAAGCTGGAGAGGAGTTAGTACAAGGGTAGGAGAGTAGGAATACTAGGCTTCAAGAAATACAGGACAAAGTAATGAAGTAAACAAAAAAATCATTAAATAAAACAAGAAAGTATAGACTATTTATGGATATGGTCCCTTTAAAACTTAGGTAATATAAGCTTTTAGTGGGAGATGCCCTCTTACCAAATGACTTTATAATTTTTTTTTTCCTGAGCCACAATAAGCTTAATTCAACAATTAGTTATCTCATTTCATTTTCTTAGATCCCTTTCCCAAAAGTAGTTCTAAGATTTGAGTTGCCTGGAGCAAAAATCTAAGGAGTATAGTTGCAGCTGGTTTTCCTGATGACTGTAATTTAGGTAAATAGTCAATGCTTCTGGAAATATAATTGGGTTTCTTTGTTTTCTTTGATAAGGTCTTTGTTGAACTAATTTGTAGTTGCTTTCCCTTTTCTAGAATTTATAAATTAAAAGTTTTGGAAGTATGTATGTATATGTATATTACTTTTGAATGTTATAATATAAAAACAGATTGTTCTTTTAAGCATGATGATATTCTCTTTCCAATAGTTAAAATTATTTATAAAAGGACATTATATGAAAAAAAAGCTTTTGATATTGTCAACTTTTCCTTGTGAAAGATATGCTTTCCTTTATTGTGTCTATGCTTTTTTATATTACCCAATGCTCCTAGCTTTTTTTAAAAAAAAATTCTAGACATAAGAATGGTGCAGGTCATTAAATATGAAATGTCTGCTTTCAAATCAAAAGTGTAGTTTATTATTATCTCAAAAAAGCAATACAATTAATCAAAGTGTGTGCCTAAACTATCCACACAGTTTTGCTATCTTAACAATAGCTTGTTTATGCCAGCAGCTAAGAAGCCTGGAGAGCAAGTGGCGATGAAATCACGAAAGGCGTTTTCCACAGCTTGTTGAGAATTGAAGATTTTTCCTTGCAAAAACTAGTCCAAAGCCTGGAAGCAGTGGTAGTCAGTTGGTGTAAGGTCTGGTGAATATGGTGGATGACAGAGAGTTTCCAAGTCCAGCCTCTGTAGTTTGAGCAGCATTGTTTTGCAACATGTGGTCGAGCGTTGTCTTGTAAGAGGATTGGCCTGTCTCTATTGACCAATTTTTGGCTGCTTAATTGCAAGCATCCTCATCATTTCATCCAGTGGGTTGCAGTAGAAATCTGCTAAAATCGATGATTGACCAGGTTTCATGAAGCTGTGGAGGATAATACCAGCGCTGGACCACCAAACAGACACCATTAGTTTTTTTTTTTTTTGATGAATATCTGGTTTTGGACTGTGTTTTGGCACTTCAGCTTTAATCTAACCATTGTGCCCAAAACTTGCTAATGTCAAAAAGAATCCATTTTCCATCACGCGTAACAATAAGGTATAGAAATGGTTCACCTTTATGTCATGACAGCAAAGAAAGGCGAGCTTCGAGACTATTTCTCTTCCTACCCTTGTTTAATTCGTGTGGAACCCATCTATCCAGCTTCTGTACCTTGCTGATTTTTTTCAAATGGTCCAATGTTGTTGGAATAGTAATGTCAAACCTTGCTGCTAATTCACACGTAGGTTGAGATGGATTCGCTTCCACTACAGCTTTCAGCTCCTCATTATCCACCTTGGTCTCAGGTTGCCCACGTGGCTCATTTTCAAGATTAAAATCACCAGAATGGAACTTCTCAAACCATCAATGTACTGTGCGTTCATTAGCTACATCCTTCCCAAACATTTTGTTTATATTTGGAGCTGTCTTCTCTGCATTGGTTCCACAATAGAACTCATACTTGAAAATAACACGAATTTTTGACTTCTCCATGGTTTCACAAAAATTACTCTAAAAAAATTTGAAAGATAATCACGAGTGAAAATGTGCATTTGAAAGACTGAGGATGTAGTTTCACAATAAAAATAAAACAAGAAGTGTCAAACTGAAATGTCAGAGATATCAACTGTCAAACTTAGCACTTAAGGAAATCGGACATTTCACACTTAGTAATATTACATAATGCAACATAATAGTTGCATTAATTCAGTCCCTACTGAACTAATTGGTGATACAATCCCTTACCAAATAATAATCTCCTTCTTTGGATAGTTTTGCATAGAAATACTGCATTGATATTTATATATCTTCTTAGTTACTGGATTTAATATTGAGGCAAGTGACACACATACAAAATGAAACTCTTGAAGTTTGTGAAATGAATTTATTCTCATGGTAGTATGAGGACTAGTCTATATGAGAGATCAAATTAGAGTTTGCCTGTATTTTAAATATTGTTTACAAACTTAAATGGACTTGTTGACAAAAATGTTATTATTTAATGCTCTACAGCCTACATTTCCAGCCAGGTGTTACCCAGTATTTCAAGAATAATTTTAAAATGTGACCAGAGGGAACATGTGGTTAATGCATAACATCTGATATTCTGGTATTTTAACATGTGAGTTGATTTCCTGCATGTGTTGTATAATTAGTGTCTTAGTCAGTTTGGACTGATATAACAAAGTATTGAATACTTTAAAATAACTAAAGGAGTGGAATTGGAAGGTTCCTAACACAAAGAAATGTTAAATGCCTAAGGTGATGGATACCCCAATTACCCTGATTTGATTAATTCACATTGTATGCCTGTATCCTAACATCATATGTACCCTATAAAGATATACAACTATTATGTACCCATAATAATTAAAAATTTTAAAAATGGAACATAAACAGGGTGGCTAATAAACCAGAGTTCTGGCATGGCCTGGTTCTGGTGAGGGCCTTTTTCCAGTTTGCAGACTGACAACTTCTCACTGTGACCTCACATGGTGGAGACAAGCAGCCCAGCTTTCTAGCCCTTTTTTATAAGGTCACCGATCCTAATCACGAGGGCTCCATTCTCATGACCTATCTACCTCTCAAAAGCTCCACCCCCAAATACAATCACATTGGGCATTAGATTTCAACAGATAAATTTGGAGGGGGACAAAATATTCAGTCCATAACACTTAGCATCTAATTTCCATCTGTAAAATATTTCACTCCCTATTTCATATTTTGTCTATTTTTTTTGTGATATGACCACACCAAATGTTTATTTTTCCCTTAGTTTAAAAGTATTGACATACTTAACAATTTAAAATGGAATGTTTGAAACACGTAATGACAGTGATAAACAAACTAGGCCTCTTGGTACTATAAGTGATTTGTGTGTGTGTGTGTGTGTGTGTGTATAAATGTGCAGCATCTTCTATACTACAGTCCCATAAAGCGTCTTTTGTACAGCATTGCCCTGCTTTTATATTTTTGTTTATGCTTCTAGGTAAGACTATGTTTGAAAAGATGGTTTCAAGGCTATAAAAAATGGAAAACTCTTGCTCTGAGATATTAGTACAAATGGAACATCACAAATGCGTTCAAGTGTTTCTTATTCTGCATTGTAAAAAAATTATTTCTGAACATTGGCCTGCTTTTCTTTTTTATTGTATGCCTTATCTTTTCTTTTCAATTATTCATAGTCTCCTAAGGACTACTTTCAGTATAAAGTAGTATCTATGGGAGGTAAAAACAGCAAGAATTGTATTTCTGAATGGATTACAAGGAACGATCTATTTATAAATTTAAATGTATGTGGTCAACATAGAAGAAGATATATGCACCTACTCAATAATTCTTTTATCCAGAAATGTTCTGGTTGTGGCCTATTTTAACCTTCTGATTTTCTTTCTGGGAAGTTTATGTTTTTTTTCTCTTTTATTTTCTTTTATGTCCAATTTACTTTTACGTTATAAAAATCAGTGTGAATTAAATGGTTTTGTTCCTGAGTACTTTTCTTCGTACTTATATTTAACAATATTCTGAAGTGATTTAGACCATGTATAGCCCATATTTATTTTTTGGTCATCCATTAAAAAAATTATTGCTACCCTGCTTTCTTTATATTACTAAAAGCATTTTATAAAATTTGCGCATCTCTACCCAGCTTTCCTTCAAATAAAATTCCGCTTTTATTTATATTTTCATTGTTCAAAGTTTTAAGCCTTATTTTTATTTATAAATTATTTCAAACAAAAAGAAATATAGAAAATTGTATAACAGTAACTCATGTACACAATAGAGTATTATTTGGCTGTACACCAGACTTATTTTATTTACAGATATATCTATGCAGTTAATTATAAAGTGAAATTTCCCCCATCACAGTATTGAAGTGTTATAAACAATTAATTTATAAATGTAAATTTAATTGTGTTTTTTATTTTTAAAAATTTTTAAAAACTGTATAATTATTATGGGTACATAATAGGTGTATGTATTTATGGGGTACTCGTGATATTTTGATACAGACATATAATGTGTAAAGATCAGTAAAGGTAATTGGGGTATCCATTACCTCAAGAATTTGTCACTTCTTTCTCTTAGGAACATTCCAATTCCACTCTTTTAGTAATTTCAAAATATACAATAAATTTATGGTTGGATTAAATCTCTCTTCCAAAAGGGAAATTTGAATTTTTTTTAAGAAAAGAAGCTGAGAAGAAACAACAGAGAACATCATCTACACAGTTCCTTTATAAACAAGTATCTAGCTAATACGAAAATAGCCGAAGTTTTGCTTGTCTGCTTGCTTGTATCTATGAAACAGCTCTAAATAATATAAAATGGATATGGCTAGAACTAAAAATAGTCTTAAACTTTATGTAGTTTAAACACTTCATTTGAATAGAAGAAGCACCTCAATCTCAGCAAGATTCGTACGCCATCTCCATGATGTAAGTAAGGTGACTGAAGACAACTGCATCACTTCTGAGGATGGTCTTTGTCCTAATTAATCAACAGAACGGTTTAGAGGACCATATAAATATAAGGAAATCAGAGACTGTTAATCCGTTTAGTAGCATGTGTTTATGGGCATATGTGTTACAGATTTTAGGAGAGTTAGTCAGGAAAACTAAAGATAAATAATAGGTCACTGAGGTGTTTTTGAAGCATATAATATAATGATGGTTGGGTCAGGGCTGACATTCTCCCTGAAATATTTCCTTTCATTCTGAGCAGGCAAAGCCTTCAAGTGGAAATAAAAGGGTTATGTGGCTTTCTGCAGACATCTTGATTCATCTCTTGATATATACAGCACCTAAGAGAGGTATAAGAAAAAACCGGAAACTTTTCCAAGGAGCAAGATCTTGGGAAGATAAAAATTAAAAGAAGAATGTTTGTAAACAAGATCCAAATTTCTCTGGTAAAACTGATTTTTCAGATATATAGTATAGCCATCAAGAATACTGGAATTCCAGTCCCAGCTAGAATTCAGCCCAGGTATGCAAGTGCCTAACTATGTAATCACACACAAACTGTGTCTCCTCATTTATAAAATAGCCTTCTTCAACAATTTGTTATAGAAATTCAATAGGTTATAAATGTAAAAAATTTGAATAATGATTGGCCCTTAGAAACCATTCAATAAAGCTTACCTATTATTATGATTTAACAAGGAAGGAAGGTATAATTAGGCCGCAGTGAAAATTAAGCTGGAAATTTTCACAAAAGGAAAGTGTTTCCATGTTTTTTTGTCTTGTTTCATTTTGTTTTCTTGTTTTACTGGAGTAATGGCTTCCCCTTTCTCCAGCTTTCTTTTTTTTTAATCTGTAGATGCTCCATTTTTCTCTCTGTAGATTTGCTTTCTTGTCTATGCTCAGTTCCTTGATTCCCAGAACATCATTTTTCCTTAATCTATTGTAGGCTAAATTCCTCTAGCCAAGGTTCTCACATATTGGGGTGCCTGATATAATATGGAGTGTTGTTACAATGCAAAATTTTGTCCTACACTCCAAGAGATTTTGATCAAATTCATCTGAGTTGGGTTATAGGAACATGCACTCCTATCAAGCACTCCAAGTGATTTTGACGCTCATGATCTACAGACCATGGGTTGAGAAACACCAGATATAAAGATCTCTAACTTTTAGCTCAAATTACTTAAAAAGAAAATCTACTTGGTTGATCCAAGCCTATGGACTAATTCCCTTTCATCAGTTTACCACATGGTTTTTAAAGGTATGATCAAATTAGACGTGGGTGGTTGTACTAGAACATTAAGTTTGAAATAATCTAGAATGGCTATGCAATTCCATCATTTGGCCTGCCTTGTGCTCTAAGTTCTAACAATATACTATCCACGATAAACTAATCACAATAAAACACCAAATGCAATGAATTTCCTTTAAAAAATAAATAAAAATAAAAGGTATATTTACTTGCTGGATGCAAATATAGCATTTTTTTCTACAAAAATCCCTCCTTTATATCCATGATCTGCTGTTCTGCTATGATCTTGTCAAGGTGTAGGCTCAGTGTGTTCACCCCATTGGGAACTTAAACAAGAAAATAAACATATGAAAAATCCATATTATTAAAGTAAAATTCCCATTTAGACAAAAAGATAAAAGATAAAAGGTAAGACATGGGGATTTCTTGTTGGTATGTTTTCTGCTTTTCTTGTGCCATGTGGTAAAAAAACAGTGTATTTCCAAGCACAAGGAAGGCTACCATTTCTTCTTCCCTCAGGGGCCATCATCAATGTGCCTGATTTCTTAACATGTAAGTAGAAATTCCCCTTAACCCCATGTATGGTTCTTGTTCTATGTTTTTATCTCTGACCTCAGAATCTTACCTTTTCTCTCATGAATACAGTTAAAACATCTATCAGTTAAGAAGCTGTTGCTGCCCACAAGATTGTTATCTAGCTTTTGGGCCCTGTGTAAGACCATTACAATGCATTATATTTATTCTGGGAAATATTTGAAAGCTCTATATTGGTCATCTGTCAGGACTTCCTTCTACAAAGAGACAGGATTGATAAACTGTCACCTGTGGTTCTAAGCTTAGAACCAAAAGGCTCTGACCACACCATCACCAGGGAGCATAGATGCACATGGAAACAAGAAATGGAAAGAGGTATGTGCTGTGTTTAGAAAATTCTTATGCTTTTTTTCTGAAACAGATATGCCTTCTATGTTTTAATATTTTGACAGTAGATAAAGTTAAAACCTTCCTCTCAGTGTATAATAGGGCAAGAAAACATATAACTAGATATTGACATTGTCAATAATTACCATTTCCAAAAAGGATGTAAAATAAGAATCAATACATCTTCTTTTCTGAGAAATTCCCTGTTTTTTCCAAAGAATCTGGTTGTAAGAAAAAATATTTTCCATAGTCTCCATTTTCCCTAAAACTGCTGAGATAAAGGAATAAAGAGAGGGAGGAAGAAATGGGAAAAGGGAGGAAGGGAGAGAGATGACAGAGGGAAGGAAGGAGGGAAGGAAGGGAGGAAGGAATGAACGGAGGGAGGGAGGAGAGAAGGGAGGGAGGGAGCGGAAAAGGAGGAAAAATGAAAATTTCTTAAAACCACCCTCACAGAGCACAGGAACCAATGAGGATAAAACATAAAAGATGTTTAAGATTATTTGAAATAGAGACTTTTACTATAAAAGGCTTGTTGCCAGTTTCTCTTGGTGCCCTAAAATTCACCTCATTACCCTTTTTCTAATAAACATTAAGCCTGCTTCAAAAAACAGAGGCAGCTGTCTAGGAAACATGCTGAAATCAATCGGCAAATAAGATGAGATAGAAAAAGAAAACTTCTAGCTAGAACAACAAGAAAAACCCAAATAAGCAATCTTCCATTTTAGAAATAAAGCAGACAATACTAGTCACCACTGTTACAACTCATTTATTTGTCAATAATCCCTAACTAATCTACAAACCACATATCATTTTTTTAAAACCAAACTGGGCACTTGAAAAATAAAATGGAGACAAATAACTCTAGATTGTCCAATTACAAAATTACAGTAGCAAATTCATTTACTTTTTCTCAGAAAGAGGAATTGTTTTATGATACTATGAGTCAGAGAAGTTCCAGACGCCGCTGCTTTTAGTGTCCACTTGCCGGTAATCTCACTCAAATAGGGTCTTCTTCTTCCCCTAGGATTTCAATAAATCAATTCTAACACATTCAGGATATGTTTTCATTGTTTTTGCTGTTGTTGCTGCTTATTATTTTATAACTTTCTCTGTGAGTGTGGCAGCTCACCCCTGAGCCAATATAATGTATTGTCTCCCATACACACAAACACACATACACGCACATACAGCACACACATACACACATCTTTGACCATCACTATTATGCTTAGCTACCACTTTCTTTCTCTGCTTCCCCTTCAAGCAAAATTGCCACAAAAGAAATATCTTTACTCAATGTATTTTCTTTCACTCCTACTATTCTCTGTTTAGCACCAAAATTAGCCCTTAATTGCCACAAAAGATTAAAACTTTAATTATAAAGTTTATTAATGACTTCAACTTACCAAATGTAAATGCCAATTCACAATATTTATCTCTCTCAATCTATATGAGCTTGTTGATGTTGACCACATTTACCTTAAGACACTAATTATTCATGGAGGTTGAAATAGTACTCTCTTTTGGTTGTCATAAAGTTTTGGGTGTTCCTCCTCAAACACTTTGATCTGCTTAATTTTCCCAATTTTGAGTGCACTAGGAATAACTCCATATAACTCTTGCCTCTGTCTTTACTCACCTCCTAATTTATCTTCTTCAGTCTCATGGCTTTAAATATGACTTCATTAATTTCCTGGGACGGTTTTAACAAATTTTCACAAAATGGGTAGCATAATGCAATAGAAATGTATTCTCTCGCAGTTCTGAAGTCCAAAAGTCTGAAATGCATGGGTTGGGATGTCTGCAATCCATTTGCAAACCCTAGAGGAAAATCCATTTCTTGCTTCTTCTAGTTTCTGTCAACTGGCTCCATTCCTTGACTTGTGTCCTTCTGGCTGCATGACTCCAACCCCTGACTCTTTGGTCATGTCTCTTCTTTCTTTGGGTGTCTGTTCTCTGCTGTGTGTTTTTATAAGGATAATTGTCACTGGATTTGAGGACCACTTCAGTAACTGTATTAGTCCATTCAAGCTGCCATGGCAAAATGCCATGAACTGGGTAGGTTATCAACAGCAGAAATTTATTTTTCCCAGTTCTGGGGCCTGGAAAGTCCAAAATCAGGGTGCCAGCATGGTGAGGTTTTGGTGAGGACCTTCTTCTAGATTGCAGATTACCAACTTCTCACTGTGTATTCACATGGTGGAAGGGGTAAACCAGTTCCCTCTAGCTTCTTTTATAAGGGCATTATTCCCACTCATGAGGTCTCTGCCATATGGTCTAATCATCTCCCAAAAGCCCCCCCTCTTCGTACTACCACCTTGAGGGTTAGGTTTTTACATATAAATTTTTGGAGGGACACAAGTATTCAGACCACCACAATAATCCATGATGATCATCTGTTTATCTCAAGATCCTAAATTTAATGACATCTGCAAAAGCCCTTTTTCCAAATAAGGTAACATTCACAGGTTCCAGGGATTTGATGTGGGTATCTATTGGGAGATCATTTTTTGGCCTACCACAGTGATTTTATAGACCAATGACTCTGACATGTAATTCTCCAGCATACATATCTCCCATGGCATTCAGATTCCATTTTCAGACTCTTGGCTGACATTTCCCTTTTGTGAAATTCATAGATATCTCAAGAAAAAATAAAAACTACTACGCAATTTTATCAATCAGAATTCAACCAGGGAAGAAGATATAAAATGATGTATGTTCACAGATACACTGCAAGGAATTGGCTTATACAATTTTAAGGGCTGCCTATGTAATTTACAAATTATAGGGAAAGGTGTAAGAGCAGGCTGGTATTCCAGGGCATGAGCTGACACAGCTGTCCACAGACAGAATTTCTTCAAAATCAGGGAAGTCTTAGTTCTGCTTTATAAGGCCTTTCAACTGATTGAATCAGACTTGCCCATACTAGCTCAGATGGTCTTACTTCCTAAAGTCAATTGATTATGGACTTTAATCACACCTACTTTTATCACATCTGATTTGTGTTTAATTGAATAACTGGTAACTGTCACCCAGTTCAGTTAACTCATCAAAGGAACTATCTCATCTCCTTTGAACCTCTTAATTAAGTCTACCTAATCTCATTGTTTCTGAACTCCATTTTTTCTGTTTCTCAGGCCAAAAAACATGGTGTCATGCCTGACATTTGCCTTTCTCTCACATACCACATCCAAATAATCAGCAAATGTAAGAAATGTTCAGAAATGTTCAACTTCTCAACAACTCCATCAATACCTTATTAGTTCAGAATGTCATAATCACTCTCCTGAATTATTTCTATGACTTTTAAAATAATCTACAAACTTCCACAGATTATACTATCCTCAGTAATTATTGTGATTTCTTCCAGTGATTTTTTTTTTTCTTTGTGGCTCAAAAACTTCTAAGAGAGTCCTGTTTCACACAAAGCAAGATCTCTGGCCTAAACTCCTATTGCTCTTCCCCTTACCAAACCAACTAAATCTAAAACATATTCTGTACACAAAACTTTTATCCCTCTGTATTAATCTCTTAATATTTTTAAATTTTTTCATATAAATAGTTTTTCATGACATTTAACATATGCAATTGTTTGTTCTATATCTCCCAGATCTAGAATTTGGTGATATGAGCTGAGTCATTGACAATTTTCATTCCAGTTATATCTTCAATGCTTAGAAGAGTGTTTGTTCAAAATAAATATTTGTCAAATAAATAAAATAATTAAACATCATGCAAAGTTATATTAAAGGAAATGCCCTCACTGAGATACACTCTTATACTAAAAAGTGTACTGTAACACAGTTAGTAAAAGTGCTGTATTCTCCATGCAACATAATAAGCTTTTTACCACTGAGGTTCAATGGCTGAAATTCTCTTATTTTTAGAAAATGTAATAGCATTAGTATTTGATCAGTGTTTAATATAGATAAATAGTAAGTTCTATTTCTTCCTGTATGCTTTACACATATAATTTATAGCAATAAAATATTACATGCATTCTTTGCTTAAATTGAAAATGTTAAAGAGCATTTTTGATTTTTGATCTGAATTTTAAAATAAATCCCATCATGATAGATTAATTTAAATTTCCCTTTGAACTGATAATACATTTCCATGTCCACAGTGCCTTGAGGCATTATTGACTTTTTAAAATTTTGTATGCATTATGCTTTGCACCTTAGACATTTTTAAGCAAGAAATTCAAAATAGTCAATAAGTAATTTATATAACTTTAATATGTATCTGTAAGTAAAAAATACAGTGCTATGAGTTATTCTTTAAAATAAATTGGCAAATGGTACCCAAGCCTCATTCATCCATTTGTCAAATAGTCATTGATAGTCTATATAAAATTTTGTTCATGGAAAGCCTGTTCACTCCTCTCCATGGATTGAGACAGGCAAAGCGAATGAAGAGCTATGATGAATGTCAGATAATGTGTTTTGGTTAAAAGTAGAGGAGATAAGAGAGATAAACTGTGCAAGGTATATTGTTATTTTATGTTAAGTGATCAAGAAAGGCCTCTCAGGTATACTGATATGTGAGCAGGAACCTCGAGGAACTGAGCTATTGAACCATCACATATTTGGGGTCAGGAAGGAACAGCAAGAAAATTGAGAATGTTCAAGAACAGTAGCAGAAAATGCAGTTAGAGAGGTGCCAGGAGGAGATCTCAATCATGTAGAACCTTGAAAACTACATTAAGGACTTGCTTTAGATTTTAGAATGTAATCAAAAGCCATTGGATGGTTTTGAGAACTGAATGACATAATGTTGCTTACATTTTGAAGAGGTAACTAACTGCTGAGAGATAGGTGTAGGATAGCAAACATGGAAGCAGGGAAATCTGCAAGATGATCAGGATAGAGTAGGCTAAATGGGTATGGATTTGACAAGAATCACTTGTATGGGATTATTATTAGCATATAACTTCATATTATTCACACTGACAGTGCACAACACTTATGATATTTTGTTTTCTGTTATTTGTGATTTTAAAATATCAATATACAGAGCCATGGGCCAAATTATATTTAATCACAATAAAATATACTGCAACAATTATTAACCACCCACATTGATGTGCTTCATCAACCTTCTTCTATGACTTCATGTATTAGTAGGTTAATAATGCAAAATAATAGATATAATATGCAATCAGGAATAATTTGAAATACTACTTTCCATAGCAACATAATAACAGATTTATTATGACAGACTGCTTAGTATAGAGCAAAATCACTTTGCCATTGGATTTGATGTTATAAATTCTTTTCATTATGCTTTAAATGAGTACATCCAAATGATTAGAGTAGCCAGTGGAGTAATTGATAAATGAGTGAATTTCTCCACCATCACCAAATTTCCTCGTTATGCTTAAGTACTTTAGAGGTCTCTAAGCAGTGTATGCTTTTTTGTAGTCATGATTTAATTGGCTCTATTAAAGGTTTACTTTTGTTTCTAAAAATAGTAATAGTAAATGAAAAAATTATAACATTATTCACATCCGGTATAGGAGATACTGGAAAATATATAAGTATGTTTTTAAGTTGCTTTGAAATATTTAAGCTAACAGAACATCATTGAGAATAACTGCATAAGGGTAGAAATGTTATCTTTATGGCCTGAGAGAATTAAGCTACCTCTTAAAGCTCTAACCTTTCTGATGGAGAGTGACTCATAACTAGAAAAAAATACTGCAACTGCAAGAAAGTACTCTATAAAAGAGATTTATAATTAATGGGATCTACACACCAGTTTTTTTAAATTCAGTTTTTTTTTCTTTACACATTAATTTTAAGGATAAATGTAAGATATTGAGAGGCTAATATTATAGTTACTAATAATAACAATAACAATATCAATTATTATAATTTTTATCAATAACTTATGTACTAGATATAATAATACACACTTACACATGCACTTGTGCACACATATATAAAATCATGTTAAATTCTCATAGTGAGGATTAAATGAGGCCCTATATTATTTTTATTTTAAGATGGAGAAAATAGTTCTGTTCTATGATTTGACCAAAACCATAACTTTAATAAGTGGCATTTCTGGAGCTGGGTCAACTTCATCTGATTCAAAGATGCTTTTGTTCAGTATTGTTTAAAATTTATTGGATAAAAATTGGAAAGATATTTCTGAATATTTTCTTTCTTTTTCTAAGGTCATGCACTGAGTTGATGACCTACCTCAGGAAATAAAGTATCAATTTTTAAAAAATGATAAATCATTAAACTTTTATAAGCTGCAGTGAAAGAATTTGTTCATAATGACCTATCTATTAGGAACATAGAGACAAAGATAAAAAGGGCAAATAGTGTTTTTTCAAAACTGGAAGATTTCTCTTAATATTTTTCTCTGAATAAGCCATCCTGTTTCCTAGAATTACTTAATGCAAGTGAGATGAATTAGTAAAATGGATTATCATGTGCATCAGCTAGGATACATAAATACTCAGTTTATTTTGTTGTCGACAATTATATCTTATAAAGTCACCTGACTTAAATGTGTGCTAAATTATTCACGTACAAACATTTATATCCAAAGCTCTATGGACCAATATATAAGAAATCCTTAGTCTAGATATAGAGGTAGCATATAAAAAAGGGTGAGTGAAATATTAAACCATATGCACTGCCTTATAAAGATTTGGATTATATTCATAGAAATTTTCTTTTCCTTGTTTTGGTTTGTTGGTTATTAAAGGAATATCATCTTGACCAGTATAACTAAGCAAGAGGACAGTTATTCTACTTTTGTACAACCAGAGAAAATACCAAATGTTCAAGCTCTCAAAAACAACATTCATTGGAACTTGGCACATTTGACATATCTGATTGGAGCTTTGATTATACAAAGATTTCTTTTTTATAGGAAAAACAACTCTTTACAGTCTAACATTGAACACTGAAATCAGCAAAGGGGTCTAAAATGTCTCCTTTTATTTGAACATCAAATTATCAAAGAACATAGTCTTAAAAATAATTTCAGAAAACAAATCATATTTTACACTGCCTTGATTAATGCAGATATGTATTCTTGATATGATTAGTAAAAAATTCTTGAGGAATTCTGGTCTCACTGATGTTGGTTTTGACAGAGGAATCCTAATAGTTGAAAACGGGACAATTTAAGTATCAAAATAAAATAAAATAAATAATGAAGCAATGGGTTGAAAAATCATTAAAAATAAAAAATTCATAAATTAAAAAAGCATAAAAAATTTGAGACTGCTAGGGGACTATTTTCTCAAAAAAGATAAGTGTGAGTAAAGAGAAAGAGTTAATCATGTGCCATGCCTTTACTCTACTGACCATATTTAAGGGTAAGACAACATTTGGTTAGAAATAGTCGTTTTATATTTAAAAGAAGAAAGGTGAATTATAAATTCAGGAAATTTGATTAGAAAGTCAGTATTTTACAATTCTTGATGAGAATACTTGGAAACAGGCAATGGTCATCAGTAGTTGCCAAAACATTTGGTAAAATGTTGAGTTGAACATTTTAATAAATGGATCAGACAAACATCGTCCAGACTCCTTTTCCAGCGGTATGTTTCAATTTCAAAGGTAACATCCAGATAAAGCTTTGGTCTTAAAATCTTACAAATGGAAATTCCCCCTTTCTCCAGAAATTACGAAAAGTAAGAGAAAAATAAGAAACAAAAACCTAACATCAATATCTGATAAAACTTGGAAATAACTAATTACTTAATAACCCCCAATGAAGTAAAAATAAAACAAGTTAATTTTATGGGAAATTCCAAGAAATGATGCTCATGGCTGAAAAACAGAGACACAGGCAGGAAACAGAAGCTCTGGACAGTGAGTGGTGTACACTGCATCTTATTAAAACAGTAAGAATATACATAGTATACGTGGTAGAAATCAGAAACTCATAGGCATAGATTTAACCTGAGACTAAAACTCCAGAGAAGTGAGATTGAATGAAGTATTGAACAAATAATCTTGATATGAAAGAAATAATCTGTCATGAGACAGGTACAGTGAGAAAGGCACTCCAGCATAGGCAGGTTTTCAGGGTCAATTTTTATCGAGTTCTAGACCTACCATTCAAAATTTACATACACAATCTTGCATCATAGAGAAAATTCAGCTGGATCAAACATGACTAGGGTTCACCCTAAATTTAGATTACTGAAAATAACAAGTTCATATGATAAAAAAGCACAGCACAGAATTATAAAATGATAAGGCAGGGAAAAAGAAGAGGAAGAAGCATGACAAGAAGAGAATATTTGTCAAAGAATATTCATTAGGAAAAAAATTTAAATACAGCAAATAAAAGCCTTGAACAAACATAACAATGTTAAATTAAATGTTAAAACCAGTTAATGGCACAATTTGAAACAAAAACCAAGAGCACAAATAATAGTTGAACTAACTCCAATAAAGGTATAATGGGAAGAAAATGGAATATCAGCTGATAAAGTTGAGCAAAATATGAAAAGACTGTTTTTTAATTCACAGATACTAAGGACCTATTAGAAGTAAAACAAAGAAAATAGATATTTTTGAAAACACAATAAAAAGAATAAGGTTCAGAAGTAAGAAAAATAGAAATCAACATTTTAAAAGATTAGAGTGAAAATTATATATTATACACACACATATATTTATTAGGTAATGCAGATAATAACTACTTTGCCTCTAAAAAAACAAAAATAATGATGAAGTTTAATATATTTCCAGAAATAAATGAGTTCTTGAATCTATGGATTGGAAAAAAATATTGTATTACAGGAAAATTTAATTCAGAATGATCCGCACCAAGGCATAATGTAATAAAGTAGACAGTTTTCAAAGATAAAAAAATTGATGAACAATCTAGGCAAAAATGATCAAATCATTTGCAAGCGTTAAAATTAAGTTGAACTTAAGCATAGTAGATAAAGGCAGTACATATCTGTGATCCGTGTAAGAAGACAGCCTCATAAAATGAGTCCTCCACTTTCCAAATGTTTTTTTCTAGGATTAGTTTCCTAACTGTAGTGCAGAAAGCTAGATTTCAAAGAGATCACAGGGCTCCTGATTAGCTGAAATGGCAAAGACTGAAATTTGAAGCAACCAACTATCTGGAGCTATGAAATCAAATTCCTTCATGAGAGAAGAGGGGGCTGTGTAGAGAGGTGGTCTCAAAAGTCTACGGGAGAGAGGTTTCCTTCACATTCATGGCTGAAAGAATTTTGGGCAGTGTACTAGTTGCTTATTATGGATAGAAGAAGATATTACCAGAGGTTTGGGTCTACACTGATTCATGACTTTGGCTAATGGTTTGGATAAATGGTCAGGTATTTGAAAGGAACATGATTGAAAATTTGATGACAATGAGCTCTAGAGAAGAGGTATGCAGATAGATATTTCCAAATAAGCATAGAAAGTAATGACATTCATGTTACAATGATAATGCTCAACAAAGGTAAATGCAGAAGATAAGAATTTTAATAATCAGGTGGATATGATGACCCATTTTATGGACATCTGTCTGCCTCCCTCATTGTCCAATAACTGAAAAATGAAAGAGCTATGATGGCAAAGATAGAGGTTTTGTATTGGCTCAACAAAATGGACTTACACTCAGCATATGTGATCTGATTACAGTCACTAATAAATGTCCAATTGGCCACAGAGAGACTGATCCTTAGCCCCAAATTTGGCACTATTTCCTAGTGGCATAAACCACTTTATGAAGGCAGGTAGATTAAATTAAACCACTAACATCATGGAAGTCGTAACTATTTTTTTTTTATTGGAATAGACACTATGTATATATATTTGCCTTTCCTGACTGCAGTGCTTCTGTCAAAATTACCCGTACTTTATCCACCATCATAGTATTCCATACAGCAATACTTCTAGTCAAAGAACTCATTTGACAGCAAATAAAATGTGACAATGGGCCTATTACCTACACTCTTGTAATGTGCAAGGATTCCCAGGTTCTGCATTGTCCGGAAACAGTTAGCTTGATAGAATGGTGAAATAGTCTCGAAGATTCAACGACAGTGGAAGGAAGTGGCAACACGTTCTGGGCTGGGGCAATATCTGACAAGAAGTGATATATGCTCTAAATTAGCATGCAATATATGGTGCTATCTCTCCCATAGCCTGAATTCATGGGTCTGGGAGTCAAGGGGTATAAATGTGAATGGCTCTACTCCCTATTACCCTGGAGATCCAATACCAAAAATATTTGCTTCCTTTCTCTGCTGCTGTAGTGTTCTTAGTCCATTATTGTGTCCCAAGGTCCAAGCATTTCCTTGGACCTTGGGGCACGATAATGATTCCAACAGGCTGGAAATTAAAACTGCCAACTCATCGCATTGACTTCTTTGTGAGATTATTCTGATTCTGGGTGATTGATCTGGATGGAGTATGAAGGGGAATTGGGTTGCTACTCCACAATGGGCATAAGGAGAAGGAGTGTTTTTATTCTTCTACCCATAGGCGAGCATAATTGTCCTCTGAGGAATTTGTTTCAATGTCAAGACAGATGACAAACCCACTTGCCCATGAATATGAATAAAATGTATTGATTGCATCCAACAAGCTGAGGACTCTCCAAAGGTGAAGGGCTCATGCAAGTGCCATATAAAAAGGGGAGCAAGAGGCAAGGAGTGGGGGTTTCAGGACTTTATTATGGCTAAAACTTGGCCTTTCCATGGGGGAGCTCCTACAAAAAGTCTAGAGATTGCAATTAGTTGACATTCCCATAGGTGAACAAAAGCCAAGGGCATGGGATTCTTTTCTTGGTTGCTCAGATGTGGGCATGCAGGAGATCTAAAAGCTATCAATGGTGAAATATCAAAGATAGATTCAAACTCTTAATCACAAAGAAGGTATCCTTTTAATTACCAGCAGGTGTGGGAAAAAATTTTATCATTAGAGCAACTCTTAGTACTCTCATGTGCTGTAATTAAAGTCAATGAAAAAGTACAACCCAACAGACCGATTTAGGCTGGAATAATAATGGCCCAGAACCTTCAAGAATGAATGTTTCGGTCACCCCAGGCTGACTGCAGGCAAGGTATCATAACCAACTGAGCCACTTAGCAAGTATTAATATACAGGAAGCACAAAATGAATAGTGTGGGCATTAGTTATAAATGTAAACTACATCCATGTGATCAGTTCCAGAAATGAAGAATATAGTAGTTATGAGTATTTCTTCCTTATTTTGATTTAAATATGTGTGGAACATGTATGTGTGTGTGTTCTTCCCCTCTCTTTCCATCTTATCATATATCACATTATGTATTAGGAGTTGACTTTCTATCTTGATATTTAAATGATAGGAAATCGAAATAAATCAACTAGGAAAAAAGATAATCACCCAAGCACTAAAAAAGATTTGTATCCTCTTCTGGAAAAAAAAAAGGATAGTGTATATTTTTGGTTGTATGTGAAATGTTTGTATCATGTTAGGTGAAAGCATGATATTGTTATTGTCCTTATTTAGAAATTAAGTGTGGGTTGAGGGCACGCACATAGGTGCCAAGTTGCCAAGGCATGGAGTATAGTGTTTTTGGAATATGTCACAGGTGAGACTGGGCCACATTTTCAGATTTCTCTTTCATGCGTGTTTCTGGTTAGAGTGAACCACAGTAGACATTTATTTGTGAGATTGGAAATGAAACAGAAGTGGTTTTTATAACACACACATGTTGTCATTTACCTGCTGGCTTGCCTCATCTGCTTAAAACAGGTGGCCATGCCTGCAACTGCCACCCTCCCTAGGGTCTTCCTTCAGTTGCTCCAAATCCTGGTCTGGGTGTGTGTTTTTATCTCTATGATGAAGTGTTCTACGCTCTGCAGGATGTCTGTGCCATAAGTCAGAAGACGTAAGATAGGACGTGGATTTCAGTCCACACTCACTAACTCCAATTTATGCTTGTGAGTTTCCATCTGTTCTTGCTTTCCTGCACTTTACATCCATCTTTTCTTTCTCTTTACCTCCTCTATGGATTTGAAGTTTTGGCGTCAGATGCTAAGACAGGTCATGGTCTAAACGTATATGCTAAAATTATAACATTTCAAAAAGAAAACACGGGAAGAAATCTTTTCCACCTTGGAGTAGGCAAACAATACTTAGACAAGAAAGTTCTTAAGCCAACTATTTAAAAAATTTAAAAGATAATATTATTGAAGATAAGTATCTTGCTCTTTAAAAACCACCATTAATAAAATAAAAGGCAAGTAAATTTCACTACATATTTTATAAGAGATCCATATTAAAATTATATAAAGAACACTTGCAACTCAATAATAAGACAACCCAATTAAATGACAAAATGGCAAAAGATTGCAACATATAATTCACAAAGAAGATAGACATAAAGCCTATATAGAGAAAATATTCAATATTGTTAGTCAGGTAGAACATGCATTTTAAAACTGCAACATGGTAACACTACACATTCTCTAGAATGGCCAAAATAAAAAAGACTGACAATATCAAATTTTGGCAAAAATTTGGTCATCAGAAATTCCTGTGAAGGTAAAATATTACAGAAAATTTGGAAAATAGTTTGACATTTTTAAATAAGTGAAACACACACATATATATGACCCAGTAAATACCTCTAGATATTTAATCAAGAGACCATGTTCACAGGCCTGTAGGCAATTTAAAATTAAAAAGTCCCATTGTCCATTGGTCAAAAGAGTGATTTTAATTATTTCTTGTAAAGGCCTGGCATCCCAGGGTCACTCAGATTTGATGGGTATTTTATAGTTTCAGCGACTTATGTCCAGTTGTGGTGAAAGAATGCAGTCCATTTTAATATCAGTTGGACAAATACTACTATAATGGAAAATTTTCCCTTACAAAATAATCATTTTCTTTTAATTTTTAAATTTCAGGTTATGGAGGTACAAATGCTGCTTTGGTTACATAAATTGCCTTTGCACCACCTGAGTCAGAACTACAAGCATGCCCATCCCCCAGACATTGCACACCCACCCCTTAGGTGTGAATTTACCCATCCCCTTCTCCCTCCTCCCACCTAATTTCCGATGAATATTACTACCATATGTGCACGTAAGTGTTGATCAATTAGTACCAATTTAATGGTGAGCAAATGTGGTGTTTGTTTTTCCATTCTTGTAATACTTCACTTAGTAGAATGGGCTTCAACTCCATCCAGGATAATACAATAGGTGCCTCACTATTTTTTTCATGGCTGACTAGTACTCCACAGTATATATATACCACATTTTGTTCATTCACTCATGTATTGATGAACACTTAGGTTGTTTCCAAATCTTTGCAATTGTGAATTGTGCTGCTATAAACATTCTAGTGCAGATGTCTTTTTTATAGAATGTCTTTTTTTTCCATTGGGTAAATACTCAGTTATGGGATTTCTGGACCAAATTGTAGGTCTACTTTTAGTTCTTTGAGGTATCTTCATATTACTTTCCATAGAGGTTGCACTAGTTTGTAGTCCTTCCAGCAGTGTATGAGTGTTCCTATCTCTCTGCATCCATGCCAACATTTGTTGTTTTGGGACTTTTTGATAAAATCCCTTCTCAGTGGAGTTAAGTGATATCTCATTGTGGTTTTGATTTGCATTTCCCTGATGAATAAAGACATTCAGCATTTTTTCATATGTTTTTTGGCCATTGGTCTATCTTCTTTTGAAAAGTTTCTGTTCATGTCCTGTGCCCACTTTTTAATGGAGTTGTTTGATTTTTTCTTGCTGATTTTCCTGAGTTCTACATAGATTCTAGTTATCAGCCCTTTATCAGATGTATACCATGCAAATATTTTCTCCCATTCTGTAGGTTGTCTACTTGCTTTATTGATTGTGTCCTTGGTTGTGCAGAAGATTTTTAATTTGATCAGTTCCCATTTATTTATTTTTGTTGTTGCTGTGATTGCTTTTCAGGTCTTCATAAATTCTTTGCCTACACTGATGTCTATAAGAGTTTTTCAACATTTTCTTCTAGAATTCTGATGGTTTCATGCCTTAAGTTTAAGTCTGTTATCCATATGAGTTGATCTTTGTGAGAGGTGAGAGATGCGGATCCTGTTTCAGTCTTCTACATGTGGCTATCCAATTTTCCCAGAAGCATTTACTGAATAGGGATTCGTCTCCCCAGTGTATGTTTTTGTCTACTTTGTCAAAGAGCAGATGGCAACATGAAGTTGATTTTATATCTGGGTTCTCAGTTCTGTTCCATTGGTCTATGACTCTGTTCTTATGCCAGTACCATGCTGTTTTGGTTACTATAGCCTTGTAGAATAGCTTGAAGTCTGGTAAGTTGATGCCTCCCAATTTGTTCTTTATGCTTAATGTTGCTTTGGCTATATGGGGTCTTCTCTGATTTCATATGAAGCATAGAAATATTTTTTCTAGATCTGTGAAAAATGATGTTGTTTTTCTAATAGGGATTGCATTGAATCCATAGATCTCTTTGGATAGTATAGATATTTTAACAATATTGATTCTATAGATCCTTAAGCATGGTATAGTGTTCCATCTGTTTATGTCCTCTGCTATTTCCTTCCTCAGTGTTTCGTAGTTTTCCCTGTAGAGGTCTTTCACCTCTTTAGTTAAATATATTCCTAGGTATTTTATTGTCTTTGTTGTTACTGTAAAAGATATTGAGTCTTTGATTTGGTTCTCAGCTTGACTGTTGTTGGTGTGTTTGAATGCTACTGATTTGTGTACATTGACTTTGCAACTTGAGACTTTGCTGAATTTATTTTATTCCAGGAGTCTCTTGGAAGAGTCTTTTGGGTTTTCTAAATATAAAGTCATATCATCAGCAAAGAGCGATAGTTTGACCTCTTCTGCCCCCATTTGGATACCCTTAATTTCCTTGTCTCATCTGATTGCTCTAGCTAGGACTTCCAGCACTGTGTTGAATAGAAGTGGTGATAGAGGGCAACATTTTCTGGTTCCAGTTCTAAGCAGGAATGCTTTGAATTTTTCAACATTCAGTATGATGTTGGCTGTTAGTTTGTCATATATGGCTTTTATCATTTTGAGGTATGTCCCATCTATGCCTATTTTGTTAAGTGTTCTTATCATAAAAGGGTGCTAAATTTTGTCAAATGCTTTTTCTGCATGTATTGAGAGAGTCATATGGTCTTTGTTTTTACTTCTATTTATTTGGTGAATTACATTTATAGATCCCTGCATCTCTGGGATGAAGCCCACTTAGTCATGATGGATTATTTTTTTTTGCTTAGCATCTGAATTCAGTTTGCTAATATTTTATTGAGAATTTTTGCATCTATATTCATAAGATATACTGGTCTACAGTTTTATTTTTTTGTTGAGTCCTTTCCTGGCTTTGGTATCAAGGTGATGTTGGCTTCATAAAACATGTTGGGGAGGATTCCTTCCTTCTTGATGTTGTGGATTTTCATTTTATACTAAGAATTTCTTTCAGGAAAAGTTTTGTGTTATTTGAAATTTATTCATTTAAATATAAATAGCAATTATAATCATTTACTTATAACACTTTCAGTATTTTTTCTGATTTATTTTTAAACCAATTATTAGGTAATTAATTAATCAAATTCAGAAAATTGCCTGGGGCTATTTATCATTTATCGTCTAAAATATTTACCTGTTTCTTTAGTGTATATTGTAGTTAGACGTGGATAATATCTCTGGGGTTAAATTTAAAAATTGACAAATAATTAATAGCAGACTTACCATTTGATCCAGAAATTCCACTACTGAGTATCTACCCAAATGAAGAGAAGTCATTATATCAAAAATACGCATGCATTTGTATGTTTCTTGCACCACAATTCACAATTGCAAAGATACGGAATCAACCTAAGTTCCCATCAGTTGATGAGTGGATAAAGAATACACACACACACACCATGGAGTACTTCTCAGCCATATGAAAGAATGAAATAATGTCTTTGCAGCAATTTGGATGGAATTGGCTAAAAATTAAAGATAAGAGTGTGTATTTAGACCCAGATAAATATATATTAACAGTTTTTCTAAACATATTATTAAATGACAATATGTACACAGAAAGGAAAATGACTGGTTTCTCCTTTGACATCTATTTAATATATTAAATTAACTTGTTTATGAGTATATATTGAGGCTGACTCAAAAACATAAAATTGAGCAATAGGAATGAATTTCATTTACAGCATTGAAAATACACCTTCATACAGTACCGGTATTTGAGTATTGTTTCAAATCACTTTAAGTCCATCACTTGTAACTTACAAAATTCTGACAAATTGTAATTTACTACTTAGATATTCTGAATCTATTATGAAGTAGAGACACAAAGTAACAAAAACTTCATTGGATATTGCAAATGTAAACGTAAAATAAATGCAAGAGTTTATTTTTGAAATATGGAAGTTCTATACTTCCAAAATTGCACATAAGAATTAAAATTGTTAATGTATTAGCTACACTTGGGCTGTATAATATGTGAATTGGGAGGGGCTATAATTCATTTAATTAGGTTCTTGTTGTAAAATATGTATTTTGATATTATTTGTACAGCTAAATATTTAATTTCAAAGCAAGAGGTGATTTGGGGGGTTGACTATGAGCTCATAGTTTCATACCAAGGTACAAGTATCTCCACCTGTATCTGTACTTGTATGTGAGAGGGAAATATCCAAATTTTTATACAATACCATTGTGCACCTTTTTGTGTTTCCCCACCTCCCTCCCCAACTAGGATTCTGACATCACATAAAATTCACTATCATTTATGCAGACAGGCAACATTACCACCCATGTGTCATCAGATGAGATTACTCACAGGACAATCTTAGTAGTCATGTCAGAGGTGCTTCTTCTCTTGAGCAATTGCTGAATAAAACTAACGGACCAGGCTCATCTTGACTGAGATTTGGAGCTTAGGTGGGGGAAAATAAAAAGGTGGTGAAACCTCAAGGAGAAAAAACCACTCAATCTATGTACATTTTTTATACTTTACCTGTATTTTTCTCAAGGCCCAATGATGGTAAATTACCCCCTTTGTGTAAATACCTGTTTATGCCTAATGAAGAGCGAGTAGCTAGAATATAGCACTACTTTTTATTCAGTTTTATACTCTTCTTGTATTGCAATGTCTGGTCTATAATTCTGCTCAATACAAACTTTATTAATTAAATTGAAATGTGGATAAGTGAATAAACTCACAAGAGTTTCTTCAGGCTAAATAGAAATCATATTTATTGAATGAATCTTAAAAATATTTACTCCATTATTTGATTTATGTGAGTTTAAAAAATTGTGGAAATGTTTTATTTAAAATAAATAACAAAAATTAACTTCATAATAAGTAACATGATAAGTAACTTAACATAAGAATCTGCTTATTTATGTTATAGAAAAAACAGATCAGCTGTTTATCTAATTAATGTTTCTCACAATATCTGTAGAGTTAGCACAAAATTAAAAACATATATGGGGGCGGAGCAAGATGGCTGACTAGAAACTTCCACCAATCGTCCCTCCATCCATCTGCACGAACAAATAATTCAACAACTATTCACCCAAGCAAGCAGCTTCAGAATAACCAAAAATCAGGTGAGCAATCATCCTACCTGGATTTAACATTATATCAAAGAATGAGGGACTGAAGAGGGCAGAAAAGGCAGTCTTGCATTGACTATGCTACCCCTCCCCTATCCTTTGGCAGCACCACACCAGCAAGGAGTGGAGAGAGACTTTGTGTGCCCAGAGGAGGGATAGTGAATTGATTGTGGGGCTTTGCATTGAAGGTCAGTGCCACCCTGGCACAGGGGAACACAGCCCAGGGAATAATTCTGCAGGTACCCACAGAAGGAGCATTTAGACTAGCCCAGCCAGAGTGAAATCCTTTTCCCTAAAACTTGAGTTCTGGCTAGCCCCACAATTGGCTGACAAAAAGCAGCCTGGGCCCTGGACTAAATTTGTGAGGCAGATGGGCCAGAAATACTGCAGTCCTTGGGCAATTCCTGCAGCTGTGCTGACTTTGAGCCAGTAGACTTGGGGGACATGTGACCCAGTGAGACATCAGCAGCTGCAGCCAAGCCACTGCCTATGTCACCCCTCCAAACTACATGCAGCCAAGCTCAGGGAGAGTCTTCTTCCACTTAGGAAAAGGAAAGGGAAGAGCTCAGAAGACTCTGTTTTGCAACTTGGGTACCAGCCACAGTAAAATAAAGTACCAAGCAGGCTCTTGAGGCCCCTGATTCCAGGTCTTAGTTCTTGGATAGCATTTCTGCCCTCACCTTAGGCCAGAAGGAAACACGCTGCCTTGGAGGGAAGGACACAGCCATGGCAGGATTCACCACCTGCTGACTAAAGAGCCCTTGGGCTTTGAATAAACATCAGAGGTAGCCAGGTGACAGACACCACTGGTTTTGGGTGAGACTGAGCTGACATCAGGTGTGAGCTGGCACTGGTGGCCACGAGGGAGTGCTCATGTCAGTCTTTCCCCAACTCTAGCAGTACAGCGCAGAGAGTGAGGGAAGAGAGTGACAGACTATGCCTGGTAATTGAGACAATTCCTCCGTATCTTACCAAGTCCACCAAGGAGGTACCACCAGGAGTCTGCAAGAGTCAAAGTATTGCAGGGGCATCCCTAGTGTTGATACAGCTTCAGTGACCAAAGACTTAGACCACAACACTCAATTCTCTTTGAATATCTGGAAAGCCTTCTCAAGAAAGATGGGTTAATACAGGCCCAGACTGCAAAGATTAAAATAAATACATAACTCTTCAATGTTCAGATATCGATGAACATTTGGGGGTTGAGTTCTTCTATCTGAAAGAAAAGTACAGCAATGAATAATAATAAATCATCTGTAAGTATTCAATTCACTGCTAACAGTAATGACACAATACAGAATACTCTATTGCTATTATGTAATTGTGGTGTATAAACCGCTTACATCTTGAGTAGGAAGATTAAAAGACAAACCTATCAAAAATAATAACAACAACTTTTTGAAAGATATGTAGCATAAAAATATATGGTTGGAAATAACAAAAAATTAAAAAGTGGAGGAGGGATAAAAATAAAGGGTAAAATTTCTGTTAGATTTCTCTTTGCTTTTTTGTTTTTTTTTGTAAGCAAGAGTTGTTATATGTTTAAAATAATTGGTTAAAAAATGTGATTTGCAAGCCTCGTGGTAACATCAAATCAAAAAAACCTACAACAGACACACAAAAAATAAAGAGCAAGAAATTAAAACACACTACCAGAGAAAATCGCTTTTAACAAAGGAAGAGAGGAAGGAAGAAAGTAAGAAAGGACCACGAAACAACCTGAAATCATATAACAAAATGGCAATAATAAGTCCTTACCTATGAACAACAACACTGAATGTGAATGGACTAAATTCTCCAATCAAAAGACATAGTGTGGCTGAATAGGTAGAAAAACAAGAGCCAACCATATGTTGTTGCAAGAAACCCACTTCACCTATAAAGACACACATAGACTGAAAATAAAGGGATAGAAAAAGATATTCCATGGAAGTGGAAACCAAAAAAGAGCAGGAAAAGTTATACTTCTATCAGATAAAATAGATTTCAAGACAAAAATTGTAAAAAGAGACAAAGAAGGTCATTATATAATGATAAAGGAAACAATATATCAAGAGGATATAACAATTCTAAATATATATGCACCCTGGAGGATGCAGATATATAAAACAAACATTTTCACAGCTAAAGAGAGAGATAAATCCCAACAAAATAATCCCTGGAGACGTCAACACTCCACTTTTAGCACTGGTAAGATCATCCAGACAGAAAATCACAAAGGAAACATTGTACTTAATCCGTACTATGGACCAAATGGACCTAATACATATTTACAGAATGTTTCATCTAACAGCTGCAGAATTCATGTTCTTCACCTCAGCTCCTGGATCATTCTCAAGGGTAGACCATATATTAGGACAAAAAAACAAGTCTCAAAAAATTCAAAAAAATTGACATCATATCAAGTACTTTCTCTGACCCACAATGGATTAAAACTAGAAATCAATAACATGAGAAACATTGGAAATATTACAAACACATGGAAATTAAATGACATGCTCCTGAATGACCAGTAGGTCAATGAAGAGTTTAAGAAGAAAATTTAAAAATTTCTCAAAACAAATGAAAATGAAATCAAAACATACAAAAACCTATGGGATACAGCAAAAGCAGTAATAAGAGACAAGTATATAGCAATAAGTGCCTACATGAAAAAAGTAGAAAAGCTTCAAGTAAACAACCTAAGAATTCATCTCAAAGAACTAGAAAAATAAGAGCAAATCAAAGCTGAAATTAGCAGAAAAAAAGAAATAATAAAGAGATCAAAAATAAATAAAATTGAAACAAAAAAATACAAAAGATCAATGAAACAAAACGTGGTTTTTAAAAAAAGATGATCAAAATAGGCAAACTTTAGCTGGAATGATTAAGAAAAAAAGAGAGAAGACCCAAATAAATAAAATCAAAGATGAACAAGGAGACATTACAACTGATACTGCAGAAACCCAAAGGATCATTAGAGATTATTCTGAGCAACTATATGCCAATAGATTGGAATACCTAGAAGAAATGGATAAATTACTAGACACATAAAATTTTCTAAGATTGAACCAGGAAGAAATCCAAAACCTGAATAAACCAATAACAAATAACTAGATAGAAGAAGTACTAAAAAGTCGCCCATCAAAGAAGAACTAAAAAGTCACCCATCAAAGAAGAGTCCAGGATCTGATGGCTTAACTGCTGAATTCTACCAAGCATTCAAGGAACTAATACCAATCCTACTTAAAGTATTCCAAAAAATTGAGGAGAGGATAGTCCCAAAATCATTCTACTAGGCCTATACCACCATGATACCAAAATCTGACAAAGACAGAATAAAATAAGAAAACTATAGGCCAATATATCTGATTACCATAGATGCAAAAATCCTGGCCAAAATACTAGCAAATGGAATTCAACAACATTAAAATGATTGTTCATCATGATCAAGTGGGTTTCATCACAGGAATGCAAGGACGTTTCAACATACACAAAACAATCAATGTGATACATCATATCAACTGAATGAAGGACAGATATCATATGATCATTTCAAATGATGCTGAAAAAACGTTCAATAAAATTCAATATCCCTTCATGATAAAAACTCTCAAAAAATTGAGTATAGAAGGAACTTACCTAAATATGACAAAAGCTATATATGACAAACCCAGAGTTTTATCATAATGAATGGGGAAATACTGAAAGCCTTTCCTGTAAGATCTGGAACAAGACAAGGATGTCCACTTTTACCACTGTCACTCAACATAGTACTAGAAATTCTAGCTAGAACAATCATACAAGAGAAAGAAATAGAGGACATACAAATTGGAAAGGAAGAAGTCAAGTTATCCTTGTGTGCAGATGATATGATTTTATAGCTAGAGAAACCGAAAGACTCCATCCAAAAACTATTAGAACTGATAATCAAATTCAGTAAAGTTGCAGGATACAAAATCAACATACAAAAATCAGCAACATTTCTATAGGCCAACAGTAAACAATCTGAACAAAAAAAAAAACAAGAAAGTAATCCCATTTACAATAGGTACAAATAAATTAAAATACATAGGAATAAACTTAACCATAGAAGTGGGAAAAAAACCCTAAAATTTATATGTAACCACAAAAGACTCAAAATAGCCAAAGCCATTCTAAGCAAAAAGAACGAAACTGGAGGAATCACATCACCTGACTTCAAATTATATCACAGAGATGTAGTAACCAAAACAGCATGGTATTGGCATAAAACAGACACACAAACCAATGAAACAGAATAGAGAACCCAGAAATAAATCCATACATCCATAGTGAGGTTATCTTCTATAAATGTGCCAAGAACATATAGTGGGGAAAGGACAATCTCTTCAATGAAGGGTGCTGGGAAAACTGGATATCCATGTGCAGAAAATGAAACTAGATCCTTATCTCTAGATAGGGTCTAGAGATAAGACCATACACAAAAATCAAATCAAAGTTGAATTAAAAACTTCAATCTAAGACCTGAAACTATGAAACTACTAAAATAAAACTTTGGAGAAGCACTAAGGACATTGGTCTGGGAAAGGACTTAACGAGTAAGCACAGGCAACCAAAGCCATACTGGATAAAAGAGATCAAATCTACCTAAAAGTTCCTCACAGCAAAGGGAAAATCAACAAAGTGAAGAGACAACTCACAAAATGGGAGAAAATATTTCCAAAATATCCGTCTGACAAGGGATTAATAACTAGAATACATAAGAAGCTCCAATGACTCCATAGGAAAAAATTTAAAAATTTAATTAAAATATGGGCAAAGGATCTGAATAGACATTTCTCAAAAGAAGACATACAAATGGCCAACAGGCATATCAAAAAAATGCTCAACATCATTAGTCATCAGAGAAATGAAAACCAAAACTACAATGAGATATCATCCCATCCCAGTTAAAATGGCTTTCATCAAAAAGACAGGCAATAACAAATGCTGGCCACGATGTGGAGAAAGTGTGGCGGGAATGTAAATTAGTGCAACCACTATGGAAAACAGTATAGAGGTTCCTCAAAAAACTAAAAATACAAACACTATATGACCCAGCAATCCCACTGCTGGGTATACATACAAAGGAGGGGATTCAATATATAGAAAATATATCTGCACACCCACACTTAATTGCAGCATTATTCACAATAGCCAAAATATGGAATCAACTTCAGTGTCCATCAACAGATGAATGGATAAAGAAATTGTGGCACATATGCACTATGGAATATTATATAGCCATAAAAATGCATGAAATTCTGCCATTTGCAACATCATAGATGGAACTGGAGAATATTTAGTTAAGTGAAATAAGTCAAGCCCAGAAAGACCAATCTGCAATAGTATTCGGTGAATGATTAGTGGGAGTAAATGTATGAAGCAATTGATAGCACTCTGGAGATAGAATGAAAATAGGTATCATAAGCCAGGAAATGTGGAGAGTGGATTAAAATGAATGCTTAGGGTGAAAATATAATGTGAAAATTGATAGAATGCACATATTTGTATGACAAACGTCAGTGACCTATAAACTATAACTAATGTACGGATATAAATACTAAAAGTGGAATATAGAATGTTCCAAACACAAAGAATGTTAAATCGAGTGATGGAACCCAATTGCACTGATTTGAATAATCACATTTATGCCTTATGAAAACGTAATGCACCTATAAGAGATCACTATTATGTACACATAATACTTAAATACTGATATTATGTACTATACAAATACATACAAAAAGAATTTATATATATCTTCAAAACTTCTATTTAATTTTTTTTTAATTTAATGATAAATGCTGAAACACATTGGGAGTGGTGTGCAACATATTGTCTTAGTCTGTTTTGGCTATACCAAATACACAACAGAGTAATTTGAAGGACAAAATTATGCCGATGTCTGGAGCGAGAAGTCAGATCAGGTGCTCATTGTTGGTAGGACATCTAGCGCATCCTGCACTAGCAAAGTGGAAGACAAACAATGGCAAAAGCTCTCATCTCATCGAACAAGCCTGATGCTAAACCTCATAATGACCCCACTTCTTAATATCATCACATGGGAAACACCTGTATTTTGGAGAGAACATGTTAAAACCCTGGAAAATACCATGTAGACACAATAGTTTACCCTGCAATGTATATAGTGAGCAATATAATTACTTGAAAGATTGTTTTTACAAATATTAAAAAATGTCATGACCATTGGGCATTAAAACAAATTACTTATTTTTTTTTTTTAGGTCAGGCTGATGTTATTAGGACAGTAATTTCTTTTAAAGACATATATTCAACCTCTTGATCATACTTACATAATCACTTCCTGTCTTATGTCTAGATGCTGCAAATTTCTAAAAATTCATTATTTCAGCACTCTGCTGCCCTAAAATAGTTATCTTTTCAATCAAAAGAGTTTTAGAGTATGAGAGCTATAGTTAATCACATAATAAGTATTCCATTAACCCATATATTTGCAATGTTCTTAAGTATAACAAATGCAAGTCTGGAAGTAAAAAGCATATATACTTGAAATAAATAATGTAACTGACAAGATGTCAAACCCTTTTTTTCTCTCTGTAAATTTGTAAGATGCCTTCATATAGGTATTTTACCAAGCAGATCATCCTTATAAATATAGATAAAAAGCTTTCAGATTTACATATTGTAATAAAACCGAATTTGATCACTGAATTTGTTTAAGGTTTAAAACATCTCAAAAATTTCAATTGTTTTACTTATAAATTTAGGAAATAGTCCAATAGTTAAAATAAACTGCTAAGAGTAGATAGGGCCAAATACCCAGGACTCAAAACTCTAAGGTAGCATAATAAATAAACAAACGAACAAACAAATAAATCCAAGCACTGATAGAAATATGGGATGAGATATTCATGGGTGAGGGATCTAACCTATAAAGAAATTCTTACAGATAAAAATTACAGTCGATTTTTGGTAGAAACCATACAACTAAGAAGACAGTAGAGTGAAATATTTCAAGTGTTGAAAAACAGACAAATAAATACAACCTAGAATTCTATACACAGTGAAATTATTTTTCATGAGTAAAGGGGACATAAAGACTTTCTATATCTTCAGTTTAAACTCCATGAGAGAAGAAAGCAGGTCAAGTGTTCCAATAAAACCCTAGTGTGTAGAATTGTAACCAAATCATAATTTGTTTTGAAAAATCACTTATGGAAGGACAGGGATAGGCAAGTAAATAGGAACTGAGGACAAAAGGAAGAAAGGAAGAAGGGAAAGAAGGAAAAGTAGGAAGAAGAGAAGGAAACAAATAAATCTAGGTTTATGCCTTGAGTAAATTAATGAATGGTGGTACCCTTACTAATACAGGTAAAACTGGAATGAAGAAAGTTGAGAGAAGATTTCTTTCTGCCTATTTAGTCTTGGGGATATTTTGAGTTATTTATTATAGATATCGGACAACTGATGTAAACATCTAGGTAGGGATATTCACCTTTCATTTAGAAATTCACTTAGAAACAGAAATAATATATTTACACCATCAAAGTCTGAACATATTAGAATTCTGATAGAATATAGCATTAATTCGCTTTAAAGATGAATAAGATCATTTAAAGAATTAGAGTGGAAGTTGTCCTAGGAACAAGCCTTGAAGAATTTCTGTATTTAATCAGTAGAGAGTGGGATGCAAAAGAACGTATAAATTAGTGCCCACAGTCATAAGAAACACTAAGTGACTTTGTTTAAGAAAAGCAAAGTCAATGTTGACTACAGAAAATTGTTTCATTTGCATTATAAAATTGTCAATTACAGGAAAGTTGGTTTAGGAATACTGTTACTTCTGCCACTATGGCTAAATATGTGCTCTGAGTTATCCACCCATTGCAGAAAAACTAGACCCTGGAAAGTCAGTGTTTGAGTTTAACAGCTTTAAGAAAAATATGCTAACAGAGATAAGAAAAGTTTCCAAGGTCTATGTCTTCATCCTAAAATTAATGTGAATTGAGGCTGCAACATTGAGGAGATGGCCTACATACCAATAAGCCCTGCCTAGAGAGCGCATGCCCATTGTCACTCTGCAGTTGGGAAACAAGCCTTTCTTTAGCTATGAGTTGAGACATTGCAGGAGGAATTCTCCTCTACCCAGTGGTTCCACTGACTATGTTCAGAGTCAAAGCAACTCTTTATTGAAGGAATTTTTCACCAATATAGGTCTTTAGGACTTATAAATATTCAAGTCAAAATGTGGATTTGCAAAAATCACCTGGCATAAGAGAAAACAGGCCACTATAAGTGAAATTCACTTAGAAACAGAAATAATATATTTACAACATCAAAGTCTGAACATATTAGAATTCTGATAGGAAAACTATAGAAGATATATGCATGAAAATTTTAAAGAAACAAAGGAGACAATACAAAGATAATCCCTCAAAAGACTATTAGAAATAAGAGTACAGCCCTCTTAAAATGGGTTTTCCATAAAGTCTGTAACTCAATGTATTGGTTAAGTAGCATATTGAAATTAACTAAAAAGAGAAAGATCGAAAAGAAAGAAAATGTACCTAAAGAGAAGTAAACACCAAAAGGCACAGAGATAAAAAATATGAAGAGATAATAAGATATATGGAGGATAAAATGAGATGGTTTAATATATATTACATAACTTCTCAGATGTAGAGTATACAGAAATGGAGATAATGTTTGAAGAGAAAGAGTTTGTGTCTTTTTAGATAGATCTATGTCCAAAATAGGATTAATAACATGGAAACTAAACCTGAAACTCTAGATCACCAAAGATAAAAACAAATATTAAAAGTAGCTAGAAAAAAGAGAGATCATGTGAAAGTAGTGCAAATTAAAATTGTAGCAAGGATGGATAACCAAAACTATATATCATCACAGGGTTGAAAGAAGATAAGTATCAATCATGCATACGCTAATATTGTTAGGTGTTCTCTGTTTGACTCTCTGGTTTCACTCCACATTTTTTCACATGCTGTGGGATCCTGAAAGTTTATGGGTCGCATCAACCAGCTGTCTTGCACTCTGAACTGTATTTTGTTTGAGCCAATGGGTGGTCATCAGCTGGAGATTAGAGGCTAAAAGAAGAGAAGTCAAGATTATTCTTTAGGTGTCCTACCTGCAAGTCCATAGGTTGGTGAGTGTTCCTCATTCAAAGTTTTACAATCATTTACACTGGCCCTTTTCTATAGCTATAGATCTTACTAGTTCCAGATCACTGCCTCATTTAAGCCTTCAGGCCTCAAAGTGGGAACTTCTCCCTGATGTTCATAATCCCAGGATGCTTCATGGTCCCTAGCTTAATTTTACTACACAGGCTCACACTTTAGTATATGGTATGTTATGTATTATTCCCTTTGAGTGTACCATTTGTTTCAACCATAAGGATGTAAGTAATATTATATTTCAAGGTTGAAATAGCAACATATAGCAATAAACATTTTAACTGCTAGAAATCTTATGTAAGGGAATATCTAGAGGAAAAAAAAATCATGACCAAAAATTTGAGATAATACAAAAGAAAACAGATACAAAAATACATTTGGAAACTTTTGTAAATCTCCCAAATAAAGCCTGGTGTCTTTAATAAAATGATAATATTTATAGTAATAATAATAACAAGAATACCACACATTACATAATAATAATATAAGTACTGAACAAAAATATTAAGGTAGTCAGATGAAGATGATCATATTTAAAATATTCTAACATATTTTCTTTACTAATGAGAGGGGTTTAACTTTCAATTTTTTAAATTTAAATATGCATAGCAAAATTCTGAGTTTAATACTAGACATACTATGTACAAATTATAAATAGTAGATTTAAATAAAAATGGAGTAAGAAACAAAAACAGACAAAATTCAATCACCACCCCCCTTCCAAATAAAATAAAAGAAGGAAAAAGAGAAGATGTGATTCTACTTAGAAAATCTCACTACTAAATCGTAAGTAAAAATAAGCATTCCACAAATCTTGGCCAACACTGATATTGAACCTAGCACCTGGACATTTGTCTCAGTTAGGTACCTTGTAGGTATAGCTTCAGAGTCAATGCAGAGTCCTAAAGGCAAGAAAGCAGAGAAAGGTGTCTAGACTGTCACTGAGGGAATCATAAAACATATAAACTGTATTTCACATACCACAGCTGGAAATATTTAAACAATTCAGGAGGAGTGGCTATCCTTCACTTACAGAAATGAAAACCTGAGTAGACAGGCTACTCTCCAGCAGGTTCTCTATGTACTGTTTGCTGATATAATCAGAGATGTAACTGCAAACTCGGGTAGTACTTCTTTTGACTTTTTTTATTACCCCATTCATCTGATGTATTCAAAGTACCCAAAAATTACCTATATGGTTCTTGCAGATTAGTCAAAACAATATTAGGTGGAAACCTTTAAGCTGTTTCCATTTATTTCTTTTCTTTGTTCATTATACCTAGCTCATTCTAAAAAGAATTTGAGGTAACAATGTATTGTTTAGCTACTAGCATTTTTAAAGTTATGAATGATAATTTAGCTATCAGAGAGTTTACATTAATAGTGAACCAAGAAATGAAAGAGTTATCCTTTACATGTGCACCAGTAAATAATTGTAATCCACTTTGAGTTAATAAAATGAAATGAGCACTTTTAAGAGGAAAAACACAGTTCTGTTTTTATCTTCTTTTAAACATTGTTTATGACTTTTTAAATATCACCTTTATACCTGCTAATAAAATTGAGTCAAAATTCCATTATCTGCAATAGCAGACATTCACAATAGTACAACTTCTTATAGTGTGTTGTAGTGTATTAGATTTTGAGAATATAAATTTTTCTGGAGAACTATAAAGAGGTAAATAAATATTTTAGTATGATGTTTTTCATACAAAATTCACCCTTAAAGTTTCATTTTTTCTCTACCTAATATATTTTTAAAAAGTTCTTTTGAATATTTTTCTTCATTTCATAAATATAAAATTGACTACTATTTTATCTCATCAATTGGTTTTATTATATTTATTGACATGATGCAGTTGTAAATTTGACCATATTACACTCACATTAATATCCTAATATCTAGTTGTTGGCTTTAAAATTTCAGAAATTCAGTTGTATTTGTTCAGCTAGGAATTATCAATCTCTAGAAGAGGGGAATTGACTAGTGCAGTGAATTTGAGGCAAGCTGATATGTCAGAATGGTAATTTTCCCACTTACAATATGTTATAAATATCATCTAATCACTACAATGGAGAGGTAGTAAATTTTTGATACTAAAATCTAGAATAAGTAAAAAGATAGTTTGGGGGTATTCATAGGGAAGAAGAAATAAATGTTATTTACTAAAGGCAAATTTCCTCTCACTTTTCATCTGGTGAATTTCCCTTTTCTACTTTAGGGATGAATCTGTTACCTAAAGAACAAATCTGTGGGTTTAAGTTTCAAAGCAACCTTATTTGAGAAATAAAGACCTATATATGATTTTTAACTTTCTTTTTCTGATACATTAGAAAGCCCATTATTTTTTCTGAGTAGGGGTAAAAAACATATTTGAGTGTTCAGAATTACAGATTATTTTGTTTAAATTATACTTAGATTTTGTAATTCTATTTTAGAAAGACATCCCAATCAAGTAGAAAAAGAAAAAAAAATCACTTACAAAACATAGCTAAAGATGTATTGATTGTGCAAATATTCCCTCATTCTCATTTTTAAGTACATCCTGTTTATTGCATTGAGTAACAATTCCTAAACTTATATTCATATTCTGGAGCTTTGCTGTATCTGTGACATAAAATCAATCATGATTTAAGTGCACACATATTTACTTGATCTTTTAGTTTTTCAATAAGACAGACAATTTTTTGTTTTAGATTTAACACATTCATACATTTTGTTGTTGTTTTCAAGGGAAGTAGATTGTTTCAATTTATATCTGGTTTGTACCGTTAAGACTGCTAAATTTCTATACGTCACTAAGGTGATGAATTAGGCCTGTAGTTAGTTAAGCATTATCAAATGTATTTTCAACAATAGTTCTGTTGATAATAAGTCTGTTCTTATTAACAATAATTTTACATTGTGTGATTCTCTAAAGACTGCTGTGAATAGTTGATGAGGTGAATTAATGATAACATGAATTATATGTGCTGCTTGTACCCATGAAGGAAGAATTACCCTAAAATATATTCACAAAAGTATGGCCTATCATAGACCATTCTTTGAAATTGGAGGATAAAGACTTTTATTGCATTTTTTTCTCTGAACTCTGGCTAACCATTCTCAACACCATGAAAACCAGTCAGACTGCCCTGTCACGCACATGCTGATAGAAATTGACAAGAAGCAATGTTAACCAATGTTAACTTTTTTTAATCCATACCTCAATTTTTTTTTTTCCAGAGAAAAAGACTGAAACAGCATGGAGGACCTTATAGAATTCTTTGAGTAGGAAAGGACCTGTTAAACAGATGTATAAATAACCGATACTTCATATATAACACTTCCACTTAGTTATAATCTCTCTTCTAGTAAACATCTATATCAAAGCAGACTTTTCCCTTCCCGAGGAAGAATATTTCCTATGTCAAATTCTCAGACTATTTAAAGAGATTAAAGGATTTGCCAAAGAGCAAAAAGGAAAATTAGTATCAGAATCATTATATATTACTGTTAAATAATTCATTTCACTGAAGAGTAATTATGGAAAATTAATTTTTAATACTTTAATTTCAAATACTATATTGACTTAGAAGATGTAATAGTTTAGCTTTGGATTAAATAAAGAAAGAACAATTAATTATTTTAATTATACCCCTATGTACACATAGTCTCATATTCTGAATAAGGATTTTAAAAATGATTTTGAAACTTCTTAGGGTATTAGCTGTATTACTAAGAAAATCATCTTCTAACTACTTCCATGCATGCCTGACATTTGGTTTAAATATAGCATTGTTTTTAACAAAGAATGTTTACAACCTTACTGACTGAGTGGTGAATGCTTAATATTTAAGCATCAAGCACTTACGTAACGTTGATAATATACTTACCTCCATTCTTTCTATTGTCCGATGTCTGACACCTCTGTAGGAGATACTCTTCCCACTGTATTCACAGCTTCCTGCTAGACTTCTGTGACATCAGCCATCCTGACAGCTGGGTATGTTCCTAGTCTGTTCCCACATTACCTTTGAATACACAGGCCACGTGCACAGATAGCTTCTCCCTATTTTGTGTTGCTAGGGGTCTCCTGGAATCATTAACCATGCCCTAGTCATGCTATGGCTTTCTGCCATCCTTGAGCTGTCTATGCCTTCTGCCAATGGAGACCTAGTTCTGTCATTATTATAGAGACTGACTAAATTCCAGAAGTAAGAAAAAGAAACATTTTTAAAAGCAAATATCAAGAAGACTCTGGAGGAAAGGAGTCAATAAACTCCCTGTTCATTTTATTCCTAATCTTACCAATGGATCTATTTATGTCTCTATTTTTAAAAAGAAAGAGTTCATCACAGGTGAAAAAAAAAGTAATAATATGATAAACATTATTAAAGGGGACACTGATGTGTTCTCTTTTGCATTTGGCTACTGATATTTCCCTGCATTGCTGGCAGGAAAAAGAGTGGTGCAGGCTCTCAACTATTTGTGAAGTTGTTTACTTCCCTCTCACCCTGTAAAAAATATCAGGTGTCAGACAGGAAAATTGAATGCACAGAAGGACGACTTAGGCTAATATCTCTAGGAAAAAGTTTCCCTCAAGGTACCTAACTTTGGGGATGATTCTCCTTGTCTTTGAGCCAATAATGTTGTAATGACTAAGGTTATCATGTAGGCTTGCTGACAAACCCAAGGAAAACACCAGGTTGCTTGGACTCAGGCCTTCTCCTAGGCTATGAAGAACTGTTTGTTATCACAAGTGATCTAGCCCATTTATTAAGAATAAAAATATGGTAGTTGGAAGGCATAACCTATAATTATTAGTTTGTGGATTGTGCCATGGCCTAGAATGTTATCTGATTACCTTGTGAGAGAAATAGATGGCAGATTAAAGATTAAATCTGGGGGATCAAAGACAAATTCTTTTTATTACTGAACTGCTAAGCAGGATTTTTGAAAGCACAGAAAAAGCCAGTGCTATTTTGAATGTTGGAAGATATACTGGGAAGATCAGTGGAAAAACAAATATATGCTTTTTCTCACTTGCTTTTGGTTGCTTTGCTAAGTATTGCCTTCCTAGACAAACCAAGTCTAATTGTAATAGAATAGGCAAACTTTTTGAGATTTTTATAGTCATTTGCACAGCATATTCTACCTAAGAAATATTTCTTTAAAATGCAAAAAATAAATTGTGGCAATTTCATGTATGATAAAGCTAAAATCTAAAATTAGCATGGAAAGGATGGTGTTTTACATAAATGGTTCTAGAATAACTAAAGAGTCATATGGAGAAAGTTAAAATTGGATCTGTTCCTCATATCATACATCAGGATACATATTTAAAGTAGACAAAAAGTTTAATGTAAAAATAAAGCGAGACAAGTGATAGAAGAAAACATGCATGCATCACTCTCAAGGTAAGTGGAGGATATATGCCATTATAACAGAAACTCCCAAGTGGAAAAAGAGAAAATATTGACATATTTTACCCTATACAATTTAAATAAATTATGTTTAAAAAACACCATAGCTGAGTAAAAAAGGCAAACTACACAATGAAAAACATCTGCAAAGCTTATCCTAAGTATATGTAAGCTTTATTTACCTAGAATAAAAGCCCAATAGAAAACATGCTAGAGCTATGAACAAATATTGCATAAAAATAAATTGTAAGTTGTATATATATGTGTGTGTGTGTATGTGTAAATATATGTACACTCACATTCAAAATATAATTTATGTTAAATAACATTAAAATACTATAATAGAAATGCAAATGCTTTCATTTGGGGAAAAATGAATTAACTCAAAGATAAATTTAAAGTTTTTTAAAAAATGCTAATCACAATGGGACCTCCCAATCATAGAAATTTTGAAAATTGCAACTAAAGTTACTACCAGAACAATTTTAATTCTTCTTCCATCACTGTAATAAATTAAAGTGAAGAAATGAACAAGTTTTAAACAAACTATATATCTGTATGAAGAAGGTTTCAGTGAAAAAAAGCATTGGAGGTACAAGCATACCTCATTTTACTGCACTTCTCACATATTATGTTTTTACAAAGAGAAGGTTTGTGGCATCCCTATGTAGAGTAAGTCTATTGGTGCCATTTTTCCAATAGCATGTGCTCATTTTGTGTCTCTGTGTCACATTTTGGTAATTCTTGCAACATTTTTAAACTTTTAAATTATTGTACCTATTGTAATGATCTGTGATCAGTGATCTTTGACATTACTATGTAATGTGTTACTATTGTATAATAATTTTGGGGGATACCATGAACCATGGCTAGGTAAGAGGGTGAACTTAATTGATGGGTGTTGCATTTGTTCTGACTGCTCTGCTGACTGGCTGTTCCCTGTCTTTCTCCCTCTCCTCAGGACTCCCTGTTCCCTGAGACATTTCTGTTTTAATATTGAAATTAGGTCAATTAATAATCCTATAATGGCCTCTAAGTGTGTTCAAGTGAAAGGAAGTGTCATAAATCTTTCACTTTAAATTAAAAGCTAGAAATGATTGAGCTTAGAGAGGAAGTCATGCCAAAAGCCAAGATAGGTCCAAAGCTAGGTCTCTTGTGCCAAACGGTTAACCAAGTGGTAAATGCAAAGGAAAAAGTTTTGAAGGAAATTTAAAGTGCTGCTCCAGTGAATACACAAATCATAAGAAAGTGAAACAGGCTTATTGCTGATGTGGAGACAGTTTGAGTAGTCTGGATAGAATATCAAACCAGCCACAATATTTCCTTAAGCCAAAACCTAATCCAGGGCAAAGCTCTAACTCTCTTCAATTCTGTGAAGGCTGAGATGGGTGAGGAAGCTACAGAAAAAAGTTGGAAGCTAGCAGAAGTTGATTCATGAGGTTTAAGAACAGAAGCCATCTTTATCCCATAATAGTGCAAGGTGAAGCAGCAAGTGCTGATGTAGAAGCTGCAGCATCTTACCCAGAAGATCTAGCTAAGATCATTGGTGAAGGTGGCTACTGACAAAAACAGATTTTCAATGTAGACAAAATGGCCTTATATTGGAAGAAGATACCATCTAGGACTTTCATAGCTAGAGAGGAGAAGTCAATGCCTGACTTCAATGCTTCAAAGGACAGTTTGACTCTCTTGTTCAGGGGCTAGTGCAGCTGGAGACTTGAAATTGAAGCCAGTGCTCATTTACTATTCCAAAAAACCTAGAGCCCTTAAGAATTATGCTAAATCTACTCTTCCTGTGCTCTACAAGTAGAACAATAAAGGCTGGATAAGAGAATACCATTTACAGCATGGCTTATGGAATATTTTAAGCCCACTGTTGAGATATAACTGTCAAAGATAGTGATTTCTCTAATGCATCTGGGAAAAGTAAATTGAAAACATTCTGGAAAGGATTCACCATTCTAGATACCATTAAGAACACTTTTGATTCATCTCCATACTGTTTTCCCTAGAGGTTGTGCTAATTTGCAGTCCCCAAAACAGTCTATAAATGTTCCTTTTTCTCTGCATTCATGCCAGCATCTATTTTACTACTCATCCAGATGTCTTTTGCAGCAACTTGGATGGAAATGGAGACCATTATCCTAAGTGAAGTATTTCAGGAATGGAAAAACAAACACCACACGTACTTACTAATAATTGGGAGCTAAACAGTGGGCACACACAGACACAAACAGAGGCGGGTGGGAGTAAAAACCTACTTATCGAGTACAATGAACATTATTCTGGTGATGGGCACACTAAAAGCCCTGACTTAAGCATTTATACAAGGTATGCATGTAACAAAAACGTTTGTACCCCATTAATATTTTGGAAATTAAAAAAAAGAACATTTGGGATTCAGAGGAGGAGGTCAAAATGTTAACATTTATAGGTGTTTGGAAGAAGTTGATTCCAACCCTTATGGATGACTATGAGGACGTCAAGACTTCAGTGGAGGAAGGAACTGCAGATGTGGTGGAAATAGCAAGAGAACTAAAATTAGAAGTGGAGTCTGAAGATGTGACTGAATTGCTGCAATCTCATGACAAAAGTTTAATGAATGAGGATTTGCTTCTTATGGATGAGCAAAGAAAATGGTTTCTTGAAAAGTAATCTATTCCTGGTGAAGACGTTGTACATTCTTGAAATAACAACAAAGGATTTTAAAATATTACATAACTTTAATTGATAAAGCAGTGTCAGGGTTTGAGAGAATTAACTCCAGTTTTGAAAAATGTTCTACTGTGGGTAAAATGCTATCAAACAGCATTGCATTCTATGGAGAAATTTATTGTCAAAGGAAGAGTCAATCAAAGCAGCAAACCTCATTATTGTCTTATTTTAAGAAATTCCCACAGCCACCCCAACCTTCAGTAACCACCACCCTGAGCAGTCAGCAGCTATCAGCATCAAGGCAAGACCCTTTGCAAGCAAAACGATTACAACAGGCTGAAGGCTCCAATGATTTTTAGCATTTTTTTAAATAATAAAATCTTTTAAAATTAAGGTATGTAAATTCTTTTTTAGATGTACTACTCTTACACACTTAATAGACTATTGGATAGTGTAAATATAACTTTTATATGCACTGGGAAACCAAAAAATGTGTGTGACTAGCTTTATTGAAATATCTGCTTTATTGTTGTGGTTTGGGACCAAATTTGCATTATCTCCAAGGTTTACCTGTATTTAAGAATGGACTGTTAAAGTATTTTTTTCCAGCATAAATAGTTTAAATATATATTTGTGTTGAAATTTAAAAATGATATCTAGACATTGTATTAATATATTTTCTAATAAAAAACTAAGAAAATGCCCACTCACTTGTTGAACATGTACTCACTATTAAAACAATATTCATGCTTAAATATGGTTTATATTTGTTAGGTGGAAAAGTAGGGCCTTGCCTTTTATACTCAAACTTTTATTTTATTGTAGAACAGAAAAAAAATTAAATATAATTTTCATCCAAACTATTTTAAGCTAACTGTTACTGGGAATAGAATTGTTTAAATTTTCACTTAGAGACACTTCCTAAATCCAGAGTAAGGCATCCCAGCTCTCTGGATTCCTTGTCTTCTTCTTCATTGCCTACCTTGTTTCCCTTCATTATCTACTTATTTATATATCTTTATTTTTTGATTTTTTTTATTTTTAAATTGCAGAATATAATGGGGGTACAAACACTTTGGTTACATGTATTGCCTATGCACTGCCCAAGTCAGAGCTACATTTGTGCCCATCCCCCAGACAGTGTGCCCCGCACCCCTTAAGTATGAATTTACCCATCCCTTCCACCCCCTTCCCACCTGCCCGACCCCTGATGAATATTATTTCCATGTGTGCACATAAGTATTTATCAGTTAGTACCAATTTGATGGTGAGTACCAGTGGTGCTTGTTTTTCCATTCTTGTGATACTTCGCTTTGAAGAATGGGCTCTCGCTCCATCCAGGATAATACCAAAGGAATTAATTCACCATTATTTTTTGTGGCTGAGTAGTACTCCATGGTATATATATATCACATTTTATTAATCCACTCATGTATTGATGGGCAGTTGTGTTGTTTCCACATCTTTGCAATTGTGAATTGTGCTCCTATAAACATTCAAGTGCAGATGTCTTTATTATAGAAATGTCTTTTTTTCCTTTGGGTAAATACCCAGTAGTGGGATTGCTGAATCAAATGGTTATTTATATATTTTTAAACTTCTTTTTATTTATTTTTCTAGTCAGATATATCTCTTGTGTTTATTTTGAAAAGCTCTTTTGAAAAAATTCTTGTCTAATGATATCACCATTTGAGTTTGCACATATTTGCTACTCTCAGGTGAACAAAATTAATATTGGAGAATATTACCACCTAAATTCCATCCTTCCCCCCAAGTAATTGATATTTATTCAGTGATACTTATAGGTGAAGCAGAACATGTGAAATCATAGGAAATTTGAGAAATTACTGTAACACTTACAATAATATAAGTCAAAAAATCCACTAAGCCTGCATCCTGTGAATATCCTATCTTTGAAACATTAAAGTGAGGCACATAGCATAACTCAATATCCAGAATGAATCAATGTATGACTTAGAACACTCATTTCATTTTTATTTAAACCACAAATTATTTCTTCACACCTACATTGTTCTTAACATTTTCTCTCTGTTGAAATGACAAATGTGAAACCTTCCGGTTTCATTTATGTTATATTGGTATATATTTAAATAAATACTACATTAAACAAAACCTCAATGAAAAACCAGGGCCTAATCAAAGATCCGCCTCCTTTCCTTCTGCGAAACACAGTCTGCATAATAAAAATCTTCTGCTGCAATTTATATATCAAGGAAAGTCAATGAGGGTCTCATCTTAGAATTAATGACAAAACACATGATATTAGTTCTGACATCAATTGCTGCCTTTAAGCAATGAATTTCCGCTTAGCCAACCATTACCTCTATTTAATCAAAATAATTACCTCTGCAAATCCCAAATACTAGAAGTGGTTGGAAGGAAAACAGAAGTGGATTGTTAAACTTTTATTACAAAGACTCTTAAAGATACTTTAAAAGTAAAGGATAATAGAGACAGTGCACATGCAACAATTTACTGTTTTCTACAATTATCAATTTTTGGCCAATTTTGTTTTATTTGCACTCCACATACTTCTCCGAACACCTCCATGGATTATTTTGAAGCAAATTCCAGTACCATACAATTTCATTCATAAACATGTTAGTATATATGTGTAAAAAGTGAGGACTCATAAAAATATTTCCAAAACACTATTAATAAACCGAAAACACAAAAGAATAACTTCCTAATATCATCAAAATACTCTCTCTTTATACTAATCACAGTTTATTCATTGAATAAACTGGGTATAGATTTACTCATGTTCTGGATTTTTTCTGATTAAAAATGCAGAATTGTTAAACAGGTTCCTTTGCCATTGTATTATTTCTAAATTGTCAAGTATATTTAGAGGCCTGATATTCTCTCTCTCTCTTTCTCTCTCTCTGTCAAAAATGCTTTATAGGTTTTTTTTTTTTAAATCAGGAGGCACATAATATTTAGTTGTCTTTTATTTGTGATGTTAGAACCCCTTGATGATTATAACTTAGTTCCTATATCTTATCAGGAATTATAAATATCATAATATTCTAAATTTCTTAATTTATGAGGAGAAATAATCCCATAAAAAGACACGCTGATTTAAAATATTGATGCATTTCAATCAATTGCATTGTTAGTCTTATTGATACTGAGATTTTCCCATTGCTGACCTGTAGAAACTTCTTCAGATCGACTACTGAGCCCTTTATAAATAACCCCAGTAGTATTTCATAACTTTCTTGCTTTCTACTATGATAAGCTATTTATAGATAGCCAACCAATCGGAAATATTTTAATATTAAAATTTGTGCTACTAATAATTTAACTAGGATAAGAGGCATAAATCAGAAATCTCTGGGACAAACCAAGATTGCTGCTGTGATTTACATTCACATTACTCTTTAAAATTTTATTGTATCCCTTGTAATGACCTGGAATTTTCTTTTTCACTTAAAGTATTTTTTTTTAATCTTAATATATTTTGGGGTACAAGTGGTTTTTGGTTACATGGATGAATTGTATAGTGGTGATGTCTGGGTTTTTAGTGTACCTGTCACCCAGATATCTCTGTGCTTTTCACTTAACATTATCTTCAATGTGTCAAGGACAATATATTAGGGTTGTAAATATATTCACACTATACTCAGAAGGAGCAAAGACAACATCCTTTTTATTTTTTTATAATTTATTATCATAAACCCCCACTGATGGGGAATGAAAACAAAGGTGAATTTATTCCTATCAAATTTATAACTGTATCTGATGATTCACAGAATACCTTTAAGTAGTAGTCATTCTCTCCTATTTCACCTGCGTCTATTAATACCTTGTCCCTTTCTGAGACAGTGCCAGTTTTCCATGACTGTGTCATACACAGTAATGGTCTTCCTGATCCATGTGGTCTACATCTCTGGCCTCTGTCACTTTTAGATCCTGGGACCCTATATATTCCCAAAGCTTAAGTGGAGCAGTGGCATAACTTATGATTTAGTCTCTCTCAGCTTTGACAACCACAGATCTGTACAGATGCTGTCTGTTGTGACAAATCATCTGAAACTATGCTGCATCCTCCACGACCTGGGCAGTGGACCCAGCTGACTCTGCTCTTCGCCATTTTCATGGTAGCTCCTTTTAAGGCTGGCTTTTCAGGCAGCCTCTAAATCCTTCCTGGAAAACCTAGAGTAGTTTAGGAAATACCTACACAGCTCTATCTTACCTAACATCTCTGAGCACCCAAGTTTACTTGGGGGTGTCCATCTCAGGTTTAGACAATGATTTTTAAGTGGGAATTGTATCATAAGGGGATCTTCCCTGGGCTTACTTCATGAGTACCTTTCAGATCATCTTCTGTAGAATTGTTACCACTAAAGAGGAAATTCAGAATTCAGAGTTCTGAAAGCTTATTTATCTTGCCAGACATTTTCCTCCCTTTGGCTATGGACCTTTGGGATAGAAGTGGGTCAACCTGTCTAAGTCATATTATTCTTCCTAAGAATCTTCTCTACACTATGGTAGGAACTCTATGGCCTAATATAGCTCTACCAAGTTTATTGCTTTGCTTAGGATCACAAATAATTTCCTCTTCTAATGTCTCAGTTCCAAAGAAAGTTGCAATTAGAACATATTAGGGGGAAATTTAGATTCATCTCTTTAACATCTGCAAAATGTAATTCCTATTTTAATGAAATATTTCAGAAAAATATTTGCAAAACAATCAATACTGTTAATCGGCACAAAAATGACTCTACTGGGGGATGTGTGTGTGTGTATGAGTGTGTAAAGCTGTAGAGTGAGTGTAAAAGTAAAAATTCTTATTAAACATGGGGTCAGTTCTTTCACACATGAGATCAGATTAATAGAAAATTTTCATATACTCTGTTCGATGACAAACAGGACCAGGTGACAGGAGTAGGAGAAAAACAAAATCATAGCAAAGCAAAAGTACCCAGGTAAAGTTCAAATGTGATTTGGGAATTGTGATCAAATTGAAAACTGTGAATATCCTCCTGCTGTCCATCCATTGCAGAGTTAAAAATATGGTGAGTGTAAAAAATATTGAGAGACAGCAGGATCAAGCTGCTCAAATGACTCAGTCCTGCTCATGAAAACACTGTATGGGTGGCTCTCTCCTAATTCCAGAATGAGCTGTGATAAATTATCATCTGGTCTTTAAAACAACAACAACAAGAACAACAATTTTAGAACCAGAAAAGAGGAAGAGTATTTGGGAGATTCAGGTCAGGGATGTACCTCTCAAAATGATATACAGCAGAGTAAAATACAAAAGATCTAAAGAGATTTAGCATCCTCAACAAAGAATAAGAAGTCATCCTATGAAACAACAACAGGGTGCATCAAGGTGAGAAGAAAAGAAAGGTAGATAAGAAAAAGAAGGAAAAGATAAATTTTTAAAAAGAAATAAGAATTAACAAACAAGATCAGTAGAGACTAGAATTCAGATATAAACCAAGATTAGAACAAAGTTCTAGGAAGGGAAGACATAATATAATAAAAAAAATCAATTCTCCAATATTAAACATATTAAGGTAATATAACTCCAAATGGAATGCCAATAAAATTTTCGTTGGGGGTAGAATACAATGATTTTAATGTCAACATGAAAGAATATTATCTGAGAGTAATTTTAAAGTATATTTATTGAAAATAATAAGGAGGCCTATTCCAAGCCATATATTGAAAAAAATATTGTTTTACAATGCCAATAGCAAGATTTCAGTGTTGACTCAGGAACAGACACATAGATCAATGGAAAGTAATAGAATATTCAAACACATATATTGGTATATAGGGCCTCATTGTATAGCAATAAATATTTTTAAATATGATTAGGTCCTTACTTCACACCTCATCAATTTTAGGACATAAAAATTTGAATGTAAAAAGTAAAACAATATTTCACTTAGCAAAGGATTTGGAAGATTATGCATATATTATTCAGACAGGAGAATTTTCTTGTAAATAAACAAGAAAAACCAAAGGATATAAGAGCATAGCCATATTTGACTCCATGCACACAAAAAAATTCACATTCTATAGCCTAATGTTTTCCAGTAGAACTTTCCAAGATGATGGAAATATTCTATATCAGAACAGTCCAATATAATAGCCAATAGCCACATATTGAGCACTTGAATTGACAATGTGACTGATATACCAAATCTGGCAAATGGTTACTACATTGGAAAACACTGCTATAGACAATGTTACTATTATAGTAATAGGAAAAAATTATCGTTTGGCATGTTGTCTATCTATAATCAATAAATGTTCCTTTAAATTGGTAGGAAAATTTACAATGAAATGTGGTAAATTCTAATTATTTGAAAAGATAATTCACAGAAGAAAATTCTAGATGGCAAAAGAATAAATAAAAAGGTCAACTTTTCTAGGAGTTAAATAAATTAAATCAAAGTAATTATTAAATATCACTTCTCACTCATCAAATTGGGGAAACAATAAAATAAAATATATGATATTATACATAGTCAACAAGGACTGGATAGAAGAATATATTTTCATTCACTTCTTTTGTCCATGGTAATGTTACAACTTCTTAGAAGGCAGTCTGTTCTTACGTTTTAACATAAACTTGAATGTAACTTTGACCCAGAAAGTTCACCAATCATACTCCCAGGAATCCATCTCAAAAGCAAAAGCATCAGCCATGGTAGTATAAATATACAGAGCTATATCTAGTGTCAAGAAATCAATCATCATAAAACAAAATTTTAAAAAGTAAATATTTCCTAACCTATTGAATTAACTGATTGTGCATTAATATAATTTAAAATTAAGGTTAATCTATGAAGATTCAATTTGGAGAATTTCCATTAGGGAACTTGTTAAAGAAAAAAGCAATAATCAGAAAAATATATATAATACATTCTTCTTATAAAACAAACAGTGAGGAAAATAAAATTACCACACATGACTCTTTATTGCCTAGCTTTAATGCTGGCCACTGTAAGATTCAACAAAGTCCTTTACCCCAGAGACTAATTTTCTTCTCACAAGACTATCTCTTGAGCTATCCTTTTCCTAAAGATCCCTCCTTCACTATTACCATCTGTCCAAAAGCTATCTCAAGAATGAAGCCAATTATCAGTTTTTTTCTAAAAAACTGCCAGGAAAACTCTCATCATGACCTACATTCTCTTCTCCCACAGCATTGAAAACTTCTATATCTCTCAAGGCATCTCATTTCACCCAGAACCTTTGCATCAAATTGATTTGCATACCCCTTATTCTGACACTAAGTGTCAAATTTCCCTTCTAGCTCCACCCTCAAGATTGTCCATATGATCTCTGAAATTCAAGGTCTGTAATTAGAGAAATCCCCATATCCTCCTCAAATCCTTGTTTTAAAATTTTTAGTTCTTTCTTGCTCTAAATGTCAATATCAGAAGCCCTCTCAAGGGGTGACTCTGTGTATGTGTTTGTGTGTGTGTGTGTGTATTTGACACATCCCACATCCCACTTAACCTTGAGCTGGAATAGAACTTATTTTTTCTCCTGCTTTTCTGCTCCCAGATGAAACATTGCCATACAGATAGATAGATAGATACATATAGATATAGATATATAGATATAGACATATATATATATAGAGAGAGATATATTAATAGATATAGACCTAGACACAGACAGAAAGAAGAGAGAGTGAACCATTTCTGGTCTCTTAATTTACTTCTGTGGATTCAAGTTACTATCTACTGTCATTTCCTTACTTGAATACAGCTGTGTTCCCATCCACTTCCTTTGTGTTGTTATTGGCAAATATTTTACATTTATATAGTTCATAGGCCCAACAACACAGTTTTATACAATTTCTCTTTAAGTAGTCAAGAGAAGAAAGGATAAGAAATATGCATCATCCTGTCTTTTATAATCACATACTTACCTTAACCAGTGTTCTTTGCTTGTGTTTGTGTGTGTATGAATTCTAATTGCTGTCTGGCATCACTTGCCTTCATCTTGAAGACCTTTCTTTTTTTATGAGACAGGTGTGCTGGCAGAAAGTTCATTCATTTTTTTGTTTATATGGGAATGTATTAATATAAATTTTGTCTTTGAAAGATACTTTTAATGTATGTACATTTCTTGTTCGACAGTTTGTTGGCTTGTATGCTTTTCTCCTAGCACTTTGAATAGGTCATCCCCCTCCTTATGAATCATTGTTTCTAATGAAAAGTCAGCTATTAATTTAACTGGGGGTACATGATGAGTCATTTTCCTATTGCTGCTTTAAAGATTTTTTTCCTGTCCTTGTCTTTCAGTATTTTTACTATGATTTGCCTATGCACTCTTTGAGTTTATCCTACTTGGAGTTTATTAAGCTTTTTGAATGTATAGATTAAGGTTTTTTTAAATCAAATTAGGGAAAGCTTACTTATTATTTTTTGAATACTTTTTCTGCTGATTTGTCTCTTCTTTCTTTCTGTTACTCCCATTAAATATATATCACTGCACTTAATGAGGTCCCCTAGTTTTCTAAGGCTCTGTTCATTTTTCTTCATTTTTCCCTTTTTTATTCAAATTGCATAGTCTAATTAAATCTATCTTTAAATTAATGAATTCTTTCTTCTGCGAGTTCAAATCTATTTTAAGTCCATCTTGTGAATATTTTTACTTTTAGTTCATCAAGATATATTCATTATTATGTTAATTTTGTACAGGCAAACTAATAAAGATAATATGATAACAATGATGTTTGAGTTGATTATCCTGTTTATATATTTTCTACTTTTTTAAGAATAGATTTCTCATTAAGTATCTCTGAAAGAAGGACGTCTGTCTGCAGTTTTGCATAACACAGATGCTGGTTGTTTTGTGGAAAAGGATAGTCCCTTGTAATACTCCTGTAATTATTTTATAACATGGATAGCATATATGGGAATTTCTAAATGCAAGTGTATATGGCATTGACACACTGTTTATAACCTTTCTCATAGTCACCAATAAGTCTATGAGCCAAATAGGTTAATAAATGCTAGGCTATAAATAAAGAAAACATGAAGATCAAGTAAAATTAAAAGTACAAGAAAAGCAAATCCCAACCTACAGTTGCATTGTGTGAATTTGTGTTATAAAGATACTGGATGTATTGCTTTGGAGGAGAAACCAGTAGTCTTATTAATCTCCTCCTGCATGTAAAGTTTCTTTTACACCCTTTCCCTGGCAGCTTTTTAATATAATTTGTCTTTAATTTCAAGAAGTTGACCCTGATGTGCCTATGTGTGATTGGTTTGTGTTTATCCTGCTTGGCAATTATTGAACTCTTTGAATCTCTAGTTTGATTATATTCGTCAAATTTGGAGAAGTTTGTCCATTTTCTACTCAAATATTTTTTCTGCTCCTGTCTCTTCTTTCCTCTGGGCCTTAGATTATTTGTAGGTTACAAATGTACACACATTGTTGTACACATGTTGCAGAAGTACCGTGCATTTTTCAGCCTATTTCCTATTTTTACTTTTCCCTGCTTAGGTTTGAATAGTTTCCACTGATGTATTTTCTAGATCTGTGTTCTTCTGCAGTGTCCAATCTTCTGTTAAATCCCTATAGTGATTTTTCATATTGTAGACTGCATTTTCTCAGTTATAGAATTTCCATTTCATTTATTTTCTTAATAATTTCCATTTCTCTGCTGAGATTCTCAATCTCCCCACTTATAACATTCATCCTTTTACAAAAAAAGTTTATTTTAAATCATTTTTAAATTATAACATATTCGCCATTTGTGCATTTCCCAAATTCGTTATGACACATGTTCCTGTGTCTTCATGTATCATCTAGTATTTTTTATTGCTCACTGGGTTGATTGCATGCTATCGGGTTGATTGCATGGACTTTGTGGTGACTTTTGTTCTATTTTTCAGTTAATTTACTGGCAGATCAGCTTGATCTATCAACACCTGCAATGGTGTTTACTAGGGCAGGTATACAGTAGCTCTTACAGTGTGGATAGAGTAACCTACACCGGAGGCAGAGCCATTTTTGTGTCTCCTTTGAATTCTCAGAGTACTCAGTGAAGTGTTTTAGTTCTATGTGGTTGGTTGTCTCCCAGCTCCGTGTAATTTCCAGAGGAATGTGAAGTATACTTTGTGCATCTAACTTATATCCCCAGGGTCACAGACCAGGGCTGCTATTATGTAAATCCTGAAAACAGTTTCTTCATATATTTTCTATGGTTTTAGATTTGTTCTCAGCAAGAAGCATAGTTTGGTATTTATTACTTCATCAAAGCTAATCTATTATTACATAGTGATACTTTCAAAACTCAAAGTAAAATAATAAAAACGATAAATAAGATAATTTTATTTGTAAAATTAAAATTAACATTTTCTGTAAAGTTTTTTCAATGAAATGAATGTTGATTCTCATTTTATAAACATGTGTTTCTATTCAAAGGAAATTTATTTTAGATATTACAATATTTCTAGATAAATTTGTCATCTTTTATCTGTTCTTAGTCTTAGTATCATTGTTTTACAGAATGAGAAACTTAATTAAATGTCAAATACAGTTCAGTTCCAGGGTAACTCAAAATACCAAATATAGCATGATTAATATGCATTTCATTCTTTGATTTTTATCAGTAAAACTTTTGCATATATTGTCAGAAATGCACCAAGTGTTTGTTTAAAATAATTAAATTTCTGACAGCATAATACAATACTTAATATTAGTTCTCAAAAAGTGTATAATGGTTTGCTACTTTCTTCTAATTCCTTCGAAATCTTTAATTTGTCTACCTTCCTTAATTTTAAGGTAAAAATGGTTACCAATTTTCCATATAGCATGAAATAATTATCTAAAATATATTATGAAGATATAAATATTCTTGAATAAATTTTAATTAAATCATTTAATTGCTCTATAGAAAAGCCATTTTAGAAATTAGGATTAATCTGAATTATAATGTGTAAAGAACTAATATATATTAACTAAAACTTTGTAGACTTTGTATTATAACCACGAGGTACTAGAAATCCTTAAGTAGCTAAAGCAGTTATTTTAAGAGATATATGGAGAGATAACTAAATACATTGCAGATTAGAGCTTCTCTTGTTCTGTAGTTCATAATAGATCGCTTTTAGCTATACTTTCAAATTCTTAACATACTATTTCTACCTCATTCTGTCTAGCAATAAACAGTAGCCACCACACATGTGTTATATATTTTGTTTATATATCATATGCCTCTGAAAGAAAAGTATAATTATTTGGTCAGACACACTCACTAAATTTTATTATGTAGAAATTTTAGGCATATTTATAAAATAACTTAAAATGTATTCTAGATTTCCAATTACTATGCATATTATAGAAAAAAATTTAAAAATTCTGAAGACTTGAGCAAGTTTTCCCAGAATAGTTGGCTGGAAAACTATTGAAGATTATATTTTGTATTTGATTACTATGTGTTCTGTTACATAATTTATCATCATTTACTTTATATCTGATAGTATCTTAAATCTTGACAAATAGAAAACTTGTTTAAATAAGTTTAGCTGATGGATTCAAATGCCATTGCTCTATGCTTTTACTGGATCAGTTCAATTAGATAAATATGGCTCTGACTTTACTTTTATGTTTTTATAGCAACCCTAATTATAGTTAATATTGTAGGTTATAAATGATGGTGCACGTATACTGAGTTATTTATTCTAAGAATTATTTTCTACTTATTTTGATTAACTTATTTAAAATTATTTAATATAGTTAAATCACAGCAGTCGAGATTTTTAAATTAAATTTGAATCAATTATAGAATGTTTGTCATTTTAAATAATTAACATTTTAATATGTGGTTTCACAATAGGTTGTGAGCCGTAGAAGCCAGTGATTTTATTAAATAAAAATAAATTTTTCAAGAGGAGAGAGGATTGAAGCATATGAAGAAAAAGAACAAGACAAAGAGACTGCAAGAAAGAGAGATCTTTGGGATTGAAATTAATATAAACCATGGAATAAGACAGCCAGGACACATTGAAATAGTCACTTGATACTTGATTCAGTATTTTAAAAAACAGAAAAGAGCACATACAGGTAAAAATTGAATAGGGCTTTGGATTTCTACTATTTTTGTGATAAAATCTAAAGACAAGTGTATAGGAGTGCAGATTTTATTGTTAATATATATTTATTTTTCCTTTCTATCCATAATAATTCTTTAAAAAATGATTTTGGATAGTAATTCCACTGATAAAAACATGACCAATTTCAGTAATTCTGGTCCCAAAAAAGATGGCATGAACTCACTCTTTCCTTCTCCTCCCCTCTAAATAAAAAAAAAAAGAAAATAAAAGAAAACTACTTTGGAAATTATATAATAGACAATCATAAAGGGGTTCTGAAAAGTTGAAAGAAGATGGACTGGCTAAGATCCTCAGGACTTACAACTCAGTGAATTTCCCGGGTTTTATTTTTATTTCCCATTCATCCAAGTTTGGGCACTGGACAGGCCTGCAACCTGGAACTACCAAGAGGTATAGGAAAACACACACACACACACATCCATACACACGCACCGCCAACCCATCCACCAACCCATACTCAGTGGCAGCAGCTGCACCACCAAATGGGGAAGACTGACTCATCCCTTACCCAAAACATGTCTGGTAACAGCAGACTGTTCTGATCATACCCCAGCTTCAACATATCCAGTATCTCCTGGTCTTCACCCACCCTACAGCAGAAGGTGAATTAGGGTCTGGAACTCCTAATCTCATCTAGTGGCAGAAGGCTTCCCAGGTAGGTGCTTCCTTCCCTCAACAAAGATAAGTTGGAAGTTCATAGCACCAGGTGTGTGATGAACAGGCCAGAGGAACACTATCCAACCAGCATCCCCTTCCACCTACCTAGAAACATGGGGGGACCCCAGAGAAGTGCTTTCCACCTCAACAGGTGGCACCTGCAGAGTACAGGGGAAACTTTCCTGGAACCAGAAGACCAAAGAAGACCAGAACAGCATTTCAAGGGCTGAGCAAGCTAAGTGTCATTAGAACTACTCTGGGAGCCGGGGGTGAGGGTGGACAAGGAAAAGGGAGATGTTGGCCAAAGATACAAAGTTTCAGTTAAATAGGAGGAATATGTTTTAGAGATGTATTGCACACCATAGTGACTATAGTTAATAATAATGTATTGCATATTTTAAAATTGCTAAAAGAGTAGATTTTAAACATTCTCACCATAAAGAAATGATAAATATGTGAGGTGATAGATATGTTAATTTGCTTGATTTAATCATTCCACAGTGTATACATTTATGAGAACATCACATTGTACTACGTAAATATATATTATAAAATTGTTATTTGTTAACTAAAAAGTAGGCCGGAATGTACATGCTAAACCTAAACAGGGAAAATGCCTCTGGAAATACAAGACTTAAATAGGATCAACAATCTCCTAATTCAATGTCCAAAGAAAACACAACAAAAAATTACTAGTTGCACCATGAACCATAAAAATCACTGAAAATAAAGTGATGCCAAGCCCAAGATAAATCCAGTTATTGGAACTATCTGACAAAGATTTTAAAGTAGCCATCATAATAATGTTTTGACAAAGTGATTAATTTCATTTTTGCTGAGCAACTCTCTTATATGAAGTTTCTTTTCTGTTTTAACGATTATTAATATATAGGAATTAAAGTTTTACAAAGACCTTAACTTCTAGCCCTTTTTTAATCAAATCACTGAAATTCTAGTTCAAATTATTCTCCTTTGAGTTCGAGTAATGGAATAAAAAACCTTCTTATCTGGTAAATGTTAATTTCAAATACCAAATCTGGCCATTTCATTTTGATTTTTGGGAATTCTTAAGTCTGTGTATACCTAAATTATCTAGTGGGATTTTAATACAATATAGATGCCTAGATTCCACCCCACATGCATTGAAATAGAAGCTAGCAGTAGGGTTCAGTATCTGTCTTCTTTTTCAGAAGTCATCCAAACAATTCTAATGTTCAGCTATGATAAAAAAATTAATTAATTAATGCTAAGTTAGCGCTAAGATATTAAAAATACTTGGTTCCATTTAGTTCCCGAAACGTGGAAAATCTAAACAATGAAACAGAATGTTTAGAGATTGAATATTTAGAGTATGAACCATACCTTAAAAGTAAGAATATTTTGCATAGAACTTTTCACTGCTTGATAAAGGAATAAAATGCAAGTCTTCTGTGACCCCAAACCAGGATCTCTTAAAATAATCATATTTAGCCCTGATTACTACTGACAATACTTTCACAAGGAAATACTTCCCAACATAATCCTTGTTTTCTCCCCAACATTTGTTTTGGAAAAACAACAAGTGAGAGAGAGCAAGAGAGAGAATGTCTATCATTCAGTATCTCTCTCCACCTTCCTGTCCGTGTAGGAAGGACAGTTTGGGGCTGGAGCACCATGAAGGACACTTCAATTTTCTTGTTTATGCCCTTCGTTAATTTAATTAACTAAAAAGCATTCGAAGTAAAATTCATAAAAGCTTAACTGTCTCTGGGAGATAAGTTACTTTACTATTTTGTTATTCTGTATATGTTGTTTTCAGAATTTGCAATGGTCTATCGATACTGAAGGACATGTACCAGTCACTTCAAGGAGGGAAGTTGGGTTGCAGTGGAAGTGCGCTTTTGTCTTTTACTCCATTCATTTCTGTAATTTCTTACTTCATGTATATTTTATTATTCTTGCCTTTTTTTAAAAAATTGAGAATAAGTTACTTCATTTAAAAAAGTTTAAATGTTAACTGAAGTTTCACTGATTATAAGATTTTCATATATAAAGCACATACATCTCTCCAAATAGCCACTTTCTTGTGAGGGACATGATTTGCTTCTTTTCGTTTAGAATCTTCTATTTAAATAATGCCATTATACAGAACACTTACTTTTTATATGGAACACTTATTAATATAATATACTGAACTCTAAGGTGCAACATTTTGCAAACTATTTTCTTGTACATTTAAGTTGCATAATAATATCTTCTGGAAAAATCCTGGTTAAATGTTTTTTCAGGATTTATGACTTATTTATTTATTTATTTTTAATTTATTTTTTGCTTATTGTGTAGTCTAGGACCGATAGCAAAATGTTAAATAATAGGCATAGTGAACAGTAAGTACTTATTCATCTTTTTGATATTAATGGAAAGTCTTATCTCTGTAATATTTGTGTAGATTTGTTCTATTCTTAGGAATATAAATCTATTAAATGTACCTTCTATTTTTAAGTTGCTGAGTCTTTATTAAATAATGGATTTTGAAACGATCTATGTTTTGGTCGTCTACTGAGAATAATATGTGAATTGAAATAATGACTAGCCTTAAAAAACTAAGTACTTAGCTGGATATGATTTTTTGGTATTTTATGTAGATTTGTCTACCTCTATTCACAAGAGAAAATGAAGATGATAGTCATTTATTTTTCTTTACTTTTTTCTCATAGTTATACCAACTTTTTATAAGACTTAGGGGAGTATCCTATTTTGGGCTATGCACCAAAGCAATGTTTATGATGACAGATGGACGCAGTGAATTTTAAGAGATATATATTAATAACTGAATATATTTTAATACCTGTGATAACATTTTGGATGATTCAAATTTTCTGTCACTTCTTAAATCAAATTTAGCAAACTTAATTTTCTTCAAAATTATCAAATTTATTTTATATTTCAAATACACTGAGGTGTGTATAAATTTATTAAGCCTATTCAGTATATGCAATTATTATAATTGGGAATGGGTTAATTTGTACATTACTACATGAGCCTTCATTAGACTTGTCAAAGTTTCATAAGATTGTTGGTTTTATCAAAGAAAAATTTTTGATTTTAGTGATCAAGTTTGACATTTTCCTATTTATTTTCTATTCCATTAATTTTTATATCTTAATAATTTCATCAATGGGGTGAAGGAATACTCCACTATAATTGTCTACTATTCTTCATAATTTATAAATAAGTAAAAATGTACTACAAATTTTAAAAAATCTGTGGATACATCTCTTCACAGAATGGACCCATTCTTCGAAGCGAAGTACCATAAGAATGGAAAAACAAGCACCACTGGTACTCACCATTAAATTGGTATTAACTGATCAATACGTATGTGCACATATGGAAAAATATTCATCAGGGGTCGGGCAGGTGGGAAGGGGGTGGAAGGGATGGGTAAATTCATACTTAAGGGGTGTGGGGCGCACAGTTGGGGGATGTTCACGATTGTAGCTCTGACTTGGGCAGTGCATAGGCAATATATGTAACCAAAGTGTTTGTATCCACATAATATTCTGAAATAAATAAACTCTGTGGAACCTATTATAATTATTTTTAAATATGTTAAAATACAGGGGTTCTGACAATATTAATATCAATCTTTAACAAGTAAGTTGAATTCTGTTAAACTATTTTAATATTTAAATATATAAGTATATTTCAAATGATTTCATTTTATATGTGATGTATTATTGGTATCTGGTTTAGTATATATTATATATACATATTTTCATTTATCTGTGTCTCATTCTGTGTGTATATATGTTTTGTATCCATTATATAGCTGGCAAAAACTCTTTTCAACTGTTGTTATGTACTAATCTAACTCGGTAGAAAGAATATTTCAATAAGGAAAGAAAGTAGTAAAGTATGTATTTGTTAGATATTTTTGGAATTGAAATGACCAGTTATTCAAGGGTAATTGCTAAATATATTTAATAAGTGTACAAATTGCTCCCTAAGAATTTATATTAACTAAAATATTTCTCTGGGCATTTCCACAAAAGTGTGTGTTCTCATGTCATTCTAAAAACATAAGAGAGGAAAAACAGAGCTTATTTAGAGATAAAGAGATTAGGGAAAATGGAATAATAATGAAGTGGAAGATTCAGGTGAAAGATGATGAATTAAAAGACTAAGTTCTTCATATAATAGGCAAAAAAGGATCAAAGCACATAAAGACCTCTTAACAAACAAAGGAGTGAGAAATTAAAGCTTGAAATGAGGAAATAATAATGTCATCTAGCTTAGAAGGAAATTCATGTTGAGACATGATAAAAAATTGTCATTCAAAATATACTTTTAAAAGAGTATAAAGTTTAATACTTTAAAACTAGAAAGTATATTAATACATCAGGAGAATCTATTTGAAACTCAATTTCTCATCTAATCATAGGGTGGAAAATGTCCTTTTGTTTGAAATGTTCTTCACTTGGTGTACCAAGATATTATAAGAAGCTAAAAGCAAAAATATTTAAGGGATTATGGTAATAGCATTTGAAATAGCATGAAAAAATGATAGGATTATCATGAATAAAGAATGTCATGAACTGTACTTGGAATTCTATTTCCTATTTCATATGAGTGTTTTATAATAGCAAAGTATACTTTAAATGGAATATTTTGGGGACTGCACTTTATTGGAATCATTTCAGAGAATTGTTTGACAGATCCTGTTTTTGAATACTGATTCCTTCCATTTTCAGTTATACTTATGCATATATTTTTGCTTCAAATCTATTCTTTAGCTGTCAGCCAAGCAACTCTTATTTTGCATTATAGCAGTCCCAAATGATGGGGATAAAAATCAAATGTGTCATATAAAAACATAAAGAAATCAAGTCAATTAGGCCATGTCCATGTTTGTTACTGAGATAAAGAAAATAGACTAAGATCTACAAACAAAGTGAAACAGATCATTTTACTTTTTCTTTTGTGTATGCATGAGGTACGTATATCTAAGTATTTTGAAACAAATGTAGAATTGACAATGTAATACATTTTTCATTGACATATGTGTCTCTATACTTTGCACAATGTTTTCTAAAAGTTTTTGGGAATTAACCCTTTAGAAAACTATTTAGTGTGAATTTATTTTTGGTTTGTGGGGATGTATGACATACAGATGAATCTTGTATATTATTATTATTATTATTAATTTTGACTAGCTTGTGAATGGTAAAAAAGGTCTACCCACCTTTTGGGAGGAAAATGCTTCCATAATATAATTTGGTATCTCTGAGACAAATTAAGAATGAATAATAATAGAGTGTCAGTTCTAAACATAAAAAATGTTAGTCAAGGTCTCTTTTACATATAAAGTGTGAGTTGAGGTGGGGGATGGAGAAAAGTTGGTTAGTGGGTGCAAAAGGTAAGTTACATAGAAGGAATAAGTTCCTGTCTTCAATAGTACAGTAGGGAAATTACAGGTAACATTAATTTATTGTATATTCCAAAATAGCTAGAAGAGAAGAATTGTAATGTTCCTAACACAAAGAAAAGATAAATGTTTGAGGTGGTGGATATACCAATTACCCTCATTTGAACATTACACATTGTATATATGTATCAAAATATCACATGTAACCCCAAATATGTACAACTATGACATACCAATAAAAATACAAAAAAAGTAAATGTGCTTTATTTGTAGAAAATCAAGGTTTTTAGAATTAGTGAAGCTTTAAAATTCCCATTTGAAAATAAATCTCCATTAGGGAGGAAGCTAGAAATAATAACAATGCAGAAGGCTAATAAAAACATGCAAAAAAATGTACAGTACATACATTGTCTTTTAATGTTTTGGAATAGAAGTGACTTTAGTGCCAGGCACAGAGATATGTATGGGGAGAACCCAAATAAATAAAACATCACTTGCCTTCAAAGATCTCACTGTCTAATAGGGCTTGCAGATTTGTAATCCAATACTTTGTACATTAAAGAATCTTTCAGAGGATTTAAGGAATAAGAGACAAACCTTGACCACAAGCTTAAAAATATAGAAATAACGGATGAACAGGAAAGCAGCACCCCATCACAGACCAGAACAGAACATACAGATTTGGATATAAAAGAATTTGGAAGATAGAAAATGAAACAAGAATTTGGTCACTATAGAGATTTATTTTAACTATAATCTTTCGAGTTTTTTCCATAATTGCATAATGGGTAGAAATGTAAAAATCAAAATTTTAATTTGTGTTTCATAAAAAATTTTATATGAATACCGTTGCATGTTCTGTGCATGAGAATTCCCTAGGTAATAGGAATACCTCTGGTTATATAAGGTGAATGAAACTTGCTAACAACCAATATTTTGGTTCACAGATCAAAAAAAATTAAGAACTTAAAAATGTTGCTTAAATAAGGAATATTTCTGCTTGGGAGTGGTACACTGTGCATTGCATCCTAAGCTGAAAATGATTATTTGAAATGATACTACTAAAATATATCATGGAAAAAATGATATCACATATGTTGTTACTGGCTAATTTTCTGTGTGTTGCAAACTGAACGATGCCTGTTCTTATATCATGATATAATACAAAGGAAAACATTTTATTTAGTCAGTGGAGAATCAGTTATGTTTCCTTACATAATTCTGACAAAAGGATAATGGTGTGTTTTATTATCATTTAAATACTTAGTAGCAAGGCTTTTAATTTATTGCACCATATTCTTGATACAATCTTTTTTATGACATACTTATAGTCTTAGAATGTATATTTTGATATTGTGTAAAAATTACTGTTAATAAAAATATTTGTTTAATATTATTTAATAAATAATTTAATAAATTATTAATTTAATAACCTGTCCAATCCCTTTGAATTTCATTGGAATTTACTTGAAATACATGTGGAAAATTAAAAAATTAGAATTATCAATAGGACTAGAGAACAGTGAAATCCCACAATGATCAGTGAAAGAATTTTGGGGGCTAGAAATGTTCTTTGTTCTCTTTGAGGAAGCTGTGGGCTCTCTTCCTCATTTAACACATTAAAATAAAATTTTAAAGGAGAGTGAAAGTTACACTGTGCACTGAAACAATGCTATAAGGAGGAAAAGACAAATTGCCATGTGTTTGATTCTCACCAATTTTATTTTAGAAATCATAGTATATATTGGAGAATTGGTTTTCTCTCATAAACAAGAAATATAAATGTTCATCATTTTCATATTTTCATACATACACATAGTACATTGAACCATTTGCCACATACATTGTGTCATATATATATCACTGAGGTTTTTTTTTAACTTATTCCTGCAGATAGGGTGGATTTGGGCAATAACAAAACTCATATAATAGAAGAACATCAATTATGGATGCAAAGAAAACATGACTGGTTGGTTGTCTGATGTGCATGTTGGAGAAAGCGGAGACATAAGAACCTCACACTGACATAGGTGTTAACAGAGCTGCTCATCAGGATAGGGCTTAGAAGGAAGAATAATTAGGGTGTCACCAAAGCCTAAGGAAAACACAGGCCCATTATGGTGATCTGACATCAGAATGGGAAGATAGGAAAACCAGACCTAGAGGCAAGCCAAAATCTGGATGATAGGTGTTGACATAGAAGCAAACAATGGGAAGAAGTGAGCACATTAGAGGAGGTTGACCCAGTTATTTGGACAATGTTCTTTTTTCATGTGCCCCTTCTGTCAGGCTAGCACCCTTCAAACCATGAATTTGCACTGAGAATCCTAAAAGGGTGATGCACATAACCCAATACCTGAAACTTTTGAGAATGGTACCCCTCCATTCATTCAAGATATAGATATAGACTGCAATTTAAACTTTACTCATCTTTTTTTGTGAGTTTGATACAAACTTAATTAATTGTTAGGAAGACTCTAGAAGTCTAAACCACAATAAATTCAAATTTAAAAATGGTGATTTTTGAAGAAAAATACCCAGAATGTTGAACAAATTATACCATTATATACCATTATATGTATTGATATTTTTACATTTTATTATCTACTTTCTTAATGGGAACATCAGCTCTAATCTTCAGTATCCCCAGTTGGCTGTTACTTTACAACCCACAGTGCCTATTTCAAATAAGTCTCATGTATTTGCCATCAGCCCGAAACGTTGCCTCCTCCATAGAGAAGATAGACTCTGCCCAGTTGATCCTCTTTCAGTTCCTGTCCCTACCACCTATACATTTGTTTTCACCACCCTGCCACAAAGTACTTCCCTCCCCTCATGTTGGGAAAAGTATTTGTCCCTTGTCTAGGAAAAATCCTTCAGTAAATTACAAATCCCATTTTCACATTTTTTATTTTAATTTGAAAACTTTGTCAATAATCCCTTTTCCTTTCTATGTCTGTAACTTATTTATCTGTTTATCTATCTACCTTAGTGTTTGGACAGATTTTGTGATATTTTAGCAAGAAGTATGAGAATCCCTGCTAGGGAATACATACATATTTTTGGAATATATTTTAATAAGTCTTCTTGTGCTAGGAACTGGGAATTGGCCAACCTCAAGGCTTAGATCAAAATAAAGATTATTTACAAATAAATGTATGAAAATGTCAAGTACTTAGTGTGAAGGGAGAGAAGAAAGAAAGGAAATTCCATGAAAGGTGAACCTGTCATCTCCTCCCTCCTAACTTCCTGATGTAGTAGAGTAAAATTTGAATTTAGTGTCTCACCCAGGTCACTTGAAGAGTAGAAGAAGATACTCTTTAAAACTTTTTCTGGAAAACTAGAATAAATTAGAACTATTACAGGAAATCAGCTAATAATACAACCATAACCAGGGGACATTGGAAGAAGACAAAAGCCTAACAGAGGATTTTTAAGTAATTATTATGGACATATGATATTAATATTCTCCTACAAGTATCTTATAAAACATTCCGTGAAATTCAGAATGTTTTCTAATGCTTTTGTGGGCATTCTTTTCTCTAAAAGAGATTCTGTATGTTGTCATTTCTTAGAAAAAGAACCAAAACAGAACCTGTGTCTACAGGTATTAAGGTTAAAAAAAGAAGAGATTACACCAGGTTCTTATTGATCTTCAAGGTTATTCCATCAACAACAAAATAGCAGCAACAATATGTGTGTATGTCTATATATGTATGTACATATAAACAGTTACTACATATAAAACAACACTCCTTTTACTCTATTTCTCCTTTAATTGCCACAATACCACATTCGTCCACTTCACATCCAAGATTTTTGAAAACTTTCTATATGCCCTTATTACTGTTTTATTTCTCCTTATCGGGGGACCTGTGTTATGCTTTTGTGTTATCCTTACCAAACCTACATACAGTCTCTTACCCCCTTTCCTGCTAATATAATGCTGAAATGTTTTTGACTGCTGGGGGAAGAAAAATTGATTTCAAGAAAAAAGGTCCTATATACTTTTTGTAATGGCAAGCATATGTCCAAGAAATAATACAGACGTTCTTCTGGGAGCTTACTGAGAAGTCATTCTTCCTTATAAAAGGGATATGCTTGAGAGATGTGTGTTTATTTGCTGCTATGTTTCTGTCCTCCTGTCATAAATGTAACAGGAGATTTAGGGCTATAGCAGCCATTCTGTGGCCACAAGCAATGAACAGGTAGGTAAGAGCCAACGCACTAAAGACAAGAGAGCAAGTGGGTGGATTTTGAGTTATTGATGATGATGTTGCTATCCTGCCAATCCAATCCTGAGAACACTTCTTTCCAAATGACAAGTTAACCAACTCTGACTTTTTCACAAAAAAGAAAATAAAATAAAACAAAAATAAAGAAATTAAAAATCTAACTGATATAAAGTACCATTCGAACGCGTATATTTTATTGTTGGATCCTATGAGTTGAAGTTAGGTAAGCAAATTATCCAGAAATAACCAGAAGTGAAAATAGAAAACATATCTAATACAATATTAAAGATTTGTTTACTAACACAGAAGGAAAAACTATGGCTAAATATTAGAGACTAAATCAGGAGCTGGGGGAAGCTAGATTGAAATAAAATGCAAGCAGGGTACATTTCTTTGGTGTGTGGAAGAACGCCTTAACTTGCTTTTGCATATCACCAACCTAATTTTCAGCATATCATCAATCCTTTGGTTTATTTATTTGTATATTTTGGCAGTCCTGTTTTTAATTACTAAAAATTCTTGTTTTAATTTCTTTATTTAACATTGTGGACTATTATTTTCCAATAATGTGATTTTTTCCAACGCATATCCATGGAAGCAAATTATATTTTTATCCCTTTGTATATATCTTCCCTTTTATTTTAAGCACAATTTCCTTAGAAATTGGTTTCCCTATTTGTTTGTTTTAAGAATTTTGTTCTAGTTTCATGCCTATCTAACGTGTTGACAATTTTTCTCAAAATACTGATGAATTTAGAGTGCTTGTTTATGTTTATAAAATATGCTCAAGATTGTTCAATATTTGTTGCTTCAGTTGGTTTCTCCACACATATAAAATCACTTTTCCTCCACAGTAAATATAAATTATGCTTAGAGGAGTCCTGGTCACGATAATTCACAGCCACACTGTCTATTTTCTGTGTTTAAGAGAGGTTGCCTTCCAGGTTTAGAAGATCTCTGTCCATCACAGTGTTTCATGATATCTTATGTGGCATTGCTCTACATTTTTCCCTCATTATAAAATACTGAGAGTGGAGTTGTCTACAGAAAAATGTGCCCATTTAATGGATTTTATTTTAGAGATGAATGCTGCAGCCATTTAAACTGCTAGCTAGGGGTGAGTCACCATTATATACTTCTACTGATGATCATTTCTCTAATTTCTACTAATTGACCCTTAACTACAATTCTTCCTTTTTTATATCTTTGGATTTTTTTCTGTATTTCTTAAAAAGAATAAAATTTTCAGGTTTTCACTCATTTGCCTATACTGAGATTTGATTCTCAGCTCTGTTATATTTTCCCATCAATCAAATATCATCCACTTTATAACTTCCAGAAATATTTTAATGTTTTTATTCTGTTATGGCATCCTTCCTAGTAGTCATACTGCTATGACATTATTTATTTGTTTGTTGTGTATTTTGTCAGTTCAATAGTATTTCATCAAGGAGGAAAGATATCATGGGCTGAACATTTGTTTCCCTCCCAAATTCATATGTTGCAGACTTAACCCCCAAAACCCACAAGTGATCATACATGGAGATGAGGCCTTTGGTAATTATATTTCTTTAATTTATCAAAAACCAAATGGAAGTGTGATATACTTGGCTTTTGTTAAGTCAAATGTACCTTCCTCTTTAAAGGACCTTGGCATTAAGTCCACTAAATTTTCACAATTAGAAATTCCAGATTTTTTTTAGAAAGAAAAAATAGACAAATGGATTCTCAGACTAGAAGCAAAAATATCCACTAAAGTTTGTGAGAGAGCAATAGGAAAGCAGGATGGGTTGTTAGGAAGCTGTTGCAGCAGTCTAGCTACAATATCCATTGATGGTTTTATTGGGATTGTAGCTAAGGAGAGCAATAGAGGAAGCTTGAGTCCGTGATATACTTTGGATGCAATATCAGCAGGAGTTTAATAGATATGGTAAGTAAAGACAGAGATGCATTATAAACGTGTTGCCTTTTACAGAGATGGGGAAGAACATATTTCAGGAGAAACTCAAAAGTTTACTGTTGCAATGTTAGATAAATAAAGCTTATAATGTAGATAGGTGGAGCATCAATGAGAAAGTGGAATATCTGATCCTGAAGTCTCCATGGGAGATGTGCAGTAGAGCTGGGAATTCAGGAGTCATCAAAAGATGGTTTTAAATCCATGAAATATGAATGCCAATTAGGGGAGTGTGAGTAGAAAGAAGAGAAGAGAGACCATTACAGATGTTGAAGACTTCTGTCATTAGTAAGACAGTAGACAGGGATTATCTGACAGAGAAGAATTAAGGAAAACACCTACAAAGAAAAGAGGAAGGCAAAAGCTGGGTCACAGAAACCAGAGAAAAGTGGTCCTAATAAGGAGAAGTATTGTCTATAATATCAAAATCTGCAGAGAGGCTAAGTAATATAAAATAATAATCATGCCATTAGTGGTTTTGGAATGTGAAGTTCAATTTACAAATTAGAGTTAATTTTTATTTAAGAAATCAATCTCTAAAATTTTTATTTATGAAACAAAATAGTGGGGCAATTGGGACAGTAACTTGACAGGTTGTGTGGACAAGGGGAGGACTGAGTTTTTTGTTCATTGTGTGATAAAAGAGTGTAAAGGCAATTTATATGATAATTCAGCACAGAGTAAGAAATGGAGACATACTGTCTATCATAAAGACAGTTGACTTTTTATTCTTTAAATGTGTAGTTTCTGAGAGAGTTAAGTGCCATCAAGTAATAAGGCCAGGTCATGAAATATCCTGTCCAGAGACTACTAAGAAGCAAATGAATTACATAGCAATGTGAGTCTCTTGGCACAAAACCTACTGAAGGACCCTGTTGAAATGCAAATGACTTTATTATGTTGAATCACATTAAACTTCATAAATAGTATAATGCACATAAATCCCAGGAAAACTGTTTGTGCTGAGAAAATAAAGTGAATTAATGAGATCATGCATACATTAGATAATGCCTATAAAGCAGCTTTATAAATATACTGCATTTTATTTGCCATATAATATTTGCATTTACCTAGTTTTTTATAAAATAATCTATTTTAGGGACATGAACTGGCAGATATTCAAAGGTGAATATTTGCATCTGATTAGAAATGGGAACAAGATAGAGAAAAATAGATTTATTTAATAAGCAAAACCTGATGAAATGTTTATTCCTTTATTTTTTAGTGTACTAATATTTTTTATCAACATTAGTATTCAGAAAATATTTTTCATTAAGAATTAATTCATTTAAATATTTTGAAACAATCAAAAAATGTTATTTTTTTATTTTATTTTTTAATTGACATACAATAATTGTACACATTTATGGTGTACATAGTCATGTTTCCATACTTATAATGCATAGTGATCAGATCAGGGTAATTATCATATCTGTCATCACAAACATTTATCATTTCCTTGTATTGGGAACATTCAATATCCTCCTCCTAGGTATTTGAAATTATATATTATTGTTTCTGTAGTCATCCTACAGTGATATGGAACACTAGTGGAATAATCAAAATTTTCATGTAAATATTATTTTAAAAGTGTGTAAAATATAAACAGCTCAAGTTGTAAAATTAACCTGAAAAAATATAAAGTTTGTCAACTACAAAACAAATTACTTCTTTTGCTAAACTTTTTCTCTCATATCTGTGAAAGAATCCAACGTGGAGCTGTTTTCTATCAATGATTTTTATAGTGGTTAACATCAATACCCTTTAGCCAAAGACCATCAGGAATAGACCTGTAGTTGAACAAGTTGAGATTATTTCTTGCTGCATTGAGAGAGAACATACACAATGGGGAACTGTGGAGCTTTTCAGTAGGTGGGTATTATAAAAGACTATTTACAGGATGTGGCTGTGCTCAGTGATTGTGGGGAGGGTTTCATGGAGGAAAACTCTCCTCTGAATTGGATTTTGTCAGGAAATGGCAGTAATTCTATAATTGAGTATTTTAATGTCTTATTTAGAAGAAGGGAAGACTAAGCCAAGGCACAGGTAAAATTGGCAAAGAAGCAACAATCACTCATATTAGCAGCAAGAGGGGAATGTTTAGTGTTTTGTGGCTTGAACAGTGGTCAGGTTTAATCTGTGTTCAGACATGATTAGGGAGTGGTGCTGTTTTGCATCATGGTCACAGTGGTCTTGTCTGATGTTCTGTGAAATTTCTTATGGTCAATGAGAGAACAAAACCTAGCTGTGACAGCCAGCCCAGACATAGTAATGCCAAGGCTTAGCTGATACTACCAGGCCAGCTTGTGGGTATCATGAGCCAATTTTCTCTTTCATGCTAATAATATGAACTAGCCATGACTTACTTTTCCCCTCTATAAATCTCACGAAATGACAGAAAGATACATATGTTGAAAATGATGCAGTCCATAACAACCTTGATCAACAGCAAATGCTGCCATCAAAGTGAAAAGCATGCAGGAATCACCTTTGATCAATAGGACTGAGAAATAGAAACACTAAAAGTCACCAAAATAAAAAAAAATACAACATAGATAATCACAATTTTAAACAGGCAACAGCAGAAGCACTATAGCATTTGAGGTAAGTTGGCAAGCTAATTTAATATTGTTGAAAATACAAAGGAACAAAAATAACTGAAGCAATCATAAAAAAGAGCAAAAATCCAGAAAATGTACATTTCTAGGTATTAGTAATTATTATAAAGCTATAATAACTAAAACAATATGGTATTAGAACAGAACAGAAAAATAGACAAATGGCACAGAATGGAGTCCTGCAATAGTCCCATAAGTATACATGTTGCACTGTAATACAAGGGAAGAGGATGGTTATTTCTTAAATGTCACTGGATCAACTGGATATCCAAACAGAAAAAATATATATGTGTGTGTGTATATGTATGTATATACACACACATATATATCTTAGCTTCTAGCTCACAATATACAGAAAAATAAATTTCAGATGTAATCTAGATCTGTAGTCCCCAACCCCAGGGGCCATGGAATGGTACCAGTCGTGGCCTGTTAGGAACCAGACCGCACAGCAGGAGGTGAGCAGCTGACCAGCAAGCAAAGCTTCCTCTGTATTTACAGTCACTCCCCATAACTCGAGGCACTGCCTGAGCTCCGTCTCCTGTCAGATCAGCAGTGCCATTAGAGTCTCACAGGAGCTCGAACCTTACTGTAAAATGTGCATGCAAGGGATCTAGGTTGTGTGCTCCTTATGAGAATCTAATGCCTGATGATGTGAGGTAGAGATGAGGCACTGATGCTAGCACTGGGGAGCAGCTGCAAATACAGATTATCATTAGCAGAGAGGTTGACTGCACAGAGACCATAATATATCAATTGTTTGCAGACTCATATCAAAACCCTGTCAGTGCGTGGCAAGTGACAAGCTGCATCTGGTGGCAAGCTTTATAGTGGCAAGTGAGCATCTTACTTCAATTGTACAGCTGCATCTGGTGGCAGGCTTTAAGTCAGAATCCAACACTTGTTTTAGTCTGCACATGGCCTGCCCATCATATTATTTACCAGTTCCACCCACATCTCTCTCCCACACTGCACACTTGTCTCAGTCACAGTTTTGGGAAGCCCACAAGGTAACCCTAGCAAAAAATGAGTAAAAAACAAACTTTGCTGGAGAACTTCTTTGAAAAGGGGGAAAGACCCAATGATGAGATAGCAGAAGACCCTAGGACTGCCAACAAAATGAAAGCTGCATTTAAAAGAAAATAGCAAGAGTCCTACTTAAATTATGGGTTCATTGCAACATAATGTGATTCACATTCTCCAAGCCTGCTTTGTATAATCTGTGGTGACCGGTTATCCAATGAAGCCAGGAAACCTTCAAAACTGCTTCACCACATGGAGACCAAGCACTCTGTGTTAAAAGACAAGCCTTGGAGTTTTTCAAAAGAACAAAATGTGAACACGAAGAACAGAAACAATTATTGAAGGCCACCACTTTATCAAATGTTTCTGCACTGACAGCATCATTTTTAGTGGCTAACTGCATTGCTAAAGTTAAGAAGCCCTTTCCTATTGATGAAGAGTCGATCCTGCAGCTTCTAAGGACATTTGCCGTGAACTTTTAGGAGAGGCTGCAGTTCAAAAGGTGGCACGTATTCCTCTTTTGGCTAGCACCATAACTAGATGTATTGATGAAATAGCAGAGGATATTGAGGCACAATTGTTAGAGAGAATTAATGAGTCACTGTGGTACATAATCCAGGTTGACAGGCCTACCAATGTTGACAACAGGGCAGCAATACTTGTTTTTGTATTTTCAGGAGGATGTACAGGAGGATATGTCATGTGCACTTTTGTTGCCAATCAACACCACAACTGCAGAACTATTCAAGTCTTTGAATGACTACACATCAGGAAAACTGAATTGGTCATTTTGTGTTGGTATATGCATGGGTGGAGTGGCTGCCATGACTGGACAGCTTTCTGGTTTCACTACTCAGGTCAAGGAAGTCTCTTCTGAATGTGAGTCTACACATTGTGTCATCCATAAAGAAATGCTGGCTAGCCAAAAAATGTCACCTGAACTAAACAACGTTTTGCAGGATGTGATTACATTTATCAACCACTTTAAAGTACATGCCCTTAACTCATGCCTGTTTGCGCAGCTCTGTGAGGAGATGGACATGGAGCATACATGTCTTCTCTTATACACAGAAGTGAGATGGCTTTCTAAAGGTAGATCACTGGCCAGAGATTTTGAGTTATGAGAGACACTCCAGAGATTTATTTTAGAAAAACAGTCACCACTGGCAGCACATTTCAGTGGCACAGAATGGGTCGCAAAACTTGCTTACTTGTGTGACATATTCAATCTGCTCAACAAACTCAATTTGTCACTTCTTGTTCAAGTTGGCAGATAAAATGGCTGTATTCAAGGCCAAACTGAAATTATGGGGGTGATGAGTGAATAACTAATAAAGGAACTATTTGAGATATTAGAAGTACAATAAAATAATTAACTTTTTTTAATACAATGGTGGTTGGAATTTGAACTTTTGCAATCACATTTGTAACTGTTTAGAAGGATCTAAATAAGCTGGATATATGGATACTCTGCAAACCAGCCATTCCACTTTCAGGTATAAATTTGAGAGAAATATGTACATATGTCCCAAACACACATGTATAAGAATGTTCTTAGGACTTCCTTTTTCAATAGCTAAAAATTCAAACAACCCAATTGTACATATTCTTCATAATAGATAAGTAAACTGTCATATATTCATACAGTGGATGTGATTAGTATACGATTCCTGACTCCTGGTATTTACACCTGTGTAATTGCCTCACTCCAGTGTGAACTGGACCTAAAGACTCATTTCTAACCAATACAATACACAAAAAGTGACAGGATTCCACTTTTGAAATTAAGTAGTATAGAGACTGTGGCTTCTCTGTTGGGTGTTCTCCCTCACTTCCTCACTGGCTCTGAGGGAAGCCAGGTGTCATCTTCTGAGTTGCCCTGTGGTGCAGCCCACGGGGCAAGTAATTGATGTCTCTGACCAAAATCCAGCCTGGACCATGTGAGTTAGCTTGGAATCAGACTTCCCCCTTCTAAAGCTTTGAGATGACTGTCACCTTGGCTCAGGCCTTCATTGCAATATTTAGGCGACCCTGAGCCAGAGTTACTCAGCCAAATTTTGCCTGGATTCCTGACCCACAGAAATTGTGAAAGAATGAATAAACAAATGACAATTACATGAAAAACTTGGGTAAATACTGCAAACATAAATTAGAGCAATAAAACCAGATACAAAATGGTGCATACTATGTGATTCCATCTATAAACAATCCCAAAATAGGCAAAACTGATCCAGCATTGAAGCCCAAATAATGGTTATTCTTGGGAAAAGAAAGTGTCTGAAAGTTGTCATAAGAATTTGTGGGTCTGTTGCTTCTTTTTATGGAAATGTTTAAAGCTATTTGCTTTTGATTTGTATATTTTTCTGAATGTATGTTCTACATGGGTAATGATTACACTAAAACATTACTTTCACATTTTATTCTTTTCTTTACCTTCTGTTGTCCACAATTTTATTGTTGAGGTTTCCATGTCTTTTATTTTTAAATAAGTCTTTGAAAATAATATAATTCTAAATTATTTCAAATCTAATTACATTCTTTCTACTTGTGACCAATTATCATAAACCTTTGCTTTTATTGTGGTTACTGATAATTTAAGATTTGTTCCTTTTGTTCAGGATGGCTTTGGCTATTCTGGATCTTTTGTGGTTTCACATAAATTTTAGGATTTTTTTAAATATTTCTGTGAAGAATGTCATTGGTATTTTGAAGGGGATTGCATTGAATCTGTAGATTGCTTTGTGTAGTAGGGACATTTTAATAATATTGATTCTTCCAATACATGAGAATGAAGTATCTTCCCATTTTTTTCATCCTCTCCAATTTCTTTCATCAGTGATTTATAGTTTTCATTATGGAGATAATTCCCTTCTTTGGTTGAGTTTATTCCCAGGTATTTTATTTTATTTGTAGCTATTATAAATTGGATTAGTTTTTTGGTTTCTTTTTCAGATTATTTACTGTGGGCATATAGAAATGCTACTGATTTTTGTATGTTGATTTTGTATCCTGCTGTTTTACTGAATTTGTTTATCAATTCTAATAATTTTTTTGTTGAGTCCTTAGGTTTCTCTACATATAAAATCATATCATCTGCAAACAAGGATAATTTGATGTCTTCCTTTCCAACTTGGATACTCTTTATTTACTTTTTTTTTTGTCTGATTGCTGTAGCTAGAACTTCTAGTACTATGTTGAATAACAGTGGTGAAAATGGGCATCCTTGTCTTGCTCCAGATGATACAGGAAAGGCTTTCAGTTTTTCCCCATTCAGTATGATACTAGTTGTGGGCCTGTCATATATGGCTTTTATCATGCTGAGGTGAGTGGCTTCTAACACAGTTTTTTGAGAGTTTTTTTCATGGAGGGATGTTGAAATTTTATCGAGTGCTTTTCCAGCATCAATTGAAATGATCATACAGCTTTTGTCCTTCATTCTGTTGATATGATGTATCACATTGATTGACCTTTGTATGTTGAAGCATCCTTGCATCCCTGGGATGAATCCTACTTGATCATGATGAATTATATTTTTAATAATCTTTTTAATTTGGTTTGCTACTGTTTTTGTTGAGGATTTTTGCATCTAGGTTTATCAAAGATATTGGCATATAGTTTTCTTTTTTTGTCATGTCTTTTGTTTTGGTATCAGGGTGACACAGGCCTCATAGAATGAGTTTCAGAGTAGTCCCTCCTCCTCAATTTTTTGAGATAGTTTAAGTAGGATTGGTATTAGGTCTTCTTTGAATGTTTGGTAGAATTCAGCAGTGAGGTCATTAGGTCCTGGGTTTCTCTTTGATGGGACACTTTTTATTACTGCTTCTATCTTGTTACTTATTATTTGGTTTATTCAGGTTTTGGATTTCTTCCTAGTTCAATCTTGGTAGATTGTGTTTGTCTAGGAAGTTATCCATGTCTTCTAGATTTTCTAATTTATTGGCATATAGTTGCTCAGAGTAGTCTCTAATGATCCTTTCCATTTCTGTGCTATCAGTTGTAATGTCTCCCTTTTCATCTGTGATATTATTTATTTTAGTTTTCACTCTTTTTTTCTTAATCTGGCTAAAGGTGTGTCAATTTTGTCCATCTTTTCAAAAAATGACTTTTCATTTTGTTGACCTTTTGCATGTTTTGTTTCAATTTCACTTATTTCTGCTCTGATCTTTTATTACTTCCTTTCTTCTTCTAATTTGGGTTTGCTTTGTTCTTGTTTTTCTAGTTTTGAGATGCATGATTACTTCGTTTATTTGAAGTTTTTCTACTTTTTTGATGTAGGCACTTAATGCCATAAACTTTCCTCTTTTTAGTGCTATCCCATAGGTTTTTATATGTTACGTTTTTCATTTTGCTTTGTTTTGAGAAATTTTTAAATTCCCTTCTTAATCTCTTCATTGGCCCACTGGTCATATACTACAGAGCTGTAGTAACCAAAACAGCATGGTACTGGCATAAAAACAGACATAGAAAACAGAAATAAATCCACACATCTATAGTGAATTTATCTTTGACAGAGGTGCCAAGAACATACAGTGGTGAAAGGACAGTCTTTTCAATAAATGGTGCTGGTAAAACTGGATATCCATATGCAGAAGAATGAAACTAAACCCTTATCTCTCACCACATACAAAAATCAAATTGACATGGATTAAAGACTTACATTTAAGACCTGAAACTATGAAAATACCAAAGAAAACATTGGGGAAACATTTCAGGACAATGGTCTAGGCAATGACTTCTTTAGTAATACCCTAAAGCACAGGCAACCAAAGCAAAATTGGACAAATGGGATCACATCAAGCTAAAAGTTCTGCACAGCAAAGGAAACAATCAACAAAGTGAAGAGACAACCCATAGAATGGGAGAAAATATTTGCAAACAACCCATTTGACAAGAAATTAATAATTAGAGTATATAAGGAACTTCAGCAACTCAATAGGAAATTTTTTCAATAGGAAAAAATCAAATAATCTGATTAAAAAGTGGACAAAAGATCTGAATAGACATTTCTCAAATGAAGACATAAATATGGCCAATAAGTATACGAAAAAATGCTCAACATCATTAGTTATCAGAGAAATGCAAATCAAAACTACAATGAGATATCAGTCATCTTTTGATGAAAGTGGTTTTCATCAAAAAGATAGGAAATAATGAATGTTGGCAAAGATGTGGAGAAAGGGGAATCCTTTACACTGTTCTTGGGAATGCAAATTAGTGCAACCACTATGGATAACAGTATGGAGGTTCCTCAAAAAACTAAAAATAGAAATAGCATATGACCCAGAAATCCCACTGCTGGGAATATATCCAAATTAGGAGAATTCAGTATATTGAGATGATATCTGCATTCCCACGTTTATTGCAGCACTATGCTCAATAGCCAAGATTTGGAATCAACCTAAATGTTCATCAAGGAAGGAACGGATAAAGAAATTATGGCACATATATACAATGGAATATTATATAACCACATTCTGCCTTTTGCAAAAACATGGATGGAACTGGAGAACATTATGTTAAGTGAAATAAGCTAAAGAAAGACAAATCTCACATGTTGTCACTCATATGTAGGAGCTAAATATTAAAAACAATTCATCTCATGAAGACAGAGAGTAGAATGATGATTACCAGAGGCTGTAAAAGGTAGTGGGGAGAGGGGAATAAATTGGTCAATGGGTGCAAAAATATAGTTAGATAGATAGAATGAACAATATTTGATAGCACAACAAAACGACTATAATCAACAATAAATTTGGGTATACTTTAAAATAACTAGAAGAATGGAATTGGAATGTACAAAGAAATGGTAAATGCCTGAGGTGATGGATACCCCAATTATCCTGATTTGATTAATTCACACTATATGCCTATATCAATACATCACATGTACCCTATAAATATATACTAGTATTGTGTACCCATAATAATTTTTTTAAAAAGAAAAAGGAAGTAAAAAAAAAAAGATTTGTTTCTAACAGCTTGTTTTCTTTTTTTACCATGTCTTTTGTTTACTTCCACTGACTGAATAAATTTTATTTTGTTCAACATCTCTGCCAGTTAGAATGTTATAACTTTAATATTGGTTCTTGGGGTTGACTCATAGCATATTAAAAACAATACTTTAAGTCATCATCCATATCCTAGTCCAAAGCTTGGTAAGTGAGCAGGATTAATCAGTAGGAAATTTCTGATGATAATATATTGGTCAAAAGAAGGGGAAATATAGAATTCAAATTATTGAAAACTCAAAATTAGTAAGTTATGTAAAATGTATATAGGTCAGGAAAATTTGTAGAGATTTATCTATGTTTCTATTTATGTGAAGGCAATTGTTGACTGTATTGCCTTTTTATAAATGTTAAAAACTAAGTGGGCTGAGACTCTAGCATTTGAACAAGTATACTTTAAGTTCTATAAAAGGCTTCACTGTGCAGATATCACTTCCATTTGCCCTGATAATGGGTTTGCGCACCATGCATTGACAATATAAAGAGAAAAGCCATTTGCAAATGAAGTAAATAGCACTTAGAAAAGTAGCCACATGTGGTAAAGCTAAAATCTATTCATGGAAAGCCCATAAATGATTTTAGGACTAAAATGAGAAGTAAAATTGACCATAAAGCTTACTAAGATGTTCATGTTCTAAAGCATGTAAAAAAATAAATATCCATAATTATCTTTGAAACTATACAAACAACCCTAAAAAAAGAAACACGTTTACAAGGGCAGTGAAAGCAAAAAATAAACAGATGGGTCAGTTTAATATTAACTGGTGTATGGAAAAGTTAATGGAAAATAATTGCCTGAATCTTTGCAAAATTTGCATCAGAGGAACTTAAGATGGTTGTGCCACATTGAGAAGAAAATCAAGTAGCATTAGATTTATCATCCAGGAAACACTTTCCAGTTGCCAGGTTACCTCTATACATTGTCTTTGTTATAATGAAAATATAATGAAGGGAGATGAATTTACGAGCTTCATTTAAGCAGAGGAATGGACAGTTTTGTACAATTGTGCAGGGGTAGCACATTCTGTCCAGAGAGTTAGCCCAGATCAACAGAGGAAACAAAGGATGGGGGACAACTGTGTGTTGCATAAATATGTGTTTGAAAACATCTAGGGGTACTTCATGCCTTGTTTTCCTTTTTGTCTATGTTAAGATAAATAGATTTCTATTCCTTTCCCACCTCTTCTATTAGCAAACTGTAAACATTCTTCTTTCTCTTCTGGGAAATAGGAAATTCTTTCAATTCCAGACATCTTAAGTAAAATTAGGATTGTAGGATTTGAGCAGTTTTTTGTAACCAAATTGTTCTCCCTATTTTTTAAACTCTAAATAAATGTGAACATACATTTTTTGATATGATAAAACTATACATATTTAAATATACAATCCTTTATTAAATATACATATATGTGTTGTGAATTTGCTGTTAAATATACACGTGTTTGTGTCTATTGGTGAATATGTATGTATGTGAATGTGTGAGTGTGTTTGTACAAAACTGAGCCTTAAGCTAACTTGTTCTTATATCTGATATTTTTATGTTTCTCTCACTTATTTGGTCAACATCACTCTAGTACATTTTGTTATTGTCTAGAAATAGTGTTTTTGAGTTTTTAGCAGCTGATACCTGAAATGAACTTTGTATGGGAAAACTGCAAAGGTTGATTCTCCTTTGATCAGAAACATTTTAGCAGCCTTGATCTTTTAAGAGTAGGTCATGGAAAGAAACAGGGATACCCTACACATATTAATATCTACGTTTTCCTCCAAATACAACCTTGGCATACTATCATCTTCCTCAGGTCTCCATATTATTCCTTGCTTATTATGTGGGGTTTTAGCACCCATTTTTTAAGGTCTTTTTTGACATCAATAGGATTTACTGTCTAGTAAGAAGCTGGCATCCGTATATTAATTCACCATCTTGACCAAAACTAGTAGCCTGTTTGTAAACTTCATTGTTAAGTGTAAATTAATTATAAACAATCAAAATATTTAAATAAATAAAGTGCTCCATTCTTTTTTACTCTATAGACTTCCTAATTTTACATATGTGATCAGAACCAATGACTTTAGGAAGACATCCCGTTCAGATTCTTTATAAAATGGTTGTAGCCATTTTAATAATAACAATATGATGATGACAAGATGACAATGATAATAAGAAGCAAACACATTAAAAAACACACATATAATGCTAATAGCCCTATACACTTTCTATATTTTTTATTTTTTTAGAACACAATTACAACATGGTACACTTTCTATATATTAACTCATTTAGACATCACAACAAAACTTAGGTATTGGAAATATGGAAAAAGCTAGAGTTACTGGCTGGTAAGTGATAGAATCAGGAATCAAACCCAGGCAGTCTTATTCCAGAATTCATGTTGTTAAACTCTATTTATTCTGCCCTTTCTTATAGATTACTGCATGACATTAAATTCTACATTGTACTATCTCTCCCCATCTTCTCTTTTCCGTATATAGCAAGAAAACTGTTATACCACCTAGCAACATTTTAAATATAAATTAACATATTATGTGTACCAAAATTTTAGATATTCTAGGCTTGAATTTTCATTACTACATTCTAGTGTGATGTAAATATATAAATACATGTGTGCCAGTGAATTATATACGTAAGAAATAGACAAAAAATAATCTATGAACAATTTTATTTTAATATTTCACAAACTGGTTAATGAAAAAATCTCAATCTATAAATAGTTTATTTAATTTTTTCTTTGCTCTTATTGGGGAAATAATATAAATTATAAATATTGTAATCATAAATTGCATAATTACTTCTTTTCCTTTGGGTAGATACCTAGTAGTAGGACTGCTGGATCAAATGATAGGTCTACTTTTAGTTCTTTGAGGGATCTCCATACTGTTTTCCATAGAGGTTGTACTAATTTGCAGTCCCAGAAGCAGTGTATAAGTGTCCCTTTCTCTCTGCATCCACAAAAGCATCTATTTTTTTCTAACTTTTCAATTATAGCCATTGGGGTAAGGTGATAGGGGTAAGGTGATATCTCATTATGGTTTTAATATGCATTTCCCTGATGATTAGTGATGTTGAGTATTTTTTCATATTTTTACTGACCCTTTGTCTATCTTCTTTTGAAAAGCTTCTGTTCATGTCTTTTGCCCACTTTTTAATGGGGTGGTTGTTTGTTTCTTGTTGATTTGTTTGAGTTCTTTGCAGATTTTGGATATTAGCCCTTTATCAGATGTATAGCTTGCAAATATTTTCTTTCATTCTGTAGGTTGTCTATTTGCTCTGTTGATTATTGCATTTGCTGTGTGGAAGCTTTTTAATTTAATCAATTCCTATTTATTTATTTTTGTTTTTGCTATAATTGCCTATGGGGTCTTAGTCATAAATTCTTTGCCTAGGCTGATGTCTAGAAGAGTTTTTTCCTACGTTTTCGTCTAGAATTTTTATGGTTTCATTTCTTACATTTAAGTTTTTTTATCCATCTTCAATTAATTTTTGTAGGTGGTGAAGGATAGGGGTCCTATTTCATTCTTCTGCACATGGCTGTTTAATTTTCCCAGCATAATTTATTGAACACCTGCACTTGAATATGTATTGCAGCACAAGTCACCCTTGCAAAGATGTGGAATCAACCTAAGTGCTCATTAATTCATGAGTGGATTAACAAAATTTGGTGTATTATATACACACATATATATGAGTATATATATTAGTGCATATATATATACAAACACACACACACACACACACATACACCCCTGCTACTCAGCCATAAAAGGAATTAATGTCTTTGCAGCAATTTGGATGGAACTGGAGACCATTATCCTAAGTAAAGTATCTGAAGAACTGAAAAGCAAACACCACATGTACTCTTTGATAATTTGGAACTAATTGATGGGCACACGTGGGCACAGAGAGAAATAAAAGTCATTGGAAATCAAGAAGGGGGGAAGGGAGGGGTAAAAACCTACCTATCAGGTACTAAACACTATTTGGGTGATGGGCACACTAATAGCTCTTACTTAAGCATTATAAAAGCTATCATTGCAACAAAAACATTTGTACCCCTTTACTATGTTGAGATTAAAAAAAAAAGTTCTAAACCATTCCCCTAAATGATGGACATTTAGATTATTCTCAATTTTTATTACAATTAAGAATAGTGTAATAAACTCCTTTTACCTAAAAAAATAAAATAAATTGCCTAATTATAGCTTACATTATAAACTATATATCTACATGATACAAATATAATTTTGACTTTCATATACAGCTTACAATTATTTCCCAAAGAAAAAGATGTTTTTGATAAATAAATGCTTATAAATTTTCCAAACCATGTTTATGCCAAATTATTTTAGTAAAATTAACTTGTTACATATTTGTAATTATCAACATGGCAATTATTTTAAGATAGGAGTTTTATTTTTCTAGAATGAGCTTGGATTGCATTTTTGGCATATGAGGAATAACTTGTATATCCATTACATGAGTTGGTCATTCATCAACATAAATCCATGATTTTTAAAATTCACTTTTATATCTGGCTAGCTGGTGAGTTAGCTATCATCTATAGCCTGCAAGCACATTCCAGTGCTTAAACCCTCTGTATCAACACAGGTGGAAATATCAATAATTGAGAATGATATCTGCAATATTCGGGATCCTAGATATAATTTTGATGACCTCATTTTTCACTGTTTGAAGGACAAATGGAAAATTAACCAAAAGGAAAAAAAAAAAAAAGAAAATGGGATAAACGCATTGCCTTAGTTACAAGTCCATATGACCTTAACATTCCTATTAATGAAAGAATTTGGTATTCAGATTAGCATATTAAAATATAAATTAGGAGAAAGTAGTTGTTTAAATGGTAGATAATGAAACAAACTGTTTGTAAAGAGCTTTTGTGCAAAATGCTTTGAAAGAGATGCCGTTTTCTGATGGCAAAGAACTGACCTAATTAAGATGCCTAACTGGACTGAATGCCTATGTGTTTCCAGTCTGAATTCCCTAAATGATTTCATGTGATGGTAGTTAGGAAAATATAAAGACCACAGGGGGATTGATCTTACGACCTCAGCTTCGTTAGCTGAATACATTTAATATACTGAGTTAGCAGGGTCCTAGTAGTGGCTGGGTCACTTGTCATCATTACTCATCAATCCATGTATAGACATTTCACCACGATGAAAGTAAAAGCTACTTCAGTGATTATGTCCCTGAGTATAAAAAGAGTAGCTCATCTCACCCGCTTTCACTTTACTTTTAGATGTATATGAAACTTCACCAATATCCTCTGATCATTTTTCTGCTGCTGCTTATCTCATTATTTCATAAATCACAAGTATGTGTCCTGTAATGACCCATATAATAGAGTATAGACATTAAAGCAGAGGTTTTTTTTTTAAATCAGTTTGTTCAGCATTCTTTATTTATATGACTTAATATTATATAAGTTGTGCTGTCCTCATTTTGATATCCAGGCATCAAGAAGATTGGTGTTACACTATCATCAAAATATTATCAACAGTGAATTCACGTTATTCTATAGAATGTCTATATCACATATAGTCTCAAATAGAGTATCAAAATCCCAAATGCCTTGAAACATGTGACAAATTAGATATAGTCACTGGCAGATAGTAAAAATAATATTGACTATTTAGAGATTGAAATTCCTTTTTGATTATGGGAATGAAAATCAGCTATATAAAGTTAAGCAGGTATTAGCAAAATATAGGCCTAGGATATCACCAAATTCAAAGGTTTCTGATAGGTCATATTTAATTGTTTAATAAATTTTTAATTTTATGATAGTTTTAGTATACAAGGGCTGTCAGGAAGGTATCCAGCCATGTAATATGTTCTTGTTATATTCACAATGGCTGGATACTTGGATCAACCTGCTCAGCAAGTATAGTAAGAGGCCAAGCGGAAGTTTCAACTTCTAGTTCAAGGGATCATTTTTCTGTTCCCTGGTGGAATATTCTTCTTTTTGCTAGATTAATTCCTTCCCTGATTGCTAAATCAGGGAAGCCTAACAGAGTGGAGACAGAAATATATTTTGTTAGTAGATCCCTAGCAATAATGGTGAGAGGAGCCATTCCAGTACCCAAGAATAGCTAGATACAGATTTTGTACTTTGGTAAATGGGTTTCCCATCATATTAGGTGGGCATAAATTTTCACATCACTGTGGCTGTTCCCTTAGATAAGATGAGTTGAGAAATATGAACAGTGCCAGAAGGAAGCCAGGCAGTCTCCCTAAAGGACAAAAAATAACACATTTTGCCATTGGAATGATTATAGTTGCTGTTGCCATATTTCTTTTTATTTGCTAAGGACAATGTCTTTTCTTCAACCTGCATTATTTGGATAAAGATAGGGGGTGAAAAATTCTACTCAGGATAAAAAAAAGTCATTACAGGTTGTGGCGGGAACTCACATCCAACAAAGTTTGACTTACGCTGCTGAATCCATGCTTTCCCTTCAGCTTGGGGTATGAGAGTTAGATTGCTAACCTCTAATTTTTCATCTTAGATATATTACCTTTGATGGTGCCACGGATCTTTCTGAGGAAGTACCATACCACCTTAGCTTCTTGGGTGTAGGTACAACCTTTACTATCACTCCACAGACCAAGACTAGAGACAAATGTAAACATTACACAGGTTGGATGGGCAATAGTTGTTCAGCTGCCTGGACTGAAGTACAGGACCCCATTCTTGACTTTGGGGTAGATATGGAAGTTTTCAGGCAGTTAGACTTAACTGCAATTAGGCACATAAGATTGATGATGGTTTTGGCTTCTGAAAGAGGTTTATGTGGTTCTCATTCTTAAAACAGATATTTGGGAACAGATCTTTTCTAAGATAATATAAAACTATACTGTATATTGCACTGTAAAGCATAACTGACCCTGGAAGAAAGAATGGAAGAAGAAAATTAAAGATTTTCTTGGGCAGGTGTGGATGAGGTACTATTGGCATGGGCATTCACAGGAATCTGTTCTGTAAGCTTAGTTATATGAAGCAGAAATGCTGGTCAATCCTCGTTGCTCCCCCCCACCTTTGGTAATAAGACATTGATGCATGTAATGACATTATCACTGACTCTGGTGGTGGACTTGAAGATTGTTCTTCCTTCCAGGAAAGGCTGGATGTCCTTTTTGTATGGATTTGATTTCTTCTCCTTAGCCAAAGCATGGAACTGAGCATCCCCCATGTGCTCTGTTGTATGTAGACATTACTGGAGATCCAAGTGGCTCTGCAGGTGGGACAAATACTCAGATCCCTCCTGCCCAAGTCCAGGGGTAGCTCCTGTGGATCCAGTCCTTTAGCTTATATTACTCCATGATATACCGGAAGCTCTACCACATCTGGAGATTTTCACAGGACAGCTCTGTGCAGAGTAGTGTATTATGTAGCTGGTCCTGCAAAGGGTTTTGACCACTTAGGAGTCCTGAAGCCTAGGAAGTCCAGAATCACACTTACCAGCATTTGGAACTTGAAATAACCTCAGCAGCCTCTTTCTATTTCAGGAGTGTCATGTTGGTGGCTCTGTGTGTCCTGTAGGAGGGTGGCTCACTAATCAGCTGCCTATGTCCAAATAGCCGTACCACTGTGCTGACAAAGGGACCAAGGTAACTGAGTTCTTCCTGGTGCCTGGAGCCTGTCCTCCTGCACAAGGATGACCTAGACTTATTTGTGGCTTTCTTTTTTCCTGCCTTTCCTTTATTTGCTTACTTTCCTTCTGTTGCCCACTACATTTCCATTTGAAGTCTGTTTTCACATACGCATTTAAGTGCAACTCTACATTTAGGAACTTAGTGCATTATAGCAGAATTCCTTATAGTATGTGATAATTCCTTATAGTACCTGCACTGCAAACAATTTTCAGGAAATTGGCTAGCCTCTTATACTATTCATAAAAAATTTTTACAAGGGACTTAACATTTTTATAAGGAAAGCTAAGATTTATATATTTTATATATTTTGGTTGGGTTACTTCTTTACCATTTTGAGGGAAAAAAATGCATTTTTTAAAAGTGATGAAAAACTTTTGTAAAATTTAACGGTGTTGATGAAAAGTTTTGGAAGGCAGAATGTTTTTATAAATGATAAATATGATATGCTTTTTACCATAATCCTAAAATATCATCGGTCAAAGTATATTATTTTGAGTACCTAAATAGTATTTTTCATATTTTGGTTTCTTTTCTACAATGCCTCATGACATGTATTGCCCCGTGAGTCTGTTCTTTCTGAGGATCTTATCTCTTTTTAGTTTTCAAGGATTTCCAGGTTCACAGCAGCTGATTTTTTTACTACAAGTTTTATAACTCTAAAACCATTAGAAGAACATCAATGCTTCCGTAAATTGGTTTTTTGGAGAACATGTAATATGTCTGATGAATTAAAATAAAAAGATGGAAATATAACAGCATATTGGATTACTTGTTAATTTTTCTTTCTCAAATGTTTTACATTGAAGGGGATTGATTTGTGGAGTACATTTTCAAACCAATTTCGCCTTTGTTTCTAGAAAAACTACATTTTGTCCTAGAAAGATATTGACATTTCATCAGAGGAAATAGATTCAGAATTGCTGCCCAGTAAAATCTTTCTTAGCAATAGTTCTCTATCTTTCACCAAAGACAATGCAATTGACCTTGGGTCGGAGGATAAAAAGCTGCCATTATCAAGTGACAGAATAACTGGTTGTCTTCCTCAACGAAGTTTGTTTTTGGCATCACAGAGTTTTTTGAGTCAAGCTTTCACATAGAGGAGGAACTAATCCAATAACCATAACAACTTAAATTATACAATTACTTTATCTTTGTGAATTTAAATTGGTGGGTTTATCAGAAACAAAAAACAGAACTTGAAACACATTCAGATATCATGAACATGAATGAAATAGGACTTAAAAGTATCTTGCCATCTAAAAACATGACAAGTCTATTTCATATACTTCAAATTGTTTATCTTTGGGCCCTGTCTCATTGAAGAATAAAAGGCCAGAATTCATTTAAATTATAATAGTTCAAATAGCAACTCAAAAATAAACCTATTAGTTGTCTCTTTCCAAATAATTATTAGAAACAAGCTTCCTAAAGTAGAAAACATCTAACATGTAAAGTAACTGTTTAATTTCTTCAGAAAGAGAAATTTTTGTTTTAAATACAATTATTTCCATCATCACATTATATTAAACAATAAGGATAATGCATGTATCTTGAATGTTCTTATCTCTTTTTTAGGAACATATACAGACCTAAGATAATCTTATAGGAAAATTTGCAATAACATAAAAATAAATGAGATTAAACTGCTAGGAGCAGAGGGTGTGGGTATATTTTCCATTTATTCTTTGGAAGCTGTTGAGTTTAGCTAGATTTAAGGATGCTGTTTCTGATATTAAAGATAGAAATGAGCTCCAGTTCTTGTCTTTACTAAGTCAGTGATCAGTTGTATCATTATGAACAGGCCCCTTACATCTCTGAATCTTTGCATGAGGCAGTTAAACTATATTTTTCCCCAGGGATCCTTCTAGTTGTAATTATACTAGTATTTATTTGTGTTATATGAAGTAATTTCCATTGAACGTTCTAGGTTTATTTCACTTAAAAAAATGCCATTTGAGTCATCATGTAAACAATTACCTGAAATAAATATTGATATTTGATTTAGCACCTTTACCATACATCCAGGACTACATTGATGCTTGTAACTGGCAGTAAGAGGTGGCAGCATATGAAACTCAACCTTGTGTCTATTTGCTACCCAATGAGATGGCTTAATATATTGTGGTGGGCAGAAAAATGGCTTCCCCAAAATGCCCACAACCTAATCCTAGGAATCTGTGAATATGTTACCTTACAAGTCAAAAGAGACTTTGCAGATATGATTAACTTGAGGATCTTGAGATGGGGAGATATTATCCAGGTGGGACCAATATGATCAAAAAGATCCGTATCAGTGAAAGAGGGAAACAAGAGTGTCAGGGAAGAAGATGTGAGGATGGAAGCAGAGGTCATAGTGACATGATTTTTGGCCATGAAGATGGAAGGGACCACGTACTAAGGAATACCAAGCAACCTCTAGAAGCTTGAAAAGGCAAGAAAATAGATTTTCACCTAAAGCCTCCGGAAGGAACCTGGAGGGTTGATGACTTGTTGACGTATTAATTTTAGCCTTGTGAGGTCGATTTTGAGCTTTTTACCTCAAGAACTCTGAGATAAAAAGCCACTATGTTTGTGGTAATTTATTAAGCAGTAATAAAAGACTGATAGATATATTTTCATCTCTACTTTTTTTTTTTAACCTAGAAGCAATAAAATAAAATTTAGTGAAACTTGGATCAAGTTTCACTGCATGATTGCTAAGTTTTTTATAACAAAGTATTTAATTACTTTAGGGTTCTAAATGAATACCAATAAGGTTTGAAGAATTAGGGAAAAAAGGAAATAGAGAAATGGAAATCAATTATCACTTCTGGAAAATAATTAAATATGCAAAGTAAACAGAGACCACTATTGTTCTATACACTCCTAGCACCACATTTATCCACCAACTTGCATTGATACTAATGCACTGTGTCTTCTCTCCTATTTCTATAGCTAATCTGCTATGGATCTTCAGCTTGTACATTGATTTAAGGTTGAAATGCCTAGTAAAATCTGCATGAAAGTATTTTATATGGAGATATATTCATTCACAATTTTAAAAAAGGACATATAAACCTAGGAATCATGAGCATACAGGTAGTGTTTAAAGCTAAGGAGCATGATAAGATTACCCAAGTAGCAAGTGTAGTAAGAAAGAGAAGAGATTTCTTGGGTACATCAAGGTTGAGACCTTGGGAATACAAAGAGGACCAGGAAAGAAAATTGAGAATGAGTAGCTGGTGAAGTAGAGGAAATAGTAAGTGAACAAACTGTTTGAAAGATAATGTAGTTATCAACTTGCCAGATGTTGTTGATGGGTTTGATGAAAACTGAGACTTGATCGTTTAATTTATCAATGTGGAAATTATTGATTACCTTGGCAAAAAATGACATTGGGGGCAAAACAAAACAAAACAAAAAGTGTTTTCTGGCATGCATTCAAGACAAAATGAAAAACAAACAAGAAAAAAAACAGACAACACTTAAATTGGAAGAAAATGTAGGTCAAAGAAGTTTTATTTCCTTTTTATTTTGAATACAGATAAAATACAGTTTGTGTGCTATGGGAATTGTCCAATTGATGATCCAAGCAATAAGGGGAATAATCATTGGGGGGATGTCACTGATTAAGTGAGAGAGGGTGGGATCTACAGCACAACTGAAAAGATTAGTTTAAAGCATAATTAATCTAATAATTACAAAAAGTAAGAAAGATCATGAGCACATTTGCAGGGGATGTGTGATTTTGTGGTATGACCAAGGGAAAAATAATTTTACATTTATTTTTAGTTCCTCAATAAAATGATATAAAAGATAAGCTGAGACCAAAAAGGAAGAAGAGGTTTGGAAGACGAGAAGGGGAAATTGAAATAGTCATCGAGGAAGATAGTAGAATATTGAATGGACTAAGGAGATTGCATTGCTGCACAGCACCAAAATATCATGTGGGGTTAGTGACAATGTCTTTAAAAGCATGCCACCAGGCACCAGTACATATGAGAAGTAGGTGGAAAGAGTTGAATTTATCCAAGGGTAGCCTTTTGCCAAGCAAATAATAGAGGGGCATAGGAGTTGAAGGTATATGCAAAGAGATGATTTTAATGATTAATCATGAAGTCTATCAGAGAAAAATCTACTATCTTCTAAAAATATATATATGAATGGCTACACAAACACTTATCTTAGGGACTATGAGGTGAGTGGCCCTGAAGTTTAAGCTTCACGTTACATTCATCTGTCTGTTCTCCAGTAAGATATAAACTATAAAAAAACCAAGAGCTTGAACTGTTCCCTGCTACATGCCTCATATTTCTTATTTCTGCTGCTGCTTTATTCTTGCTTTATTCATATTTCTTAGTACAAACTACTTTTCTCTGTTCCAGAGTTCATATGGCAGGAAATAAAGCCTATAAATAAAGTCTGTATATTAGGAGAAATAATGTACAGACTTCAAAGTTTCAATATACATCAAACAAGTATTTCAAAACTTAAAAATTGAGAGAAAAAGACCAAGAAGTATTCTAAAAAGATAAAGGTTGGACTTTTTGTTAAAAATAGAAAATGAGTCTTCAAATTAAAGAGTATATTGTTGCAAGCTGAATTTTAAATGTAACTGACTCAAGTCACAATTGCATCAAGAACAAAATGTGGAAATCTACTGCTTTGACTATCAATTATGACTTTTTTCTGGAACATTTTTAATTAATCCCATCAAGTCTCCACTCAGTATTACTGGAGTATCCATAATTTTAACCTAATATGACCTGCCAAGCCTCCCCTGTATAAACCTGTGTTCACGTGTGAGACATTGACACAACCTGGTTCCGTCAAATATTTCACCAGAAATTTGGAATTATGCCTAGGATTCTGGCCCATTCTCTTTGTTCTCTCAGAAGTGAAGGAAAAGTTAACTTGAGAGAATGGAGGCTTTATTTCCTGCCATGTGAACTCTGGAACAGAGAAAAGTAGTTTCTGGTAGGAAACGTGACTAAAGCAAGAGTAGGGTAGCAGCAGAAGTGAGAAATGGTAACAATATTTTAAATGATGAAGTACCTCATTCCAGCTATCCCAAAGACCTCTCCAAAACATAATGGCCTGTAATAAAGAATACTCTCTGCATGTGATTGTTCACATTGAGTAAACACTATGCCAATCTAAAGAATCAAGAAAATAAAATGTTAAATGGTTTAAAAGCGTATTTAAAAAAACATTTATATATGTTTCATATTTCTTCACGTTTTTGTAATAAAATGTTATAAGAACCAATGTTATAAAAGTATTATATTCTCAGGCAAATGAAAAATAAAACTAACATTATAATCTCAAATAGTGAGGGCCTGTCATAGTTCATTTTCTATTGCTATAACAGAATACTACAAACTGGGTAATTTATAATTAACAGAAATTTATTTAGCTCACCCTCCTGGAGGCTAGGAAGTTCAAGCGTATGGTGTTGGCGTCTGGCAAAGGTCATCCCTTGGTGTATGAGCAAGCCAGAGAGAGGCCCCAGGAGCCGGATTTGCTGTATAGCATCTTACTCTTGTGCTAACTAACCAGATCCCAAGACAAGGACATTAATCCATTCATGAAGGTTCTGCCCTCATGGCCCAGTCACCTCTTATTAGGCCTCATGTACCAACACTGTTGCATTGGAGATAAAGTTTCCAAACCATGAACTCTTGGTGAACACATTCAAACCCTAGCAGGGCCCTGCTAATTAAAATTTGAAACAAGCAATAAAAATGCAAATAATTGATTTTTTTCAACTTCATACTATCAGGTAGAGGGAGAAAAAGGCGGCTTGGTGGGCAAAACAGGTTTTAATGATGAAACCTGAGGAGAGCCTTTGTCTGAAAACAGACAAAGATCCCCTCTCTTACAGGCTGAGGGGTTTTAAGGGCTCTCAGTGGGGACTGTCAAGGGTGTGGGGCTTTTGAGAGGGGCCTGGTCATCTGCAGGCATAGGGAGGGGGATTTTCATTAAGGAGGAGGGCTTGAGGGGGTTACAGTCTTGACCAAGGGAGGAGGAGCTCTTCCTGGAACAGTCGCCAGTCTCTGCTGGCTCCATTCTGGCCTTGTAACTCAGAGTTATCTTTAAACTTCTGGAGTCCGGGGGTTGGGGAGGCCCATCTGACCTCCTCATCCACCCCACCTGCCTCCACACATTTCTCAAATTCCTGCCCTGAGCAAGCCCAACACTTACATCAAATGATGCTCTGGAATTATGAGGAGAGATTGATAAAATGAAAAGACTCTAAAAGATTTAAATATAATCCCTGTGTTTTAAAAAGTTGCAGCAAGAAAATATTAATAGATTTGGAAATTTTAATGAATGTAATTTCTAAAGCAAAATTTATAAAAATACTTAATTTCTATAAAATCTACAATTAATATGAGTTATCTTCAAGCATATCAAAATTACTTAACAAAATAAATAATATTATTTCTTAATATAGTAATTATTGTTTGTATGATCATCTGAATCAATGTTAAAAAGCATGTTTTTAAAATGTTAAACCTATTCTTGATTTAAAAATCAATTCTTGATAAATAGTGAAAGGATAAATTTTTAACGAGATAAATCTATGAACAGGCAATTTTTTTTGCATAAAATATTGTTTTATTCCCATCAAATAATATCCACTTATACCATTTGGATCTTTTTCTTATTACTTGAATTATTCTTGTCTGATGGAGGGAGCAATAAGTGAAAATTTCCCCCAGTTCCTCAGATGCAGTGCCATTCAACAGTATTATTTTCAATAAATCAAAGTGAATTAAAAGAGGTATATATTTTATTAATATTTCTATTTCTTTAATATTATGGAAAAATAATCGTAACTTCTTCACCTAAGGAAAAATGTTAGGAAGAATTCAGGCTATTAGGGTGATTACCCATATTAACCACAAGAATTGCATTTTTCTATGAACCATTAGTAGTGCTTTTTTATACATTACCATACTTAATGCTATCAACTATTAATAGATTCATGTAAATATTATTCCCATTGTATTGTAAAGAACACCAAGTACCTGTAGAGATTAGGAATGCAAATACATAAAGACATGGTATATAACAGTGGTCCCCAAACTTTTTGGCACCAGGGACCAGTGTCATGGAAGACTATTTCTCCATAGAATGGGGAAGGGTGGTGGAGGGAGATGGTTTCGGTATGATTGAAGCACACTACATTTATTATGCACTTAATTTCTATTATTATTACATTGTTGCTTGCCACTCACTGATAAGGTTTTGATATGAGTCTGCAAGAAGTTGATTTATTATGGTCTCTGCATACTAACTCTCTGCTGATGATAATCTATATTTGCAGCTGCTCTCCAACACTAGCATCACTGCCTTAGCTCCACCTCAGATCATCAGGCATTAGATTCTCAGAAGGAGTGCGCAACCTAGATCCCTTGCATATGTGGTTTACAGTAGGGTTTGTGCTCCTATGACAGTCTAATGCCTCTGCTGATCTGACAGGAGGCAGAACTCAGGTGGTGATGTGAGCAACGGGGAGCAGCTATAAAAGTGTCCATCAATACATGAGTTGATTAATAAAATGTGGTATATGTATACCATGGAATACTACTTAGACATTAAAAAAATGGTGAACTAATACCTCTTGTATTAACCTGGGTGGAACTGGAGACCATTCTTCTAAGTGAGGTCTCACAAGAATGGAAAAACAAACACCACATATACTCACCATGAAAATGGAACCAATTGATAAGCACTTATGTGCACATATGGAAATAACATTCATCGGAAATCAGGTTGGGGGGGAGGAGGGAATGGGTAAATTCACACCTAATGGGTACAATGCACACTATCTGGGGTATTGGCACACTTATAACTTTGACTCAAACTGTACAAAAGCAATTTATGTAACCAAAACGTTTGTACCCCCATAATATTCTGAAATTAAAAAAAAAATACAGATGAAGCTTCACTTGCTTGCACACTGCTCACCTCCTGCTGTGCAATACAGACTGGTATTGGTCTGTGGCCTGGGGGCTGGGGACTGCAGGTTTATAAGACAACAAGAAATAAAGTATCTATATAAAACAGGAGTGTACAAGCCTATGGGATATAGCAAAAGCAGTCCTGAGAGGAAAACTCATAGCCTTAGATACCCACATCCAAAAGACAGAAAGATCACAAATCAACAAACTGATGAATCATCTCAAGGAACTGGAAAAGGAAGAGCAAACCAATCCTAAACCCAGCAGAAGCAAAGAAACAACCAAGATCAGAGCAGAACTAAATGAAATCTAGAGCAAAATAACTATACAGAAGATTAATAAAACAAAAAGTTGGTTCTTTGAAAAGATAAACAAAGTTGACATGCGTCTTGCTAAATTGACCAGAAGCAGAAAGGAAAGGACTTTAATAAGCTCAATTAGAAATGAAAAAGGAGAAGTCACAACCACTATCACAGAAATACAAAACATCATCTTTGAATACTATAAAAAATCTCTATGCCCCAAAACTTGAAAACATGGAAGAAATGGACAAATTCTTAGAAACACACAACCTCCCTAGGCTCAATCAGGAAGAAGTAGAATTCCTGAACAGACCAATATCAAGCACTGAAATTAAAGCAGAAATAAAAATCTTCCAATAAAAAAAGTCCTGGACCCGACGGGTGCACCCCCAAATTTTACCCAACCTACAAAGAAGAACTGGTATGTATACTGCAGTAATTATTCCACAACATTGATAAGGATGGAATCCTCCCCAACTCATACTACAAAGCAAATATCACCCATTTAAAATAATTTAAAATCCAGTGATGCCAAATATCAGTCAAGTTCATCTGATGAACTACAAGTGTTTATCATCTATCTCATAGTAAATTAAAAATGTGGCCAAAATCTATTTAAAAGTTCTCAGAGAAAAGCCTGCCCCTATTTCACCATGAGATGAAATGCTACATTTCAGTCACCCCAAGTTGAAGCCATTTCTGTTCTGGCAGAGAATATCTAAAAAGGAACATTTCTATGTAAGTCTTTGAAAAAGGCTCATATCCTGGTAGTAGCCTTCCTGATTCTGCTTTTGTCTCTCTACTGTCTATATCAATACATTAGCTAAAATAATCCTTTAAAATATGGCTCAGATCATCTCACACCTCTGTTCAAAGACCGACCTACAAACCTGATGTTATCTAGCCACGATAATCCCCTCCCTTTCTCACTGTGCTCCAGTTAAATCGGCTTCCTGCTGTATTATACTTCCTGCACATTGTTCTGTCTTGGGACATTTGCCTGAGCCATTCTCACTATGGGGAACATCTTCTGACAGGTACCTTCTTTGTTAAGTAGGCACATTCTTCCATTCTCTGCTCAAGTCTTGTATTTTCAATGATGTCTGCCTCATTCACCCTATTTAACTCTACACGTTGCCCCACCTCCATACCAGCATTTCGTATCTCTCTTACATTACTCTAACTTTTAACTTACTTTTTCACATGTTACATAATATAATTATTTGTTATGAGTATTTTTTAATGTCTCCATCCTCTAGAATATCAGTTCCCAAAAAACAAGAGCCTTTACCTATTTTATTTACTGATGTCTCTCCAGTGGCTTCAACATTGCCTGGCATATAGAAAATACCCAAGATTTATTGCATTCGTTAATACTCTTGGTCAGGTTGTTTCCTGATGCTCCGTAGTAATTTTTTGCCTCCCTGAAGCCCCCCATTAGGAGTCTAATACTCTCATATTTCTATCAAGGTACTACATCCCAGAAATATTACATGGTTTAGACTGTCCTTCTAGAAATCTCATGTTCTGAAATAACCATTTCTTTCTGCATTCTATTTTTACCAAAGCTGTCATAGAAAAAGACTGTATCACTTTCGCCAAAACTGTCATACAGGAAGACTGAATAATTGTGGTTAGGGGCAGAGGTCCTGAAGTTGTTTTAGTTTAATTTCCTTATGCATCAGATTTTTAATGCCTGTAAGTATATTTTGAATTCAGTAAGATCTATAAAAATGCTAGTTAACCCTAGCTATTATTATCTAAGTATAACAATATATAACTTGAAGGGGCTTTGGAAAAATTAAGTGAGATAACATTTACCAAACACTAATTTCAAATCAAGTGTTTAACATAATTTTTACTGTACTTCTGTACGTATTTTTGATGCTAGATGAGCAAACTCAATCTGATGTGATTCAAAATCTCTATCCAACCACAAATATTCTGCATATCAGCACTAATTTTTTGGTCATCTTCTCTTTCTAGGTTTTTTTCCTAAATGGTGCCATCAATTCACATGGATTAAAATATTGTCTTAGCATAATAACAATGACTCCCAACAATATAAGTCTAGGACAGAACATTATTCTAAACCCACACATCCAAACTTGCACTGCCATTTCTATATGGATTCCTCACAGTTCTCTCAAAATTACCTTGCCCAAAAAGTTTATTTCCTCACTCCAATTCTTCCTTCATCCAAACCTACTATCACTCCTCCAACTGGATCTTTCCTATCTCAGTAAAGAACAGCACAGTCTGTTTAGTTACTAAAGCTCGAAACCTAAGAATCATTTATAATTTTCCGTTCCCTCATAGTCATCCCCACCTCTTATCATTCCACAAGCCTTACTAGTTTCATCTCTTAAGCGCCGCAGCACAATGTTCTCCTCTTCTTTCACCTTTCTTGGCAAGACCTAGTCTTAGCTGCAGTCATCTCTCTCACCTCCATTAGTTTAACACTCTCCTGACTGGATTAATTAGTTTACTCTTTTGCAGTCATTTGCTTTCTAGTTTACATAATAGTGATTCTACTAAATTTGCATATCTGATCACAGCAGTCTGCTTCTTAAAGCATTTCAATGGTTTCCCACTGCTCCTAGAATAAACATGTTACTCTTACCCCTGGCTCTACCTATCCGATTTCTCTCCTATCTCTTTCCATATTATTCTGCTCTAGCCACCTAATATGATTTTCAGTTCTCCACACATGCAGAGTTCTTTCCTTCCTCAGGGCCTTTGCACATAGTTCCTCAGCCTGTATGTTCCATTTCCCCAATCTTCACAGCACCAGCACCTCACTCCTTAGGTACTGGACACATGGCATCTCTTCAGCAAGAGACCTTTCCTTACCAGCTTATCCAGAGTAGCCCTTGCCTCCCCCACCCCATTATTCTTCATCTCAACCCTTTATGCATTTCCTTTAAAGTATTAACATAATAAGCAAAATGCATTATTAGTCTATTTACTCAAGGGAACTGGAGCTGTGAGACATCTTTCTAATAGAATGTAATCTCTATAAGAAGAAGAACCAAGATTCTGTTGTCCCGGCACAGTGCTTAGCACAACACCTACTGCACCGTAGGCAATAAATTCATGTTAATTAAAAATAGTCATACCTTCTACTTTAAAGCTCATTAATGTGTTTTCTTGTACTTTGATAAAACACATTATTTAAAGCATAAAGTTGATTTAAGAAATATAGTAAAAAAGTCTATTTAACTAAGAATATGTATATTTATATATTACTTAGTCTATGAATTATTTTATTCCAAGCATATGACTATGGGTAAAACGGCATGAAATAGAATTAGTGAAATGATATTTACATACCATAAATTTAAAGTCTTCATTTAATCAAAATAACAAAATTAAAATATAAATATATTTATCTGATGTCATACACTTCAGTGGCTTCACTGGAATGAAAATAGTGCTTGAAGCAGAATAACAGACTGTCTTACATCTGTGAATTTTCAAATTTTGACCAATATCTGCCTGGCTTGAGGCTGTTGGACATCTGGTAAGTTTCACTCATGTATTTTGGCATATACTCTTTTGCTATATTTGGGGAAAAAATAAATGTTTGCAATGTGTGACTGGAATATTTGTGAGAAATGCATCCTTGAATATTTTAACTCTTTTAATAATTTACTAATTCTCATCTTTTCTGTTAAATTGATAAATGTGAAGTTAAAACCATGTTATAAGCAATACCAAAATATTGGCAAAAGACTTTGAAAACAGATCATTTAGAAGTTAAAAACAATGAGCAAACTATATGATTTAAGTTAGTATGTTTATGTACTTTTAATGTTTTATTATTATACCATATTTCTTTTTAATTACTACAAGATGGATAGAGTAAAGGAAGGAAGATTTTGGATTTAACTCCAATTTCACAATGAATAATTCTTATTTTTTTCTCTCTAGTTTTTCTTTTGATTTTATCCTTAATATAAACACTGCTATGCCATATACAGCACTAAGCATAGTCTCTTCTCTCAAGAAATTCACAATCTTGTTAAAGATAAGACCTGTGGAGATGTAACTAGGCAGACAATTCAGTAGGTGATAAATGCCCGGGAAGCAGTTATCTCTCACAGTTCTGACAGTGCTAAGAGGTCCAAAATGATACAAAACCAAAGTCTTGAATATATCCATGAATCATGGTCTCCCATGCTATGAGCATGCCAGCTAATGCATGCAAAATTGCCTTAATGGTTGTCTAACCTATTTTAAACAATACTTCTTTTCACTTCCAAAATAACCGATTTAAATGATTTGGTCCTCCTATTTATTGCTCTCATAAGCATCATGGTTACAGAAGCAAAAGTAGGTTAAATTGCCCTGTGTTCTCCCTTTTTCTAACACTCCATGAAACATATACATCCTATTCCTCTGCTCCAGTTGATCTTACCACCTATATCTAGGCTAACTCAAGGTACAAACTGGCTTTGAGAAACTTACTGTCATTTCAGAAATTCACTCTTTATGCATTAAGGGTAATCCTCCTTTATCAAAGATCAAGACCTAGTCTAATAATTTTATCTTTTATATAAATATGACCTTTGAAAGCAATTTTTTTAAATGCCTGGTTATAGATCCTAAAGTGATTCCTTTAAGCTGCAACTCCTATTATCCTGGTGACATACAACTGCAACTCTGGCACTATCATAATTGTTATGGTCTAACTGGATTCGTTGTAAGACTCCTAATCCTTCTGACTCAAGTCCTACTTCAGAGCTTATTTGGTACATGTGAGTGCTATTGAGCTGTGTGCTCACACTTCACACATGCTTCTCAACTACGACCATAGCTCCCTCTTCCAAAAAATCTTAGGTTTTCTCCATACTTACAAGGCCCTAAGTCACATTGTGTAAGTTGTTAGACCAGCCTCTGGGAAGCCCTATTGTCATATTCTACCCAGTTTCTCCTGAAGTATGGGGCACTTCAGTATTCTATGAATAAATCAGACCCATTATAAGATCTTTATTTTCTTTATCAGAAGTTTCTCAATGTATTGCCCTATCCTCCTCTCCAAAGAAAACAACCTATGGGCCCAGAGAAAATCTAAAACTCTTTTAAAATTAGAGTGCCTGGAAATACACGACCAGAGCCTTTGTTCACAATCCTTTTGGATTCATTCTCAAATATCTAAATGCAAATATGTATTACTAGCCTATTTTTTTATCAAATTATATATTTATCTACCTTAATATGTAGTGCCATCTGAGTTACCATGGTGATTAATCTTTGTTTCTGGGTTTCATAGACAATATGAAAAGACTCAGTACTTTGAAAAGAAATATTCAGGAGCTCAGCACTGCCAACATCAGCACTTAATACCAACCACAGATGCTACAGTGATAGCTGTACAGTAATAGCTGCCACTTTTGTATGGTCCCAAGGCAAATGTACCTTTATTCTTTGTGATTTCCCTTAAAAGAAAAAAAAAACTTTTCTTTTCACCTTTTATTACCGCTACCCTGGACCAAATTCGCTTGCTACACTGCATGATCAATGTCCTTTCTACCCTTTTCTATGCCTAAGGAAGCCATCATTACCACAAACTCCATTGGAGCAGTGCAAAAAGGTTCTCAGGTCTTCTGAGACATCCTAGAAAGTCATCAAACTTATAATCCACACTCACAATTCAAATATACCCCTTATCCAAAGATTCCCCTGAATCAAAACTTCTATATTTCTATTCCACTTATTTTATCTCCTTTCTTGTTCTATGTGGCTGTGGATACATATGCAGGTAACCAAGGAGTCACACACTAAAATGGGATTGCATCTGGACAATAGCAACACATTAGATATTTTCAATTTTTTAATTTATAATTTTTGTATTTTTTAAAATCTTCTATGGGTAATATGTATTAACAATTTCATCTAAAGTCAAATATAAACATTTCCGGAATCAATCAAATCAATTGTTGTGGTTGATATTGTGCATCAACTTGGCAAGGCCACAGTACCTAGATATGCCAATCTAGATGTTGCTGAGAAGGTATTTTTTAGATATTATTGACATTTAAATCAATAGACTTTAAGTAAAACAGATTACCTTCCATAATGTGGGTGGGCCTATCCAATAAGTTGAAGGCTTTAAGAAAAAGAGACTCAGATCCCCTTCTGAAGAGGGAATTCTTCCAGCTGCCTCCCTTCAAGCTACAACATCAACTCTTCCCCGGGGCTCCGGCCCTCTGGCTACCCTGCAGGTTTCTGTCTTGTCAGTTCCCATAATCACATAAGACAATTTCTTAAAATAATTCTCTTTCTCTCTCATTCTTTCTCTCTCTATATATACATATTAATATATACACATGCATATATACACACACAACTTTTGTTTTTATTTCTCTGGAGAAGGCTGACTAATATATCAATAATAGAAAACGTAACATATGCATATTTTACATGTATACTTATGAGAAGGTATACTAGAATAGAAACAGCCTTAAAGAAAAATAGAAGGTAATTTATCATAGAAAAAATAAAGAGGGTAGTCAAATAATTTAATTAACTAACTTAATTATTAGCAATGACAAAAATTAGTTAGCATACAGACCAATTAGTGGATAATTTTTTTAAAAGTATTTCCTTGTCACTAATATGAACTAAGCTATTGTAGCGAAACATCATTTGCTTAAAGGCCCCTAATTAACTCTCACTATTTGAAATTATTCTCCTAACATTTTTCAGAATGACCAAAAGAGTGAGGGGATAGAAAAACACTCATATGTTATCATATGCCACTTATTTTAACCAACAGGAGCTAGTTAGAATATAAAGAGTAACAATTGAAACAATTTACCTAAGGCCATGTCCAAAAAAGATTTTCTGGTTGAAGACCTAAAATAATGCTTCTTTAGATTTGGAGAAAAAGCAATGTTTCATCAGAGAGATGGAGATAAATCCTTTTTTAGCTTTTCTGTAAGCCTTCAACTAGCAGCTTTCTTTTTACAATATGGTCAAGTTCTGCAAGGAAACAAGTATACAGCCACACCAAATAAAGAGTTGTGGAGCTATGTGGATTGTCTCTGGCCTGGATTTTCAAAAGTGGGTTGAACTGCTTAAAAAGTCTGGATTTGGATGAAAATATAGTCCACTTGTTATGTAGGAAATGTTTCTACGTGAGGCTTTTTTATTTCCTTTTCACAGAGATTTTATTCAATGTGACTAATATAAAATAATTGTGTCCTCATGATTAAGAAAAACCTATCTGAAGCAGAGATATTCTTCAGATGAACTTAAAGTCAGTTCACTACTACCCATTAACTGGAAATAACTTTATGGGACAAAAATACACCATCTCCATCCACAGTAAGGTGGCTCTCTCTAAATATGGGGTCTTAAAGACTGTCATAGACATGCTAAGTATTTGGAGTTATAGATAAGACAAGATAAACTACATATAGGTTTCAGAGATTTTAACAAAGACAGAGGAAAGCAACATAGACTAAAGAATAAAATAAAATACCCAGACTCAAATTACCTATCTTTAGATGAGATTCTGATATAGCATTAGTTTCAGAAGGCTTAAGGTTCGCTGAGATAGACAAACAAATAAATACACAAATAAACAAATAAATAACAAAGACAGAAAAGAACATTGCTGTTGTTTTTGCCTATAGATGGTAAAATTACCTACTAACGCATCCACAGTCTACATCTGTTCAGAACATACACTTTAATTTAATGTATTCAAATTTTCATATTTTTTCACAGTTGTAAAATATTAAAAGCCATTATTTTATTAATTATGACAATATTAAGGACTAGATTGTATGTAGCTAATATATGTGCAAAATAGGCTGGATCTGCTTCCTTTGTAGTTTAAAAATAGAATGTATAAAGATGTAAAAATATTTAGAATAAATTATAATTGCCATGGAGTTTATATTTAAGATATTAATTATGTCTATTATAGGAAAGTAAAAAAAATTTTAAAAAGTTCTCAAAGTCTCTTCAAACAGTTGCTGCGTTTCATAAGCATCTTAGGATAACTTCCACCAACCATCTCCATGAGCAGTGAGGAAGAGAGTGGTTCTCACAGGCTGGATGGGAGGCTTAGGTTACTCTCACATGTGTCTATTCATATGGCTATATCTGCTTTCAGAGAATGGACTCTTCCCTTTGCCTCCCAAAACTTGAGTGCCTGCATTGGGAAACTTTAAGCCAGATCCATACAAGGACTGGATTCTGGGACACACTTCTTGGATTCATCTGCGTGATACACAAGACATTTAGGGAGGGTCCAACGGTGATGCTGGGATGAAAACAGAAAACTCACCACAGCTCATAACTTTGCCAATTATGTACCCACACACAAATTTTACCCACATTCAGTAGAAACACGCTGCAATCACTTAACATGGTATAAATACCACTCACACAACTAAAGACTGATTCCTACAAAAATGAGGCATACAATCCCGTATCACATTTTACTCATCCTGGAGGAATGCTTACTTTTTATCCCAGTCACAAACATTTTTCAAACTCTGCCATGAAATTATTAAATGATATTTAGTAGTAACTATAAATAGGTTTAACCACTATTAATATAACTATTTTAGATGATAAAAGAATAGGAACAAGGAAAAAAGTACTTATAAAGACAAAGAAAATATGTAAAGCTACTTACCTCTTCAGTTCACTCATTCCCTCATACCTTTTGCAACAAAAAGATCAAATGGTCAAATTTTGATATTTGTAACTTTATTCTTCTGTTAACTATTCCATGTTCTTTTTACCTTTATCCATAACTAACCTGACAAGCAAATCATTGTGAACCAGACTTCTATTATTAGTGAGCCTACAGTATTAGTAATCATGCCTGGACTGGGTTAGTGACATTTTCCACTAGACATGAAAGTACTACTTGTGCCCCACGAATCCCCTCAGACCAGGCATATTCATACTTAATCTCAGTGTTTGATAGTGAGCTAGTCCCCTCCACTCACTAATAGTCAGAATCAAATATCACAGTAAATGAAGTGATCTCCTTTATTCCCTTTTTGGTATAGTGGGATGAAATGTCCAAATTGTCCATGTGGCTTCCAGTTCTGTGGACACTTTTTGTTGTACTTAATGATAACTCTTCTCCTTTGGTAACTAAGACCTCAAAACCAGCAAATCCTAGTGTTACATAGAAGGAGTGATTATGAGGAAAACTTGCATGCATTGGCCAACAGGTAGCAACGAGAATGGGAAGTAATTCAAGTAAAAGGAAGAGGAATGATGTCATAAAATCGTCATCAGAAAAGGTGTCAAGTAATTCCGCAAAAATACATTCAAACTTTAACTAAGGGCTAACAAACATGACTGTGGAGGTCACAGAAAACTTAATCAAAACAATTTGAGTGAAAAAATCAATAAAAGAAGTAGGCAAAAGAAAAGAATTCATCTGACAAATATTTAGACAAATGGGATGGAGCTGTGGGAACATCCTTAGGCAGATTCATGCACATTCAGGGAAGGGGATTCACATGTCTCCACTGTTTTCTCCCCCTCACGTAGTTTTCTAATGATGTACTCTTAAATGCCTACACATCCTACCTGAATTAGCACAGCCTAAATCAACAGTTTCACCTCATGTTACCCTTCCTGTGCTTAACTATGATAGGAACACAATTGCATAATAGTATATCTTCAGCACCCAGCCACATTTCCAGTTTAAGGTAGGAAACATTTTTTAAAACATTTGAGAAACTTGCCCAAGTTCTTAGCCTATATTATTCTTTCTATGATAATGATATTTTTTAAAATTTACATAATTATATTTTGTCTGTTTGACACTCTCTCTGAACACCCTTTTGAAAATTGTTCCCTCATCTATGTTGTTCTGTCTTATAGAATACCATTCGTAGTGATCTGTATGGTGGTACCCCAAAAATATTTCCACATCCTAATACCCAGAACCTGTGAATGTGGATTAATTTGGGAGAAAAAAAAAGTCTTTATAAATGTGGTTAAGTTAAGAATCTGGAGATGAGATCATCCTGACTTATCTGGGTGATCCCTAAATCCAGTGAAAGTTATCCTTATTAGAGAAACGCAGGAGAGACACAGAGAAAGGAAGAAGGTCATGTAAAGATGGAGAAAGAAACTGGAGTTATGAAGCTGCAATTCAAGGAACACCCAGAGCCACCAGAAGCTGCCAAGATGCAAGCAAAGATTCTCCCCTAGACCCTTTGGAGAGAACTAAGCCTTGGCAACACCTTGACTTCAGACTTCTGGCCTACAGAAAAGTAAGAGAATAAATTTCTGTTGTTTTCAGCCACAAAAGTTTGTGGCAATTTGTTGTGGCAACCCTAGGAAAATAATATATCATTTCTCTCTCCTCAATGCACAAAATTTCCCACTATTTATTCATTTATTTCTTTATTTTCTGACTTCCCTCTCTCATTTTCCCTGAATGAGGAAAAACATGTCTATTGTCTATGTAACCTAATAACTTAAAATATAGATTCAATATGTATTTGTTTTCTTTATTAATACATATTTATAATTATAAAAATTTTGCAAATTGGTAATCAGAACCCAGATTAGCAAATGGACCCTAACCATCCTTCCCAGAAAAGTAGACAATTTTCAGATTTCTAACACCACAGACTCATTTGAAATATTCCCATTTTACAGAAGCAGAAACTGAAGCTGTGTTCTGCTGACCCTATGTCTGTGTTTTCAGAGATTTTCATCTAATTTTAGGGCACAAGCAGGAGAAAATAAATCTTTACTGCCATAGGCCTGTGACAACTTCATCAGGAGAAGTGGGCAAGGGAAGGGGATGTATATTTCTAATGAGTTATTGTGAAATAGCTCCATTGGGAGGGTGTTAGACTGAAATTCATCGTTCCTTGCTTTGTTTTCAGATTTCACAGAGACTCTTTCTCAATCCTGCCAGCTGGGCCTCCCTAACCTCACTCTGCATTTCCGTATCTCATTGGCTCTAGCCATCACTGTGGTCCAGACCAAACCTCTAAAAGTTTGATATAAATGTTAATAATTTGACAATGATTTTTTTTTCTGTTTCAGAATATTATGGGGTTACAAATGTTTTGGTTACATGAATTGCTTTTGTACAGCTTGAGTCAAAGTTATAAGTGTGCCCATCACCCAGATAGTGTACATGGTACATGTTAGGTATGATTTCACCCATCTCCTCTTCCCCTCTTCCACCTGCTTGATTACTGTTGAGCTTTACTTCCATATGTGCACATGAGTGCTGATCAGTTACTTCCAATTTAATAGTGAGTGCATGTGGTGTTTGTTTTCCCATTCCTGTGGTACTTCACTTAGGAGAATGGTTTCCAGTTCCATCCAGGTTGTTACAAAAGGTATTAATTCATTTTTTATGGCTGAGTAGTAGTCCATGGTATGCATATACCACATTTTATTAGTCCACTCATGAATTGATGGGAACTTGAGTTGATTCCACATGTTTGCCATTGTGAATTGTGCTGCAATAAACATTTGAATGCTGCAATTAACATTAAAGTATAATTTTGATACAATTACTTTTTTTCCTTTGGGTAAATACCCAGTGGTAGGATTGCTAGATCAAATGGTAGATCTACTTTTAGTTCTTTGAGGAATCGCCATACTATTTTCCGTAGAGGTTGTACTAGTTTGCAGTCCCACCCATAGTGTATAAGTGTTCCTTTCTCTCCCTGTCCTTGCCAACATCTATTATTTTGGGATTGTTTGATAAAAGCGATTCTCACTGGATTTAGGTGATATCTCATCGTGGTTTTGATTTGCATTTTTCTGATAATTAGTGATGTTGAGTGTTTTTTCATATGTTTGTTGGTCATTAGTCAATCTTATTTTGAAAAGTTTCTGTTCATGCCTTTTGCCCACTTTTTAAATGGGGTTGTTTGGTTTTTTTTCTTGCTGATTTGCTTGAGTTCTTTGTAGATTCTGGTTATTAGCCCTTTATCAGATGTATAGCATGCAAATATTTTCTCCCATTCTGTAGGTTGTCTACTTGCTCTATTGATGGTTTCCTTGGCTTAATTTGATAATAATGTTATGGAGTTAACGTTAGGATATTTGGGCAAGATAAATGCCAGAGAGAAGATGAAGTGTCTTAAAAATGTCCCAGGTAACCTTCTAAAAGTCAAGCTAGCTCATAATTCATATGTAAAACGTTCTAATACATAATTTTCTAGTTACCTAATATTAAACCTCAATATTCAATTTCTATCAGATCAATGATTTTGAAGCAAACAATTAAACTTTACAAGATAAAACATGAATCCAAACCTGCTTTTAAAAGTGAGTTAGTGAATAAATGTCCAAATTCAAATGACTGGCTTATCAATTCATTGCCCTTAGCCAGTTTGTCTCCCTTTTGAAATCCAGGTCTTTCTTGGCCCGTGGGCAAAGATGGAACAGCTGTTGATGCAAGTTGTTGTCCAGCTGGGAGAAAATTGAAACTGTTACAGCTTAAGTACTGTCCATGAAATTGTTTCTATCAGGAGAGTTAGATAGTCATCTGGAAGAAATTGCAGCAGTGAATTCTAATTTTAAGGAAATGCAAATGTCTTCTGCTATTCTACATTTTAAAACATTAATAGGATTGTGTACACTTAATCTTAAAATTTAAGGAAATTAATAGTCATTATACTTCCATTTGCAGTAAAAGTATACTAATTTATGAAAATATCAAGTAAATCCTATTGGTATTAAACTTAAAAGAAACTATTTTAAAGAGATGACATTTGATTTTCCATCAAAGATTTAACTAGACTTAGAGTTTGGCAACACTAGTGAAATACAATTGTAGTTATAGAAAATAAGAAAATAAAATATTTAGAACTTTCACTTAAATTAGAGTGTAGACAAGGAATTTTAAGTATGCCTTCTCCTTGAGATAGGATATAATACTTTCTCAAAGGTTATGTAGGATGCGATTGTGTATTCAGAATTCTTTGTAAAGTTTTCCCATCACTTTTAAATAAAATATCTGTAAAAAATATTAAAGTCTACAAAAATATCCAAGGGTTCTTTTAAGTAGCCTTACGCATTTAAAATTGTAAAAACATATGCCCCCTTCACTTTGCTCTCCAATTACTCCTCATCAGAAATAAATCCATCAAAAAATGAGAAATATTTAAAGATCTCAGAATAACATGATCAAAGAATTTAATATTTTGACATTACCTGTAGTAGACAAGAGATAAAATACAAAGTTCTCTTTCATTGTTATAAATAATCCTATCAGTAAAATCCTTCATAGAAGCTCCTTATAAAAATATCTAGTACAGAATTTGTTGTGAATATATGTATTTGTTCTGATATATATAGATATGTATATATTATAAAATAAATTAACTTTTTTGAAGTCTACACTGATTGTTAATTAAGATCATAAAATATTTTGTTCTCAAACTAACTAGTTTATTGACATTTAGCAATTCTTAGAGTGAAATATTTTGTCCATAGAAACAAATGCATGCATTCCCCAAAATTGGTACATTGAATCATACGTTGAATCTAGAATGTCTGATTATTTAAAATTAATTGTGACAAATATTGGATATGATTAATTTAACGCATAATTAGAAGACTGTTCAGCATTTTGGTAGAGTTTATATCAGCAGTTCTTAATGTGGCACCAAATTGTAAAATAGTCATTGTATTCTTCACCACCACACACTCACAGCTGGAAAAAAAATCCATTTCTTCTAAAATTTTCTTTAAAATAAAAAAAATTTGTCTTTGATGAAGCACTAAAAATTTCTAATTTTACTTAATCTTCACACTTGGACATACCTACTTTTCAATATTTTGGGTGAAGAAGTGAAGAAGTTTGCATAAAGTATTTCTGCTGCCTAATGAAGTACAGTAGTTGTCTCAAGGTAAGACAATAGTTTGAGTTGCAAGCTCAACTAGCAACTTTTCCCGGGGAAAGTATTCTTACTTGAAAGGATGACTAACAGAAAATCTATGGCTATGCAGGCTTGTTTAGTTGGCACATTTTTCTCAAAAATTCATGAAATCAGCCTGTCACTTCAAAGAAGGCACCACACACTACTTGATGCCAATGATGAAATTCAAGCTCTCGAGAGAAAATTTTAAATTTGGAAAATTTGTATCTGTCACTGTGAGCTTGGCAGCTTCCTGACACTTAACAAACTTGTCTGATGAAATCAGCAGAAAAGTTTCAAATGTGATTTTTTAATACATATACTAAAATATGTCAAATCTTTGAAAATATGTGCAGCACAGTAAACAAGTATTTTTCAAATGAAAATTACATATTACAAAATTATGCATGAATAAAAGATCCTCTCAGAGTACAAGATAGATCGTTATATTTTAATGTAACAAAGTAAAAAAAATCTGCTATGCTTTTAGATTCCACACTAAAATTTATCTTTAAAAAATGGCCTCTTGCCAAGTATTAGTATGGTGTCAAAGAAGAGTATCCACAGTTATCTGAAAAGCCTATTAGAATACTCTTTCCTTTTCCAAATAGATCATGTGAGTCCTGGTCTTCTTCATATATGTCAAACCAAACTCATATTGAAACAGCTTAATTGAAGAAACAAATGAAAGAATTCAACTGCCTTCTGTTAAACTAGATATTAAAAAGATTTACAAAAGTGTAAAGCCGCTCTTTTTATTAATTGCTTTTCATTTTGTTAAAAATAGTTATTTTTTGTAAAATGTATTATTGATGTTAACATGTAATGGTTTATTATTGTTTTCTTAAATGCATCATTGTATAAATATTTTAACTGTTGCTCAGATTCAATTTCTAAAATGGTAAATATTCATAGACATTGCCAGATAAAGAAAAGCTTCTTAGTATAATCAATAACTTTTAAGAATATAAAGGAGTCCTAACACCAACAACTTTAAGAACTACTCATCTATACAATTGCGTTTATATCAATTTTATATACACAAAATTTTCTTTTCTCTTTTTGTGAAATGGAAGCATAAACAAATGTAGGTCTATGTTTCAACAAAAGAATGCATGAAAATCAAGAACTAAATGTAATGGAAATAGTAAATAATTAAAGGTAAGAGAAACATTAAAGATTTTTTGTTTTGCTTTTAGTGATAATTTGGGAAAAAAAATCATCTCCCTTTCCTACCTGAAACAGTTCTTGGATTTGTTTCATACTTTTTCAAAATAAAAATTCAATCTTTTACCATCAAAAATCTCTTTAATATGAGTCTCCTATTTGTTATTTACCATGTGTTTCCTTCAACTTTTTAATTGCTTTTGTTTTATTTTTTAATCAAATAACTAGGGAAAGATAACTTCTACTCACTAGTCCTATACTTACTGCTATAGAATGGCAATTATTTCCTATCTATTTATCTTACATTTTGTATATTTATGTCCAGGGACCAAATTCAAATTACAACTTTTGAATTTTTCAAATTCAGGTATTATGTATTGACTTACTAATATAAAAGTGAGTATTTGATTTTCTTATGTACTCAACACACATGGGTACACTCTGCCATTCTCCCATGCTCTCAATATTTATATCATAATTTTATACCAATATTCAAATTAACATTTTATGAAAAATTTAATTCAGTCATGTCTCCTATCATAATGACTTCTTTTTTAAGGCATAATTTTGTTTTCTCCATGTAGTATTTGTCATATTTGTTCACTTTTCTTGCTCTACACTTATAACTAGTCAAACCTTACAGATGCCACAAATACCAACTTGTCTTTTCAAGACAACTAAAAACCACAGATACTCTATTAGTTTATTGTCTTAGGTATCTCTCCTAGAGGTTATGATCTGCTTCAATGTGGACTGGTACATTATCTCAGAATGAAATCTTCCTTCTCCATAATCCTAGAGATTACTTTTCTTATCTTCCATAGTGCATGTTCTATGCTCTGACTCAAATTTTTTACTGTATTATTTTGGATGAGTGAAAGTTTTCTGACTTTGTACATCAGAAAAAAAAAATGTCTTCATTCCATCCTCACACTTGCTAGATAGTTTGATTGGATATGGAGTAAGAGATTGGAAATAATTTCAATGATACTAAAGTCATTGTTGAATTGACTTCTAGATTTTAATGTTACCTTTGAAAAGCCTGGAGCAATCCTTGATCTTTGATCCTTTCAATATGGACCAATTTCTGGGGACACTAGTAGGGTTTTCTCCTTCTCCTAATTGTGTTCTAAATTTTCAAAATAATATGACTTTCATTTAAAAATTAGTAAAGTAAACAAAGATAAGTGTCCTTATCTTGAACATAAATCCATGACATGTTCCTAGGCATAGCCTAGCCTGGCCTCTGTTGGATAAGAGAATGAAGAACTGTGCACATGACCTGCTGGCCTTTGGCTTCAAGTTTCCCCAATAATCTCCATTAATTTTATTCTTCCTCCAAAAAATAGCGTGCTTTGTTGTGCCTAATTTCATCAACTGATCCTTCATTGGACTTTTTTATTCTGGACAACCATTTCTGTTATTTCTGGATTTTTTTTTATTTTCATCTAAAAATTTCCTCCTTGTAACTTCTTTAGTTTTATTTCTGAAACTTTGATTTTCTAATTGTTGGAATTTTTGGACACTCCCTGTAATTTTTTAAATGTTATTATATATTTTCCATATCTTTTATTTTTTTCTTTTCTCTCCTCAATTTTATTTTTCTTTCCTATACTACTGTCTTGAAAAAAGATTCTATTGACTTTTTTCTGATAACTTTTCTTTTTCAATTTTGAAAATTTTCTTTTGCTCTCTAGATTTTCAAATTTTATAATATGTTAATCTTACTTTATTTTACAAAATCTTCTCATATATCAATAACACTTTTCATTTTAATTTTTTTCTTTCTGTCTTTACTTTGTTGCATCCTCAATTTTATCTCTAACTTTTATAGTAGATTCTTTCCTAAAATGTCAGCTAATCTTTGGTTTTATTTTCCTCTTTAGTCTCCACAGAGACTAAAATGTTGTTTGGAATCAATGTGGCTTGTTAAATTTGAGTTTCATTGTAAGAGAATCTGAATGGATCCATTCATTAGAATGTGTATAAAGTCATGATTTTGTGTTTTTTCCTCTTCTTGATTAAAAGTTTTAAAGGAGAATCTTCCACAACTTATCTAAATAGAAGAAGAAGACTGTTGGAGTCAGCATCCAGTTTTCAGATATTCACTTAATAGCTCTGCTTTTAGTATTTTATTCTATGGTTCTCTTCCCCAAACAAAAAAACCCTCCAGTCTTTTCCCAATAAATGGAATAGGCAGTTGCTTCTTTTATGCATAAATGATTTTAAATAATCAATGTAACTCTACTACATGTTTTATTAAATTATATGTTTCCTTATCATTTTGTTACTACAAGATAATTAAAATATAATAATATTAATAAAATATTTCTTAGAATAATGGCCAAATTATAAATGCATAAAACAAATGAGACCCGCTCTCTTGTAAATTTTGCATGACAAAAGAAAAATCATTGGAGAATCAAATTAATAAAATACACTTGTATTAAATGTGTGGGAGAGTGATTATATGTAAATATTTTCTTCAAAGGACTTATAAAAACCAAAAAAAATATTTGTCCCAGTAAATAAATTTTAGTGCAAGGGATCACAGACAATGGCCTGAGGGCCAAACTCAGGTAGATGCCTGTTTTATAAATACCATACAGATGCTACTCAACTTACTATGAGGTTATGTCCCAGTAAACCTATCATAAAGCTGAAAAACCTTAAGTAGAAAACCTTCTATGAATGTTTATTGGAATACAGCTATCATCATAATTTAAACAGTGTCTATAGCTGCTTTTATGTCACAGTGGTAGAGTTAAGTAATTACTACAGAGACCACATATGGACCCCAAAGCCTAAAACATTAATTGACCCCTTACAGAATAATTTGCAGATTCCATTTTTATAGAAATATCACTGAATGGAACACTGTAGCTTTGGTTTATTATCATGTATTCACCGAGATAAAAAGACTGAAATGAAATATAATTTGGTACTAATAAAATTATACACAAGTTAATTATTTTAATTATAATTTAATGGAAAAATAAATTCTAAAATTAATAGTGAGTGTGTAGTCTAGCAGTGCTGTTCATAAACAATAATTATAAATTGGATCAAAAAATTTAAAGTGCCTTTTGGAAGCATTTTAGCTAACAGTCCCAAATAAATAATTAAATGTGTAATTAGTAGAGAAACAGTGTTTTTCCAAAGGCATTCATCATGTGACCAGATGGTGATCAGATTCCTGTCTAGTAACTGTTGGGGAAGATATATTTTCAAAATCATGTGGGTGTTTGTTGTGTGGCTATATATGTATAGGTGTCATGATGTTGGAACATAAAATATTAATGGCCTACCAATGTTGGGATTCTTTTAATTTCTCTTGAAAACTTGCTAGTTTACCCAACTGTGATAGATTGACCTACCATCTGTAATCAAAACATTGGAGAATAGTTTTATTGCCTGCAATTTCTATTCAAAAATAATTACACATGGAAACAAAGAAAGAAATTACTTCTAGCTTCTTTTTAAATTTTTATTTGAATACATACATAAATATATCTAGCATTTACAGGGGTTATTTTTAATATTAAAGATAATCTTTGAATAATTAAATTGAATGATTATTGGAAATAACAAATACGTTCAGTTTGTCAAAATATAAACATAATTATTTTTGTAATAAAAGAGAAATGATTTTATACACTTCTTGTTAGTATACAAGCAGAACAATAATTACATTACCTCAAAATTTAGATTACTCATTTTCTGTGTTTTAATATTATAATCAAAAGTTTATTCTTTTTTTAATTCTTATAAATGAAGAAAAATACAACAATATAAGAAAGTACAAAATTTAATGTAGGCATTGACTTTCTTATTCCCAATTTTTTCTTTCCTGTCTTAGTTTGTTCCTACTGCTAAAACAAATTACTCAGGTCTTGGCCTGAGTAATCTCTGTAAACAACAGAAATTTATTTCTCACAGTTCTGGAGACTGGAAAGTCCAAGATCAAGACACCAACAGATTCTGTGTCTGGTGAGGAACTGCTTTCTGGTTTATGTATGGTTGGTTGTCTTCTTGCTTCGTCCTCATTTGGAAGAATGGTTGTGAGATTTCCCTGGGGTTTCTTTTATAAGGGCACAAAATATAGAAGGCTGGACTAATTATGGAGGACTTTATTCTCATAATGTAATTTTTTCACAAAGGCCCCACCTCCTAACACCATCACCCTTGGGAGTTAGAATTTCAACATATGCATTTTGGGGGAGCACAAATATTTAGTTAATAGCATTTTACCCCTAGCCCTCCAAAATTTATGTCCTTCTTGCATGCAAAAGACATTTGCTTCATCCCATTAGCCCAAAAGTCTTATTTCCTTCCAGCATTAATTTTAAATTCTAAATCCAAAGTATCATCTAAATATCATCTAAATGAGATATGGGTGATACCCAAGGTACAATTCATCCTGAGGCAAACTGCTCTCTAGTTAGGAACCTGTGAAATCCAACATACTATGCGCTTCCCAAATATAATTGCAGGACAGGCATAGGGTAGATATTCCCATTCCGAAGTGGGGAAATAGGACAGAAGAAAGGAGTAACCAGTTCTGAGTAAATCCAAAGCCTTAAAGGCTTGAGAATAATCTTCTTCAGCTCAGTGCTCTGCCCCCCAGGCCCACGGGGATAGAAGTACCACCTTCCGAACACACAGGGGTTGTCCCAACACACTGGCCCGTGCAGCTTTATCAGGCAGGGGTGGGCCCCCTAAGGCTATGAGCATTCCCACCCCACCTTACTGGGTGCACCCCACACAGCTCTCAAGAGTTGAAGCCTTGTGCCTGTGTGTCTCCCCTTCTGAAATCACATGCTGCTAATGGTGATTTTTTATTTACAAATTGACGGATGACTTTTATTACCACATATTTCATTAAAGAAGTGTTGATTAAAGGCACCATAGCCAAAGGTATTTTAAAATAGGCCAGGTGCACCAACAATAAATAAATTTGAGGCAATACATGAAGAAAAACATGCCTTGCTTAAAACGACAAGATTTTCTATTAATTGTGAGGGACTGCCTATTTCTTAGTGTAACAAACAATAATTCATCTCTCCCCAGTCATCAGAAACGACCATATTTACTATTTGATCTGTGTGTATTTTTGATGAATTTTTAAAACCATTACTTTTTAAACAAATATCTGCAATAGTCACTTTTTTAAATACCAGAGAGACTATATTAATGAGGTATGCCTATTTGTACAGGAAGAGATAAAGCAAGATTGTGCATTTTAATCAGAGGGGCAATAATAGAAGAAATTTTTTGTTCATTTTGCTTTTCCTAAAAAATATTTGTCCAATAATATTTTATTTTTTACCTTCTTGAACGAATACCCAAATTAATTCTTACATTTTTGTTGTGGCAAAGGTGTTTTAATGGTTTCTCAGACTCCAAGAAGAATAGAAACCTTTGGGGATTGCAGGAATTGCCACTGACTCATTCAGAAAACTAAAGATCCCTCAGTCCCACAGGACAGAGAATAGAATCCTCCCAGAGATACATTGCTTGTTTTCCTAGACTTACTATTTCCACTCTTCAAGTAAGTGTTGTTACTTAGGGCCATGGGATAAGTGTCAGAGACTGAGAAAACTGGGGCAGGTAAAATCCCACAGAAACCTTCTCTCTGTTCATCTTATGCTTTCATCCTAACAAGAGTTCTAACATAAAGTACATTTCTGTCACTCCCTCCACTTTGTAGGCTAATTATTATGCAAGTCAGGTTCCAGTGAGCTCCAAAACCTCAGGAAAAACTCTGAAAGATTATATTGGCTTTGTAAAATCTGACTTTAGTATCCCATGGCAGACTAACACTTGTCTTCCCGGAGGAACAGAAGGTCACCAGGGATTGACTTCACCAAAGTATTATCTGTAAATAGCTTATGGGATAAGAAGAAAGGAAGAGAATCGCTTAGAAGGGAGTTATTGATAAGTCATGAGGCCAGGTTTTGTGCTTTGGGGCTCTGGAATGAAGGTTTCAATGGGGAAACCTCTGAGAATGCAATTTTCTTTGGATTCTTCCGAAGGCCAGATTTGGCTGCAGCTTTGAATTTCCGGACACTTTTATGTATGTAGCTTCAGTCCAGCTAATTTTTAGGGCATGAATAAAATATTTTAAATCTCGACTTTTGTGGATTATCAAAATCAATCTTAGAACTGATTTGCCATTACTTAGGGGTAACATAAAGTTTAATTTTATGCTATTTAATATGTTTAATAACTCAGCGAAGAAGGGAGAGGCACGATCAAGAAAAAGACATTAAAAATTTACAACACAGAAGAAATTTATAGGTTTTCACGAAAGAGTCATTTCATGCCTTAATGTGACAGTGAGTACCTTCCTTGTATATTTCTTCTAATGGAAGAAAGTCCATCTTTTGAAAAATTAAAATGATCACATTATGGCTATTCTTTATCTTTATTATAGAACTTTTTATCCTAAAGAAAGAAAGTGTGAAATCTAAATGTGATTTACATTAGAATTATTTATATTAAAATAAATATCCTGATCCAGTAACAAAAATTCAAAATTAAAACATTACTGACACTATCTTCACCTTTCAACTCCCCATCCTCTGTCTCCTTCCCTAATGTGGTCATTCTTCTGAGTTTTTATTGTCCCCTTGCTTTTTACCATTTTATCACATATTTTGTTAGCCTTAAACAATATATCATTGTTGTTGTTGTTGATAATGATCTTGTTAAAAATGCTGTTGTGATAAATCTATCTACTATTTCCCAGATTGTCAAATGTTCACCCACATTTAGCCAACCCTGTTGCAGTTAGTCAGCATCAATTGATTGTTTCTGATCAATGACTAGAAGGCCATGTGTCCCTTCCCAACCAGAGCATATCAGAGAAGATTGTGGATTAGTCACGTGCATTTTCTCTTTTTGGGGTAGTAATGAGGAACCCATTTTGAGAGGTAAAGCCATAGTTAGAAACAGCTGGGATTTCTGAGTCACTACATGGTGAACAGCCTTCTAGGGTGTCACTTGACTCACATAGGTCTCTTCATAATGAGAAATAAACCCTTGTTTTGTTAAGTGATTATTATTTTAGGGCGAATTTATTTTCATGGTTTCCCCTCACTTGCACGAGTATTAAGCTAAATGAATTTTCCTGAGATTTTGGGGTTTTCTTGCTCAACATTAGTTTCTACGATCCATCTGCATTGATATTGTGGTGAAAATTTATTCCTTTTCCCTGCTTGATGCTATCTTGTTATTTTGAACAATGTTGTTGTAAACAGACTCATAATATCTGTTGGTGCCCATGTACATGTGGGAGTGGTGTCGTTGAGTTATAGTACATAGAAATGGTCAACACTGTAACATAGTGCCTCAATGTTTTCTTAAAGGGTTAGAGCAATCCATCTTCATACCAGTTGTGCCAAAGTGTCCTTTTTTGCCCCAAATCCTCACCATCAATGGGACTGATAGGTGTTTTTATGCATTAGATATAAAATAGTATCTCCTTATAATTTTACTTTTCATTTTCTTCATTACTAATGAAGTTGAGATGTTTTTACATATTCAATAACTCATATGTTTAATTGGACTAATACGATACTTCTATGAAACCCTTATTTATGTAATTTTCTCATTTTTATACCTTTTTTTTCTTATTTACTTATAATATTCTTCACATATTCTGAATGCCAATCCTTTCTTGATTACATGTTTAACAAGTCTCTGTCTTGTCCTAATTTGTGGCTTGTGTTTTCATTTCATTTATTGTATTGTTTGTTTAAAAAATCTTAACTTTAGAGTAGTTGACTATATCAATATTTTCCTGTGAATTTAGTACTTTTTTATCTTCATTTTTAAAATACTTCCCCATTCAAGGACATAAAAGTATCACACTATACTCTCCTTTAAATGTCTTACTGTTCAGCCTCTTATGTTACATTTTTAATTTTTCTGGTATCAATTTTTGCCTATGATGTATGTTATGCTTTACCTATGTGGATAATTGACTTTCTCATTTTATATTACTGTAGAATCCACCATTCTACATTTACCTGAAGTACAACATTTCTCTCCTATATCAACTTTTTCATAAATACATCTCTCTCTCTGGGGTCCTTACTCTGTACATTTGGTCTGTGTATTCTTTCCTGTGTTATTACCCAAACTTTGTAATTAGTATAGCTTTATTCTGCACATCTAGTAGGGAAAATTCTCTTATTTATTTATTATTGTTCAAAAATGTTTGAGCAAGTTTTTGTTCTTGCTCTTCCCCTTTATATAACTTTTCGAATCAGATTGAAAAGTTCCATAAAAAACTCTGATTGACTGATTGATTAACATTGCATTAAATCTATTATTCGATTCATGGAGATGTTGCATTTTTTTCTAGGTACTCTTTGTTGATATTATAAATGGTATTTTACATTATATTTTCTAAATCTTTTATGTTGTTGTATACAGATGTGATTTATTTTCAATATTTATTTATACCTAGCAATCTTAATAAACTCTCATTAATTTCTTCTTTTTTAGTAATATAGCTAATTTCTAAAATAGTCTACAACTGAACTGCTGTCCCTTAAATTTAAATAAGCATAATTGAATATTTAGAGAAATAATTTGATTCTAAAAAGTTGAAAAATTTGATCATCAACACATGCTTGTTAATGTTCTAGCTCAGTTCAGATCTGAGTCTTCAGACGCCCAGGTAAGTGCTCTTTCAACTGCAGGAAGCCCAGATAAATAATATCAGCTCATCAAAAATTCCCAAGACTCTTGCTTTTTTTCAGATGGTAGAGTGCTCTTTATGTTCCCTAGTGTTCACATTTCCACTAAAAGAGAAATAAGAGTACCTAAAAAATAAACGTAGCATTAGCATAAGAGCAAAGAGAGTCTTTAGACTGAGGAACGTTTGATCAAGGGGGAAAAAATCTATACAGAATCAGTCAGTATTCAGTAAAACAATAGAAACTATTATTTTTAAAGCTTCTATTTTGAAACAAATTAGATTCATGGGAGAGTTGTAAAGAGTGTGCAGAGTTCCTGTACATCCCTCACCTTGCTTTTGCTAATCTTAATGTCTTACCTAACCATGGCACATTTTTCAAAACTAAAAAATTATCTTTGGCACAATAAGATTAACTACACTACAGACTTTACTTGTATTTCATGTTTTTACACTAACAGTCTTTTTTCTGCTCTGGTATATAGCCAGTATACCAGGTTGCATTTAGTTGTCACATCTCCTTAGTAACTTCAGGTCTGTGATATTTCTCAGTCTTTCCTTGTTTTTCATGATCTTGAGCCTTTTGAACGTACATCTTTTATAATGTCTTTCAATAAAGATTTGTGTGATGTTTTCTCATGATTAGATTGATGTAAGAAACACTGGAGACAATACCAGAGAGGTGCCCTTCTCATTGCATCCTGTTGGGGGTAGATAAAATTCACATACTTATCACTGATAAAATTAAGCTTGATTACTTGCTTATGGAGGTGTCTGCCAGGTTTCTCCGATGTAAAATTACATTTTTCTTTTTTGCCTACTCTCTTCATTAGAAGGAGGTTAGTACAACTTGCACTCAGAGGAAGAGCAATTAAGTCCACCTCCTGGAGGGAGGACTAGCAAAGAATTTGTGAACATGTATTAAAATCATCACAGTAATTAAGAAATATTTTAGTGAGTTATTTTGGGAGACTCTTTATTTTTACTGTTCACTCTTCACCTCAAAATATATTTGTCTGACTGAACCCCTTGTAATCCAAGTTTTCTAAAGACAATCAGTGATTGTAATCATTGAGCATACTTTTGTTACTTCAAGTTTACAATGCTAATACCTGGACAAAAATAACAATAGTAACTAAAACAACCACAAGTTTGAGTGCTCAGATTAGTACCAAAATTACTGTAAGAATGTGTGAGAAAACATTGAGTTCTGTGGGTATATAAGACTTTTTAAAATTATGTTTTGAAACAAAATAGCAATATGCAAATGGCAAACCTCCATGAGGGTAAGTGTTGTAGTTATTCATTTTACTTACATCACCTAAGTAAGATCTGATCCATGAAAAGTTTTCAAAACTGTTAAATGAAAGAGAGAATGCAAAAATAATCTTATCTATAGATGTAACAAACTCAACACATTAAGGATTTATGGCCTTGAAGGTTAAGTAGAGAAAACAGATAATCAAGAAAAGTAAAATTCAGAAAAGAGGAACTCTAAAGCAAGATTTGATTATTTTTTTCGCATAGAAGAAACTATATGCTTCTTATCAGTGCCAGGTTTTCCAAGAAATTTTAATAGCCATGAATAATTGATGCATATGTGAATGTGGGGTGGGGAGGATAGGTTATATGTCACTGAATGCAAATGAGTCAGTGGTTTTCAAATGTTCATTCACTCACTATATATTTATTGAGCATTTATGCTGTGGTACAAAATATTCTAAGTAGTGAAGAAGTAGTAGTGAATAAAGGAGATGCAAACCAGTCCTGGATTTCATAGAGCTTTAATTTCCCATATCATTCAACATATTTGGTTAAGAAAGTAACATCTAACATACATTATAAACATAAATAATATAAATGCAATTGTTGAAAGCATAATACTAAGTTTTTTAAACCAGTAATGTTTTAACTGTAATTAATTTGGGTGAATAATCCTCAAGGATTTCTGTGTCTATTCTTCTTGCTGTGGTCATCTACCATATAGCTAGGGTAAAAGATAGAATGATAACTTGTTAAAGAGTTTGAGGTAGTTATTTTTAAAACTGCATATTATGTGACTTTAAGTGACTACATACACTCTAAACTCAAACAGTTAAAAAAATCTATTTTATTATTGCCTAAAATGTAAAACTGTGGAGTGATTCTCAAAGCAGAGAGGGATGGGGATGAGGAACTGAACTCCTAAAATTCTATACTCTTTTAAGAATCTTTGCCATAGGAGTGTATATATTAAAGACCTAATGAGAGACTGAATATACAAATAAACAACGGGCAGACTATATTTGACAATAAAAGTGTGACTCAAAACCACAGCAGCAACTTGTCCGGAATCCAAACCACATCTCTGAAACAATAGGCCCAGAAAGGTTAGGACTTGGTCAATAACTTCCCCGCACCCCCGTATCCCCCCTGCCGCCCATTTTTTCACCCTCTTCTTCACCCACTTCCAACTCAGGACCAACCAGAGTCAAAGTCAAACATACCTCCCAAACCAATCACAAAAGATATTTTGCTTTGAGTTAGCCCTCCTCCAACTTCCCCATGATAACAACCTTCTTTCAGAGCATAACTGAAACCTTTCCTCTGTTTCACTATAAAGCTTTCCCATTCACCTGCCTGCCTTTGAATCTCTGCCAAACACAAGTGATGAGAGCTGACTCATTCTAAATAAGTAACTTCAGTTTGCTCTCATTTTGGGGGTATTTGTTAATTTCAACATTAAGGTATAATGGGATAAGGAAAAAAGACAAGAACCATAGAATAAAAGAGACATAATCAAACATGGTAGTGATGATATTTTCAACTTCTTGTAAAATAATTTGGAGTCAGTGGTTTGAAAGATTCATCATAAACATTATTACCTAATTTGACTTGTATATTAATTACTTATACACAGGACAACCAGGCATAGATACATGACTGATACTTAGATAGATAGGTAGGTAGGTAGGTAGGTAGATAGACAGACAGACAGACAGACAGATATATTTTACTCAGAAATACAGCCCCCACAGCATTTTTCAGCCAAGGGAGGTAGTGATGGCTGAAACTTTTCTTGTGCCCTGGTATAGAACCTTCTAATTCAACCATCCAGAGGGGTACCTTTATCCAGCTCTGACAAAATCAAGCATATGCTAAGTTCCTCTGCACATTACCAATTTGCATTATTACCTAAGGGAAAAAATGGATCTTAATTAGAAAGTTATGTTCTAGAGAAAATTCATTAAAAAATTTTTTTTAAAAATTAAATGTGAAAAATTTGTTATAATATCCTGCTTCATGTGTACAAGTTGCATTAGGAGGAGGAGGGATGTTAGTGAGTGTCCAGTGTCAAATGCCTGCATGCTTGAGATCATATTACTTGGGAAACTGTAATATTACCTGGGTCCTCATCTACATAAAACAGCAATGACCGTTTGGGAAACACAGTAAAAGCTGATGTTCCATATTGTTTTCCCTATGCTAAAGTCCTACTCTGGGGGCTAATAGATTTGCTAAACCACATGTTGTTTACCCAATTTTTTTGCCAAAGCATTAATGAGACTCCTATGGGTAATGATGCTTTGCCAAAATGTTGGTTCTCAGTTCAATATCACCTTTCTTCTTGGCAGTACATTTATTTTTTGAATATATGTTTAAAAAATCCAGGATGTAATTCAGCATACCAGAAAACACTCAAATGGTCTTGCTGAATTTCATTGGTTTATATATATGTTAAGCAAAAATCTATTTCAGTGACACCATACTGGGGATGGTGGGAGTGGGGTAGAACACTAAACAATAGTAAACTTTGACCCAGTATATTCACGTGGATGAAATAAATAATATGACATCTTTGTCTAGATGCCAAATTTTTAAAAAATGTAAAAAGTAAAAGTCATAAAGTTAAATTGCTTGTGTACTTGGAATACAAATGTTTACTATAAGTTTGAATGATCAAACATCACTTTACTGATAAGAAAAGTGAGGTTAATAAAACTTTAATCTCGTTTTTCATAATACATTTCCCAATACCTAAATGCTATTCCAAAATGCTAAAATTTTGAAAACCAAAAGGTTTTTGTTGTTGTTGCTGTTACCGTTACTGTTGAAGGTTTTGTACAAGTTCGTTTGGCAGCCAAACTAGCCCTGCATGGACATGAGGCTGCCTCTTTCAGTAATTATTTAGCTCACATACTTTATCAGCAATATGGGAATATTTTATTACAGAGTGTTGCCCTGGGTTTTAATGAACTTGTGATGTATATGACATGTATTGGTATGTTAAAATCCAAAAACAATCTGCATTTTGAAACTTTTGTGATCCCAAGGGTTTGGAGAAAGAAATGTTCAGGAATTCTTAAAATGTATTAGTGATATAACTGGATGAAGAAATTAAATTTTTTAAAAAATGATGTTGAGAGATTTTCTCAGACAGACCTACAGGGAAAGAAATTTTATAAGGCTACCTTTCCGCGAAGAGGTACCAATATGAAAGAGTCCTGCTTAAATGCGATATTGTTGACTGGGTTGGGCTGCATGGTAAACTCCTTTAATAATTCCAAATTCTCTTCATTTGGAAGCTAGATGTAGTTAGTGGAAATGATTTTTTGGGGAAAAAGAAAGATTGTCACGAGATTGGAAGCATGTCCTCATGCCATTTATCTGTATAAAAAATCAAAGCAAAAACCAACATTTGAACAACAACTTCCCAAATGGTTTTTTTTTATGCATATAAAATGGCATGAGCACTTGTTTTCAATTTCATGCTAATGTTCCCTTCCTTCTAATTCTCTGTGACTATATAGAGACATATTTTCCAAACTCATTTCTACTACAGTTAACTTCGTGATACAAAGTTTCAGTTATGCAACATAAATACATTGTAGAGATCTGCTGTATAACATTGTACTTATAGTTAATACTGTACTATACATTTAAAAATTTGTTAAGAGGGTAGATCTTGTGTTATCTGTTCTCACCTCAATAAAAAAGATAAAACAAAACACAACATAAAGAGCAATATTTGGACAATAGAGTTGCTATTTGACATACAAAGGGAGTCACATAACAAGACATAAATCTTTTGTTTTTCAGCCTTATTGAGGTATAGTTGAGAATTTAAAATTGTATATAATTAAAGTGTACAACTTGATGATTTGATATATTTGTACATTGTGAAATATTCACCACAATCAAGCTAATTAACATATTCATCACCTCACATAGTTACCATTTTCTTTTTCCTTTCTTTTCGTGTGTGTGTGTGTGTAGAGAACATTTAAGTTATATCCTCTCAGCAAATTTCGTGTACACAATACAATATCGTTAACTATAATCGCATTGTTGTACATCTCCAGAACTTATCTTGCATAACTGAAACTTGGTATTATTTGACCAACACCGCTCCATATCCCCACCCTCCCAGCCCCTGGTAACCACCATTTTTCTGTCTGTTTCTATGAGTTTGACTACTTTAATTTCCATAGGTAAATAAGATCATGCAGTATTTGTCTTTCTGTATCTGATTTATCTCACTTAACATAATACACTGTAGGTTAATCCATGTTGTTGCAAATGTCAGGATTTCACTTTGTTTCAAGGCTTTGAATGATATTCTATTGTGTGTATGTATATATCCACTTTCTTTATCCATTCATCTGTTGATGAACATTTAGGTTTCTTCCGTATCTTGGCTATTGTGAATAATGTTGCAATGAATATAGAAGTGCAGATATCCTTGGAGACCCTGATTTCATTTATCTTGGATATATAGCCAGAAATGGGATTGCTGGATTATAGGGTAGTTCTATTTTAAATGTTTTGAGGAACTTCCATACTGTTTTCATTAATGGCTATACCAAATTTACACTCCCAGAGTATATAAGAGTTCCTTTTACTCCACATACTCAACAACACTTTTTATCTTTCATTTTTCTGATAATAACTCTTCTAAATTGTGAGATAATATTTCATGGTGTTTTTGATTTTCATTTCTCTGACTATTAGTGAGATTGAACACCTTTTCATATACCCATTGGTCACTTCTGTGTCTTCTTTTGAGAAATGTCTACTCAGGCCCTTTGCCAATTTTTAATTGGATTATTATTTTTTTTGCCTTTGAGTTGTATGAGTTCTTTATGTATTTTGAAAATTAATCCCTTATCATATACAATCATATGCCACATAAAGACATTTCAGTCAATGATGAAATGTGATGGTGGTCCCAAAAGATTATAATACCATAGTTTCATTGTGCCTTTTCTATGTTTAGATACACAAATATTTACCATTGTGTTACAATTGCCTACAATATTCATTACAGTAACATGCTGTACAGATTTGTAGCCTAGGAGCAATAGGCTATACCATATAGTAGCAAACAAACCAATATTATATTGCTATAATATGCTCACCTAAAAGAAATGCTATATTCTTTTAACTGTGAACTATTTTTCATAACTTGCATATTTTTTCTATGTTAGGACAAAAAGAAAGGAACAAATTATTTTTGGAGACATGAATAAAATTACATATAAATTTTTTATATTTATAGTGCACAAAAAGCAAAAGATAATGGGTTTTATTTAGAATGTAAACAAGCAAGGAGACAGAATTGATACTTAGCCTTCTGAGTGTGTATATCAGCTCTGCCAAATAGACCAGCTATTCAAAACTTTCTGAGTAATTTGTAGACAAATAAATCTATTCTGGACATTCACAGAACAAATTCAAATCATAAAGAAATAAAGCATACATAAATAAATACCACATGCTTTATTTTTTTCAGCATGAAATGAAGTTTATTGAGGAAAAGCAAGATAGGTTTATAGAGCAAGAGCAAGATACATTCGCCACAGATGATGAAGTGGCCTCCTGTCATAACAAGAGGCCAGATACCACATGCTTTTGAGTAGCAACAGTCAACATGGGTAGCTTTAGAAATGTGCACTGGGAGAACACTATAGCTTGCTATACTTGTAGAAATAATTAACAAATCCAAACACAGTGATGTTTTTGATATCATTCCAGTGCATTCCACATTTTAGTTTATAAGTAGACCAGTGAGAAGGTTTTATTAGTGCTGTGGAGTTATGGCAGCTTTAGAAAAGAGAAAAGCCAATGGATATAGAAAAGTGGAGGAATATGTACATTATGAAAAAAATGAATCAATAAATAAAGTTAAAATCCTAAGCATCTCCAACCTATGAAATGGACCCCTCTGGCCGAGGAGACCCAGAAAGACTAAGTTTCCTGGCCATGATGAGACAGAGGCTAGACACACCTTAGTACATCCCCTTCCTCTTCCTCACTAAACTTTACCAGATTCTTTCCTAAGAGTTAAGCAGAAGCCATCCATGAAAAACAAGGAAGGAAAGACTCATTCTTTCACTGGTATCAACCAACCACCTGACACTGAGGCCAGACTCCCTTCCATTTTTGAGGTTTTGACATGACAGTTGGCCAATTTCACAACATACCCCTTCCCGATTTTGACCTGAATCAAGGACTGGCCAGTTTATAGAGGTTATGCACGAAGCACCTTTGTGTCCTCTGCTTTACCTTTTGACATGTAGTGCCTAATTTTACTGCATTTTAATGTTAAGTCTCCACTCCAAAGTGAACATGGGGCATATGTAACATACATGTTTTCTTACTAGGCATACATGCAACCCCCTTCATGAATATTCATAGGTCCTCTCATAACCTGCTAAATCTGTATGTTTGGCCAACCCGTTTAACGTAAAACTACTGCCCCAACTTTCCTGCCTTGAAGGGCCTGCTTTTTGTCTCACTTGGAGGCTCTGCTTTCCAGCCTGCAAGTTGCAACCCTTCATAAGAAATAGAGTTCTCCTCTCCAAATTTATAGATCCCATAATATTAAGTCAACACTATCAATTTAGTCCTAATGGAATTTAGGTTGCCCTGTGGGAGTCAAAATAGGAAAAACCCAACTCAAAACATATGCTTATATGTCTGCATAATTATACCAAGTAATTATCTATAAAATTATGAATGAGGATAGTCTCTCTTCCCATAATTTCTAAATTTATTTTTTATTTTCCAGTGTAGTCTAACTAAAGGGAAAAAAAATTCACTAAACAGTTAAAGAAAGCATGTGATCTCTTTGGCAGTCAAATTTTCAATGTTAATAAATGAACAGATGATACTTTTAAATAAACCAATTGAATCCTATCATCTGTCTTTCTGCTTGTATCTTTATCTGTACCTAGCATCAGTCTCTCATCTTCATTGTATCTATTGTAGTAGCTCTTTCCAACCATCCTCCCATATCTTCATTCATTCATCCATCCATTTAGCCAGGTACCCCTCTATGACTTTGGCTAATGTAAGATTGGGTGCCAGAGATGGAACCATTCATTTTCTGTGCTAATAAAGCTGGGGATCAATGACTATTGCAGTAGTTAGTTCACTAAAGCGAGTAAGACTTTGAGCAGTTTTTTGTGAGTGAATGGAATGGTGGTGTTTCCACAGAAAATCTACATTGAATCAAACAAGACACCCCAATATTATTTTTTAGAAAGAAACAACAGCTTGGGAGATTACCATAGTGCTTACACAACGTCTTCTGTGGATCCAACTTCCATTTAAAACACAACTTTATATTGTGTCCAAATAAAAATTTGGCGTAGAACAATTTAGATTGGAATGTTTCTGCTTTTATATGTGTGGATGTATTTTAAGGAACAGTCTTCAAATTGTTAGTGCAAGTTTCACGTATAAGTAGCTGTGGCTACTGATAAGCAGGATCAGAGTGTGTGTTTTGGGGCCCATGAACACTTCTCAGACAAGAAAGTGGTATCCTTGGCCAACGTCCTCACCAAAAACCAAAAGTGACTGCTAGACTTTCTGGTAGTCTCCCACCAAAAGGGACAAGGAAGGGGAAAAGGAAAAGGAAAAAAGAAAGAAAAAGGGCTTGAATATTCGCCTTGGAAGCCAGAGTCAGGACTTCTCCAAAGAAAAAATCAGGGGAAAATTCCAATGACAAGTATTCTTTTTGGGATATAGAGAAAAGATCTGACCTTGTGCCAGCAGTTCTGTATATATTATTTCATTCATTCTTCACCAATTTGTGAGGTAGTTATTTTTATTTTTACTTTATAATTTATTCCCAGTATTATTAAAGTATGGATGACAAATAAAAATTGTGTATATTTAAAGTATACAATGTGGTGATTTGATATACGTATATGTTGTAAAATGATTACCACAATCAAGCTAATTAACATATCCATCATTTCACATAGTTACCTCCCCTTTTTTTGTGTGGTGAGAATGCTTAATATCTACTCTTTTAGCAAAGTTTAAATATACAATACATTATTATTAACTATTGAAACCATGCTGTACATTAGATCTCCAGAACTTACTCATCTTATAACTGAAAGTTTGTATCTGTTGATCAAGAACTCTCCATTACTCTCAACCCCTAAATTCTGGCAACTACCCTTCTACTCTCTGTTACTAAGAGTTCAACTTTTTTAGATTCCATGTATAAGTGATTGATAACATGCAGTATTTGTCTTTTGTGTTTGGCTCATTTCACTTAGCATAATGTCCTCCAGGTCTCCAGGTTCATCCACGTTGTTGTAAATGGCAACATTTCCTCCTTTATTAAGGCTGAATAGTATTTCATCTTATGTGTGTACATATATATGTGTGCCTGTGTGTGCATGTGTGTGTGTGACTTGGAGTGCAGATATCTCTGAGATAGTTATTTCATTTCTTTTGTGAGATGGATGGTATTATTATCTCCTATCTGGGACTCAACCAGTCAATTAGATGTACAAGATCCAAATAGGCAATACTTGACAGTGGCTTCACTTAGATGGACACAGGACAAGAAAGAAAACATGGCAGCAGGATAGCTCCAGGTATTTTTCATTAGGAAGAGTTGTCATAGGAGAACACACAACAGTCCAGTGTCATTCTCTCATATATTCTTGTGACACCCCTGATGCAAGTAAAGGAGACCACAGGGAGGGATTCCCCTGGTTTATAAGCCCTATATCTCAAATATAAACCAATATCTCTTGTAATGGCCTTGTGGACAAGGCTTCCAGAATCCCAACAAAGGCAATGGTGAGGTTAGAGGATCCACTGCCCCAGGCAGCCTCAGAGCTGTGGCTTCCCATTAAGGTGTACAGTTCATTCAGAGCTTTCTTGTCCAGAGGTATCGACCTATTTGAGGGTGTGTTTATAATAAGCAATGCTGTCTAGTAACACAACGGTAATCCCACTGTTATATAAGAAACAGAGATAGAATCATATTCATCCATAGAGTAAGAAAAAGGATTGTTTTAGCTCTTTTTTCAACATTTTCATATGGCAATGAGGAAGCTGAAAGTCAAGGGGAGCCATTCCTTTCCTCAAGATCACACAACTTCATATGACAGGGGGATTTAATTCTTTGACTCTCAGACCCATGACCTCTGTTGAGACTCACACAACATTTATTTGTCTTAACACTGTGCTTGTCCCCTCTCCCCTCCCCAGCTGGAATGCGTGACTTAAAATTGCATCACTTTCACATAGGGCCCAAATGGTTTATTCATCACAGCTGATTAAAGTCTTCATGAATCTACAAATAAGTACTACCATTTCCTTATGGCACTAGGCAGATAATATTGAAGACATCCACCATCAATGAAGTGTAAACATGTGACACAGTATTATTCATCTCAAGGAATTCATTTGAAGAAATCAAAATAAAGCATAATATTACTTAAAAATAGAAAAATTTAAAGAAGGCACAGATAATCTATATGTACAAAGAACAATTTTTAAATAATATAGTACAGTTGCTTTTACAATAATCTTAAAACCTTATGGCATAGATTATAGATTATTTTATTTGAAAATGTATATGTCACCCAGAAGAAAAGAAATACTAAAGCCAAATACATTTTTAAATAAAAACTAACTAAAGCCGAGCACACTACAAATAAAAAAGAACAGGAATAATATGTTTGTAGCCTAAGATTAAAGAAGCTTTCCAAAAAGGCAAAAATACAAAATTTGTAAAGAAAAATATTAATGTGTTTCTCTAGACTTAAATTAAGAATAAAAGCCAAAGGCCGTTCATAATAGGAAAAAACCCAAATGACTGATTAATATGAGAAATGAGGTTTACATCAATAATAACACATGAATAACCATGTTGCCAACAATTAGATGGGCAGCATTTTAACATTCTCATTAGATCATTTGTCCAAAGAATTAGAAAACAAGCAAAGTCATTTTCTGCTGGTAGGAGTTTAATGCTGTGGCGAATTTGAAAGACAATTTGGCAGTAATCTCAAAATTTTAAAAAGTACATTTCCTCTAGGAACACATCAAAGAATGTACAAAATGTACTAATTGATGAATTATTATCTGATTATTATAACTAAATGTGGAGAAACTTAAATTTATATCAATAAGGAACTAGCTAATTAAATTTAGGTAAATCTATATTAGTAAATGTTATATAGAAATTAATAGAAAATTTAACCTGTATGTATTAAAATAGATTATCTTTAAGATAAAGAATTCATTGAAAATAATATTTGGAGAAATACTGCAATTATTTAAAGGCAAAAGATGATACTACTAAATAGTTCCCTATTTTAAAAAAAAACAACAAAGACTAAATTCTCAGAGGTGGAGGAGCATATTCCTTATAAGGAATAGTTTTATATACACTGAAATATTGACCATGGAAGGTAATACACTACAAATGAATTGACAGTGACCAAAGTAAACAAACAAACAAAAACCCAACTTAAAATAGAAGTTTAACTGTGATGTATTTATACGTACATACATATCAATCTACTGCACTAAAAATCTGAAAATACTAAAATATATATATATGTGCTACAAAAATAGCATTACTAATTGATTTCAAAAATTAAGATTTTATAAAATTAGAGATGCAAGATAAAATATAGCTTACTAAAATAAGCTATAATCATTTCCTTTCCATTAATAAAATGAAAAAAGATATATTATAAAAAACTTATAATAAAACTAGCAGAATGAATATATTTTCTTTAAAAAGAAGTAAAGAAAATATTTTTTAAATAGGGAACAGAAATTGAAATATTATTATGTAAGTAAATAAATGCCAGAATAAAGAAAATTATCTGCCACACGATGTTACTTTTCTGCCTTAATAATGAAATTTGTATATTTTTATACTTTAAGAATTTTATTATCTAAGAAGTTTATTTTATAATTGGTCTACAAATTTTTTAAGCTCAAACTCACATTTACATAAAATTTCCCATATTTTTTCCAATGAGATACTATTATTTTTTTTCAGAATATTGCAGAGGTACAAATGTTTTGGTTATATGGATTGCTTTTGTACTGCTTGAGACAAAGTTATAAGGGTGCCCCCCTCCTGGATAGTGTACATTGTACCTGTTAGGTATGATTTCACCCATCCCCCTTCTTCTCCCTACCACCTATTTGATTTCCATTGAGTTTTATTTTTTATTGTGCATATTAATGCCGTTTGGTTAGTTCCAATTTAATAGTGAGTACATATGGTGTTTGTTTTTCCATTCTTGTGATGCTTTACTTAGAAGAATGATCTCCAGTTCCATCCAGGTTGCTGCAAAAGGTATTAATTCAATTTTCACAGCTGAGTAGTATTCCATGGTCTACATATACCACATTTTATTAATCCACTCATGAATTGCTGGGCACTTGGGTTGTCTTTGCAATTGTGAATTGTGATGCAATAAAGGTTTGAGTGCAAGTTTCTTTTTGATAAAATGACTTTTTTCCACTAGGGAAATACCCAGTAATGGGATTGCTGGATCAAATGATGATAGATCTACTTTCAGTTGTTTAGGGAATCTCCATACTATATTCCATAAAGGTTGTTCCATTTTGCAGTCCCACTAACAGTGGATAAGTGTTCCTTTCTTTCCTCATCCATGCCGGCATCTATTGTATGGGGACTTTTTGATAAAAGCCATTCTTACTGGGGTTAGGTGATATCTCATTGTGGTCTTGATTTGCATTTCCCTGATGATTAATGACATTGAGCATTTTTTCATGTTTTTTGGTCATTTGTCTATCTTCTTCTGAAAAGCTTCTGTTCATGTCTTTTGTCCACTTTTAAATGGAGTTGTTTGATTGTTTTTTCTTTCTTATTTGCTTGAGTTCTTTGTAGATTATGGTTATTAGCCCTTTAACAGATGTATAGCATGCATATATTTTCTCTCATTGTATAGGTTGTCTATTCACTCTGTTGATTGTTTCCTTGGCTGTGCAGAAGCCCTTTAATTTAATTAAATCCCATTTATTTATTTTTTTTACCTGTGGAATCTTCTTCATAAATTTTTTTGCCTAAGCTGATATCTAGAAGAGTTTTTCCAACATTTTCTTCTGAAATCTTATGGTTTCATGTCTTAGGTTTAAGTCTGTCATCCATCCTGAATTAATTTTACTGAATGGTGAGAGATATGGATCCTGTTTCAATCTTCTACATAAAGCTATCCAATTTTCCCAGCACCATTTATTGAATAGAGATTCTTTTCCTCAGTATATATTGGTGCCTGCTTTGTCAAAGATCAGATGGCAATATGTGGGTGGTTTTATATCTGGGTTCTCTGTTCTGTTCTATTGGCCTATGTCTCTATTTTTGTGCCACTACCATGCTGTTTTGGTTACTATAGCTTGATAGTATAGCTTAATGTCTGGTAGAGTGACACCTCCATATTTGTTCCTTTTGGTTAAGGTTGCTTTGGTTATTCAGGCTCTTTTCTGGTTCTAAAGGAAGTGTAGAGTTCTTTATTTCTAGATCTGTGAAAAATGGCATTGGTATTTTGATGGGGATTGCATTGAATCTGTAAATCACTTTGGGTAGTATAGAGATTTTAACAATGTTGATTCTACCAACCCATGAGCATAATATGTTTTTCCATATGTTTACATCCTCTGCATTTTCCTTCATCAGTGATTCATAGTTCTCCTGTAGAGGTCTTTCACCTTCTTGGTTATATATATTCCTAGGTACTTTATTTTCTTTGTTGCTATTGTGAAATGTATTGAGTGTTTGATTTGATTCTCAGCTTGACTTGTTAGTGTATAGAAATGCTACTGATTTGTGTACATTGATTTTGTAACCTGAGACTTTGGTGAATTTATTTATCAAATAAAGGAGTCTCTTGGCAGAGTCTTTGGGGTTTTCTAGGTATAAGATTATGGAGTCAGCAAAGGGCAGTAGTTTGACCTCTTATTTCCCCATATGGATATCTTTGATTTCCTTCTCTTGCCTGATTGCTCTGGCAAGGACTTCCCACACTATGTTGAATAAAAGTGGTGAGAGTGGGAAACCTTGTCTAGTTCCAGTTCTAAGTAGGAATGCTTTCAATTTTTCCCCATTCAATATAATCTTGCTGTGGGTTTGTCCTATGTGGCTTTTATAATTTTGAGATATGTTCTATATATGCCTATTTTGTTGACAGTTCTTATCATAAAAGGTGCTGGATTTTCTCAAATGCTGTTTCTGCGTTTATTGAGATGATTATACGGTCTTTGTTTTCGCTTCTCTTTATGCGGTGAATCACATTTATGGATTTATGTATGTTGAACTATCCATGCATCCCTGGGATGAAGCCCACTTGGTTGTGGTGGATTATTTTTTGATGTGCAGCTGAATTCAGTTTACTACAATTTTATTGAGAATTTTTACATCTATATTTATAAGGGATATTGGTTTGGTCTGTAGTGTTCTTTTTTTGTTGTGCCCTTTTGTGGCTTTGGTATCAAGGTGATACTGGGTTCATAGAATGAGTTGTGGAGGATTCCTCTCTTCTTGATGTTATGAAATAATTTCTGTTGTATGGATACCAATTCCTCTTTGTAGGTCTGGTAAAATTCGTCTGTGAAACCATCTAGTCTGGGAATTTTTTTTATTGGAAGATTTTTATTGATGCTTCAATTTCATTGCTCAATATTGGTCTGTTCAGGAGTTCTATTTCTTCCTGATTGAGCCTAGGGAGGTTGTGTGTTTCCAAGAATTTGTCTATTTCCTCAACATTTTCAAGATTATGTGCATAGAGATTTTTATAGTATTCAGAGAAAATATTTTTTTTCCTGTGGTATCAGTTGTAATATCTCCTTTTTCAGTCCTGATCGAGCTTATTAGGGTCCTTTTTTTCTGTTTCTCATTAATCTAGTGAGAGTTCTATTGATTTTTTTTAATCTTTTCAAAGAACCTACTTTTTGTTTCATTAATTTTCTGTATAGCTCTCTTGTTATCTATTTCATTTAGTTCTGCTCTGAATTTAGTTAATTCTTTTCTTCTGCTGGGTTTTGAATTGGTTTATTCTTCCTTTTATAATTCCTTGAGATGATTCATTACATTGTAGATTTGTGATACTTCTGTCTTTTTGATGTAGGCATTTAAGTCTATGAATTTTCCTCTTATGACTGCCTTTGCTAAATCTCACAGAGTTTGATAACTTCAGTCCCCTTTGTCATTTAGTTTGAGGAATCTTTTGATTTCCATCTAAATTTCCTCCTTGACCCAATACTCATTCAGCTGTAGGTTGTTTAATTTTTGTGACTTTGTGTAGAGTTGCATGTTTCAGTTAGAATTGATTTCTCATTTTATTCCACTGTTGTCTGAGAAGATACATGGTGTAATTTCTGTTTTTTTTAAATTTGTTGAGACATGTTTTGTGGTCTAAGATGTGATCAATCTTAGAATGTCCTATGTGCTGATGAGGAGAACATATATTCAGTAGTTTTTGGGTAGAATGTTCTGCGAATGTCTGTTAGGCCTATTTGTTCTAGAGTACCATTTAAGTCCAGTGTTTCTTTGTTTATTTTCTGCTTGGAGGATCTTTGTAGTTCTCTCAGAAGGGTGGTGAAGTCCCTGCCTATTATGATGCTGCTGTTAATCACTTTGTTTACATCTAGTATGGTTTGCTTTTTGAATCTGGGCACACATGTGTTAGGTGCATAAATATTTAGGATTGTTGTGTCTTCTTATTGAATTGCTCCCTTTACCATTATATAATGACCATCTTAGTCTTTCTTTACTATTGTTGGTTTGAGGTCTATGTTATCTGATATGAGAATGGCTACATCAGCTTTCTTTTGGTTTCCATTTCCATGGAATATATTTTTCCATCCCTTTACCTTGAGTCTGAATGAGTTCTTGTGAGTTAGATGTGTTTTTTGGCTTGTATTTTTTTAATCCATTCAGCCAACTTATGTCTTTCGAGTGGAGAGTTCAAGCCATTCATGTTTATTGAAAAAATTGATAAGTGGGGTGGATTTCTGTTCATCCTTTTGGGTAGAACCCTATTGCTTTGTTTTACCTCTTAAGCCATTATGGTATATGGGCTCTGAGCTTTAGCTTTTGATTGATTTTACACTGGTGGGTGTGTGTTGTGCAGATCAATATATAAGAAGATATGAATACTTACTGCAGGGTAGGTAGTTTAGTCTTAGTATAAAATGAGTAACTTAGATAAGTGTTGTGGAAGTTAATTCACTTAAAGATTCATCCCCTAATCAACTGAAATATTTTAAACTGAGACACTTAAAACTTTGTATTGTAAAGGTTAAGGATATGGCATGTAGTCAGTAAATAAATACATGTTCCAAATGAAAGAAAGACAGAGAAAAATAATGAAGACAAACAGCCAATAAACTGTAGAGCAGTTCAGGAAAATACTCTCAGGAAAGAGCTTTGCAACACATATGTAATTGGAAAGTTATCTGTGCAATAATATTTATGGCTATCTATTAGACTAGTTTAGCATAGTCTAATATAACATTTTAGAAAAGGCAAATGTTCAAAATGTTAATGAAAGAAAGGGAAAAATATTTAACTACCCTCAAAATGCAAATAAAAATTACCTTAACTCTTTCATTACATTTGAAAAGAAAATTGTAATAAATTAAATTATATTAATCTTTTATTTACATTATAATAAATTAAACTGATTTTATAACTAGATTTTTATTTGATTACTGAAAACAAAATTTGATCATAAAAATTGTTCGGTGCCATTATAGAGGCAGATTTTGCTCATTCTCTTTTTCTTTAATTTCTTCTCTTTCTATTTAAAATGTTACATTCCTTGGATTTTCTCTGTGATAGTGCTCTTGATAATTAGCAAATCTTACAGTAAAGGTTAACAACATACATTTTTACAGACTGAATTTGAGCGACTACTCAAATATTTTATTTGGCAGATTACTCAGAGACTTTTCAGCTCATAGACAACTAGATTTGTAAAATCGAAGTCTATGTCAAGTGCTTTACTGTTTGCAAGGAATAAACATTTTTTAAATACCTGTAAAGATAAAGACCTATAAAAGTAAAACAAAACTCAAGCAAATAACATAAATATGTGACTTTGGCCAGGTACAAAAAGAGTAGCATATGATTGACTGTTTAGTTAATTGAAAAATCCATGGCTTTATAAGCATATCTATTCAAATCACATTTTAAAAATATTACAGTGGTCAAAAAAATAAGAAAAACAAAGAAAAATAACTTTGTGCACTTGTGCATAATTATCTACAATTATACTGTGTACAAAACAGTCACAAAACCTCAGGAAAAGACTCTTTTGTAGAAATATATAGCAGTGCAAGATAGTTTAGTCTTGGTATAAAATGAGTAACTTAGATAAGTGTTGTAGAAGTTAATTCACTTAAAGATTCATCCCCTAATCAACTGAACCATTTTAAACTGAGACATTTAAAACTTTGTATTGTAAAGGTTAAGCATATGGTTCAGTAAACATTATTTCTTTATTTTAATTTTTTTATTATTTAATTATTATGGATAGATAGAAGTTGTATATATTTACAGGGTACATGTGATGTTTCGACGTGGATATACAATGTGAATTAATCAAATCAGGGTAATTGGGCTATCCATCACCTCAGGCATCTATCACTTCTTTTGTTAGGAATATCCTACTTCCACTCTTTTAGTTATTTTAAAGTATACCCTAACTTATTGTTGATTATAGCCAATTTGTTATGCTATCATATATTGTTCATTCTATCTAAAATCTAACTATATTTTTGTGCACATTAACCATCCCCACTTTATCCCCCCAACCCCACTACCCTTCCAGCCTCTGGTAACTGTCATTCTACTCTCTGTCTCCATGGTATCAATTTTTTCTAATACTTAGCTTCCATATATGAATGAGAACATGTGAGATCTGTCTTTCTGTGCTTGGCTTATTTCACTTAACATGATGTTCTCCAGTTCCCTCCATGTTGTTGAAAATGGCAGGATTTCATTCTTTTTATGGCTATATAATATTCCATTGTGTATATGTACCACAATTTCTTTATCCATTCATCTATTGATGGATGCTTAGGTTGATTCCAAATCTTGGCTATTGTGAAGAGTGCTGCAATAAAAATAGGAGTGTAGATATCTTTTTGATATACTGAACTCCTTTCTTTTGGACATATACCTAGCAGTAGGATTGCTGGGTCAATATAATAGTTGTATTTTAAATTTTTGGGAGAACCTCCACACTGTACTACATAGTGGTTGCACTAATATACATTCCTACCAACAAGTGTACAAGGGTTCCCCTTTTTTCACATCCTTGCCAGAATTCATTATTGCCTGTCTTTTTGATAAAAGCCATTTTAACAGGGGTGAGATGACATCTCATTGTGGTTTTGATTTGTATTTCTCTGATGACTAATGATATTGAGAATTTTTTCATATACTGTTGGACATTTGTATGTCTTCTTTTCAGAAATGTCTGTTCAGATCTTTTGCTCCTTTTTAAAAATTAGATTATTTGATTTTTTCCTATTGAGTTGTTGGAGCTCCTTATATAATCTATTTATTAGCTCCTTGTCAGATGGGTAGTTTGAAAACATTGTTTTCCATTCTATGGGTTGTCTCTTCTCTTGGTTGATTATTTTCTTTGCTGTGCAGAAGCTTTTTAGCTTGATGTGATCCCATTTGTCCAATTTTGCTTTGGTTGCCTGTACTTTGGGGGTATTACTCAAGAAGTCCTTGCCCAAACCAATGTCCTGAAGCATTTCCCCAATGTTTTCTTTTAATTTTTCAATAGTTTGAGGTCTTAGATTTAAGTTTTTAATCCATTTTGATTTGATTTTTGTATATGGCAAGACATAAAAGTGTAGTTTAATTCTTCTACTATGGATATCCAGTTTTCTCAGCACCATTTATTATACAGTCTGTCCTTTCCCCACTGCATGCTCTTGGAAACTGTCAAAGATAACATCACTGTAAATGTTTGAATTTGTTTCTGCATTCTCTATTCTGTTCCACTTGTCTATGTGTGTGTGTTTTATGCCAGTACCATGCTCTTTTTGTTACTACAGATCTATAGTGTAATATGAAGTCAAGTAATGTGATTCCTCCAGTGTTGCTCAGGATAGATTTGGCTATTCTGGGTCTTTAGTGTTTCCATAAAAGTTATAGAATTATTTTTTTCTATTTATGTGAAGAATGTCATTGTTATTTTGAGGGGGATTGCATTGTATCTGTACATTGCTTTGGGTAGTATGGACATTTTAACAATATTGGTTCTTCTAAACCATGAGCATGAAATATCTTTCCATTTTTTGGTGTCCTCTTCAACTTCTTTCATCAGAGTTTTATGGTTTTAATTATAGAGATCTTTCACTTCATTCGTTAAGTTTATTCCTAGGTATTTTATTTGTAGCTACTGCAAGTGGAATTACTTTTTTGGTTTATTTTTCAGATTGTTCAGTAAACATTTAACTTACACATCTAGGGCATTTCATTGATTTCACTTAGGCTATCTCATGTGTCTTTGGTCAGCTGATATCTATGGATTATCTGGCTTTTATATGACCAAGATAGCCCTGCCTTGCCTGGGAAGACAGGAGCAATGCAGTTGAAAACAATCTCTAAATTACTTACAATACCTAATGCAATGTAAGTGCTATGAGTTGTTGCAGTGTATTTTCTCATTTATATTACTTTTTATTGTTGTATTGTTATATTTTATTGTTTTTTTCTTAATATATTCCACCTGAAGTTAGTTGAATCCCCAAATCAAGAACCCAAGGATATGGGGGGCCAACTGTTCTAACATCCCATTGGTTTAAGCTAATCACATGACTGAACTTTAGAATCTAGGACTGGGGAAATACACTCATCCTCTTCAGTGAGAGAAACTACAAAGTCATATGGCAAAACATGTAGATGTAAGGGAGAGAGGTGGAGAGTATTGGCCATCACCGTGTGCAGTCTCCTATACCTTGCATGCTGTATCTAACTAAAGAGCATCTATCCTTGAGCTCTACTACAAACTATAATTGTATATACTAAAGAATCGTTTTCATCTTTCATTAGTGATCTGTAATCAGTTGAAAAGCTATTAACACCACTTGAGCTGTTGCTGTTCAAATTTTCAAGATCATGAAGACATGACTTATAACGGAATCTGGTTCCTTTATTTATGAAGCATATATAATGACTCTTATAACCATATTCTTTCTTTATCTCTGGCATTGGAATATACAGTTTTTATGGTACAGTTTAGATCTTTAAAAGTAAGTCTGTTTTTATCTTAAGGCTGAGATAAAAATAGGAAAATTATCCAAAGTTACTAAATTTTAAACAGATAGTCATGAAGTTCCTAGCACTGCTACTGATACAAACAAACAAGCAAACAAACAAACAGAAACAAACTGTGAAATTAATGTGCCATATCATCTCATATAATCTTAACTTTTAGGGCAGACACAATAGATTTCTATGTGAGATTTGCCTTACTGCCCTGCTGACTGCTAACAAGAATTGTATCTTTATTCCTGTGTCCTCCTTCACACACAGAAGTATTTGTGAGATTTTTGCAAAGTATTTGCTGAACTGAATTAGATGAAATTTTGACAATGTAAGACAATTAGTAATTCTCTGGTGAGAATTTTTTTTTAATTTTTTTATAATTTTTAAAAGAATTAGCTGAAGGAAGACAGCATGCCTAACCCCTTCCTTTTAATCCACCATGATTCAATTTGATAATTTTTCCCAGATTTTATCAGATGATGGGAAAAATATAAGAAGAGAAAATGAGATTAAAGGATAAAAGTTAAGATAATAAGAAATTCTTTTTGGAATAAAGAATTTGGAAATAAAAGAGAATTGACTAGAGTTAGGTTAAATGTGCTCAAATGTATGTCCCTACATATGTTCTGGCCATTGCTCTTCTATATTGTGTGTGTCTTGATTTATTTTTTTTTAAATGAGGTTTTTAACTTCCCTCCCTCAGTGTGTACATCTGAGAGTGAATGATTCTACTTCCAGGCTAGTTCAGCCTTCTAACAAAACATATTCAACCCAAAAGAATAATTTATTTCTTTTTATGTAGAATGATTTTTAAGAATAAATTATTTTCAAAACTGGTTATATTCTGGTAACTATAACACTGTCATCTCCAACTAACTTATAAGAGAAGTTTGAAATATTTAAATGTGATAAATGTATAACTTAACCAATGTATCATTTATTATTTGAAAGGCATTCAGTTCTTAAAATTCTTCCAGATCATCATTGTAGAAGTTCTGTATTAATAAAGTATAATAAACTAAGCGGGTCAGGCATGGTGGCTCACGCCTATAAACCTAGCACTTTGGGAGATGGGAAGATCGCTTGAGGCCAGGAGTTCGAGTCCAGCCTGAGCAACATAGCGAGACCCCATCCCCCATCTCTACAAAAAATACAAAAATTAGCCAGGCATGGTGGTGCATACCTGTGGTCCCATCTACTCAGGAGGCTGAGGTGAAAAGATTGCTTGAGCTGGGGAGTTTGAGGCTGCAGTGACCTATGATGATGCCATTGCACTCTAGTCCTGGCAACAGATCAAGACCCTGTCTCAAAAAAAAAAAATAAAAAAACCCAAAAAAACCCAAAAAACAAACAACAACAAAAAAACAAAAAAACCTAAGCAGAATCTATATCACTATTATCATATATATTGTTCTATGTGTGTCAAGATGAAGATCTATTATCCTGTTTTTAATGAGTATATTATCACAAGTGTAGGCAGTTAATACATTAGGATATAAAATATGACTTAAACCCACAAAGGGAAGAAAATGTCATGAATGTTTTTTGCACTTTGAATTGCATGCTTAAGAATAATATTCTTCAGTATATGATAAGTATCATAATAATTCAGTATATGAAAGTATTTAGTAGATTTTAAAATTATAGTTAAATTCTGAGGTTTTTTATGGCATACAGGGTTCCAGGTCCAGCAAATATAATTATCATCTCTGCAGAAGAAAGAAATTCTTTGCAAATAAATAATTCATACTGGTGATATAAGGATTAAGAAAGTGGCCTAATGTTTCCCCCCCATTGAGAGCCTTGTCCTGTTACTATTGCTAATACTAATCAGCCATTGTGCACTTGACCTTCAGCACATTGATCCATTACTGAGAGTTTTTATGAAACAGGTAAATGTGGTTATCAATTTATTGAATTATATATTTACTTTTCTTGTTATATTTATAATACCGTAAGTTGTAGAGCAAATAGTTTAAAAATATGAAGGCACAATAGAGTTTAAACAAATCACTAAATAATCTACAAGTGTGGCATCACTTGATAGACATGCACAGGTTGAGTTCCTGACTTCCTGATGGAATTTTTCTAGCACAAGCACTGGGGAGCCCTCAGCCATTCTCTTTCCAAACTATGTGACTAAACTTAAAGATCTTTTCAAGGACCTGTCTGCTTACTTGACCTGATTGCATTTACACGCTTCAGACTGTTTTGCTTTTGTGATGGCTACAAGTAACACTGAAATATTGTGAATGGTTAAGGTTCTTTAAAGGAAAGGTATCTCAGTGGCATCCATTCAAATGCATTGTTTCACTGGGGATGTATTTTGAGAAAGGGCAGATGGTAGCATTTCCCAGAACATCTGTTACCCATCATTCTTTCACAGAGCAACCCAGATGCTGTTGACAACTTCTATGTAAATCATGCTGACAATTTGTTTAATGTCTTTCCTGCTGAGACTGAGGTTGTCCTGGTCATACCATTTATCAGATATAGGAGATACTGCATCCCACAAGAACAGTTCCAACTGTGTTTTGGCCAGGGAACAATAGCAGCCATTAAATCAAAGGAACAATTTATCTGCCTTGAAGTTATCTCCATATTACCTCAAGGATTTCCTACCTCACCTTTCTTAGTCTTATCTAAAGGTGTACATTAGATATTAAATGCTCTACAGAATAGGAAAATGTTAAATTGCTTCCTCATACTTGTCTTTAGCTTTTTTTATTATTATTTGTCAAACGTAATCATTTCTTTGACCTTGCATTTTAAAATTACTTTCATCTCAGGGAAATGACATATAAGAGGAAAATTATGCATGCATTGCTGTATAAATGTCAGATTTTTTAGTTTGCAAATTCCTGCTATAAAATATTCACAGTACTGAAAGTTGATTTACAACCATTTCAGCCTGTAATCTATTGTATTCTAATTTTGTACCTTGTATCAGAGTGCATTTTTCACAATGTTGAAAAGAAAACAAAAAGGAAAAATAATCATTTTTTAAATTAACCTACCTATGCAAATGATAAAAACCATTGGCATTTATTATATGATTACAGCTTTTTCTAAACAAACTTAATTAGACTATAATACGGGTTATAGAGATGGAAAATGTATAATTAAATTTAAAAATACCTAAGCTTGTGAAGGCCTTATACATAAGCAGAACTTGCTGTTAAAATATTGAAAATAAAAACATAAAAAATTTCCTTAAGTAACTTTAAATACAAATTTTGCACATCAAATATCCATTTAATTTGAAAAGTAAATAAATTTTACTTTAGGATGTTGGTTAATCTACATTTGATAGTAATTGATTTCATCTCAAGCATTTTTGTTACACATTTACAAATTAACTGGGATGACTGAGAAAATATTGTAGATATGCTCTATATATACCTTTTAAAAATTATAATCTATGATATTATATATGTATATATATACACACACACACAAAATTCTAAAATAAAAACTGTAACTGTTAGATTGGCCTGTAACCTTATTAAAGTGGATGCTATATATGGATACTAATTTTTGCACTATAAAAAAGTAACTATTATTTAATGTGGGTTCTTTTTCAGGCAGCCAGAATATTACATTATAATTGCTTTACACTAATATCAATGTTAAATCTCAATAGTATCTAAAATGGAGCCTCTGGCCCCATAATTTAGGGATGAGTTTTCTGTGCAAAATGGCATAGAAGTTTAACCAACTCCTTTGATGGGATATTTTTTTAAAAAAAGCTTTTGGCAATGAGTCATACGAGTAAAAGATACAGTCATGTATAATTTATCTTTAGTATGTAACTGAATTTGTACATATATGTAAAATCTGGAAAGAATATTCATCATATATTAATATTATCTGTCACTACTTAAATATAAATAATGGTATGATAAAAAATAAAATTTAAAAATCAGTATTTTTATTATTTAATAATATACTTATAACAATCTTAATTTTCTAAGAAAACACCCCAAATGATATGGTATCATAATAAAGTATTTATTAAGCAATTTTATATGTGTACTCACAGTTTAGATCAATTGGTTTAGTTAATTGGAGCACAGAATTAAGGACAGCCAAATCTGGGATATTCTTTTCATATTAGCCAAGTAGTTTCAAAACAAAAAATTCTCTGTGCATTATTGTCTATATATTTTATATATATACACACACATATGTATAAATATTTACTAACATACACATGTGTGAGCACATGCACACATACACACACTTTTTACACTATTGGATCAAATCAAATAGGTATAAGCAGAAACTAAGGGATAGCATTTGGCATGTATGTTTTGAGTAGCCAAGTTTGTCCAAGTTAATCTGTATTAAATAGGTTCTACAACTAACTACACCTGTAGAAGATCATATTATGCGAAACAACTTTGACTTGAAACTCTTGTTCTCAGTGATTTTTTTTCAAGACCTTGTGGCTCTGTCTGTTAAAATGCAAAACTCATCAGAACCCTCTTGCTATTGGCAAAATTCATGATATGGCAAATTGGGTGACCAAACATTTTGGCTTGCCCAAGACATTTCAGTTATGGCTGTTTTCCTGCACAATTAAATAATGCCCCTATTCACTCTAAAATGTGCAGGATTGAATGATAAATTATATGGGTACACTACTTATTAACCACCCAAGTGCATCATGGTGCTGGGACAAATCTGAGTATCAGTTCACATCTGGGGACCTTTTGAAGCAGCTTAGTTTCTGATTTATGAATTACACATGTAGGATGTCTGGGTCAATTTCCCCACAACAGATTTCAGTGGCTTCTTTTTATGTGTCTTTAAAAGGATTTACAGTAAAGTCCAGTTAATATTAACTTTCACACTGTGATTCTAAAAGAAAACTGAAGTTGCCTCCTCACACACTGGCAAACAGAAAGATTTACTATATTTAGGCTCATAGAAAGCATTACATAAAGGGAAGTCTGTCTGCAGTTGTGGCTGATAACTTGACGAGTCTCAAATACAGAAATAATGATAATAGATGTGAAAAGTGCTTAAGTGCCAGATGTTCTTTGCTTCCCAATTTGTCAGAAGCTTTCACTAGTAAAAATGCAAGACTCCAGAAACCTGAGGGGACAAGTTATAGTTCAAAATTGACCTACAAATGTATCCTGAAATGAACTGCAATCACCTCCTTAAAATTTGGTCTGCTGTACTACCTTTGCCTTAGGTATATATCAGGGCAAAATATCTCATTTCATCAGAAAGACAAATTATTTTATCTCGTTTGTTCAAAAGCACAAAATATTAATATGTTTTCTTTTAATTGGTCATAAAAGGTCAAGATCCCCTGAAAAGCATACATGTCAATAATTAGGTCAAATAGCTATGAAAAGAATAAACTCTCCTTAATCAGTAACTTCTCTCTGGTTTAAGATTAAATTCATGGACATTAAGTGCTATATGAACTTTAAATAAATTACTTTGTATTTCACACACAATTCCTTTTGGTCAAATTGGAGTGTGTTTTGAAATACAAAGAAATGTGACTAGAGACAACATGTCTCTAAATGATAGGTTCATGGAGTAGATTAAAACTGGTCTTAACACACACTGAGCCCAGTCCAGCCAGTCAGGGTTTAATGCGTTTAGCAAATGCCGGAATTAAACTATTCCAAGAGTCATTAGCTTCAAAATGATGAGTGAAGTAGATACCATTTCTTCCTTGTGTATCAAACACATTTATTACATTAAGACATAATAAAAATATGAAATAAAAATTAAATATATATATTTTTTTACACCCAAAAACGAGAAGGAGGAAATTTGGTGTATTAGAAGCTGTGAGAAATGCTTCAAAGTTTGAATACAAAGAGGAACAGAACAAAGGTCAAGATTATAGTTTGAGAGCTACACAAAAGTGTGTCATAAAGTGCTAACACAAAATGGTGCCACATGCCAGGCAACATGACAATTTTAACCTACGTAAGTGATAGCTCTCTGTCAATGGTGACAGGCTAATTTGATCAAGACATTTAAAAAATAAATGTTGGCCAGGAGTGGTGGCATGCACTTGTAATCTCAGCTACTTGAGAGGAGGCTGAGGTAGGAGGATCACTTGAACCTAGGAGTTCGAGACCAGCCTAGGCAACATACTGAGACTCACCCGCATCTCAGAAAAAAAATATAAATGTCTATATCTTTTCATTTTATTGGTTTCCCTGGACCTACATACCTTTGTATGATGAAAATTAATTCTTTCTTAGTATATTGTAATAAATAGTTCTAATTATAAAAATTCTGATTGGTTAACTTTTCTTTTATTATGAGAAATAATTTATTTACTAGTGAAAAACACAAATTAAATATATCTTCTATATTCCTTCCAACCCTTTAGGTTCTTTCCCTTTCTATCAGTTCTAGATATATTTTTGAAAAAGGTAAATCACATCAATTTCCTTAAATGTCAGAAAGATGATCTCTAAGATTGTACACAAAATAATGCAAACTTATTTCTCAAAATTTGGGGTAAGCCTCCCAATGAAATAGAAATTTATATGTCTAGCATTCACAGTTCCCTCAAAACTAGTATGAAATCACCTTATCTGCCTGAGGTTAAATTGAAAATCTTTTAATGTCTAAAGAGTTTACACACCCAACAACTGATACATCAGCAACAGAACTCTAGATGTGTATGGCATTCCCAGAGTTCCATCCACTTATTGTGCTAATTAACAGGATCATTCCACTGTGAGACACTGCTTTAGCACTTCCTGGGCAAATTGTTGTATGACCAGACTTGTGAGTCAATCCTGGAAGGAAATTTTGTTACATTTCCAAACTAACGAAGATGCTGTTAATGACTTAATAGTTGGTATTTTCTAACCTATAAGCATTCTTGATGTCAAAATACTAGCACAATTGAAGATCACTGTTTTCCTTTCAAAGTATATGTGTTTATATAAATACAGTGGTAAAATCAGAGGCAAAACTAAATTAATAAAGTCCTCTCTACATCCCAAACAATATTTTATTTCACAAAGAAACAGATTATTCCTCTATGTGAATCTTTTTCTTCTGTGTTTTATGAAAGCAAGTAGATATTAGGCACAATTTCATTACTACTTGTTATTTTTTGTTGTACTTACATTCATATTTTAATTAATTTATTCAACAAATACTTAATAAAGGCCTAATAGGTAATAAGCAATTTTATAGAAAAATTAAGGCATTATATTGTTCTATTCTTGGTCTTTGATTGTTAACAGAAATCATTTATAGGTAGGCAATTTCTGATATAACTATTTAATTCGTCTGCTCTTTATATCAGTTTAAGAATTAGTGTAGGAAAAATGGCTTCTTAACAGATCGTGTCACAATCTGAAACAGTTTAAAGAGGGCTGTGTTTTGTTTTGTGATCTTTTTTTCATATAAAAACATGAATTCAAGCTTTTAAAAGATTGTATTAATGTACAAACATCATAGAAAAAAAGGAAGATATGTAGCCTATATGCTACCAACGTGCTTTTATTATCACAAAACAAAAATCAATGCACAAAACAATTTTTCTAAGACTATAACAAGCACGAAATAGCTTAACACTGGTGTTAATTAAGTAAACATTTTATTAGATATATTAGTTTCCATAACAAATAGTTATAATCTAGTGGCTTAAAACAACAGAAATATATTGTCTGACAGTTCTGGAGGCTAAAGTCTGAAATCAAGGTGTCAAGAGAGACATGCTGCCTCTAAAATCTGCAGGGGAATTCTTCATTGCACCTTCATAGCTGCTGGTGGTTTGCCAGCAATCTTTGGTGTTCCTTGGCTTGCAGCTGCATAGCTCTAATTTCTGTTTTTATCATCACATGGCATTCTTCCAGTGTGTCTCTTGTTTTCACATGTCTTCTTACAGGAACATCAGTCATAGTGGATTAGGAGTCCGCATCTTAATTTAACTAATTACATCTGCACTTAGCCCTATTGCCAAATAAGGTAAAATTCTGAGGATACTGGGAGTATTGGGAATTTTCAATATATATTTTTGGGGGACACTTTGACCTATAAGAGTCTACCCTCTGGCTTCACAAATTGTATTTTCTTCCCACATGCAGTATGCGTTTATTCCATCCGAACATTCCCAAAAATCTTAACCCATTGCAGCGTCATCTCTAAGTCTGATATCTTATGTTTTAAATCATCTAACTTAGTTACTGGAGAGACTTGGGACAAATTTATCGAGGACAAATTTCCTCTTCATCTGCGAACCTGCAAAATCAGACAGCAAGTTATCTATTTCCAGAATACAATGATGGGAAAGACTTTCAGTTCTGGGCAGTGACCCCACTGCTTGGGCCAGTGCCTTCTGTGCCCATGGTGGCAGTGGCAGTCCCACCACCTTCTGAAACAACCTCAGGGTCATTCTTACCTTTTCTTGAAGGATAAGACATGTTTGCAGAGGAATAGCTGGATTGGCCCATGTCCTGCCTGTAGAATCACAGAAATCCACAGCCTTACTTTATTTTTTTCTCATCTCTGTCCCCTTCAGCCCAATTTGGCAGTGTTTCTTCTGAGATGATTGATTGACTCCATAAGTCATACACCTATATCTTTAACAAATGGTTGTACAGCCATTCCCTTGATGTTCTCACTACAGTACACTTTCTTATTTTTTGCAATATGGATAGGCTGAGAATTTTTTAAATCTTTAAGTTCTAGTTGCTTTTCAGGTAACAATTCATTCCATATTTTGTCTTTCTTCTCACATTTTACTATAAGCAGTTAGAAGCAACCAGGCTGCATTCTCCACACTTTGCTTGGTAATTTCCGCAGATGAAATATGAAATTCATCACAAGTTCTATTCTCCTACCAATAATAGGATACAATTCATTTATGTTCTCTGCTTTCTAACAAAGACAGTCTTTCCTCCAGTTTCCAATACCTATTCCTCATTTCCATCTGGCACCTCAACAAAAGCACCTTTAACAGTCATATTTTTAGCAATATTCCATTCAGTGATATTACTTATATTGTTATAAGGATAAACAGGATGAATATTATGATTAATTTGTGTTAAATTGTTTTTGCCATGGGCAATGATTTGGAATTATGGCATCTCAGTCAAGTGTTGCCCAGGTTTGGGGTGTGCACGTTCTACTACTGAAGAAAATCCTGGTGAGCTCTATTGACAACTCTGGATCTTTTTTCTTAGTGTGGGAGTGAAGGCTCTTCAGATGAAAGCAATTGTTGGTTTCCTTTTCTAAATTTTAAAACACAATGTTTTATTCATGCCCCAAGATAACTTAGTGGCTTCTATCACATGGAATGCCATTTTTGAACATACTTGTCTTGATTTAAGTACAAATTCTCCCTATATGCTAAAAACAAACAAACAGACAAACAAAAAAGGCCCCCAGTTGATCACGGTAAAAAGCTGCTCACAATCTTAGTACCAAACTTCTTCCACACATTGGAACTCAACATAACACAGATGAAAACCTCCCTACAATTTCATGGTAGCCATTAGCCAAATTCAGCTAAGATATTTAAAATATTAATATTTAGCAACTATTTGAGCACAGGCACCAATCAATCAGAAGAGACACTACCCTTAAACAAACAGTATGACTGTACCAAAGCAGATCAGCTAGATGTCTGCTCGAGGCCAACTAACACTTACCTTTGAGGTGGTTATTTCTGTGACTTGATATGTCATTTTTCTATAATATGAACTTCCTGGATAGATTAATAAGGAAACATATGTAGCACTATTTTTGATTTTTAATTTTGATAAATTATGAGTGATTCTTTTTTAAAGGTTCTGGGTTTATATTAGTGGATGCTTTTAATTTGTTAGAAGTTTTATAATATGTTAATAAAACAGAAACTACAAACACACCTGTGCAAAATTAAAGCCCTATGAATCTATATTACCTTCTTGGAAGTTTCCAAGATAATAATGCCAAGATACTGTTTCAGGTTAACCATATTCTAATATGTCCAATGAAATTTGCATTAAAGGACTTATTCTTACATAATTTATTTTAAGAGATCAATTGCACTGTAGTTTTCCAAGGTAGTTTATTGCTTTTCTTTGATCAGTCCTTACTAAGTCCATTAAATATCTTACATAGAAGGTGTTAGCAATAAGCTGTTAGGAATAGGCAGTATTTCTTCTTAAATAAACGAAGGAAAAAGGTTTGCCTCACTCTTTGTCCTATGTTTTTTTTAAATGAGTATTCAAGAATGCAAAGACAATAATGCCACTGTTCATTGTTTTTTTTTTTTTTAAGAAATAGGATCTCCTCCTCTTGCCCAGGCTGGAGTGCAAAGACACCCAATCATAGTTCACTGTAATCTCACTGTAATCTCCAATTCCTGGGCTAGATTAGTCCTCCCATCACCTTACTCTCCCAAAGTCCTAGGATCACAGGTGTGAGACACCATGCCCAGCTTCATTATCTGTTTTAAAATCAATTTAATGGATGTGTAAGATATAAAATAGAGATTTTTTTTTCCTGGCCTTATAAAGGTATTTATTTGTTCCATCTGATTTGCTTACCTCTCTATGCCAAATTATACCACCTTTAGTAATATAACATCCAAATGATTCTTGGGTACTTCTATCACGAACCTATAAATACTTTTTGTTATTATTTATTGTTAAAAGGAGAGACACAAAGGATACATTAGAGAGTCTGTATTCTTATTTCCAAAACACAGAAACATCATCTATTTTCTAAATTAGTGTTATATTAATATAAATTGCTGTTGTGGTGAAGTGTTTAAGTGTCATTCCAGTGAAATTTGGAGCAGTTGCAAAGTTCCCAAAATCATTTCAGAGAACAGCTAGTTCTCAAAACTTTAGATATGGTTACTCTATGTAACTATTCAATGCACTGCAACAAGTGAGAAAAATGTGAGATTTTCTTAAATATTTGTAGAATAAACATTTATCAAATAATCCTATCAGAGGCATTTTTTGTGTTTCTCTGCTGTTATTATTGCTGGTGCTATTCTTACTCCAGGAAGATTTGCGCCCAGTCCTAGCCCTTTAAAGTTGGCTGTGTCCAGTTCACAGGAGGGGTCCACTCCTTCCACTCAAGGTTAGCAAGACATCCCAGCCTCCACGCTCCTCCTTCCATCTCTGAGGATGGACAGGCCAACAGACATGTATTTAAAAGAGACCATGAGATTTTTTTTCCGTATGAATTTTTTAAAATACATTGTTATATGTTGATGTTATTAAAAACTTATTGGCTAATGCAAATTGATTTTTCCAAAAATTTTGTGTTGTTGTTGTTGTTATTATTGATAGGCTCACTGAGCATGTAATTTAGGTTGTTTTTTCTAAATAAACTTTTAGAGGCCATGCAGAAATATTCTTTTGTTTACAAAGGACAACTTGATGTACTTAGCAACTTCTTTCAAGGTGATAAAGAACAGAGTTGATTGTTTCACTTAAGTCAAATTATCAATTCTTAAATGATTTAAGAAGACCCTCTCTAGCCTCACCCATGATCCTGCCCTGGGAGTCACAATGTCACAGAGTGTTAAGACTGACATTATCTTAGAAAAAATTTTCCTCAGCATCTCTGCCACCTGTCTTTGTGTCTTGTTACCCACTTTACCATTCTACCATCTGTCTTACCACCTAAGTGACTTATAATTAAGAACTTTGAAGAAAACCCACTCCAAGTTATGATTAGACACAGTCTTTCATGTCCCTCAAACTATTAACGTTGTTTCTGTTCTTGCTGTTAGTCAAGAATTCCTCTGCATGGGGGCATGGAGAAGACTGGCATGTGCACAGAATAACTTTACCTCCTTAATAACCACTAATTATGCATTTTGTATTTCAAAAGCCACAGTTATATGACAACCACACAGCTGCTTCCCTAAGAAAGAAGAAAACATGTTTTTGCAAATGATTAAACTGGTGAAGATATTTTGGTTATTATATTTGTCTGCTGGGGATATGATATAATTTTGGTGTTTCTCCACGTGATTTCCTTATACCATGAAATTACTTTTAATTTTCTTTAAAATACATAATATTATTCTCTTGCAAGTATATTTCTAATATGATATCAAATGTTCTCATCTTATGAAATATGTGTTTTGAAAGGAAAATAATAATGGCTAACTTGAAAAATCTGCTAAAAATATCAATTTTACATTGTGAATAATGTAAAATTTCATGTATTTCATTGTAATATTTGTATACCAAATGCCAGATGTTCCATGATGATAAATCCTATGAAAAGAAGAACTTTTCTTACTTTATTTGTAATGATTTTAAAATTTATTCTACTCACAGATTTGTTAAAAAATACTGCAGATATCTTCTTGAATTTCCATATTTTCTGTTTCTTAAGACACTGCCATTTGGAGTAAGATTTATGGCAAATCAAACTGTATGATTTGGAAGTATAAAGTCAAACAACACTAAGTATAATGGAGATGGGAAAGGATTATGAGTGGGGCCATGGCTGATCTTAAATCATTGAGTGAACTCCCACTTTTATAATGTCTTGTCATCTTTAAAAATGACATACTAACTATTTTTAATACACTATCATCTGAAGGAGAGTAAACACGTCCAGCTATTTAGATGCTGTTGAAAGCCTCAGCACGTTCTCGAGCCCTTGTCCTTTAACACCTATATAGATAAGAAACTGCCTACACCACAAGCCCTCCAATCTACTTTTGAATAGTTACCATTGCTAGAAAGATCTTACCTAGCAGTGAATCAAAATCTCTTTTCAACTCCCATTCTTATGCAGAAATTTTAAACCCTTGGGCGTAAGATGTTTCTCAAAGCAAACCCTCCTTTCCATCATAATCCATCAACAATGTGAATACCAATGCTCTTTTCCAGATTAAACTTTTCTAACTCTTTGTACAACTCCCAAAATGACAAGAATATTTTAATCCCTTTAATATCCTGGTGGTACTCTCAGATGTTTATTTTTATTACAATATATTGAGTAATTGTCATACCATATGAAATAAATGAATCTTTACCAGTAGAAGCTGTTACTGCTGACCATCTCAGGGGGTGATGAAGAGAATCTTATGATTAATAAAATATTCAGGGTATAGAAAGATAACTTTAGTGCATGCATCAAATTCCTCAGTGCTTATTTTTGAAAAAATACATTAAGGTATTAAAATCATGTTTACAGTCAGCCATCATAGTTATCAGCATCTGTGCATATAGTCAAGCTACATAATATTGGTATGTATTCAACAGGGGCTATAAATGATGCACTGAATACAACATCTCTACTTAAATAAACTATGAGTCCTTATAATATGTATATATGTATGTATCCATGCATGTGTGCATGCATATATGCATATACATACATGCACATATATATTTAATTGGTATGTGGTATATGCAGTCTGTTGTCAGAGAAAGATTCTGAGATCTGGCCCAAAAAACATTAATTATCATATTTAAACTGAATGGTACTTGTATGACAACACGCAATTAAATTTATTAACTCCAATAGAGTAAAAACAGCATAAGATATTTCTGTCCTTTTCCCCTTGTTGTTTATTCTTCCTCACTCACTTTGGATAAATCAATGAGCAGAAATTAAATGAGCATGTGAGAATTTAAAGGCCAGCTGCTGCTGCTGGCATGTATTTGAAGCTAATGGCTAATCTTCAAGTACAGTGCCGATTTTGCTAAAACCTGAATCCTCTTTCATTCTGACAGCCTAAGTTTCTGAGCCAAAATCAGGGGACAGTTCTTGCATTCCTGAATCTCTTACTTGAGAACAGTGTAGGATAAACAGATGCAGTGTGGAATAGAAAAAAAGTTGTTTACCCTCAGTGAGTTCCAAATGATATTTTATCTTTAGTTCATGTTATTATTCTAAAAGAAAATTATAAATAATTATCAAATATGTGCTGTATATTTGGTTACTGTGTATGGTTTACTTTCATTATTTTTATATACAAATCAGAAATATTTGAAATTAAATATATTATAACTTCATTATATGTATACAATATTTACTTGTTGATATGATTTGTATTATTTCTTGCATTTTGCTATTTGATGTTTGTGTTATTTTTAAATAATCTCCAAATGGCATAATTTAGGATCTGTAACACAAAGCTTTATCACAGGATAGTGCAAAAGGTATTTTGCCAGTTACAAAACTAATATATTTGATTTTAGTCATAATGGTAATTAGACTTTCGTTTTCAATTTTTCTGAATTTTAGAAAATATCCATTGGATATTGGACAAATTAATGAAATAAACTGTTCAAACTAACAGCTTTTTGAATTGACCAGCAATCAATTTGGTGAATTATGTTTGACTGTTTCATAGTCCACCTGCCATTTTACTTGTCTTGAAGATTCATAACAGTTGCCAAAACAGATTAAGAAAGGTAGGTTATGCATTCATTATCCGTGTATATATAGGCATATGTGTACATTACACACACATGCATGCATATTCGTAATTACGTCCACTTAAGTGTCTATATGTGTACATATAAACATGCATATCTATGTAACTGTTCCACATATAAAAAGAGTTTGACTATATTGGAGTAGAGCAGAAGGACATAATGCATAGGTCACATACAATGTGTGTGTATATATAACATATATATAATTTTATATGGACAGCATATTTAAAACCTATGTTTATTCTTTTAAATTAACATCTCAATCTGTCCCATTATAAATCTTTACTGAATTTTCATTTCTCACACGGTCACACATTATGAAATAAATCTGTATGTCTGGATAAATTTTACCCTCATTAAAAATAATTTAAAAACACAATAAAATATGGACAAAAAGACTTAAGCCTCACGAAACATTAGTGTAGAAGTATTTCTTTTAAGAGCACAAAGCATATAATTATGATGATGATAATGATAACGATGATGATTTTTAGTACAATTAATCCAGACACATATAGAAGATATAATGTAAATAAAAAGATGATAAAATATCATTTTTTACATGATTTAATTTGAAGTCTGTAAAGCCTATGATAATAATTCAGGAAAACAATTAACTTCATGAGACAGCCTTCCTCTCTGCCCCAAACCTTAGTAACTATGATATCATCCCTAGTAACTCCATCATTCGCAGGGATGAATCAACCTAACTCCTGGACAATCAGTTTCCTGATTTGTGTACTTACCTTGGCTTAACCTCCTTGCCCTCTCTTAATGGTACACTGCAAATTCATCCCTGAATTGTCTGGTCATGTCCACCTTTATTTCTAGATAAAGTACACTCACAGAAAATCTTCTTATCTCTGAGACCCCAATCCACCCTCATGTTCAGACTTCTTCCTTCTCTGTTTTAACTTAATTCTATGGTTAATCATTACAACATATTACTTAATTAATGTTTTCAACCTTTTTTTTCTCAGTTTCTTTTACATATTCATTTGACATATCTCCAGACTTGAATCTGTCTTATGTTCCATGCCTAAGTACAAACTTTGGGAAGTTTCTGAAATATATTATACAACTGAATTGAGAGAATAGTGTAATTTAAAAAAAACACTTTCACTAGAGCTTAATACCAACAATTATGTTTTAAAAGGATGTAAATGTAGAAGAAAATCCCATTTATAATAGCAATAATAAAGGAAGTGCCAAACTAGGGATATGCAAGATTTATATTAGATAATTGCAAAACTGAACTGAGTATGAAAAAGAGCACTTGAATGAATGGAAATATTTTTTTTCCTGAATAGAAACATTCAGGGCTGTAAAGATTATAAATATGGAATGTATCTATAGATTTAGGCTGAATTTAAGCATCTATAGATGGTAATTGAATTAGAAAACAAATTCTAAATAACCAATTATGAGTGGATACCTGAGGAAATTTTGAAAAATGATTAGTGATAATATTAAAACTGAAATAATTAGAAATGTTTGACACTAAGATATAAACAAAAAATATGCAGATTCATGTAATATAATAAAGGCTACTAAGTAGAGACAAATGTAATAGAAATTTATTATATGATAAAGGACACATTGGAAATCCATGTAGATAAAATAGATTATTAATCAATAGTGTTATATACATGGCCAAAAATTTAAAAAAAAATTTGAATACCCACAGCAAACTTGTATCATAACAAATTCTCAAGGTATCAAAGATTTAAACTTTAAAAAGTGAAACCAAATAAATATGTAAAAAGCAAGGCAAGAAGAAAACAAAAAATAAGATCACAGGTCAAATAAAAGACTACATTTGCCATTTTCATGAATTAATTAAATCACTTTTAGAAGAATCAACAAAAATATTTTTAGAAATTATAATTCAGCTATTTTCTATTCATTTTTAAAAGACCTATACCAATAATGCATTTAAGTTGGATCTGGGAAACTTTAATGTAGGTCTCTCAAAAAGGCTGATTTCTGAGACTAAGAGACCTAAAAGTCAAAACATAAGCAACATACAAAGGGTTTGAATAAAAATATAATACTGTTATTGATAAATTTGTAATCAATAAAAGTATAACTGATTTTCTTTTTCAAAGACATATAAACCATACATAAACTTAGACTTTGTGCTAGATTGCAAAATAAAGCAAGAAATTTCAAAATCCACCTCTTTGCAAACCATGTTCCCTGACTACAATGCGATAAAATTTGATACCTATAACAAAGGGTGTATCAATATTAATTTTATAGTAGAAGTATATTCTTATAATAATGAAATGGAAGTGAAATTACAGATGCTTTAAAAGAGAAAATCGGCAAACGTGGGAAACAGAAAAGCTGTTTTTCTAAAAAAAAGCACAAAAGTGGAAAATATATACAATTCAGTTTTCTTCTACGGAAATTATTTAAAAAAAAACAAAATTCAAGTAAATTACTACATATTAAAGCATAAATTTATAAAATGGATAACAATAGTAAAAATTTTAAATAACATGAGCCAAACGTAGGCAATCTTATTAAAGGAAAAATGTGCAGGCATACATTTAAAAAACATACAAGATTATATAACTAGTGATAATAATAATGTACATACCCAAATAAGTATTTAATGTTGACAAAATGCAAAAATTCAAAAAATGGTTGCCAAATTTTATCAGAAATACAGAATATATGAACCACAAAAACATAAAATAATTGTATAAGTAGTCAAAGACTACTCCACAGTAAGAAATCTGGCCAAGGTAATCCTTCAGGTGCTAATTCTACAATTTCTTCAATAAACAAAATATGCAACTTTTGAAACATTTTAGAGCTGAGAAGAATCCTGAAATAATTATAATTTATTTTATATAGTTGTGATATACCTAACATGAAATCTGGGAACGGACAGCTCAAAAATAAATAAAATGATAAAAATAGAAATTGTTTAGAGAGAGTGCTGGATGGATAATACATATAATTAAATAGAAAATATCACATGATTGCTATGCAATAGAAAATATACATCAAGTACATCAAGAAATTAGGCAGTAATAAAAAAAATGATCAACAAATGTGTAAAAATGACTGATACAAATCAAACAGTCTGTCAGAAAGAAGAAAATGAGACATTAATACTGGAAAAGAGGAGAAAAAAATATCCTTTGCATTCAATAATATAATTTACTTAAAACAACACAAATAAAACAGAAAATTGCCTGGAAAATTAATAAAATCATCAAGAAATTTCAGTAAGTTTGTTGGAAAAAGATCAACATACAAAAATAACTGATTTTCTTGTTTAACTCTACTAACAAATTGGAAAATGTAATAGAAAATATTTTAGTGATTATTGGATCAAAATAGCAGCAAATGTTACACAGAACTAACATTAGCTCATACGAGATATTTACAGTTTCTTCATAGAAAAACATAATACCTTAGAAAGTACAAGTTATATGTTGAATATAAGATGTTCACGCCTGAAAATATCTAACAATACAAAACCACTAATGCTTCCTTTTTTATCTACCAGTTCAATGCAATTTACTCAAAGGCCAATTATATTTTTATGAAACTCAAAATGCAAACTCTAAAATGTTTTATTTGGGAAAATATGAAAAATAATAAATAAACTGAAGAGATAACTCTAGAAAGTAAAATTTTAAACAATCAATATAAGCAGTCCAAAAATGTGTTCTTGGTGTGGAAACAAACCAAATATATAAAACAGAATCTAGAGACCAAAACCAGCAAAATATTCATTCATTCCCTCATTAATTTATATTCTAATTTAGTATGCAGGAGCTGTCTCCTTATTTATAGCACATTATCATCACTGGGCAAAAAATGGATGATCTGTTTCTTTGTTTTTTGTTTTCTTTTTTCACTTTGTTCCTAATCTCCACTGTTACTCCCCTAACACTAGACGGTGTCATACTCAAAAAAATATTATGTGTCCTTGAATATGTACATGAGATTTTTAGCCCTGTTGTTTAGCCTGTGCATATGTGTTTAATTTACATGAATATTTTGCCATATAGCTTTTTCACTCGGTATTTTTCTAACTTATCATTGTGTGTGTTAGTTCAAACCACATTGCTGTGTATACATCTAATTTGGTGCTCACTATATTCCAAAATGTGGGTCTAATGACCCTAGTGATGAAAATTTAGGGTGGTTCTAAAATCCTTATTCATACCAAAAAAATCCTCTATAGTTACAAATGTCTAAGTTTTCTTATGTCCTTTGTAATAATTTCTCTTGAAGGCATACACTGGATATACATCTAGGTTGAGGCATGTGGTATGCACATAACTACTTTCATGAAGGACTGCCAGGTGGCTTTCCAGATTCATTAACAAATTTGCACTCCCACCAGAGGTATAGAATGCTCTCTGCTTTCCAAAATCCTCATCAAAATTTGGTGCTATTTAACTTTTTAATTTTCAGCCAATATGGTAAGTATAAATTCTGTCCTTTTAAAAATATTCCATTTCTCTGATTACATGTGAGTCTAAGCATATTCTTTATTTATAAATGCTGTGATCCCATTCAATTTAAGATCCACTTTACCATCAATGATTTACAACTTAAAAAGTCTGTTAATTAAACCATATTACACAGGAAATGTAGATTACATCTAATTCCAAGAATGTTAAAATGTGAAAATAATAATATTTCATCATTTAGTGGATGATATTCAGTATTTAATAATCATTTATCTCCCCATCTATGAATGGCCTACTTATATCTGTGCCCATATGTCTATTTGTTCTCCTGTATTTATGTTATTAAATTGTAAGTTTACCTTTGATAATCTAAATCATATGCCCATATTAACAGAAGATAATAAAGATAATAAAACTAAAAATCATAGCTAATATTGCTTAAGAGTTTACTATATGACAGGTACTGTTTTAATTGCTTTCCATGTGCTAAATTAATTGCCATAAAATGCTATGATCAAAACATCCCTGGAACAACTGATACACAAGATATTAAGAAATATGCCGAGGGCACAAGCATAATAAATTGTGAGCCAGTATTTGAGCACTGGCAATCTGACTTGATTCTGTGCCTTTATGCACTGCATTACAGCTACTCTGAAGCATTCTATAGATGCTGTCAATATTATATAATTTGTGTGAATATCCAGCATTAATGAGTTTATTCTATAGAATAATTCATTGAAAAACATCATTAGATGCAATGCACTCAAGTCAATAATTTTTCCTCCTCATGAGTTGTACTTTTTATCTTTTTTTAATTTTTATTTTTAATTGACACGTTTTAATTGTACATATTCATGGGTACAATTTGATGTTGCAGGACATGTATACATTGTATAATGATGAAAGCAGGGTAGTTAGCATATCCATTATCTCATGCATTTGTCATTTCTTTGTGACAAGAACTTTTTTTTCTACTTGCTTTGTAATATACAATATCTTACTGTAAACCATACACCCTATTGTGTAATAGAACAACAGAATTTATTCCTCCTGTCTAATTGTAACTTTGTACCCATTGACAAACCTCTCTCGTACTCCCCTCCCTGGTCTGTGTTAACCACAGCTCTACTCTCTACTCTATGAGATCAACTTTTTTTTTTTTTAGATTCCACATATGAGTGAAATCATGTGGTATTTAGTATGCTTCTGCATACTAAATTAGAATATACAGTAATGAGGGAATGAGCGAATATTATGCTGGTTTTGGTCTCTAGATTCTGTTTTATGTATTTCGTTTGTTTCTGCACCAAGAACACATTTTGGGGCTACTTATATTGATTGTTTAAAATTTTACTTTCTAGAGTTATCTCTTCAGTTTATTTATTATTTTTCTGTGGCTGGCTGAGATACTTAACATAATGTACTCCAGCCTTGTCCATTCTGTCTCAAATGACAGGCTATCTTTCTTTTATATGAAAGAATAGTATTCATTTGTATAGCTATACCACATTTTCTTTATCCATTCATCAATTGTTGTACATATGGGTTGATTCAAAGTCTCGGCTAGTGAGAATAGTGCTGCAATAAACATGGGAATGCAAATATCTTTCTGATGTGCTGATTTCGTTCTCTTTGGATACATACACAGCAGTGTGATTGCTAGGTCATATGATAGTTCCGTTTTTCAATTTTTGAGGAACCTCTATATTGTTTTCTATAGCAGCTCTACTAGTTTCCATTCCTACCACTAGTGTGTAAAGCTTCCCTTTTGTCCACATTCTCAGCAACCCTTGTTTTCTTTTCTCTTTTTGGTAATAGCCATTCTAACTGGAGTGAGGTGATATCTCATTTTGGTTTTGATTTGCATTTCCCTGATGGTTAGTGATATTGAGCATTTTTTATATACTTGTGGGCCATTTGTATGTCTTTTTTTGAGAAATGTCTATTAAAATTTTCTCCCATTTTGAAATCTTTTTTTTTTTTTTTTTTGCTATTATGTTCCTCATATATTCTGGGTATTAACCCCATGTCAGATGTATAGTTTGCAAGTATTTTCTCCCATTCTATAGGTTATCTTTTCATTCAATTATAGTTTCCATTGCTGTGCAAAAGATTTTTAGTTTGATATAATCCCATTTGTTTAGTTTTACTTTTGTTACCTGTGCTTTTGAAGTCTTACCTAAAAAATCCTTTGTCTCTTTCTTTGTCTCCTTTTATGCTTTTTGGCATAAAGTTTATTTTATCTAATATGAGTATGGCTACTTCTGCTCACTTTTGGGTCCCATTTGCATAGAATATATTTTTCCATCCCTTTACTTTCAGACTCTGTTGTCTTTAAGGTAAGGAGAGGTTCTTGTTGGCCGTATATAGTTGGGTACTTGGGTCTTCTTTTTTTTAATCCGTGCAGCCAGTCTATATCTTTGAATTTAATCCTTTTACATTCAGGGTTATTACGTATAGGTATGAGCTCACTTCTGCAATTTTGTTAATTGTTTTCTGATTGTTTTGTTGACACTTTGTTCCTTTTTTCCTCTTCTGTTGATTTAGTGGTTTCTTTTGTGGTGCTAAGCTTTGCTTTCTTTCTCTTTCTTGCTTGTATATCTGCCGTAATTTTTTTCTTTGTGCTTACCATGGGCCAACATAAAGAGTCTTATAGTTACAATAGACTATTTTAAAATGACAACAACTTAACTTTGGTTACATAAAAATACTCTCAAATTTTTCCCTCTCAAAAAAAAATTATATTTGTGTTGCCTTAATTTACATCTTTATCTATTGTGTATCTTTTAACCTTAATTTGTAGCTATAGTTGTTTTTGATCATTTTGATGTTTAACCTTCATATTAGGGTATTGAAAGATTTACACAGCACCGTGACAGCACTAGGGTATTCTGAATTTGATTATGAATTTAACTCTACTGGTGATTTTTATACTTTCACATGTTTTCCTAATATTATTTTCCTTTTGCTTCCTGTTGTAGCACTTCCTTAAAGAATTTTTGTCAGGCCAGTCTAGTGGCAAATTTCTTAAGGTTTTGCTTGTCTGGGAAAGTCTTTATTTTTCCTTTCTTTCTTTTTTTTTAATTTCAGAATATTATGGGGGTACAACACTTTGGCTATATATATTGCCCGTGCACTGCCCGTGTCAGAGCCACAATCATGGTCATCCCCCAAACTGTGCTCCCTGCATCCATTCAGTGAGAGTTTTTCCCATCCCCTCCACCCCCCTCCCTCCTGCCTGCCACCTGATGAATATTATTGCCCTGTGTGATGTAAGTGTTGATCAGTTAGTACCAATTTGATGGTGAGTACCAGTGGTGCTTCTTTTTCCATTCCTGTGACACTTCGCTTCGAAGAATGGGTTCTAGTTCCAACCAGGATAATACCAGATGTGTTAATTCACCATTGTTCCTTATTGCTGAGTAATACTCCATGGTATACATATACCACATTTTATTAATCCACTCGTGTATTGATGGGCACCTGGGTTGTTTCCACATCTTTGCAATTGTGAATTGTGCTGCTATAAACATTCGCGAGCAGATGTCTTTATTATAAAATGTCTTTTTTTCCTTTGGGTAAATACCCAGTAGTGGGATTGCTGGGTCAAATGGTAATTCTACTTTTAATTCTTTGGGGTATCTCCATATTACTTTCCATAGAGGTTGTACTAATTTGCAGTCCCACCAGCAGTGTGTGAGTGTTCCTATCTGTCCGCATCCCCGCCAACATTGCTGAATATAGTGTTCTCGACTGACAGGTGTTTTTGGGTTTTTTCTCTCTCTCTCTCAGTACTTTGAATTTATAATCCCATTCTCTTCTGGTATTCAAGATTTATTCTGAGAAATCTGCTGTTAATTTAATAGAGATTCCCTTATAGGTGACTTGACACTTTTCTTTTGCAACACTTAAAATTTTCTTTTTGTCTTTGACTTTTGACAGTTTGATTGTAATATACCTAAAAGGGATTATTTTGGTTTAAATCTAATTAAGGCCTCTGAGAGTCCTGGATCTGGATGCCAATATTTCTTTTACGACTTATGAAGTTTTCATCTTTTATTTCAATAAATACATTTTCTGTGCTTTATCTGTCTCTTCTCCTTTTGCTATTTCTGAAATGTGAATATATTTGCCTAAGAAGTCCCATAAATTCCATATTTTTTTGGTTTGCTTTTTAAATTCTTATTTTTTTTCTCTGTCTAGGTTATTTCAAAAGACCTGTCTTTAGCTTCAGAAATTCTTTCTCCTGCTTGATCTAGTCTGCTGTTGAAACCCTCAGTTGTATTTGTTTATTTCATTTATTGAATTTTTTAGCTCAAAGATTTCTGTTTGGTTATTTTTTATATCTATCTGTTTTTTTAATTTCTCATTCATATCATGAATTAGTGTTTTTATTTTATTGAATTCTTTGTTTATATTCCATTGTATCTCACTGAATTTTGTTAGGATCATTATTTTTAATTCCTTTTTAGCCATTTTGGAAATTTCCTTTTCTTTGTGGTCTGTTACTGGAGAAGTATTGTGTTCTTTTGGGTGTGTCAAGGCTTTCTTTTTTTCTGGATTTTTCATGTTTCTTGTGTCCCTACATTGATATCTGTGCATCTATTGGACAATCCCTTTTTCAATTTATGAAGTAGCTTTTGTAGGGAGAAACATTTTCATATAGTTAAGTTCTATGGTGTCAATTGGGTATGGAGCATTGGTTTTAATTCTCAGTGGACTCAGCACTGTGTTCTCTGGGCATTTTCTTCAGCTATTATCCTCATCAATGTCTATGATTTGTCAGTGGCTTTGGCTGTGTGTTTGTGGTGGTGGTGGTGTAGTTTTGCTGTGAGTCAGGGTGCCAAGCTGGCTGTCAGTCAGAGTTGGTGCAGGTGTGGTGTAATGGATAGCTAGCTGTACAGTGGGTTCTCCAGGGTGCAGGCCACTGCTGAACTGCCTGTTGGGTCAGGTGCAAGCAGTTGCATCAGGCAAGCTTGTTTTTTGACAGGCTATCCAGCAAGCAGGGCCCCCACAAGGACGGCTGTTATTCTGGGCATTTGTGGGCACAAAGGGCCAGATGGCTGTGTGTTGGTTTCCTCACTGTGCAGGTCTGCCTGTTTTCTGAGGGCTGGGGCATCATGTGGGTTTGGACACTTGGATCTTAGCAATTCTACTGGCCCTGAGCTCTGAGCTGCTGGGCTTGTAGTGCTGCAACCACTTTTGTGAGCATAGTGGAATGATGGTAGGGCTTCAGATATGTAGACATGAAGTGGCTACTGGCCTCCAGAGCATAATGCACTCTAGCAGTAGGTCTGGTTTCAAGGCGGTGCCATGTTGTAGCATCTAAGGTCATGGGGGTGGGAGGTGCACAATGTGGCCTCCTACTCTGGGACAATGAAGCTATGTGAACTTCAAGCAATTGACCAAACTGGATTCAGGGTCTGTGTGAACTTCAGGAATCCCAGGTAGCAAGGACTGCAGGAGTCTGTGAAGTAATGGGGATGGCTAAGAGTGTCCAGCTTACCTTTACTCCGTAAGAGGAAGTCCCTCGTGGCTTTACATCAATCCTGGCTGGGGAGACAGTGTGGCAGAGATAGGGTGCTGTGCACCCCCTCTATAGTGCCATCTGGGTTTTTCATGCTCCACAGAAATTTAGCCACTCTGCTGATGCTCTCCAGTGTACTTTTTAATCCCTCCAGCTGAAATATAGTTGTTTATTCATTGTTTTGGTCTCTTTTGATGGGGGAATGAAATGAGCACCAGGTAATTCTAGTCATCCATCTTGCTGTGTCACTCCTGTGTTTTTTATGATTTTACAGTGCTGTATGCCTGCTTCAAGATTCCTAGTTACTTAGAAGTTTATCATCTGGGATTTTCTATAATATGCTTCATGATCTTAACTTATTTTTACATATTTATAAGAAAATATGGACTTTGTTTCTTGCACATGGTGAGACAATTTGTCCTAGACCAACTACCAAATATTCCATCCATTGGTCCTTTATTTAAAGTATCACCATTGTCATATCTACCTATGGACATTTATTTCTAAGCTTCCTAATGTGGTTCATTGGTCTTTTATTTTACTTTCCTGTCTTCTTGTTGTTGTTTTGCATGGAACCATTTTTTTTTTTAATATATGCCTTTGTCAAAGATGAGATGGCAATATGGGGATGGTTTTATATCTGGGTTCTCTGTTCTGATGCATTGGCCTATGTCTCTGTTCTTGTGCCAGTACCATGCAGTTTTGGTGACTATAGCCTTGTAGTATAGCTTGAAGTCTAGTAAGTTGATGCCTCCCAATTTGTTCTTTATGCTTAAGGCTGCTTTGGCTATATGGGGTCTTCTCTGGTGCCCTACAAAGTGTAGAATTATTTTTTTTAGATCTGCAAAAGCTGATGTTGGTATTTTATTTTATTTTATTTTTCCCTTTTATTTCAGAATATTATGGGGGCACTTTAATAGAGATTGCCTTGAATCTGTAGATCACTTTCAGTAGTATAGACACTTCAACAATGTTGATTCTGCTGATCCATGAGCAAGGTATGATTTTTCATCTGTTTACGTCCTCTGCTATTTCATAGTTCTCCCTGTATAGGTCTTTCACCTCCATAGTTAAATATATTCCTAAGTATTTTATTTTCTTTGTTGCTATTGTGAAAGGTATTGAGTCTTTGATTTGGTTCTCAGTTTGACTGTTGTTGGCATATATGAATGCTACTGATTTGTGTATATTGCTTTTGTAACCTGAGACTTTTCTGAATTTATTTATCAATTCCAACAGTCTCTTGGCTGAATCCTTGTGTTTTTTTAGATATCAGATCATATCATCAGCAAAGAGCAATAGTTTGATCTCTTCTGCCCCTATTTGGATGCCCTTGATTTTCTTCTCTTGTCTGATTGCTCTGACTAGGACTTCCAGCACTATGCTGAATAGAAGTGTTGGCCATCTGATCTTTGACAAAGCAGATAAAAGCATACAATGGGAAAAAGGATTCCTATTCAATAAATAGTCCTAGGAAAACTGGATAGCCACATGTAGAAGACTGAAACAGGATGCACACCTCTAACTTCTCACAAAAATCAACTCACGATGGATAATAGACTTAAACCTAAGGCATGAAACTGTAAGAATTCTAGAAGAAAATGTTGGAAAAACTCTTATAGCTATCAGCCTAGGCAAAGAATTTATGAAGACCCAAAAAGCAATCACAGCAACAACAAAATAAGTAAATTGGACCTGATCAAATAAAAAAGCTTCTGCACAGCCAAGGAAACTAACATTAGAACAAACAGACAGCCTACAGAAGGGGGGAAAATATTTGCATGCTACACATCTGATAAAGGGCTGATAACCAGAATCTATACAGGACTTAGGAAAATCAACAAGAAAAAATCAAACAACCCCATTAAAAAGTGGGCAAAGGACATGAACAGAAACTTTTCAAAAGAAGATAGACTAATGGCCAACAAACATATGAAAAAATGCTCAACATCTCTAATCATCAGGGAAATGCAAATCAAAACCACAGTAAGATATCACTTAACTCCAGTGAGATTGGCTTTTATCAAAAAGTCCCAAAACCACAAATGTTGGCATGGATGCAGAGAGATAAGAACAGTCATACACTGCTAGTGGAACTGCAAACTAGTACAACCTCCATGTAAAGTAGTATGGAGATTCTTCAAAGAGTTAAAAGTAGAACTACCATTTGATTCAGGAATCCCACTACTGGGTATTTACCCAGAGGAAAAAAAGACAAGTGCCATGAATGTTTACAGCAACACAATTCACAATTGCAAAGATGTAGAAACAACTCAAGTGCCCATCAATACGTGAGTGGATTAATAAAATGTGGTTTATATTTACCATGGAGTACTACTCAGGCATAAAAAGAAGTGGTGAACTAATATCTCTTGTATTAACCTGTATGGAACTGGAGACCATTATTCTAAGTGAAGTATCACAAGAATGGAAAAATAAACACCACATGTACTCACCACTAAATTGGAAGTAATTGATCAACACTTACGTGCACATATGGAAGTAACATTCATCAGAAATCAAGCAGGTGTGAGGGGGGAGGAGGGAATGGGTAAATTCACACCTAATGGGTACAGGGCATACTATCTGGGTGATGGACACACTTATAACTTTGACTCAAATGGTACAAAAGCAATTTATGTAACCCTGTAATATTCTGAAATAAAAATTAAAAATAAAAATAATTTAAAATTTAAAATTAATTAATTAAAAAATAAATATATACCTTTATAGTATATTCTTATATCCGCTAAACTGATTTCTACTTCTGTGCTCTTAAGAAATTAATTATCAATAGGCTTTTATTTTTTAAGAAAATATGTGTTTGGAGTTCCAGAAAATGCATATTTGAATTTTTTTCTTTAAATTTAAACCTATTTTTTTCTGTTACTGAAGTAATGGGGAGATTAGCAACTTAACAATATTGACATATTTAATCCATGTGATGGTTTATCTCTCCCTTTATTTTTGTTCAGATATTTATATCATTTATTGATATAATTTTCCCTTACTGGTTATCTAGTGCTTTCTTTATGTACTAATCCTTAGACAACTTACATTTTATTTGTAATAATATTATTTATTTTCATTTTTTAGTAAATACTGCTCTGTATAAAAATTATTAAATGTTATGTGTTGGTATTATATTTGGGAATTATGTTAAAGTCTCATTAATTCATAGGTTCAGATTCTAAAGGATTTTCAAAACTGTGGTCAATATAAGCTGCAAGTAATCAAAATTTCATTATTTCCTTTTCATCCTAACAGACATTACTTACTTTATCTTATAACATTTTTTCTTGTTTTAAAACATTAGCAGGTTCATACTGAGCATAGTAGTAATGACATACTTTTATAAATTCTTTTTTCCAGTTTTAAAAGAAATATATTTTAATTACTCCACAAATTTTCATGATTGTTTTAAGTATTTGTAATATAGACTTTAAAAAGGTTAAAATGTTACTTCTATATCTTATTATAGAGTATGCTTTTAAAAAAGCTCATATAAGAATTAAAATTTCTTAAAATATTATTCAGAATCTATTGAGATTATTTTCACCTTAATAGTTCATTAATGTAACACAGTACATAATAGATTACAATGATACAGTGTCAATGGAACATTCTAAGATTTAAAGAAAGCCTTGAAAGGAATAGAAAGGTTTCCCCTTGTGTATTTGCTTCCTCTGATTGTCCCCCAAACACACACACTGTATCCTGGGATGATATATTTTCTTATATGCTTTTTAATTCCACAGGATTTTCACACAGATTTTATGTCAGTTTTTTACTCCCACATATTTCTCTCACCTCTGTAACATCCTCATTTTGAGAACAAATCCAGCAGCTTATGGTAGTCATCATTTTTGTTTCTCATGTGGAAATTTATTATGTAATACTATAAATTTGAAATTTCAAATCTGTGGGGTAAATATTCAATAATTGTTGTTGGTATAATTGACTCTGCATATAAAAATTAGATTTATATTTTTACTTTGCATTCACAAAAATCAATAGAAATTTAAAAGCTGATCATAAGTAGCAAAACTCAAAAAGTTTTGGAAGAAACTAGTAATGTGTGTGGTTATTACTGAAAAAGAACTTTTATAAACAATGTCCAAACATTAACTACACCAATATTAAAAATAACATGCAGAATGAAGGACTCCATATACAAGGATTTTAAAATAGATATTGGAAGAAATAATGTGCAATATATTTAATAATGACAAAGTATTAATACCTAGGCCAAAGGAAAAAAAGGAAAATATATCATAAGTGACATATTAGTAAATATAATAAACAACAGAGTTAGACCTCCCAAAACAACATATTATAGAAATACTGGATAGGCTTTTAAATAAAAAATTTTAATTAATTTAAAAATAAAGAAATGAATTAAGCACATAAGATATCCAAATATATTAGAATCCCCAAAAGACAAGATCATTTTAAAATTCTTTAGGTGAGATCTCTAAGAGTGTACTGAATTTGAAACTTAGAAACTTACTGAATTTAATCAGTAGATTCAATGCAGCTGACAAAGAGACCTGAAGCTGTGATACACATTACAATAGAGACAGAAGGAAGCACATAAAAGGGAGTATAATGCACCAGGAGATAGTCTAGCATGTTTAATTGGAATTAGCGAGGAAGAGAAGAGAAATAATGGAGAGAAGGCAAAGGAATAATTTGATGAAAGAAATTATTTCTCACATTCAAATAGCACAAGTCTTAAATAGGAAAAATCTGCATATGGCCATCTTTTAGTAAAAATTCAGGTAACTAAATACAATGAAAAATTTTTTAAAGGAGTTAGATCCTGGCATATCAATATGTGGAGTAAGTTACTGAAACATTAATAAAATGTCTTAGGGATTACCAAGGAAAGAAATTGGTCACCAATTATATAATACTCAAATCTGTGTTACCCAGGAATAGATTATTTTTTATTATACATATTATCATTAAAATTTGGTAAGTTAGGAAACATCATAAAATTCCAAAGGTAGCTTAAAGAAAATAATAAGAATGCATGAATTTTAAACTAGTGAAAAGATGGCTGGAGAAATAAAGAACTCTCCAAAGTCTAAATGATATCAGGAATTTAAAAAAAGCATAAAATGACTGAGTCAGAAAATACATAAATTATGATTGTAGAAATGAATCCTAATATATTGAAAATTACCATCAATAAAAAGGTCTAAATTGCCACATACAATGTAAAAGTATTTTAAAAAGAATATAATACCAGGCAAATTCTGAGTAAACAAAAATTGTCATTGTTATAATATTATTAGACAAAAAGACATTGCAGCAAAAGCATTATTAGGCAGGCATAAAAGAGTGTTACTTCTCTATTGATGAGCCAGACAAGAGCAGTAATAAGAAAGAAAAATGATAATTTGAAGTTACTTACAAATATTGATACAAAGATTTTAAGTAAGTTGACAATAATTAAAATAAAACATAATGCAGTTATGTTTGTCTCAGACATGCAAGAACAATTTAACACTAAAAAAATTAGTTATGTAAATTACCACATTAAAGATCACTATAAAAATTAACTTATGATTATCTCCATATATCTAGAGAAGCCATTAAAAATACTCAAATTTTGATTTATATTAAAATTTCTTATTAACTGGGAATAGAAGTGTAATTCATTACTTTAATAAAGAGAATCTACTGAACCTTACTACAGACAGAGCTAATGGCAAACACTTGTAAGCTTTCCCCTTTTTAGGAGAATCATTAGCAATATGAAATTGCCGTCTCTGATTTCTTCTCTTCTCCACAGTACTGGACATCATGGCCATGCCATCAAAACCCGCTGTTCTGTGTCAACACCTCCTACACATATCCCCAAATAAGATACCTAAGAACTAGAAAAAACAAACACTAACCATAGCTGACTTCTTCACAGACTATGTTGTCAGCATGTTGGATACAATCTGCAAGCTATAAAATATAACCAAGGAGTTCTGAGTGTAAGAAAACCACTGTGTTCCTGTATACCAGCAAAACAATTGAATTGTGTACTGAAAAAAATACCACTTAAGAAGGTATTTATAAATATATCTAACATAAGTTTATTGATGATATGACATAGGAAGAGGGTGTTAACAAGTTGTATGATTTGAAAAGGGTAAAGACAGCTAGTTGGACATTTGTTATGTAGACATTTGTATGAGTACAGCCAGACACTGCCAACTCAGGAGAAGAAATAATATATATACAGGGTTCATGCACAGTGAGTAAATAAAATTTCTCCAAAAAATGAAATAATATAGGGATAGAAAGTAGCAATTTATATGAGAGTCAGGTAATGAATGGCTTGTTATATCAGCTCACAGAAATGGACTTTATTCTCCTGTCAATTCTGAATTAATGGAACTTGGAAAACTGCTTTAACAAAATCAAAGCTGTATTTTAAGGAGAATACTATTCTAGTAGATGGACTGAAGCAGAGAGAGCCTAAAGACAGGAAGACCATCTAAGCATATCTTCTCTATATCATTTTAACTTCAAATTTAACAGATACTAAAACTTTCCAGTAAAATTACTTTTAGAATCCATAACCGTTCAAGCAGCGCTATTCTTAGAATATGCTTCATGGCAGTGTTTCATTTAGCATATTTATTATTTTTGTAGCCTATAAACTTCTTCATACATCTTAAAATGGCAATCACCACTACAAAAATTCTCTGCATATCTTATTAATATTGCAATAACCATTAAGATTATACAACATATATCTGAGTAATATGGCAATAACCATTAGCTTGCTTTAATGATAATAAAATATATAAACATGTCACTGTAATATATATTGCTAAGTTCATGTGTATTCATTGGTTGATGGCTTTAATAGTATAATGGAAAAGGAAGATAAGTCGTAGAGTGAAAAGGCATGGTTTTGGTGTCAGGTCTGCACTTAATTCCTAGCTCTACAGTTTTCTAACTCAGAACCTGAGTGAGTTATTTCTCCTGCCTTGGAGTTTGTTTTCATCTTTTTACAAGCATGAATGGTAATACCAACCACACAGCATGTCGTGGGGGTTAAATGAGAAATGAGCTGACTTATGTGAGATTCCTAGTCCAGTCACTGGCATATTATGGACCCCAAATAATATAATTGCCTTTCAAGTTCCTCTTAACACTACGTAATACAGTGAAGGGAAAAGAAAGTATAATAGAAGTGGCTCTGCTCCTGTGTATGGGCAGGAGGTAGGGGAAGTTCCGCAAGCTGAATAATGAAAAATATTAAAATGAGAGCTGAAAAAATTAATTATTCATGTCCAATATATTCAAATAATTGAAAGCATACCAATGATTGAGTAAAGGTTTTAGCAGTTATTATAAGTCATCACTAACACCATGGCAGGTTAAATGAAATCTCTAAAAATAAAACCTGAGAAATGATACAAATATTGAGAGAAGATACTCGTGCCTATATTACTTACATGGTAATATGTAATCAGCAAAGTATACACCCAGCTTTGTATAACGTCTGCTTTTTATGGTAAATACAATATTTATATTTAGCATCACCTTTATTTAAATTCTACGGAAACTATAAGGGCATATATACTATGACTCTTTTAAAAGAGGATGTTTTGAATTTTTACGTCAACTTAGGATTCTTCATGTACTGCAGATAAATTGGCTGCAGTTTCTGTGTGTGTGTGTGTGTGTGTTTGTGTGTGTGTGTGCTTCCATTCGAAAGATGAGAAAAATGCAGTTTGGAGACAAGAATACCATTGAAATTGACAAGATAAGATGGTAGTGTGGAATAGAAGTAATGAAAATAATGCTAATAGCAGAACTACTGATTTGTGCTGTAACCAATGGCTCCAGGATAAGGGAATAAATGGAGACTGAAATCCAGTTCCCTGTGTTCACCAAGCCAATCCCAGGTTACTGTGGCAGTCTGGAGCAAGTTTATACGCAAATCAGGCTTTTATGTGCCAGTAAGCTCTGATACTCTCCCTTTCTGCATGCCAGATATTATTTAAGTGAGCTACCTAGTTTCATGAGATAGATACGTATAATGTGTTATGTCAACTTGAGTCTACTGAGAAGACTCCAAGAAGGGATGTAACATGCAAAAATTTGTTAGTGGCAGGGTGCACTGTTGCCATAGGAAGTAACCAATTCAGCTTAAAGTTTCCCTCAGCTTGACTAAATTTTAGACAGGCTTCTTCCTATCTCTAGGTCCATGGCCTCTAGCCCTGACAGAATCCAAATGTCCTAACCACAGAGGTCCCTCTCCTCTATTTTCTTAGAGCATTTACTTTAAAAAATACATAATTGTGATTTCTTTCTCTGCCCCTTTGAGATGTAAATCTTTTTAATAGCCTATTGATAGCTTTACAACCCAGGACTATCTTTCTCAAGGACCTGGGGGTCCTCCCCTTGAAATGTAAACATGAGGGAAGATAGCACCCCTATCTCACTGTCTGTGGAGGTTAGAAACCTAATTTCCATGGATGCCTTCCTTGCTCCAAGTTGTAAAACTACCTCCTGTCATGGAAATAGAAGAAATTTTTACTCTTCCTTTGGGAAGATTAATTGGCAAACATAGATAGCCTATAATTCCTCCTCCCCCTCCCCACCAGGGCTCTGTATTGGGCCTGCCTAGTACCCTTGCTTTTGTCAGTCATGGGCAGCCTACAGGAAGTATGGCCATGACCCAAACATTGTTGTGGAAATAGAGGGCTAGCAGTCATTAATGATCCCGCAGTAGGAAAGTTGAGCAGTGTATTTCATGACCTCCACAGCTTTGCCTGTCTACACAGGTTGGGGAAGCAGCTCCTCCCTGGTTCCTGTGAGCCTCCTTTCTGGAGGGGAAATTTAGAAGAGAAGGGGACAGCTCCCTGTCACTCCCTTTTTGCAGTTGGCTTCAAGATTCTAACTGGTACTCACCTTCCTCCACAATTCTTTGCAATTCCCCACACCTACAACTGTCACTCGCCTGGTCTTGATGGAATACCTGGTGGTGTCACCCAAGGCTTCACTCCTAAGGGGTCTGAACCCTTCTCAGGTTAGGTTTGCTGCACATGTTCATTCACCATTACGATGGGACCCAAAAGGTCCAGGAGGCATCAGGGCAAGTCGTCCGGGTGCTGCACATATTGCTTCCTGTTCCTATTATATAAATGCAGCCTTACCTTCCCTGCTGATCAGAGTTAGTTACTCCTGCCATTATGGAGACTCCTATTTTCACGTGCTGGTCCCTGGACACAAAGAGTCCAAAGTGCACTGGCAGCAGCCATTGCTTACAGTATAATAGAACCCTTGCTATGTCCCTTGCTAACATTATTCCCCCTTTGGGGACCAGGATCTCCAACCTTGTAGAAACCACAATTGCAGATATGATATTGAAAACAAACTACCCCAGTGAAACATTTAGAGTTATGGTGAATGGGACCACTCCCATTGTTTCTAGGACCCATGCATTCTTCTTATTGGTGGCACACTGGCACATTAAGGTATCTAGTTTAATGATTCCACTATATTGTAAAGGATGGCACCATATCTTTTCGTGGTACGAAGCTTCAGCTGTACCTTTATAAGATTGTTCTGGTGCCCTGTGAGACAGGCTGCTCCTGGATTGTGCTGTATATGCATTGACCAGTGGAAGCCACTCCTTAGCTCCTTTGCTGAAAAATGGTTCCTCAGGTCAGATGTTATGCTGTATGGGATAACATGAGTATGGAACAGGCATTTCCTAAGTCCCCAGGTGGTGGTGCTATTTTAGGCTCTGCAGGAAGCATATGCAAAACCCACTCCTGTCAGGACAAGTCCTTGGCTTGTCCAGGTTAGAAAAAGCCCAGTGTAGTCAACTTGTCAGCAAGTGGCTGGTTGGACTCGTAATAATACCACGTCAAGGACTCAGTGTTGTTTTTTCTTGTTTTAAAGGTACCACTTTCATTTTTGGAGTTTTTATTCATCTCACACTGCTGATATGAACATGTACCCTCAGACAAAGATCTTACTAAATTAATATTTTAGCACATTAAATTAAGCAGTGCTAAAAAATTAGTAAAACATTTATTTGAGGGTATGTGCCATATCAGCACTGTGAGATAAATAAAGATTACAAATATAAAAGTGTTGCCTCTTTGAAACAAATTGTTTTTAAAGTGTTAGCCTTTTCTGGTTTTGCTCAGTATTTTTATCTAAACCGAAGTAGCTATCACATTTTACTTTTGCACACAGGAGTCTTTACTGATGTTTATCTAATGAAAAACTATAATCCACAATATGGAATCATGCTCAGATCTTTGTATTTTCTCACTCTTAAACATTGTGTTTGTTTTTACCTTAAAGGCAACCCTTTCAACTGAAAAAGGTAACAGAAGAGTCATGGCCAATAAGAGTCATGGCCAATACCCCTAAACCAAAACACAGATTAACAAGAGAAAAGCATAACAAATTTATTTGATCACAATTTTACATGGCACTGGAGCCTTCAAATTGAAGACCCAAAGATACAGGAGAAGCTATCTGATTTTATGCTTAGGTTCGACGAAACAGTGAAAGCCCTGTAAAAATGTGATTGGACAAAAAGGGCATGATCTGATAGTGATCGACTAAAGGAGGAAACCCCTCAAGGCCTGTTTAGATTCTCCTTGGCCTCTCTGTGCAGCTTTCTTTCCTTCTGGGTATGGGGTAGGACACTTTCTGAAATGGGAGTCTTATGACCTACAAAAAAAGTAGGTCAGAGAATTTCTTAATGGCAAGTTTTTATACAGAAAGGTGGTGGAAACTCAGAGTAATATTTTTAAGTTTTATGGCTGGCTTTGAGGGGAAAGGGGTTCTGGTTTCTACGACCTGCCTCAGGGAAGACGGATTCTGGTTTCTGTGGCTTGCTTTGGGAAGAAAATGAGGCTGAAAGACAGAAGTGCAGAAGGTTAGAGAAACTTTGCTTCTGAAGCTGCTTCTGAGGACCCCACATTAATGTATTGTTTTCTGAACCCCAACATGTTTATAAATTTTAATATTTTGGACTTGAATTGAATATGAATGTTCTCATGTGATCCACAGTGGAATACATATATAAATGTGTTTCATTAAACTAGACTAGAATAAATGTGACTATGATTTATTTTTTTGTAAATTTGTTTAATTATAAAATACATACAGAAAAGTGTGCGTGTCATATTTTTCCAGCTTTTACAAAATGAACCCACCACTATAACCAGCACTCAGACCAAGAAACAACATCATCAGTCTCCCAGATGCTCCCTTTGTCTCGTGGTCACTCTCTTCTCCAACAACATATACATCTATTCTGCCTTAAACAATATAGATTAGTTTTACATGACTTTTGAACTTCAGATAAATGAAATAATGCATGACGTGTGCCTTATTCTTACCTTATTTGCTCAACATTATATCTGTGAGATTTAACCAAGTCATTGTATATAATTGTACCTTATTTGTTCTCATCTCTGGAAGGTCTTCAATGATGTGAATATCCTATATTCATTTGAATTGATGGACAGTTGTTCATTTCCAGTTTGGAGCTATTAGGAATAGGCTACTACAAATATTTAGTTGGAAGTCTATTGGTGAATGTATGTTTACTTTGGGAGGAAGGAGTTTTGAGCCTAGAATTGAAAATTGCGAATTGATAGGCTCAGCTTAGTAGATACTGCCCACAGCAGTATATGGAATTTATCAAAGTTATTGATCTTTTCAAAGAATGAATTTATGATTTTGATGTTTCTGTACTGTATATCTGTTTTTGTTTATTTGATTTATATTCTTATCTTTGATTGTTTCTTCATATAGTACTTGGATTAGATTTACTCTTCTTTTTCTACTTCTATGAGAAAGAATATTACCTTATTGATTTTTAGTCTCTCTTATTTTTTAATATATACATTTACAGCCATAAACTTCTAGTTAACTGCCACTCTACCTGCATCCCCATGTTTGAATATGCCAAGTCTTTATAATTATGCAGTTCAAATAATTTTCTATTTTTTTGTGTGTGTTTTCTTCTTTAACCTAACAGTTACTTTGAACTGTATCATTTTGTTTTCAAACAGAAAAATCTGGTAATGATTAAACTCACAGTGGTTAGAGAACATCCTCTAAGTGATTTTACAATTTTAAAACATATTGAATCTCAAATTATAATGTATAATAACATATCATATGGTCAGTTTTGTAAAATACTTCATTTTAACATGAAAATAATACATATTACATCAATGGTAGACACTTTTTTATCTGAAATGTAGCTCAAAATTGTTGTGCTGTGGGAATATTACATGTTATTACTGGTATTTGTGTTTGTTTGATCTATCAGTTAATAAGAATTAATGTCTCCTGCTATTATAGGTTATGTTATTTATTTTCCCCTGGGTTATGTCTATTAACGGTTTATGTATTTTGACATATTGTTACTATGTACCTATAGATTTAAAATCAATATATCTGTTGAATTGACTTATTTATCATTGTGGGGGGAAAATGAAGGCCTATTTTGTTCAGATAGAAGGAAAACAATAATTTTAAATGTGATTTATTTATATAAGATAATAATATTTTCATAAAATCTAAAACACTTATTTCTAGAAATTTAGTTTTAGATCTAGTATATCATCATTGCAATTTATGATATTAAAATCAAAGCAAGAAAACCCACTCATTATGTCATATATAAGGTTTTTTAAAAATTAGAGAACCAAATATACTTTGAATATGTCATCAATAAACATCTAATCAAAGCACTAACTAATGCAATCGCATATGTTCTAAGTCTAAATGATAACTAATAATTGTCATAACTGAGTTTATGCAAAATTTCCATCAAAATCCTAGGGAGCAATAATATAAAAAACTTACTCCATATTATATAAGGTATTATTATGTCCAATAGCAATTCAAAATATTACTTTAGAGATAAATATTCATATCTTTCTGTCAGGATATGTTTTGAAAATAGTTTGATAATAGATCATGTTTGAAAATAGTTCAACATGTAACATAACGGTTAATGCCACTTCACTTGCAGATAATTTACAGGAAGCTTTAGTGATATGTTTGCACTTAGTTTGGTCATATAAAAATAATTTTTTGATAGGAAACTTACAAAAGTAAGCCCTTTAAACTTGAAATTAATAAGTGTTTGGGGTGCTGTGATGGATATTACGCCAATACAACTCTAATTAACATAACAGATGATAGTGACATTCTATAAGCAGAACAATATTTTCTGTAGATTTTTTAGACTATTCAGCAACCTTTTCATAGCAAAGTACTGGAATTTACTGAGGAAAACAAACAAAATTTTTAAATAGTCTGCTGTGCTTATTTCTAGTTTGAATAAGAATTTGTAATTCTCTCATAGTCCAATAAAGTTTCATGAGTAGGGAGGAATTTGAGAAGTTTAAATTTGGTATAGTCACACTAGACACAGAAACACTGCCATCTCTGTGACAATATTAATTTATAATGTTAGGGTGAAGACTAGTTTTGACGTTGATACTTAGATTTCACATATTGAAATTGATTTGTTATTCTAAAAGAATTTTGGTTATCATTTATTTTGTTCATTCTCCTCTTCTTACATTTTCATAGATAAAAATCAAATGTACAAATTATATTGGATCATCTGTGTTTGAAGAACTGAAAAGGTGATTAATGGGCAAAGGAAAACACTTTAATACTTAAAAGAATAAACTCTGCTCAAGCACCTTTTCTGCACAAGTGCAGATTAGATTTCATTTGTATAACAAATACTCAATATTTCATTACTCTTTTCTTCCAAAGTCTTCAATTTTTGACATTTGACTATAATTTCTTCATCCAATCCTGTGAGGGAAAGGTAGCGGGGTTAGGTTAATCCAGTGATTCAAGACAAATGCCAAGTGCATGTCTTACGAGACTTATATTCTCCATAGAGAGAACTGCAGAAGCACGGAACATGTTGATATATGTGAGTGTGGTGCCGAAGTTCTACCAATGAATGTAGATATATTGAGTCGAGCACTTAAAGCAATTGCTTTCAGTCATCTCAATGATAAGCAGTCACAGATGAGATGTTTGTATTTGAGATGAAAGAGCTTGGCATGAATTTAAATCAAATCCAAAGTATGACATTTACTTTATTTTGGTTGGAGAGAAAAGAAATATATTTAAGATTGAGAAACAAATTTAAGTACTCAAGATGAGTTTTAAAAGATTTGGAAATTCTGTCACAGAATCCTCACTTAGATTCACTGTAGAAAAATGAGCTGATGATGGCCTCATATATTTGTGCTTAGATAAATAGAAGGCTTCCTTGTTCATAGACTGAAGTAAGATTAGTGTGTAAGGACAAATTGTGGTGCAATGCTTTGATTATTTATTATAATTATGAGAGACAATCAAGAAAGAGGATAATGATCATAAAGAAATATACTTGTAATATAACAAGGTCTATTCAGTATGAATCACCCTACAGATACAGTAGATACACAGAGTAGACAAAAAAATGCAATGCATTAAAAAAATCACTGAGTCCTACTGACTCTAACACACAACAAAATGTAAGCTCTGCTCATCATAAGCCACTGTGAATTCAGACTTGCAAGGGTATTTATTTTCTTTAAATTATACATGCGATTCTTTCTCTGAAAATGTCCCCAGTATCTTTTCATAAGCTATTCAGAACAAAGCAGGGCAATGAGACAAAAGAAAGAGTGGTAAATATGATGTGTAACACTTTAGCTGGCCCCTGAAAAATCTTGAGTAATTTGGTGCTTGAGGAATTTCCCCTAACCCCAAAAATATGCCAGTAGGAATTATTACTTAATACCATGTTCTGAAAAAAATACAAGGGATGAAGTGTGTTTTTTTGTTTTGTTTTGTTTGTTTTTATTGTGTACAGTGCTTAAATAAGGAAGTATAGCTAACATCCACCAAATGGTCACCTCTTCTGCAGGGCAGAATATGCTTCCATGATCTGGGAATTAACCTTCATGATGAATGTCACTGGGGACAGAAGAGATGGTAACCAATAGCAGCAGTTTTGACCAACACTGAGAATGTTTCCCCAATTGTTTACTCAAAATGAGACAATAAAGAGAGAGATTCAATTCAATTTTAATATGTTATCTGAAACAGCAAGATCTGCAGCAATCCCTGAAAATGACCACAGCTTACTCTTATCTTAGGTTTCCTATAATAAAGAACACCCCTCAACTTATTACAAATGTAGAAGTCTATTGAACTTTGGCATTTAAAAAGTGCTGCCCCATAAAATGTAGATACTTAATTCTTATTACCATAGTTATCCAAAATAACTCCTTATTGAAAGAAAGGGCTTTTCTTACTCAAAGAGGAAAGTTTTGAAATATTTAAAATAAATGTATTCCTCTAGTCACATTCAAATGGTTATTACTACTGCTTTTTATCAGTGGATTTGCAGACCATAAATATACTGTATATGTTTTTTTCCTACTCCTCAAAATGAATAATCACAACAAGAATTTACTACTATAGATGTACAGAACTGTGAAATTAGTGTATTACAGTTTCACAGATTGTGGCAGAGTACGTGAGACTCCTGGGCCACAGATAAAGACTTTATTAGTCACAGAACAGTAGACAGCATGATTTTATATTAAAATTGGCTTCTGCTTGCCCCCCAAGACCCACTGGGACAATGGGGAAGTAAGCCCGGGTGAATACTACACACACAGTGAGTTTGCGTAACAGCTGAGGAGCTCTAAGCTTAGGAAAACCCACATCTTGTTAGGGGGTTACTAGAAAACTCACCCAAACTTTGCCCCATAGGGAGACATTATCTTTATCATACTCATCAGGAGATATGTCTGCCCTGTGCCCAAAGGGAGACACTATTTCTATCTCCTAAGGCTCTTTGCTATACAAAAGCTGGCATAAAACATGTAAAAATATTAATATGATGAAGAATCGCCTTCCAGAAAAAAACATATAACAACATATTTGAGAATCGACTAAGACAGAAGAAGCAGAAGTAGAGGTGACATCCCAAATAAAAATATCAAATCAAATAGAATAGGAAAGCCAGTCCATCCTTAGCATTGTATGTGCCAATTAACACTTACGATAATTAATACCTTCTCCATAACAGGTTTCTTCCTATCACATACCTATTTCTTAAAAGTGCTCTTGCTTCTTCATCAGCAGAATATCTGGGGAGGGTACTTCTGCACTGTTGACCTTTTATTTAATTCATTAATCATATTTATCCACAAACACCATTTATCATCATTGAAATATTTTGTGACTACTACATGCAAGTTTGTGGTGCAGATGTTGGAAACCAAGGAAATACTAAGGTTAATTGTTTTTTAAAGGGCTTTTATTTTCCTTAAAGAAATAGAACACAGTTGCAGGTAGATAAACATTAAAGAATACACACAGAATATAATGGATGTCAGTTATAATACATGCAACAGAAAATAAGTCCTCATGAAGTCACAGGCTTTATCACTTTTCAAAAAGATTTTACCTTTTACAATAATCCAAAACAGGCTCTTTTTTTTTTCTTTTCGATAGGAGACATTGTCTGTTTCTATTGGCTTGAGCTAGCTATAGATTCGTAGCCTCAACCAAAATATATGATCTTTTTAACCTTCATCAGCCTTATTGTAACTTTTCCCCATGGTTCCCCAGAATAGATTCCTTACAATTTACAGCCACTCTGATCTTGGTATATTGGAATTGGCACAGTGTACAATATCTCAAACGGTAATTCTCATCACCTAAAAGTACAGACCTAAAGTGAAAGAAATCCATTGTCTCAATCAAGCAGGACGTCTCAGGTAGCTCAGGACGAATTGAAAGTTTCTCCTGCTTTGTGTTTCTCCCGTCTATGGCCAACATTTTGTAATGCTATTCTTGATTTTTTTTTTTTTACCTGACTCTACAATTGGAAAAGAAGTAATATATTTGTTTTGTATTCCTTAATAGATTCTGACGAGATTTTATGGTGTTTTATTTAATATTACATTTGGCACAAATATTTTTTCCCTCAGATAGCAATCTATCACATTCTAAAAATTCTGCTTACCACTATTGTTACTCTAAGTGTGCTTGTTTGTTTTTTTCTATTAGTAGTAAACTGATTGTTATGTTGTCTTGTACTTTTCTCTCTTGAGTCTCATCAGGATAGTTAAATACAGATAAAGTATTTTGTGTTTCAAGAAATGTTGGGTCTGAAAATATTGATATAATTAATTTTAGGTTGATTAACTTCTTTATCAATAAAATAATTATAACATCTACACGGTATGAACTTATAAGATTATAACATCCTTTACTTTCTACTGCTTCAATCTGAATTTGAGAGACTTTATTAGTAATCCTTGAGAACATTTTAGGTATCTTTAAATACCTCCATCTACACAGAACAGAAACACTGCTTTAGATAAGTCAAAAATGAAATAGAAAATAAAACAGCCCAATTCATTAGTTCAGTAATTCTATTTAAAAACAATCTAGATTTTTTCTTTCTCTTTTCTTCCCACTAATTCATTTTTGCTTGAGTGCTCATTTTTCCTCAATAATTAATTTTAAAATATTGACTGATTAATTCCAATGTGTCAGACTATGTGCAAAATAGTGAGTATACAATCTGGGCAATAGGGACAATATATTTTCCTTCCTTCAGCTTATGCAATAGTGGAGAAAACACACAATAGAATCACCAAATATAATGCAGTGAAATATGTGCTGTTGGCTCTACGGTAACATGATCCAGCTTTTAAAAGATTAGGGAAGGGAAGTGTAAATTCAATCCCACAGACTGAAGAGTTCACTTCTACCCTCACATCCTCTGTCTTCATTACCATCATGCAATCCTCTCATTTTACTATTCATTACAATCAACATAATGTGCACATTTGGGTTTCTATGATGCGCTCAAGAGTTTTGCATAATTTTAAATTGTATTTAAATATATTTATTCATCTGTCATTTTATAATCACTAAACTGAGACTTTTAGGAAAGAAAAATATGCAATTTTTAAAATGCGATTAGTATTAGAAATAATTTTTTTCTATACTAGTATTGTTGAGGGGGTTATTGTGAACATTTAATTTCATATACCGTAACTGAATGTTACTACACACAAGCAACATATAGTGTTCCAACATTTATGTACTATGGGAATTCTTTACTATGAACATCCAGTGAAACTTGGTTTTCTTTTGATAAATGTCATACTCATGTAATGCCTTTCTTCACATAACTATTTTGCAGAATGGCTTTTTGCTTGTTATACAAGTACTAGAGCTTATTGTAAAGATTTTGAAACCAGAGAAAATTTGACAAAACAGAATCATAAAATCATCCTTCCTGAAATAACTATAGACAATAGATATTTTGCAGTTGCATGTAGTTTATAATACATATATATGAATGTGTGTGTGTGTGTGTGTGTGTGTATACAGCTGTCCCTCATCTCAGTGGGGGATTTGTTTCAGGACTCCCCAAGGATACCAAAATCTTTGGATGCTCAAGTCCCTGATATAAAATGGCACAGCATTTGTATATAACTTACACACATCCTCTGAGCTACTTTAAATCATTTCTAGATTACTTATAACACCTAATACAATTTAAATGTTATGCAAATACTTGTTGTATTGTTTAGGGAATAATGACAAGGAGAAAAAGTCTGTACATGTTCAGTACAGACTTTTTTTTTTTTTTTTTTGAGACAGAGTCTTGTTCTGTCTCCTGGGCTAGAGTGCAGTTGTGTCATCATAGCTCACTGCAACCTCAAACTCCTGGACTCAACCTCCCAAGTAGCTGGGACTACAGGCATGCGCCACATTGCCCAGCTAATTTTTTCTTTTTTTTTTTTAGTAGAGATGGGTTCTCATTCTTGCTCAGGATGGTCTCGAACTCCTGAGCTCAAGAGATCTTCTCACCTTGGCCTCCCAGATTCCAGGCATGAACCACCATGACCAGACAGTACAGACGCTTTTTTTAAATAAAAATTTTCGATCCAGGGTTTTGGTCAAATCCACAGATATGGAACCCACAGGTATGGAGGGCTGACTCTGTGCATGTATTATATATTAAATATTATGTTATATATACACAAATTATATATATATATAAAATTTGCATGTACCCCTTTTCATGCAATTTTTCTATAACATTATTTAATAGTTGCATGGTATTTCACGTGACAGATTTTCTATAAAATCAGTGAATATAATTTTTGTCTTAAAATATTATTGCTATTTCTAAGTGATTGCTTTAAAAATATTACCACAATGAATATATTTTTACATAAATCTTTCCTTCATATTGTTATGACATATTCCCAAATTGCTGAATGAAACAGTAAAAGACTTAGTGCTACAGCCAAAGGTCCCATTTTAAACATTCTACCTCTGTTCTCCTTTTGCTAACTTTGGCTTTACTTAGCCAAGTATTTATACTATTGCAAAGAATCTTGTTTCTGACAAGTTAGAATTGTAGTTAAATAAGCTTATTTAAAGTGATACTACCAGTGCTTATACAATAACGTTAAGGAAAAAATACCACCGATGATGTCAGAAACAGGACTGTGAATATTCTAAATCTTATATCTTGTCTAGTACTACTTCTCTAGATGTCCAGCTTCTTCAAATCATCTAGCTAAAAATCAGCTCTTACTCTTACTGGATGCCTGTGGTGGGTTGCACAATAACAATCACACCGTGGTACAGAAGGAGCCACTGCTAACATATATATCACAAGCAACATGCACCCCAAGAAAAATGGCTGGACTGTTTTAAAGAATCACTTGCCTAAAGAACAAATTCAGAAAAATGAGCAGATTACTTGAAGGCCTTACTTCTTTTCTTATTTCTTCACTTTCAAGAAACAGGTCTCTGGTTTAAGAACCTGAATGAAAAGATCAGGAAAAGCTGTTTCTCTGTGTCTTTGTTCTTCAGTTGTACTCAAGAATTATCCGAGACAGCAAACTCAAGCCAATCTCTTGTCTTGGAAGTTAGCAAAAAGGCTCAAAGTCAGACCTGGCTTTTCTCCAGTGGAAATGAATAGCTTGCACTCTCTCTCTGAGTCTTACCTTCTCAGAAATCCTTTAAAATTTACTGCTTCAGCCTCAGCCTTCTTCGGAGTCATTTAGTGATGTTTGCATTAAGTCAACCAGTCTGAGGAATTTACAACTTGTTCCTCCTTCCGAAAAGAAAGAAAAAATTTCTTTCCTTCGAGTTTACTCTTCATGATACTGGTTTAAAGAGCTAGCATGTTACATACTTCAAAAACCCAAGTTAAAAGACACGTTTTCTGACATATTCAACAAGTGCTCTTTGTTTGTGATTTTTCATCCTTAATACTTCACTTTATACCCTGGGATAACATCCCATTTTTGTAAAAAATCAAGTAAATAACACTGTTATAACATTAGCAATATCAGTGCAGTTTTGTACCATTTTCAAAGCACTTTTATTAAATATAAAGACTAATATATTTGACATTCATGTCAGCTCTGTTAAATGTGAAGAAATTATTCTCATCTTCATGTTACAGATTAGAAAGCAGAGAGACAGAGAGCATAAGTATGTCCTTAATGCCAGAAATACTAAAGGAAAAAGTTAAAAGCTGAGCCCTAAAATTTTATTCACACATTAGAAAAAATACTTTCCAGTACTCTGTAGAACTTTCCTTTATTATTAGTTGTTTCATGCATTAATGTTTAGACTAATCAATTGGAGCTAGAAGAAAATCAGCAGTTTATTTTTCTGAAAATCTCAAATCAGGATGCACATTCATTATCAAAAATTCCTGTGTTTTTCACATGTAAAAGGGATTTAATTTGTATCACATAAACAAATAACCCAAATTGTCAGACTTTGCATGCTGATAGTCTGCTTGGCAATAACTTATATTTCATATGTTCTTTTATAACTGAACTAGAGTTCTTATTTTTGCACAAATCCATTTCCATTTTTTTTGAATAATTAGGAATACGTAAAGTAGTTCATTAGTATCAGAATTTCATACTTATGTAATGTAATTGAGTCATGGTAATTAGCAGGATGCCTATTTTAGCCTGAAGTTAGAAATTTTCATTTTCCTTCTTTTTGATTCTTGGGTCAGAAATTTAAAACTAAGTGGAAATATTTATAATTATCTAGTGGATTTCAAAGTTTCTAAAATGTTTCTCAAATTTAAGTCATGATTTTTTTCTTTTCAAAACCTGTAAATTCAGGAAAATATAAAGGCCTTCAGGGCTATAATTAGTTCAATGTATATGTTTGATGTCACTTTACTTAACCTAGTTCTTATTATCAACTTTCTTAGTTTATATACTGAAAAATAAATTTTTAATTTAATCACTACAGTGCTGGCATTTTAAAAAGTAAAACTCTTTTTTTTTAATGTTACACCATTTGTTTCCAAACACTTTATTCATGCATTCATCAATCAAATATTCATTTCATGTGTCAGATATTTAGCCAGATAATTGAATGCAAAATAAATAGGGTATGTCCTTGTTTTGACTTCATTTAATACAGATTCTAAAGGAGGAGGTACAAATGGCTGAAGTAGAATATATTAATTACTATAACTGACACGTGTAAGGCAGAGGAAGATGATGCACTTCATCTACAAGTGGATGGGTGCTTGGGGGCATCTTCCTGGAGAATTTTGCCTTTAAGCAGAATCCTACAGGGTTTGAAACAGTTTGCCAGATGCACCAGGAAGGAGAGATAATTTCATGGGAAGAAGGATAAGGAATAAAACACAGAAATCTGAAAAGGTATGGATTATTCATGAAGTGTGAGAAAATATTATTTGAGGAAAAGGAAGTTGAAAGACATAACCAGATAGCCTAGCCGGAGAACAGTTTTTAAACGTTAACTTTGAAAGTGGCATTGAAGTATCGTGGGCAATAGAGTAAGGCAGAATTTGGTTTGAATCCTGCTTCTACCCCGCAATAACTGTTTGACCTTGGACAAATTACTTGACAGCTATAGGCTGTGGGTTTCATATTTGAAATATGGGGATAAATGAATATGTACAGTATGCGTTGTATGTGGTTTTCAGCTTTAAATAAAACAGCAAAATTTATGTGATGAGAAGACTGCCTAATTTTACTCAAATTTCAGCAATCACTGCTGCTGTTATTATTATTATTACTGTTATTATTATTAGGGCTTTATTGTATAAGAGAGTCATTCCAGGAGCTGTGTGGAGGGCTAACTGGGAGGGAAAGACACTGAAGTCTAGGGAATTTGTTAATAGGGTGTTACAACCATCTAGTGTACAGAACAAAGGAAGTAGAATAATAATATAACAAAAACATGAATATTATCTCAAGTTTATTTATTGCCTGGTATCATGGTAAGAGCTTTACATGAATTGTTCTTATATATTACTCAAAACAGCCCAATAAGGTAGATTTTGTGTATCAATCAGGGTTCAACAGAGAAACAGAACAAACATTCTATTTATTCTATATATTCTATATTAAATATATATGATGAATATAAATATATTTTATTTTATGTATAAAATAAATCTCTCTCTAATACACAGTTTACCCTGAACAACACAAGGGTAAAATTGCCATCATCCTGCCCAGTCAAAAATCCACGTATAACTTTTGACTTCCCCAAAATGTAACTACTAAATGTCTACTGTTGACTGGAAGCTCTACTGATAATATAAACAGTCGATTAACACCCATATTTTGTATGTTATATATATTATATACTATATCCTTACAATAAAGTAAGCTAAAGAAAAGAAAATATTATTAGGAACAGAATAAGGAAGAGAAAATATATCTACTATCATTTAAGTGCAAATGGGTAATCATAATAAAAGTCTTTACCCTCCTCATCTTCATATTGAGTAGGCTGAGGAGGAGCAGGAAGAGGAAGGCTTGGTCTTGCTGTCCCAGGGGTGGCAGAGGCCAAAGAAAATTTGCTTGTAAATGGACATATACGGTTCAAAATTGTGTTGTTCAAGGGTGAACTCTGTGTGTGTGTGTGTGTGTGTGCACGTGTATGTATGGAAAGAGAGAAAGAGAGAGATTTATTAAGGAATTAATTGGCTCACATGATTATGGGGGCTGGCAGATTTAAAGATTTCAGAATCTTTAAGGCAGGCCAGCAGGCTGGAAACTCAGGCGGGATTTCTATGTTACAGTCTTGATGCAGAATTCCTTCTCCTTCAGGAAGCTTCAGTTTTTGCTCCAAAGGCCTTTACCTGATTGGCCTCCTTATGGAAAATAATCTGCTTTACTCTAAGTCTACTGACTGTAAATGTCAATCATATAAAAAAATACCTTCATGGCAACAGCTGGTGTTTGGCTAAACAACTGGGTGCCATAGCCTAGCCAAGTTGACACATAAAATTAACCATTGCAATACAGCTGATGAAAGCAAGATTTGGTGTAATTAATTGATTATATATGAAATGCCCAAGAGGCAGTGGAAGGTAGAGCTGGTATCCAACAACCTGGATCTTTGACTCCATACTCAGGATATGTCACCCATGTTTTGTGCCACCTTCTACTAGAAGCAGATGTGGAGAAGAGAGAACCCATGTGAGAGTTTTGCCTATATATATAGAAAATGAGAAAGAAGAAAGAGCATAAAGTTGTTTGTTGTGGTTTATATTGAATTACTAAGTGACTGGTAGAGAAATTCTGAAAAGAAATGGTGGAGGATGAAGAAATAATCCTGTTTTGTATCAGTTTAACTTTAGCTCTGCGGCACAGTAAGCAAAGATCAACATGTTACTTCCCTAAGTAAAAATCTTTGATTAAAAAAATAAGTCACTGTTCCTTGTTTCCTCCCTTTTCAAGTGTCATTCCTGCTGCTGAAATGTCTTTCCTCATTCACCCAGTCACAACACTCAACTCCTCCTGCGAGTTTTAGATAGACTAATGCCTTCTTTGTGAACACTTCTGTTAGGTTCCAGAGTCACTTGGTCATTTTTTTCCTGTGCTTCTATAGGACACAACTCTGTTAATACTGTCACAATCCACAGTAAACTCCTCAAGATGGAGAACTGTGTCTTACCCAGGCTTGTGCACTTTGCAGCTAACAAAATGACTGGTCCCCAGCACCAAGCAACAAGTAATTGCTATAAATAAAGATTAGTCACTTCATTTTATTAATATAGATATGCAAATGATTGGACAGAAGTATAAAACATTGCAACCTATTTACAAACCATTTTAAATAAGTAGATTAAAGATGAAATAATGAGGTGGACGTCTTTCATTTTTTGTCCTATAAAGTACAGTTGACTTTGTAAAATGTTGTCATGCCTGGACTCATTCATATCTTTTTCTGTTTGGCTGGTCTCCATTTTGACTCCCAATGATATATCATCCTTATGCCTATTTATTCATGTGATTAGATGTGCTAGAAAAAAATGACATCCATACATGTTGCTGCTGTTTATGCAGTAACTTGAACCAAGTCTAAAAATACGCAACAACAGGGAAGAAAAAGAATCAATATTGATTACATTACTAAATAAGTTAATCCTTAAAAAAAGGCTTATTTTCCTTTTTATATTGAAATAGTAAAACAAATTAACCTACTTAATTTTCCTTTTCTTGGCATTTAACCTATGTGTTGCTTCATTTTATTTATTTAATCCAGGAAAATCAGGTGACTTTCTTATATCATTTTGAGATAGTTATAAACATTGTGCTACCATTTAAAATTGTATAACCAAAAATTTATATTAATTCTAATCACTAAAATGTATTTAATGATGAGAATTTTAGGAATGAATACTCTGTTCAAAGTAATTTACAATAATTTCTGTATTATTTTGAAAGGAGATTGATTCCACATGAAGATTGATTTATATGTTTGATTTTAAGGCCAAGAAATTCCATCTGCCTTTGTGTCGCTGAGCCACATCACAACTGGGTCAGATTCTTTCTGGAGTACATAGGTATCCAGTGAAATTGTTCTTGACAACTTGTACATCCAGCACACGCACCAGTAGCTATCACAAAGTCTCCCTTCCCAGAGCCACCTTCTTAGTGTTTGTGCCTGTACATGGTTTCCGGCTAAAAATGTATGGGCAATGAGTTAGAGTAACGAAGACACATTGAGTTTATACATAGGATTATCTTTATAAAAGGACTTTAATTTGAATAATGTTGGCATGTAAAATTCAAGAGTAATGGAATGATGACTAACTTTCATAAAAACACCATTGTAAATAATAAGAATGCACAGACATGTTGACCTACAACCATCACTTTCAAAGGAGCATAGAAAATAATTTTTTAGATAAAAAGGTGTTTTTAATTTAAAATAGTATGCAATATATTCTAATATTAGATTCTTTCATGATCTAATGACACCTGAACTAATTTGTTCCAGGTGAAATGTTTATTTCTTTATTCATCTTTTCTTTTACTGATTCCTTGCATAGTGTGAGTATTCTTGATGTTAAGCCTCTAAATAAATAATTTCTAACTCAACAGTCTTTGAAATTCCAAATGTAATCTATTCATATCAAAACTTCACAATTTCTCTTTGATATTGTCATTAAATTGCATGGCTATGTTACAAATTATAATTCAATATTACCACTTAATCCTAACTATATATATTTTTGTTAAATTATCCTATTCTTAAATGAATGTGGATATTTGGATTACTATATCTTATTCTGAATCTCCTCTTAGTTTTAAAATTCAGGAGACTAGTATTAGCTTCTAGGAGAATATTTTCTTTCAGTGCCACTGGGAAGTTTGTATGATGCCAGCCCCTTCTTCCTATCTGAACTATAGTTTTGGGCATTTTAAGATGCTTCACAAACTCTCCTGATGTGCCCCCTTCTTTTTCCTGAATTTCATAATATCAACAGCTTTGGCCCATAGGCAGACATCCTAACATTCCAAACACATCTTTCCGAATCTTCAACTGAAAACTGGACAGAACTGTGTGAATAGGTCATTTTTTCTTATTTAAATGTTATACACTCCTGAAACTTCAATGAGCTACTTGACTGTTTATAACTCATACAATAGCAAAGCAGTATTACTCTATTAAGACTCTTCTAGAGATTAATTACTGCCAAGAAATTTAAACAAATTAAACAATCATCATCTCATTAAAATTCTGATCTAGTAGTCATCCAATTCTGTGAAGATCAAAATGGCCTATCCAATCCTCGAGAAATAGCTCAATATACAGCGATGTGAACTCTACATATTCATCAGCAAAGCTATTCATATCAGTATAAAACATTTCTTCTATACATGAAATTTCACAAAACATTTATAACTACAAGTTGCTATTTAACTAACTATATTCTTAAAACAAAACAGAAGTTCAAAATCAAGAAAATTTTGTTGAATGTCTTGATAATGTATTGAAGAGAAGATCCATTTCTTTCTTTTATACAATCAACATTATTTTGAAAATACTTAGGAGTGCTCTTTACTGAAAAGACAAGACACCTTGAATAAACTATGAGGTAAAGATAACCACTTTATACAGGAATTTGTAAATTTTCTATGTTAAAAAGACAATTATTTTCAATTGATGAAATATTCTTCACATAAAAATATACATTATTTTGAAAATGAAAATTAATCTCCAAGTTCATTCATTGATTTTTTTTTACATATACAATATCAAAAAACAACTCTCTGAAGATTTTTATTATATCCATTCTAAGGTCTGCTATTTACTATTTTTATTGTGTTTAATTCTATTGGTTTAATTTGTTGCCTTACTCTCATTGTAAAAGTTTTCTCTAATATTTGGTGATTCTTGTTTTTTTTATTATTATTTGGATACTCTCTGCCAGTTCCATTTTGCCTTGTGGTCTGTTCCCAGATGTTATATAAAATTGACAGAATGTACTGCTGACAGGTATGTGCCACCAGCATCATATATTCTGGGTATGAGATGTTCCTCCTGGGAAAAATTACCTTTCAAGAACATTGTCTTTTCATTCCCAGGGTTGACAATCACTGCTCCAGCCTAAGATCAAGTGCCACTGCTGATGGTTCTGATGGTTCTGAGCAGGAATGAGAGGAACTCAAATTGCCTAACTCTTCCAAATCTATTTTCCCCGTAGTCACCTTGACAACAAATGTTTCAAACTTCATTGCTGCATCTTGCATCTGTTGACTCACCTTGGCACTCTCTGATGCTGTTCCTAATTCTGTAGCAATTGTCTTCTCTACATGTTCTCTGAACTGATTTCTTCTAACTTGAGATTTGAGCATGTCTGCTTTCTAAATTTTAGGGTTCTTCTCAAATTTTCTGTTCAGTGACATCACTTTTTTATTGTTTTGTTAGACATCTATACATTTATTCTTATTTTTAAAATAACATTGTGTTCCATTAATGGGATGTTAAGTGAGAGAGAATGTGTATGTAGTTCTCACTTTACTATTTTATTCCAATGCTGTAACAATCACTGCCTTTCTATTGTCCATGTTGTATGCTCACATTAATCCTTGAAGACCCCATGCTTTGCATTTGTATATCGCATGTTTTGTTGATTTAGCATATAAAATGATTTTTATGTGAAAATGTGCTTTTTTCCTTGAGTTTTTGTTTCTTTTCCTCAAGGAATGGCAAAAATGTTCCCCAATGCCTCTATGCTAAACTTCATAGTCTTCTTTGTTTGCTCTTCTCCTACTCCTTACATTTAAATTATCTGCTTAGGTTTGTCTAATTTTTTTTTTTAATTGATTGTTACTACCACTGTTTGGCTTGACATCCATCATTACTTGGCTGGTATATTGAAATCACCTCAATTGTCATTGTCCTCTTTAACATGTCCACCTAATAAATTTATTACATAGCAGACAAAATTACTTCCAATATGTAAATCAGATCTCTTCTACTCATGAGTCCCTAAAGTCTCTGGAGAATGGCCTGTCTTCCTAGAAGGTCCACAGGATCCTTCATGATTTTCAGCTCATATCACTCCTATTCCTGGAATCCACTGAATTTAGAGTTCTTCTCTCTGGTGTCTTGTGCTCTGCTCTTTTTAATATTCTTGACTGTTCGCAGGTCTCAGTTGAGGCTTATGTCACCCCAATGTATAAATTGATGCCTCTTCATAAAAATATTCTCCAAATACTTCTTGAATACATAATTATAATGGAAACCAAATGATGAGAAGATAAATTCCTGGTACCATTGTCTAATCTCTTCCCCCTCTTTTGTTTTCCATGCATTGCACTTGTGGCCCTATCTTCCACAATCTGCTCAATAAACCACTATTACACTGGACTCATTGGAATCATTTTATTAACCACCAACCTAGAGAAATTATACTGGTTCCTCACCCTTCTGTAAAAACCACAAATAAGCATTCACTTTCTCATGTTAGGTTAAGTCATATAAAGATAACAATATTTTCTTGGTTAAAAAAGTCATATTTTGGCAATTTTATGTGTTTAACATAATATGCATAATATTAAATTCTACAAAATATCTGGCAAAAATAATTTTCTCTACCTGTTTACATTTCCAGTGATGATATGGCACTACTTATAGTTTGGTATATGAGACACCTTACATGCTGGTCTATCCCTTAATGTGTTTTTGATTCAGATATTTTCTCTGACTGAAATGAATTTACCACTTTTTAAAAATAGAATTTATATTTTAGAGTTGTTTTAAGTTCATAGCCAAATTGAGTAAAAAGTACAAAGGAGTTTCACCTATCTTCTGTCTCCAACATAATAGCCTCTCCCACTATCAACATCTGCACCAGAGTAGCACATTTGTTCCATCAATGAACATTGACACATCATTATTACCCAAAGTCTATAATTTACATTTGGTTTCACTCTGGGTATTGTACATTTTATGGATTTTGGCAAATGTATAATGACATGTATTCACAATTGTAATATCATACAGAATAGTTTTACTGACCTGAAAATCTTCTATGTTCTACCTGTTCATTTCTCCCTCCTCTGTAACCCCTGGAAACTATAAATTTTTTTACTGTCTCTATACTCTTGCCTTTTTGAGAATGCCATGTCATTGAAATCACGTAGTATGTAGCTTTTTCAGGTTGGCTTTTTTTACTTAATACTTAGTATGTATTTAAGGTTCCTCAGTGTCATTTCATGACTTGATAGCTTATTTTTCCTAAGTACTGCATACTATTCCATTGTCTGTTTTTTGTTTTGTTTTTGTTTTTGTTTTTTTAAATCCATTCACCTACCGAAGTTGCTTCCAAGTCTTGGCAATTATGAATAAAAGTGTTACAAACATTTGTGTGCAAGCTTTTGTATGGATATATGTTTTCAACTCATTTGGATAAATACCAAGGAGCACTACTGCTAGATCATACGGTAAAAGTACGTTTTAGTTTTGTAAGAAACTGCCAAACTGCCTTCAAAGTCACTGTACCATTTTGCATTCCCATCAGGCTTTGCCACTTTTGATTGCTGGGAGACTCTGGTACACTATTCAGATGGAGCTTAGTTCTCATTTTCTCTATGAAACCCTCACCAATATCTCCAGGTAAAGTTAAGTGTTTTTTTCTACATGCAACCAAAGACTTACAAAATTTTTAAACATCTCTAAAGTAGGCTATAAATGAGACCAATCTAGGGAAGAAAGACAAGTGTCCTTCCAAGGGTAAACTCATTTTCAAAAAAAGTTATAATATGGGATGGTTACTAATAACAACAACCAGAGCTGAGTTATTGAGAAAAAAAATATGTTTTAGTGCAAAGAAATGTGGGCATTGCTGGTGTCTCTCTGTACTCAAACACACTAATCTATGGCTACATGTCAATGCATCAAAACAACAAATCACTTAGAGCTTCTATTGTGGGAGTCCTCATCCACCTTGGCATGAAGTTCCTATCTGGGCATCACACTGGGAAGAGAGATGCCCTTCCCTCAACACTGAAGTATTTTTTCTCATATAGGAAGCACTAAAATGCCCCAACACATGGAACTTCCTGTTGTGGATGGTACCAAAGCTATAGCAGAAATCAGCTGGGGGTCAGGATTTTGATTAGCGAAAGGACTTATCTAGATTCTGTTTTATCCCATCTTTGAAAACACGACCTCTGAAAAACATCCTTAAAGAAATTGAGACCAGCACCTAATGATATCCAGAACTCAGCTGATTTGTATATCATCCTTAAGGATTAAGGATTTACAAAAATTACTCAAGAAGGGGAATCTATAGAGTAATAAATACCTCAACATAAGCAGAAGCCAGATGTCATTGAAATGTAGCTAATAAAATATGTGTGAAACAGAATCCACCAGTCATAGGGATAATTTCCCTGTCTGATCTACCAATATTTTTATAACTTGGAGATAAAATGAAATAATGCATATTATTGTGCTTTGAAATAACATGCTATATGAGAGAAAGTATTGTCATAGAAATCAGTATCTTCTCATTGTCCTGTGAAAAAAAATAATATAAATAACTGCATTTTAATTTAATTAATATCATATATTGGATGATAATGATACAGGGAAAAGCCTCAATAACGATTTTATTTACTACATAAATTCAAATATAGTCATTCACTTCAATTTTATATTTTCTGTAATATTCTATTTTAAACACTTCTACTATCAAAGAAAAAAGTATGTTCATATACTGCAGAAGATAATTGGCCTGAGGAACTAGAGAACTCAATGAAAGTCCTCAAAAGGGCTGACCTGTTACAATTACTAACTTTCCATATTGAAAAAAAAATAATCATGATTAGTTTTAAGAAGGTATTCACATGTTTAAGGGATTGACAAGTCCACAGTGAGTCTTAAATATTATTGTGTTTTTCCTCACCATTAAACCAAATGAAATTGACAAGAAGAAAGATCTCCGCCAAGAAGAGACATTTATTTCCTGTGTTAGAAGGTAACAGAACTTAGACACCTTAATTTCCCAAATACTCAAACTTAGAAAAAATTTTAGAAAGAATTTGGCCTTTAGTATATTGTTATATAATTTTAGAGTTCTAAACTTCTGGTGTAACTTTATTTGTAATGTAGATTTTTATTGTATATATTTTCCATCATATAAACAATTGCACACATGTAACTGATTTTAAAAGATTTTTGTTAAAATAGTAGTTAAGAGCATAGTTTCAGGCGTTAAACTTCCAGAGTTAAATCTTATTTTGATGAATTATTATCTACGTCACCTAGGGTAAATTAATAGTACCTCTTTCATGGAGATGATATGGGAATTGAAAGAGTTGACACTGGGGAATATATAAAGGTTGCGTTTATGCTATACTTTAGTCTATTAAGTGTGCAATAAAAGTATGGCTAAAAAACAATGTACATACTTTAATTAAAATATTGTATTGCTGAAAAATGCTAATGATCGTTTCAGCCTTCACTGAGTCTTAATCTTTTTGCTGGTGGATGGTCTTGCCTTGATACTGATGGCTGCTGACTGATCAAGGTGGTGGTTGTTGAGGTGTGGCTGTGGCAATTTCTTTAAATAGAACAATGATAAAGGTTGGCTCATCAATTGGCTCTTCCTTTCATGAAAGATTTCTCTGCAGCATGCAATGCTGTTTGATAGCATTTTACCCACAATAGACTTCTTTCAAAATTGGAGTCAATCCTCTCCAACTATGTCACTGCTTTAGCAATTAAGTTTATGTAATATTCTAAACCTTTTGTTGCAATTTCAACGATGTTCATAGCATCATCACCAGGAGTAGATTCCATTTCAAGAAACCATTTTCTTTACTCACCCACAAGGAGCAACTCCACATCCATTCAAGTTTTATTATAAGATTTCAGAAATTCAGTTGCATCCTCATGCTTCACTTTGAATTCCATTTCTCTTGCTATTTCCACAACATGTGCAGTGATTTCCTACGAGAAAATCTTGAACTCCTCAAAGTCATCCATGAGTGTTGGAATCAACTTGTTCCAAATTCTTGTTAATGTTGATATTTTGACATCCTCCCATGAATCACAAATGTTCTTAATGGCATCCAGAATGGTGAACCCTTTCCAAAAGGTTTTCAATTTACTTTGCCTCAGTCCATCAGAGATATCACTCTCAATGGCAGCTATAGCCTCATGAAATGTATTTCTTAAAAAATAAGATTCAAAAGTTGAAATTACTCCTTGATTTGTGGGTTGCAGAATTGATGTTGTGTTAGCAGGCATGAAAACAACATTGATCTTTTTGTATATCTTCATCAGCACCGTGTGTGACTAAGTGTATTGGCAATTAGCAGTAATGCTTTGAAATAAATTTTTTCTTCTGAGCAGTAGGTTTCAACAATGGGCTTCAAATATTAATATTTAGTAAACCATACTGTAAATAGATGTGTCATCCAGTCTTTGTTGTTTCATTTATAGAGCACTGATAGAGTAGATTAAGCATAATTCTTAACAGTCCTTGGATTTTCATATAGTAAATGCACATTGGTTTCAAGTTAAAGTCACCAGCTGCATTGGCCCCTAAGAAGAGAGTCAGCCTGTCCGTTGAAGCTTTGAAGCCAGATATTGACTTCTCTCCAGTTATAAAAGTCTAACATGACATCTTTTGCTAAGATAAGACTGCTTCATCTATATTGAAAATCTGTTGTTTAGTGGGGTCACCTTCATCAATTGTCTTAGCTAGATCTGGACAACTTGCTGCTGAAGCTTCTACATCAGCACCTGCTGCTTTTTTTTTTTTTTTTTTTTTTTGCTCTTTTATGTTATGAAGATGGCTTCTTTTCTTAAACTTTATGAAACAACTTCTAGCTTGCTTCAAACTTTTCTTCTGCTGCTTCCTCATCTCTCTTAGCTTTCAAAGAATTGAGGAGAGTTAGGGCCTTGCTTTGGATTAAGCTTTCGCTTAAGGGAATATTGTGGCAGGTTTGATATTTTATCTGGATCACTAAAACTTTTTCCATATCAAAATTATGACTGTTTCACTTTCTTATAATTCATGTGTTCAAGGGAGTAGCACTTCATATTTCCTTCAAAAACTTTTTCTTTGCCTTCACAACTTGGCTAACTGTTTGGCACAAAAGGCCTACTTTTCAACCTATCTCAGGTTTTGGCATGTCTTTTTCTCTAAGCTTAATCATTTCTAGCTTATGATTTAAAGTGAGAGACGCATGACTCTTTAACTTGACGACTTAGAAGCTATTGTAGGGTTATTAATTGGCCTGATTTCAATATTGTTGTGCCTCAGGGAATAGGTAAGGCCTGAGGAAAGGGAGAGAAACAGGGGAATAGCAGGTCGGTGGAGTAGTCAGAACACACACAACATTTATCTGTTAAGTTTGAGGTTTTACATGAGTGTGGTTTGTGGCACCGCAAAACAATTATAATAGAAACAGCAAAGATCACTGATCTCAGATCACCATAACATATATTATAATAATAAAAACATTTGAAATGTTTCAAGAATTAAAATGCAATACAGAAACAAGTGAGCACATGCTCTTGGAAAAATAATGCCAATGGACTTGCTCAATGCAGAGCTGCCACAAATCTTTAATTTTAAAAGTGCAAAATGTGCAAAGCACAATATTTGTGAAGCACAATAAACCTAGGTATACCTGTATAGGTTAATTGGGGTGGGGATTGTACATTTCACATGTTTTTCAAAACCCAAAAAATTATACTTGTTTACACCCTATTAAAAAAGTCTACCCCACAGTAATGTAGTGAATTAATCTATAACTGCTAATCTCTAACAAAAAACTGCCACAAAGAAGTATTACATGTAAAACCGTGCACATATCTACATAATATATATAATTATATGTATAATTATATATAATTACATGTAATTATATGTATACGTATTATATTTATATAAAAACAGCTTAAGTGTATGTATGTACATATGTATATTCATATGAATTTGTATACATATATGTTTGGTGTGACTGTGTGTATGACATATGTCTATGTCTGATCCTCTCAGGGTACACCAGTGACTCTTAAAAAGATCTTTAAGAAAAAAAAAGAACATGCAGTATATATTTAAATACATTTTAAAGCCTGGATGTTCATCAGTTATTTACCTATGTTGAAAACTTTATTTGAATATTAATATATTTTACTACATATTGTAAATTTTATTTACATATTTAAATATTACAGTCATTCTTCCATGCTTAGATCAGTCCTAATTACATAATTAAAGCATATTTTTAATATGCTGGTGATTTTGTTTGTATAGACAATTTTAAGGATATAGATTTGGTTTGTTATTTTTAACAACATTAGTTTTTTAAAAGAGGGTTTTTTTTTGCTCTTTAGGAGTTCAAGACCAGTCCTGAGCAAGAGTGAGACCCATTCTCTACATAAAAATAGAAAAATTAGCCGGGCGCGGTAGCACGCACCTGTAGTCCCAGCTACTCAGGAGGCTGAGGCAGAAGGATGGCTTGAGCCCAGGAGTTTGAGGCTGCAGTGAGCTATGATGACGCCACTGCACACTTGCCCAGGCAACAGAGCTAGACCTTGCCTCCAAAAAAAAGGGGAAAAAAATACTTAAAACCTTGCTAGGTAAATATGTTTTTGCTTCTTGTTTCTCTTCTTTTGCAAAACAAATATTAACTAGTATTTCCTTTAGTCCTATTATTTTTCTATAATTTCATATCACTTTTGTCAAATACTGAAGAAGCTATGGGCCAAGATATATGATTATAGAACTTTAAAGTTAAAGACTTGAACCGGCATCCAAATGTTTGTCAAAATGACAATCAAGCACCTGCTTCCTATCTCTGCCCTGAACCCACAAGAGAAAGAGGGCAATTGAAAGAACTGGCTTTAACGACTTCTGCAGAATCCTGAAAAGCACGTGGGAGTTCCTTGTCAGAGGAGTAGGAGGAACGGCACTCAGGATTGTGGAATTAGTGACATTGATAATAGAGAATAGGCTGGGAAAACTATATCATTTGTGTTTTTGCACCTTTGCAAATTGACCAAGAGGGATCTTTGCCTGCTCGTTAGCTCATGGAAGACAAGAAGGCACAGCCAACGCCATAGCCAAGTAAGAACGGGAGTGCTCTGGATCTCACCTGCATGGGCAGCAACCAGCAACGGGTGAAGTGAGGAAGCACCTCACTGTACTCCCTCTCGTTACTCTGAATCTGCCTCCCAGCCCCATATGGGGTGCTTGTCAATTATGGTGGATAATTTCAGGCTAAAGATTGTGTAGTGCCTAAAACAGAGATGATGAGAAATTATTTTGAGCTATAGGAAGATATGTGCAAGGAAAATGGGAGAGGTCAAGCACATCCTGCCTCACCTAAAAACGTGTTCTTCAGAATGCTACACGTAACTTGTGTAGGTCACAAAAACATGTTAGCGGGCCACCACTGAGCATGCTTAAATGAAATGAAAATGAATAGAAAAAATCAAGGTTTATCACAGGAGTCTTTTTTTTTTAAATAAAATCTTGGTAAGTAAAACTTTTCACACACACACATATACATATTAATATGAGTATTTAGTGTAAAATGGTAACTTCATGAGGACATAGATATTGGTGTTTTTTTGCTTAGTACTGATACCCAGAGAGTCAGATTGCATCTGGTATTTTATAGGTGCTCAATAAACATTTTTAAACTTAATATAGATATGTGCTACTTTATTAAAATGTATTATGGAAAACATTTGCCATGGTAAATATCAAAAAAACAAAACTTTGAATGAAATGTATCTTTAGATAAAAGTGCATAAAATGGGGTTCAGACTTTCACCTTTCCTCCAGTCCCAGTTAGATATTATAATATTAGCTAGAGCAAGCAAATCCCATAAGCATTAAAAAATGAATACAGGACACATGAGGAATAGAATCACAGTGAAAGGCTATGAGCATGGAAGCCACCCACAAAAGAGAATAAGAATTAATATGTGTATGTATGTGTTTGTGCATACAAATATGTTTGTATAAAATATTGGGAATATGGATATTGGAAACATGAAACAGGAATGACATGCCGTTTTGGAAATAAAAAATAATGAAAGATATTAGGTAGGTGTGAAACTAAAGTTGCTGAAATAGAGATCATCTAGTTCAAAATCTGTTATTCATAGAGGAAATTAAGACTGGAAACTGAGAAAGAAAATAATTGTTTCTTATTTCTACATGATCTTTTGATTAACAAATGAAAATATGAATTTTCATCTTACATTTTGTTTTGCCTTCTTTGCTATTTCTGGTGTATTCTTATGATAGCAATTTTATTTAGTTCTAAAGAAATATATTTTTGTTATCAAAATAATTTTATTTTAGTTTTATTCTAGCTAGCATTATGTTTAGACAAGTATCAAAAACTTGAAGAAATAAAAGGTTACTGTACAGCAAGGGTGTGTAACTTAGAAAACATTAAAAACCCTGTTAAAATCCATCTTTACTGGAGTATTACAGTATGAAACAAAGGGATTCATTGCATATATACTTCATCAGAAAGAGTTCAGCTCTTTAATTGTAAAGAGTAATACACTAGACAGCTTTGACTTTGAAGAATAATAGTGGTTGCTTGACTCTGATTCTTTTCATATAGTTTCTCCAAAATATTATAAGACCAATGAGTAGTGAAACACACACACATGCATACACAAATTCCATACTTTCACCATTACCATGAAACAGAGAATGCCACAAAAAATGTTATTACCTGTAAATAGAGATATAAACACCAACTGTTAATACTGCTCCCACACTGAGGCAAGCCTATGGGTACAGAGAGCAAAGGCAGGTGTTGGGGGGAAAGGATACTTAACAGATTCCTTCAAAAAGCTGGGTTGGGGGAGGAGAATTTTATCAAATTTTAAACTAAATTACCCTCCTTGCCTTCAGCTAGAGAGATTCAGGAGCAAAACACCAAAAGACTGAGCATGTATCTGGGATTTAGTAGTTCACAGCAGCAAGTATAGGAAGGTAGCTTGAAAGAGAACAGGACCAAAAGTGAGAGACAGGGAGAAACATTTCTCCTGGAGGAGAAGAGAAGTAGACAAGGGGGAAAAATTAGAGGGGTGGAGGATTAACTATGCTACAGAAATGAAGTAGAAACGAGATTCACTAACACCTCACCTTCATTCACTATAGCCAAGATTGACAAGGCCCCCAGTTAAATAATTTAAAATTTACTAATCTGACAGATTTATATTTAGCCAGATTGCCCTTCGAGTATGAAGGTTTCAAAAAAAAAAAAACATTTTTAAAAGGATAAAAACTCAGGTCTATTGCCCATGAGTGTTTCCTCAGGACTCTAGTAGAATATAAGCTTCATCCAAACGAGAGATAACAAGGGAAAGTTCAGCAAAAGAATAGATTCTAAGATTTAATATATTTAATAGTATAAAAGAGAATAAAACAAGGATGCAGACCCGGAGGGAAGAAATATATATATCAAGGTTCTCCAGAGAAAGAGAAACCATAGGATAGATATACACATATTTTTATTTTTTTTATATATATATATACACACATAAAATTGTGAGACATATTTTATATCTATCTTTCTATAGGAATTGGCTCACACAATTATGTAGGCCAAGAACTTTCTTAATCTGTTATCTGTAAGCTGGAGAACCAGGAAAATTGGTGCTGTAATTTAGCTCAAATTTGAAGACCTGAGAAATAGGAGCACCAATGTTCAAGGGAAAGAGAAGACAAATATCCCAGCTGAAACAGAAGCAAATTCACCATTTCTCTGTCTTTTTGTCCCATTCAGACCCTCAATGGATTGAATGATGCCAACCCACATTGGTGAGGGTGATCTACATTACTCAGTCTACCAATTCAAATGCTCATTGTTTCAAAAACACCCTCACAAACAGACCCAGAAGTAATGTTTACCAGCTCTCTGGGCATTCCCTAGCACAGTCTAGTTGATATACAAAATTAACCATCACAGTATACAAGCATTATGTGTTCTGACAAAATAAAAAATACGCACTTAAAACATGGGAGAAAGACTAGAAAAGAAAGAAGAACTTAGAATACAGCCAATGGCTCTTGTATTGGCAAGAGGTGAGGGTCCATGGATACTATTAAATTTGATTTACCAAGAAGTAAAACATTAGGTAAGAAAAAGTGCTATAAAAAATGTGCAAATACTAAAAGATCCCACTATAACAAAATAAAAATATTTCTAAATATTAAACATATTTTAAATGCAAAACCAAGACAACACATAGAGAAAAAAAAAGTAAATATAATCAATTTGCATAGTAAATGTATATTTATTATAAGCTATTAGCATAATAAGAGTATACACACCTAACACTATTATATATATGCATATACACTAGGCTATATATGTGATTGTATATATACAATTATACACATTGATATGACATAAAATAATATAAGCATAGAAACCAAATAGCTGATTCATATCAATAAATGTGAATGGGCTTAATTCACCTATTCAGAAAAGCAAATTGGCTCATAACACAAAAATCAATTCTTTTTTTACATTAATTAAAAATTATTTCAAGTGTTTGCTGAAAGAATTACAAGACTCAAAGAGTTTATGGTCATGCAACAGTTTTATTATAGAGAAAGGTCAGTACAGTATAATAACAACAGCTATCTCAGGTGTAAGCTTATTTGTCCTCCCATATTTGGGAAGCTCATGTGTTCATGTTTCAGACATCCACTGGCATGAATTTGAAGCACTTTAGTAATAATTGGAAGCTCAATTTCTCCTGACAGAAGTCTCTATACTGAGCTAGTCATGTAGGCATATTCTAATTATGTGGACAGCATTGACCATTAAATTCCTTTCCAAACAAATGGGTACAAACCATGAATCCAATTATTTTTCTTAAATAATGCTGACAGGCTGATATATCCTGCTCTGAAACAACTTTCTAACCATGGTTACTAGAACATTACCTATTTTTAGTTAAGAAATTTTATGCATTGGCTGTGAGTCATTAGCTCTGGGGATAAGCATACTAGACCAGCTAATATTAACCCACAATATGCAAATCTGTATATAAAAGACATACTAAATCAAGTTAATTAAAAGTCTTACAACATAGGAATAAGAAAAAAATAACCATATAAACAGAAATGATAAGAAAGCAGAAGTTGCCATCTTGATTGATATCAGGTAGGCAAATTTTTGTCAAAAAATAAACATTAAATAAAACAAAGGAAGACTGTTTTTAATACTAAAAGGATTTACAATAAGATATAACGGTTATGAATATCTGTCCCAAACAACAGAGTAACCACTTTTATAATGCAGAAAGTATAGGAGATGCAAGGAAAAATGGAAACACGCTAATGATAGGGGACTTTAATATTCCACACTTAATTACAAGACAGTTCAAGTGAAATAAAAATAAGAATGTAGATGACAGATAAATAGATGGATGGATAGATGGATAGGAAGAATAAATAAAATTTGAGAAAATCTTAAAATTCCATACCTAATTATGAAGGGTACACAGGAATAAAATAGTGTTCTTCTAATTTATTTTAAACTTGAATTAGTTCAAAATTAAAAGTTACAAAATTTGTTACAATGCATCAAAAAGTTATTGTGCATCTACTTTTCTAATTTAAATATATATATATTTTTTTCTGAGTATTCACTTAGTGTGGCCTGAGCCAAACTTATTTGAAGAATTCTGCTCTATAATTTAAGAATAACAAGAATCACAACCTAAGTCTTAGTATAGAAATAAATAATTTCAAATCCATAAAGCTGAAAAGTGTTTGAGTTATGGTAGATGTGAGGGTAAGAAGAAACTATATCTGCATCTTTTTTCAGATATTTGATGCTGCTACCTCAAATCTATACATGTCTGCTGAAGAAATATTTGTTTTATTTCCTTATCCACTCTTTAATTTGGTTTTCCCAAGTTCAGAAAACTACCAAACCACATTCTCCTCTTACAGAAGAAAGCTTCCTTGCCTCATGTTTTTTCCCATCCCTAATATCGTCAGTACATAAAACCCAGAGTAGAGGTAGGTATAAATGTGTGGTCAGCATTCCTGAATAAAATTATTCTATTCCCTGTGTGTAACTAAATTCTCAAACAGACAAGAAAAATTGAATTTTCAAAGTTTCATATTGGAGTAGTAAGTCTAAGTTAGAGAGAAAAATAAACTCTAAATTTCTCCCAATCCATCCATAAATTCTGAGGAATTGAGCAACTCATAACAAGTAAAAGGAAAAACAGTACTATATATCGGTCCAATGGACACAAAGTATATTTTTTAAATGGCAAAAATTGACCATATTCCCTGACCAGAATCCAAGTTGGGCTACTCCCATGTTCCCTTTATTTTGCTTCTGCATTTATATGGTTGTAACCATCCCTGAAAAACAATAATTTCACTACTACTAAGTTGCCCCTATAAATTTTTTTTATCTTAAATAGAGTAAGGCTAAGATCGTGTCAGTTCCCCTAGTTTCACTCTGAACAAAAAACAGTATCCCAAATAGGTCTTGGTAGTTTTTAGTGATCTCTTTAGCCTCCTTCTACCACCCATTTCAGCAATCTGCCATTGAAACAGGGTCTGCTCAACAATGACAATCTTCCTAAGCCTTTTCATTAGGTAAGGGATTTAATTTTCATGAACAATATAGGATTGACTAAAAGGCTACTCCACAGACAGGTGACTTATAGGTGACTTGTGTTCACATTCAGCTCCAATTTTTATGAATGTTGTAATCTTGGGAAAGTTACTTAAATTCTTTACACTCAGCAATAAAAAACAATGGTGAATTAACATATCTGGTATTATCCTGGATGGAGCTAGAGCCCATTCTTCGAAATGAAGTTTCACAAGAATGGAAAAACAAGCACCACTGGTACTCACCATCAAATTGGTACTAACTGATCAATACTTATGTCACACATAGAGATAATACTCATGAGGGGGCAGGCTGGTGGGAGGCAGGTGGAGGGGATGGGAAAACTCTCACCGAATGGGTGTGGGGTGCACAGTTTGGGGGATGCCCATGATTGTGCCTCTAACTTGGGCAGTGCATAGGCAATATATATAACCAAAGTGTTGTACCCCCATAATATTTATGAAATAAAAAAAGATTTAATAATATTTAAGAATATTGTATATTTCCTCTTGTTTCTCATATCTGGTGCTGGGAAGCTATTTCTATATATCTTCTATTGAAAACTAAATATATATATTTTTTTCTTTAAAAGAACTTTGAAAATTTCACAAGACAGCAAAGAGAAGTATGTCTAGCAAGAGAAGTAAGCTGACCACTTACTGTTTTTGTTCAAAGATATTTGCAAATTTTGATGAAAGTAAACTTTTATTTTGATGACTTCAGCTGACAATGGAGACAGATCAAAATCTAGGGCCTTACGTAATATTTGTAGACAAAACTGGAAACTCAAAGGGTTTTACTATCAGGGTAAAAGTCAACTTAAATTAAGCCTGCTCCTCCCTACCTACCAAAATGCTACAGGAAGGATTCCTTTAACCCTGCAAAGGGCAAACAACAGGGTAGCAGGCAATCATGTTTGAGAAGCAATAACATAAGCCCACATTCACATGGATTTACACCTGAGTCACATCACCTGGACAGTTCAAAGTCTTGAGTCCCGAATTAAGTTCAGAGGTCTTGTTTGTTTTTGTTTTTTTACAAAGCTAAATCCATGGAAGAAATGAATTGAGAAAGTTATCTTCATTCTAAACCTCAAATTATTCCTAATAATATTATTTTCAAAGGCAATAATCACTCCACCATCTAATATAACCCTCAAAAAATAGTATTTTGACCAAGAACCAGTAGGAACTACAAAAACAGATTCTCAAAGGCTTTAGATATTGATAGTACTGGTTGATATCATATGGATACTCCTGTCTGCCAAGAGAAGAACACATGATAGCTGCTGTGTCACTGGGCAGCTGTTGATATCAGAATGAGGAGAAGTAAAATCAGACTTCATTTTAAACAGACCCACAGATTCATAAGAGAGAGCAAGTATTGGATTTATTATAAGCTACTGAGATTTTGGGGTTGTTTATAGTGCAACATTATATAGGCAAAACACGACTAGCAAGCAACACTAATAAGTGTGGAGGTAAAATCCATTGCCATCTTGACAAAATATGATCCAGGAGCAGTTAAATATTGTTTAAATAAATAAAGTAAATGAGAAGTTGCCTCACTGTATTGCCTGGCCTAAGAATCAAATTCAGTACCTTAGCACTATTATGTTATTATTATGACTATTAAAGTTCTAAGATGCACTCTGATAAGTGGATGCTTATTTGGAAGGGATGAGTTAACTGCTTAAATGAAATAGAGGAAATAAAATCATTTGTTTATTGTCAGTATTTTTTCTTACCAGTACATATTATTTCTACTTCATCAACCAACAAAAAAATTATAAATGTATCTATATTCATTATAATTTTTACTTTCCCCAATGTAAGGCAATCTAAAAAACACTAGAAAATTCCCATTTATTTGAATTATATTTATTAATGTGTGTTTATTGATATTCATTCTGAGTGAAGATATAATATGTATGTGTTAGGATTCTTAAAAAGTCAGCTGCAATTTCCATATTATAGGAACATTGGCTATATGTGTGGTTCAAATACTACCTTTTTTTTTAATTAAAAAGCTCATTCTCCATAAAAACACTCTTGACAGAAATCTTCTCACTATCATTACTACCCTGAAATAGCAAGATTAATTATTTTATTTCTACGAATAGTAGGGATGGTTCTAAGAGCACTAGCCTTAGAACTGAGACATTTTTGTTGCCAAGCTCCACTGCGTAATAGAATTAGAACTTCAGGAAACTGTATTTAACCTCACTGTTCCTGGATTTTCCTCATATGTAAAATAGAGATAATAATAGTACTTACCTAAGAGAGTCATTGTGACAATGAAATGTATTAGTACATCTAAGATACTGAATAATTCTGGCACATAATAGTCATATAAATTTTAGTTACTATCATCATCATCACCATCATCACCATCATCATCACCATCTCTATCTTCTTATTCTTTGCTGTTATCATAAATTAGACATAATCTTATGATTCTATGCAGTTTTCCAAGCACACACATTAATGATATTGTTCATAAGTGACATTTTATGTACTCATGTGTACCACTAAAAATATGCATCATTGTGTTTTAAGTGATTTGGAGAAGAGCCTTTGCGTTTGTCTTTATTTTTCTTGCTTTTTCAACAGAATTTAAAAAATGTATGCTAATGAATATGTCAAGGTAAAGTATTAATTGTGTTCCATATTATAAATTAGTAATGTATAAGGGTTTGAATTTTATAGGTAGGGGAGTTAAGGCATAATAAGATTATCTTTACATAATTTAAATCATTCACTTTGTTGATAAAAAATTAAATTTATCTTTTTTTATTCCTTTTTCAAAAATAAAGTTTATAAAAGAGTGCATCGAGTTTGTGATTCCCTCTATCCAGTCATCTATAGGCTGTCTGCTAAGGCTATCACTTTTGGGAAGATGATATAAGAAAGTTTCAATATACAGCTGGCATAATTGTGCATAGCTGCTGTCAAGAATTCCTAGGCAGAGACTGTCATCTTAAAAGGTTACAGTGACATTTCTAGAATATGTTTTTTCAAATATGAATGAAACATGTTGCCTTTTTGGTTGAGGGTGGGAAAGACATAGAACCTGACATTTTCCACACTGCCAAAATTAGAAAACAAAGTATTGGAATGCCAAGATTAATCAATCACCCAACAAGTATTTATGTGTTACCTACTAAGTTGCCCAATGTGCTGCTGAAACTAGCATTTTATCAGGTTTCAGTGTTTAACCACATGTAACCTAAAAATCAAGGAGTTGCTTTAATCTGAATTGTATAGACCTGACAAGAGAATGTAACATTCATATATTCAAACTGCTAAAGTACCTGTACCCCTTTGGATGAATATTTTCCATACTCACAGTTATTATTATAAATGCAATCAAATCCTGACTATAATAAAATTTAACTTTTTGAATAAACAGAAATATTAATGTGAAACCTAATTATGTAGTTAAGATGTTAAAAATAACTTACAAGCAAATAACTTTGCAAAGCTAAAATCCTACTCTTCTAAAAAAAAAGTAAAAGAACATGCCAGGAGTAGAATCAGTGACTGGATTTGACTGATTTTTATACAAAGATGCATTAATGTTAACAAAGTCATTCAGGAAAGATTTATTTAAGCTATATCAGTAGTGAGAATAATGGAAATAAAGGTAAACTGCAACACAGTGGCATGAAGTATACAAATTGGGATAAAGCTCATTTAAAATAATTTTGATTGTGAAAGGAGAGAGGCAAAGAATATGGCAAGAGTCTTAGGCATGATTCAAAATATTTCACATTGTGTGGGAGGTTTCTTCAGATAAATTTGGGAATGAAGTTGCTGTGCTATCCTTCCTGTGGAGTTGTGAATGTCATGTTCCAAATTCAGGATAATTCCACAGCTGGAAAAAAAATTACATTCTGGTCTACCAGTTTTCTATTATGCTCTTGTTAATCTTTAATCCTTTCCTAATACAAGTCCTTTAAATTAATAAAGAATATCCATTGTGATACTTTATTAATAAGCTAATATATCACATTTATAATAAAAATAGAAAATTCTAAGGTTGAATAAATAATCTTTATTTGCTTTTTTGTTTGTTTGCTCTAATTAGATTTGTGAAAAGTGTGTTTTTTTCCTTCTTCTTTTGCTTAATTAGTTGCCAAATCTGAAAATGAGGCTCTGTAGATAGTTCCACATAAAGGTAAATACTATATTTGTACCCTTAAAGAATTAATGAGATTATCAGGAGAACCGGATACAAATCATAAAATGTATAATAAATTTTTGAATGGAGTGAAATAATATACACATATAGTTTTGTTGGTGTGTATATAGTTTGTTGGTATACACGTTATATACAGTTTTGTTGATTTATAAGGAGCTGAGACTTAAAATATATTCTTTTAAATTTCTTTTTTTAATCAACAATGTACCTTTGGTTCCAAGCATCTTTGTTCCAAAAGATTGTCATTTCTCTCGGCTTATTTCCTAGTAATTATGGCCTGAAACAAACAAAAAGCCCAAAAATATAGAAAACAAATGAAATCGAAGATTGAACCTTTGGCCAGGCAGCAAGAGTTCTTAGGACTCTGGTTGTCTGTTTCACTTCAACATGCCTTTTAATCATGATCTATCTCAAGATTTTCCTGAGCTACCATCCCTTTACTTGACTTTGTCAGTATTGAACTATTAAGTTCCTAAAAATTGTGACCCAGACTACAATTACGTCAGAACAGAACCTGAAAAGATAATCATTCTCTGATACTAGCATTTATTTTGTTAATTCCCATTGTCATAATCATTGGCACTTCACAAATGTCCCAAACACATTTGCAATATAATTTCATTTAAAACAACGTTTTGCCTTTCTCAGATTGATGTGCTGTTTAAGATTTACTTCTAATTTCTTAAACCGATTAACCAAAATAATTATTGACCATCATTCATTCTTAAAATGAAGGCCCAGCACTATGATAGTTTCTGGAAGAAAACGGGTTGTCAGAAAATAAACAAAGAAATCACCAAGGCACCTCTTATAACTTGAGTAGTTTGCTGTCTAGAGGAGGAGGCAGAAATATTACATGCATATAATATGTATATGTACATGCTTAAAAATCAGTATAATATGTGATAAATCCAACAGTAAAATATTTGTTGATTCTTTCAATAAATGTTTATTGAGCACTTAGACAGATAGACACAATTCTATGTTTGGGGTCATCGCAATTAACAAAACTGACAAAATCTATACTCTCATGAAATTTACATTCTGTTTGAGGGAGACAGAAAATAATCAGAGTAAACAAGTAAGTCATATAATATGTTCAAAAGGTGGTAGTGTTAGGGAGAAAACAAATGCAGTATAAAAGAAAATCTGGGAAAATACTATAATTGTTAAGTAGAGTGGACAGGTTAGACCTCAACTGAAAAATAGTAATTGATCAAGAACTTGAACAAGGTGAGGAGACAAGCTGTAGGAAGAGGAAATGCTCAGTGTAAACACCTGAAGTCAGAAACACTAAAGGAGAGGCTGGAGAAACATAAACAAACGTGAGTAGAGTAGAAGGAAGGTCAAACGGGTACGGAAAGGCTTTTTGGTCACTATAAGGAGTTTGTCTTCTACTCTGAGTAACATGAATGATTAGAGTCTAGAAGAAGAGAATTACCACATAGGAAATTCATTTTGAAAAGATTCTTCTGACCTCAGTGCTGACAGTGTGTAAGTGGGGAAAGATGGAAATAGACGAATTAGGAAGTTAATTGCTCCTCGTTATTGAAGAAAGAGGTGTGTTGGTGGCTTGGGTCAGGGAATAGAAATAGTGAGAAGTTGTAGGAGACTGTGTATTTTAAAAATGAAATAAATGCAACTGTTTGGAGGTGGGATTTGCAAGAAAAAGTAGTATACAGGGTGACTGCAAGGTCATGGGGCTTGAGCAGTTCATGAGGGAAAGCATTGCCAATCAGAGATGAAGCAGACAGCAGGTGAAGCAAGTTTGGCATGTGTTTGGTGAGAAAATCTGTGGCACTCTTCTGAATACATCAAGTATAAGATGTTCCTATTAAGTAGTAGTTATCTTTGGAATTTCAGGAGAAATTAAGACTTAAATAATAAATTAGCTGGTCACAAGTTTTAAAATCATTATTAAAACCCACATAGCAATGAGAAAAATAAAAACAAGTAATCATGAGCTGAGGTTTAAGGGCTTGGAGGAAGGTATTATTCCTTAATAGGAGTTTGGAAATGAACCTGTAGGCAAGTGGGCTTCGGTGAAGTCTGACAAATAGAACAATATGACAATTGTTCTTTGCTTTGGAAAGATTACTAATCTATTTCTCTGTTTGATTTTTGGGTTTTTTTTTGAGAATAGATTGGTTGTCAGGCAAATGTGTATTTGAGGGAGGGAGAGAAGTTTAGAAACTATTACATTTACATTGACAGTTGTCCAAGTGAAAAATATACGTGGCTTAACTGCAATGATAGCATCTCTGCAGTACAGCTGCAGTACTTAGCAGCTATATTAATTTATTTATTATTCATGTATAGGCTGGCCGCGGTGGCTCACACCTGTAATCCTAGCACTTTGGGAGGCCGAGGCAGGAGGATCCTTTGAGCTCGGGAGTTCGAAACCAGCCTGAGCAAGAGCGAGGCCTGGTCTCTACTAAAAATAGAAAAATTAGCCAAGTGTTGTGGCGCACGCCTGTAGTCCCAGCTACTCGGGAAGCTGAGGCAGGAGGATTGCTTGAGCCCAGGAGTTTGAGATTGCAGTGAGCTCTGATGATGCCACTGCACTCTACCCAGGGCGACTGAGTGAGACTCTGTCTCAAAAAAAAAAAAAAAAATCATATATACTATGGAGATATTAACATATTGGGGAACGTATTGTAATGATTAAAGACAATCTGTTTAAAGTGCATGGCAAAGAACTGACAGAGTGGTGCTTACTGATGGTAACTTGGAAAACTGTAAAAGAAGAAATAATCTACAGTAAAAGAAAATTTATGTGATAGATACAGCAGACAACTAAGCTAAACAAACAAGCCTTCAATTCTAGTTTGTACAACTGTAATTGATGATGAGGCAGTTGGGAAATGACTAGAGGTAATAGTTGGAAATTACGTGGGAGAGATCTAATGAAATTATTTTTAGTACTATGAGTGATTACCATGTGCCAGGTACTGTGCATTGATGGAATAGTGTGGAGGAAAGAAACACTCCATCCTTGAATTAAAGGAACCCACAGGTCTTTATTAGTTTCATTTCTTACTTTCCATCTTGTATGCCATTTTGTTATTTTTGAGCATACATGTAACATTTGTTTTACAATAATGGCCTAGGGACAGGGTCCATAATTCAGTCATCTTTTTGTACCCTTAGTCCTATCAAAAAGACTTGTGGATTTATGAACTTTATCTCATTTTATCCTTCAAAAAAACCTCTAAGGTAAATATTGATCATGATTAATAAGTGAGTTGTAAATGAATGCAGGGATCGCTCTACACTTCCATCCCTTTATCCTTCTATTTGAACACAAGCACCTGTAATGAGTAAGGGATTTTGAAAAGTGGCTCCGTTTTCTTGTTAAATAGGTGTGTTTGGCTGAAATTATTTAATGAAGATATGTGAATATAAGTATGTTTATGTGTATTTGTAAACCAGAAAATATGTGAATGATTTATTTGAATGTTTTACGGAATCAGTTTACAACAGTCATAGTTTATATGTACATACATATATATGTATAATGTAGATATAATTCTATATAAACATTTAGGTAGATATATTGATAAATAAACTCAGATATGTAGTATCCTTAATCCTTAATCATGAATCTCAGGGATTTTTTTTCTATTTTAGAAGATCCTAGACATCTAATAACTCATAGCTTTTGTGTGTAAGTCTACCAATAAATGTCTGCAATCCGTGCAGTTGTGTAACAGTATCTACTTGATGTATAAAGAGAAACCGCAGCCTGAGAGCATGTATTTATCATTGCATAAAAGTTCTTTGATATTTTGTTGAAAGTAGAACCAGAATTGATCATCGTAGTCACCATGTCTAATGAACAAAAACACTTATAAATCATTTTATTACTTATCTGAATATTTAAATCATGAAAACAGAGGACAATGATTTCTTTATTCTGTGTTTAGAAAAATTAATAAAGTAAAAGCTAGGTATTTTGTTATAAATTCAAAGCTTTTTGAAAACTATTTTGCCTTTTTTTCATTTTCATTAATAGAAGAATTATACACTAATATAAAAGAAGTATATACGATTTATTACATCTCTAGGGTTCAGAACATCCCTTGATTTCATAATAGATGCTCAATAAATATTTGATGAATGAAGGTATAAATGGATGAATAAATGAAAGGCCCACATTTGTTCAATAAAATTAATAATATGATACTGAGACACAGTTGCCTTACTCCCCATGTGAAAGAAATTCTGGACATAGAATAATCTATATATTGGTCATTCCTTTGGGAGAGCACAACAGCAGGGAGATAACTGAGTGACTTTAAGCAGGTCATTATAGACATACATTTTAAATTTCAAATTAATTTGAAAAAATTAATTCTTTAACATGCCATCTTCATTATCAACAAATAGGATATTTGTTACTGAATAGTATCTGTAAAATATAGGCCTTATATTGACAAACAAGCCTGCTAATCAATTTCCTTAAAGAGAATTTTTGGAGACCTGGTTTGGACGATGTGAGAGATCAATCCTTTAATTTAAAAAAAAAAGGATGACAAAATAAATGACAGAGAAAGTTAATGTCACTTTGAAATTTTCTGTAGGAGGAAAATAAAAAAATCTTCAAATAGGAATTCCAATTATTGACATCTAATGTTAATAAAAATAACTAATTCTGGAAATTTTAAAACTAATTATAAACTAAATGTATATTTTGAATTATAACTAATGTGAAATGCTCATAAGATATACATCTTTTATCTTTCCATTGTTTGCTCATTTTAGTTTTAATGAATAGCCCTTCTAAGATATTGTGGATTTACTTCCTTTCAGTTCAACATGTATGATCAAATTTTTGTTCCTTAAACTTTGTCCTTCTGACAGCTAGCTGAATGGGTTCTTGGAATAGAAGAAGACTGCCAGATTAGATCTTTACTATAATCTGATGTGCACATAGCCTTGTAACGTGACTGTATTTTTAACTAGACCACATGGGTTGTTTTTCTTTTATAATTAGACTACTACGCGAACTAAAATATCTGTGATCAGAGTGATGTGGGCCCTTTCAGCCTAGAAATTGGGGGAAAAAAATTACCATTTAAGAAGATTGAAATAATTAATTCTGCATTAAGGATATGTCAATATTGCATGCTGAATCACTCCAAAAGCATAGCATTTTCGCTAATTAGAAAGCATACAAATCTTTATTTGTATTATTAATTGTAATAATACAATATTTATTGTATTATTTACAATGTACTCAGCAGGGAATGTGACTTCTTAGTCTAGGACCAACAAAGTGCTCCATTTATAAATAAAACATGTGGAGCTTGAGAAATAAGGAATCAGTGCCAGCTAACCTCCATGATTTTAGAAACTCTGGATAATTAACTGCCAGTATTTTAATTTATTTATTTTTTGCTTTCTATGGAATCATTAATTGACAGAAAAGCAGACTTTGTTACAAATAAATGTATAATGCATCTTTGAAAACTTGACATAATTGCAATGCTGTGTCTTCATGGAATATTCAATATTATTACTGTGATTGCTAGGCATTTTCAAAGTCACCATGGGAGGTAAGTATATTTTCCATTAAAGGGTTATTTTGGCCTGAAATCTGTCTGAACTATTATTGCCTATAATCCTCAATAGCATGAATGCCATACAAATATGAGAAAATGTTTCATTCTTTCAGGTATTATTTTAGTGAATATGAACAAAATGAAATTACTGCATTGCTAGTGTCTTGGGATACTTAGCATAAGGATGACCATGTTTTAAGTTTGTTTAAATGACAAATTTTTATGTGTTCTATAAATGACTATTACTTTTAATATGAAGAGTTTTTCACATATCACAGCATAAAAAGACTCACTGGAGAAAATAATTCTTACTTAAATCATATTAATTTGATTAGAGCTTTCAGTACTAATTATAATGACATTGTGTTCTTACCTCCATGTGATGTAATTCTGTGTCAAGATATTTAGTTCACAGAGAAAGCTTTTCATCCTAAGGAAAAAACAAACTGGAGACAAGGTAGTTGTAAAAACTGGTTTATTTTTTTAAAAATAAATACAAAAATATAAATATAAAACATTAGCAGATAGAATTTGATGAAATGAAATTGCACAAACGTTTGTATACCAGGTTGCATATCACACCTACTAACACCACATGTACATTTTTTTTTAATTTAATGTACAGAACAGGATATACCTTAAAATTTTTCTTCACCTTTTTAAAAGCTTCATTTGCAAGGGCAGGACATGTATCTATCAGAAGCAGTTTGTTGGTGAGGTTGCTTAAGGGAGAACTATCCTGTTCATGTTTCTGAAATTATCTTTTATTTACTAAGATGGACAACACTTAATTTCCATAGCTTTGGCTCTTGGAAGTGATTAAATAAAATGTCATATATATTCCATGAGACATCCTACAGGAAAGAATTAATGTAATTAATGAACAAATTAAGAAGTAAATGGGAAAAAATTGTGCTGAGTGGCAGGAAAATTCTCCTGAATATCAAATATTGTGAAGCGGAGACAGCGTCGATAAAGTTACTTCCTCTTGTTTGAACAGAACATATATATCCTAGGTTAAGAGTCTTTGTCACTTTCCCCACCACCATACATTTCTGCTAGCTTATTAAACCGAGGGCCCCATTCTCGGAGGTAATCATAGTTTTGGTCTCCTTCAGTAGTACCTGATTCTAATGAACTCAGAGATTCCGCAATGGAATCATTTCCTTCATAGGCATAGGTTGCCAGTGAGTCGTATGGAGGTGCGGTGGGGTCGAGGTCGTGCTCTTTAAGCCTTTCGTTAATGAAATCCCGGACGTCCGTGTTATCCGGAGCTGTGGGAGTCCTTCGTGGGATAAATAACGTTTCTGGAATAATATCTCGCCGAAGCTTTTTTTCCTCAATAGCTGCAGGATTCCTCAGGGTGCCGATATCAAAGGCCTGGGTGTCCTCCTCTCCACCACCTTCATCGTTGTAGCTCACAATGTTGTCTCTGATATCTTCTTTAGACAAGATCAGAGGCTCTTTCTTTCGCTGTCTTTTCAGAGCTGCAAACAGTACTACGATAACTTGAAAAAAGACAAGAAGATTCATTAGAAGTTCATTCATAACACTCTAAATAATGAGTGGAAGTACTATAAAGGAGTTTAAAGTTACTTAGGCTTTTTATAATAGGTTAGAATTTACGATTAATTTTGTTCTTCTGACAATTTGGGGGTGGTTAGAGGAGGAGATGTTGAAGGGTTTAGCCAGGGTGATTGGTGCTTAAGGTCAGTGTTTCTAATTTATTTTTAAAGCAATGTGGAATGATCCTCAAATACAGTGACTTACACTTTATCTATTTATCTAAGAACTGTTTAAAGATGGTTCCTGATTACATAGACAAAATTTATCTTTCGCATTAAATAGGAACATAAGATGTTATACAAAAAATACACAGATTGAATTCAGCATCAAATAATGCAATTGAAAAAGGAAAAAATATGCTCATTTTTTCACATCCTATACAATATTAAAAAGCAATGTCCTTCAGAAGATATTGAGTATTGACTTATGTTAAATAGCTTTGGTGATGGATTTGCACAGATTTTTTTTTCTTTATTAAAAGAAGACTTCAATTATTGGAAAAAAGACCAGTTATCTAGACATTAGATGGGTTTAAAAATTTATGACATTTTCTGTGGAAATACATATCTTGCATGAGACCTTCTCCTAAAAAAATTGTTACGTTAGAGCAGACAATGGCAAAGAGTAAATTCAAATTACTACATTGAAATAATAAAAAAAATATGTATGAATCTTGGTTAGATGCATCTTAAGCAAATGGAGATCCACAAGTAGAAATGTGTATTGCTCAGAAAGTACTTTTCCCCATTTCCAGGAAAAAATAACAACAGTAATAATATAATTATAATAATGATGTTAATAATCATAATCATAATACAGTAAGTGATAGGAAATAGGTAATATCAAATTCCTCTAATTGCATTAGAATTTCTCACCTTTATTCATTATCCCAAAATACTTTTGTCCTCATCCTTTGAAATGATTTTAAGAAACAAATGTGAATTCAATTACATGGGGAAAAGAAGGGAAAAATCTTATGTGATATAGACACATCAAATGCTTAGGCTAGTTTGTCTTCAACTTTATGTGTTAGAGAAAACAAAAAACTTTTTCAATGCTACAAAAAAGAAAGCTCTAATCCATTGATAAGTGTTCTTGGCCTTAAAGTGATTAAAAACTAAATAGGCAGAGTCTGAAAAAAATGTTTATTCTTCAAGTTTTTGAGAAAATATGACATTTTAGTTCACATAAATTCATGTATTTATGCACACACAAAAATTTGTGATGTAAAGATTTTAAACCTCAGATTGTTTATTATATTATCAACCAAACAATCTTACCCAGTAAAAATCTTCTAATAGTGAGGAAAATGAAAATTTACTAAGATTGGCACCAAGTCCAAGTTCATTTCTTTGCTTTTTGAAATGTCAGATAACATGTTTTTTGATTAGGGCCACAGGAATACCCACAAAAATAATTTTAAACTAATGCAACAAGAGATTAAATTTAATCTGATTTTAATTCAAAAGCAGTTAAAAGTAATTTTTTCTGGGTTATAAAATCAAGTATCATTGTTTGGGGGAAACATAAACCAAGTAAAAGGCTATTTTAATATTATTTCAGTGAAGATTATAAGATAGTGAGCCCTTCATCCAGCCATAATAAGAAAAAAAGTGAAAATAAGCTTTAGAATCCACTGGAAATCTGTATATACAGTGACTAACAGCAAGATAACTTGGCTCAGCCATTCAGAACTTGTGTGACCTCGGATAATGTTTTGCATATTTCTAACTTTCAGTTTCATTATGTGTAAAATGGAGATAATAACCCCAAATACTCCATATTTTTGTCAAATTAAAAAATGTTTTTGTAGTAAAGTGCTAATTTGAGTCTGACACACAGTAAACACAATAAAAGCTTGCTACTACTAATATTCTTACTGGAGACTTTCATTTCTAACAAGTATTTTAATAGAATGAGTTTGTCTACATAATTTAAGACATTAACCCCCAAAATAAATATTTATATTATTCATATTTGCAATTATGGATTCAATTACTGTAATGCATATTTATTAACTTTCCTTAATGTGTTTATTGTATTAATGGCAAGTCAGATTATAAAAAAAATTTTACCAATTCTCACATATTCTAGTAAGTAAAATCAAGTTTATTTTTCTCTGTGGTACTTGGAAAAGTCTTGTTCTGTGTCATATTCCATAGTAACAGGTTATTTGTTATATTTATAATATATAAAAATATATATTTTTAAATGTGCATGTTCTCATTTCCTGAACTACATAAAAATCTAATCGAGAATTGTTCATGTCATCCATTTAATAATTTGTCTGTCATGACTAATTTACCTTTCAGTTTTTTAAACACATAGCTAAAGTATACATATGCTATGATAAAAGTAGAAAAATGGAATCTTCTATAGAATGAAGTAGAAATAACTAATTTATATATAGAATTATCAAGTATTTCATTACAGTTTTGTTGCACATCCTAACTTCATATAAAAACTTGTTCTCTTTTCATAATCATCAAAATTGCAACAATTTATTATTGTCAGCATTATTTAAAAATTTGAAATGAAGGCTGAATCATTTTAACTTTATTTTGTAGGTATGAAAAGTTAGCAATAATTGAGTACAGGTATGCTTGTGGGAAGTGCTTCTATATCAAGTCAAGTTTTTTAATTTCCATTTTAACAAAAGTTATCAACTTTACCCTTGTCTTTGTTTGTTTAGTCTTATTAAGATCTGCTAATGTCCACCTTCCAGAGTTGAGGGTTGAGACCCCACTACTCTCCTCCAACTCCTCCAGCTCCTGCTCTACTCCTGTACAAGAGTTTGGCAGATGATCCAGAAAGAACCAATGCCACAGAATCTGCTACTACAGCACTCAGGAGAGCAATAATAGGCCAGCAATAAAATAATTGGAGTACTGGCCATTGATCTTCTTCCTTCGTTTGTTCACTGGATCTCAGCTTCCAAGAACACATAACATTAGACCGTTCAGTCTGGCTAGCAAGAATTGGAACTGCCCATCTCAACTTTCCAATTTCCTACGAAAGCCATTCTACATTCATTTTTCTTGCTTTTTCCTTTGTTTAACATATCGTAGTGAAAGATAGATAGTTGTTTTTGTATATTTGTGTTTTTTTTAATAGATGAGTTTTATTTTTTTTTAATTTCAGAATATTATGGGGGTACAACACTTTGGCCATATATATTGCCCATGCACTGCCCGTGTCAGAGCTACAATCGTGGTCATCCCCCAAACTGTGCTCCCCGCATCCATTCAGTGAGAGTTTTTCCCATCCCCTCCACCCGCCTCCCGCCTACCCACCCCCTGATGAATATTATTAATGTGGTATATGTATACCATGGAGTATTACTCAGCAATAAAAAACAATAGTGTATTAACACATCTGGTATTTTCCTGGTTGGAGCTAGAACCCATTCTTCGAAGTGAAGTGTTTTTGTATATTTGAATTCACATCTGAATGAATTCTAGCCCCCACATGATAAAGTCCCATTACTATAAAAATGCTTTATATATTCTTATATATTCTTAGCAAATAAAATATTTTAATATAAAAAATACTCCATAATTTATGCCTATCTTCAAACTTGGGGTTAGTTTGGGAGGAAGTATTTTAATAGCAATCTTTCTTATTTAAAAACATAATATAGTAGGAAATGTAGAAAATGCTCCCATTTTCTTTAAAGTTTCTTTCTTACCCAGCAGAATGATGATGCAGAGTAGGATGGCAATCAAGGCCCCAGTGCTGAGGCCAGCAGGGAGGAGCAGGGCTTCAGCGCTACAGGACTGCATGTTGCCTTGGCTGTCGCAAGCGCATACCCGGATGGTCAGCGTGCCTGTGCTGCTCTGAATTGGGTAATCATTGTCTGATATCACCACAGGCAAGAGATAAGTACTGATTTCATGTCTATTGAATCCATTTTTTCTGGTTAAAATTCTGGCAGTATTATCTAAAATAAATTTTAAAATATTAAAAATGGTTTGGGATAGTAAATCCGTCTCAACCTGATAGCCATGGCTTGACATGTAAATAAAAATGTTTATGTGAAATATAAAATTGATATTTTAATAAAATATGTACAATGCAATTACTATGTAGATAAGATTAATTTCAGAAATGTAATACTATGGATTGTTTGTTTATTTTTTGTATAATTCCTCAACAATGTTTTCAAAATAGTGAATTTTCATATGTGAATCATTTACCAAGACTCCATAGATGATAACATGCTGTTTTTCAGTTTTCAGAAAACCTATTTTGTATACCAAAAAAAAATAATAAATGATTTTTCATTTACACATGTCTATGTGTGTGCTCACACATACACAGAACATTAATCCAATATTCATGAAGAAAAATAAGATTGGGTAAATTTTAAGCATTGTTGCATTTGTTTAAATCAATAATGAAGTCAGAAACCTTCAAGAGTCGTAAATCTTGCCATTGCAACAATGCCTTTGCAACAATGCCTTTGCAACAATGCCTTTGTATTGATTCCTCTAAAAGGTTACTTCTCATTCTTCTTACTCTCTAAGCCTATGTGGCTTTAATGAATCCGCTGCTGCTAAATCTCATCGAAGTTTGCATAAGAGTCTCACTGAGTCATTCATTTCTTACATCATAGGGCCTTTTTTTTGTTGTTGTAGGAACTGATTATGTCCAGCCTTTTTAATCTTTTCAAGACTCAATCTTTTTTTTAGCATCCATAAAGAGATTTCTTTCACATGTTTTATTTTAAAATAGAAGAGAGTAAACATTGTCAAAGAAGACATTACCATAATATATCATTATATGTCTGATTAAAACAAAATTTTGTAACTCAGATCAATGAATTGATACAGCATGTATCTTGGAATAGTTATTTTAGAGGAAATTTCCTATTAATGTTGTCTTAAATCATAATGAACAAGTTTTAAAATTTACCTTCATTATCTTGTACTGTGAAGTTTGGATTGACAGCAGCTAAACTGAAGAAAAATTTCTGCCCACCTAAAGGGTCATCTTTGTCTACTGCACTTATAGTCTGTATTAGCTGTAGAAAAGAGAAAAAATATGTGTCATCAAACATCCATGGGTATAATCTGCTTTATAATATGTAATTTTTTAACATCTTAATTTTGTCTCAATTTTTTAAATAATTGATTTTGTTCCTTGTGCATGTATCTTTGAATTAAGTCATCTTTTTTTATTATTACTTTGATTTTAATGATCTCTCTCTCTCGTCTCTGTTTTTTTTTTATATTACCCGTTCCTTCAAAATGGTAATGAAAATATTATATTATTTGAGATTTTCATTGATTTAGATATAGCACTTGAAATGAGTAGGTTATTTCATATGCATTTAAACATTGATATGGTAGAGTTTGTCTAATGTCAGAACATTTTAGGAAATTACTGTGACTATGGCTTTGCTCTTCCCTAAAAGTAAAGTGAAAAATACTCAAGGAATGTAGACATTTTATAGGTAATATTATGTTACTTTTGAAAAGAAAGTCTTACATTATTATCTACTTTAGAAGTAACAGTTCAATTCATTTGCACTTTCATTACAATTATATTTTTTAAATTCATAGTATGTAGAAGTGGTTGGTTATTTTATAAGGGTCAACTCGGATTTTAAGGTAAGAGGTCATATAAGATGCTATCTGGTAAAAAAGTAGACACTTTAACACCTTATACATAATCAGGTCACTGCTTTGGGCATATTATATAATTAATTAATATTATAAAAATATGTATGTAATGATATGGATATACCTTTTTGTGTATATATATTCTTTTTTGTTCTTTAACTTATATGTATAATAAATTTTTTATATTTTTAAATATTTTAACTTTTAAGAGAGCTTCAGTAGTTGTTAAATATGTATATTGATGCCTATTATGCTTAACTAAAAGGAATATACTTTTTACTGCATTAACTCGCTTTAATATTGTGTGGAAATGGTTGAGGATATTTGTAGTTGCTATTTTGTTGGTTTAACAAGAGGTTGCAAGTTTAAAACATTATGCAAAATAATTAGAAAAAGTGAAGAAATTATTATAACTACTCTATATTAGATTTCTTTTAAAGCAGCTGTCCCCAACCTTTTTGGCACCAGGGACCAGTTTCATGGAAGACAGTTTTTCCATGGATGGGGGGGAAGAGGCGGAGCTCAGGCAGTGATGCGAGCAATGGGGAGTGGCTGTAAATACAGATGAAGCTTCCCTGCTCACCTGCTGCTCACCTCCCGGTTGCAGCCTGGTTGCTAACAGGCCGTGAACCAGCACTGCGGCCCAGGGTTTGGGGACCGCAGTTTTAAAGTATCTTATAGAAATAAAAATGTGATAAATTTGAGGTACTAGCTTATTTAATTACAACTCTAACAATTTATTTCAAAATGATACAAGAATGTAATTGGACCAGACAAAGATATATGTTTATTGTCTAGAAATAAACAGCAAGAATAAATCATTTTAAAGTATATGTTTAAAATATGGCAACATAGCTTCTTGAATTTTAATTGTAATTTAAGGTTAAATACAAGCAAATATTATAAATATTCAAAAGAGAATATAAATATATGAATGAATTAAACAAAAAAGGTCAAAATAATGTTAGCTAATACCATTTAAGAGGTTTCACTTCAGGTGCAAAAACATTTCTTGACTGATTTCTTGTCTGTCAAGTACACTCTAAAGGATTTCATTTTTAAATAATGATTTATTAAAAATATATTGAAGAAGAAAAATGACATAAAGGGAATAACATATCAAAAAAGATAATATACTAATGAAAATTCTTATTGTTAAGATTAATATGTTAATATTAATAGACACAAAAAGGGAATGAAATGTAGAAATAGAGCTAAGGGCCTTTTAAAATAAAAACTACAATATTTTAAAATACACATTCACACCTGTATATTTTGTCTCAAAATTAATTTACAAATTACAATTCCAATTCATTTTTATGGACCCAAATTATATATTTCTGAAAACAAATGGCCACATCTTTACATATCTCTATAAGAAATTACAAAGATTTGCATACATGTCAACAATTAAAATATATTATTTTAATCAAAGATTGTAGCACTGTTGATTTAAAGATCAATGATCAATTTATGTACTTCCATTAAATGTTATAAAAGGAGTAAGTCAAACTCATATTGATGATACAAACAAAATAGAATCACATGTTGCAGAATCTAGATCATATTGTAATATATTTTTATAGCCTTCTCTATTCCAGATGGAGGCACTTACTCCATTTATCAGAGAGGTTTTTTTTCCTCTAAGACATAACTTGACTTCTAGTGTCCACCTTTTTCATATCTAGGATTTTCTCTCAGTCTAGTCTTCTTTTCCATTTCCAGCCATGCATTCAAAAATCACAGTGCTTTGATTTTGGTAAATGTGCCATAATGAGTTGTAATAGAAGTCAGAAGTTGGCAAAAAGGAGATAAAACTACTTTTTCCTGGCTCTCTGTAAGCATTCACTATTTTGTTTCTTTTGGAGACAAACTCATTTTGATTCAATTCCAATAAAAGGGCTTGTCGCAATTAGGAAACAAACAAACAAAAACTAGTGATGTCCAGTTTTCATTTTGAAAATATGAAGAAAAGACAGAGATAAGTTGTTTATATTTTACCTCCTAAGCAATAATATAATTGATTTTTATTTTCACTGGGCTATTCTAAAATAATCTTAAATTAACTTGAGGGAGGTTTCAGTGATCGTACTATAATAGAGTGTAGAATAATGAATGAATTTTAAGATATTTAAAGTTAGAATATCTTTATTAGATATTAGATATAACATAGAATATCTGATCATTAAGTTTTAATATGTTTTAGTTTCTTCTGTAGGAAGCCTAGAGTTTCTGTTGATGAATTTATTGCCTTTGTTCTAATAAAATGCACGCTTTTCAGTTATTAGGGAAATAGTAAACATTGTTCTGTGGAAAACAAGTAATGGGATATTTTTTATTTGATAAAGGCTTAGTTGCTATTTGGTTCGATATTTGCTATTAGTTGCTATTTGGTTTGATAAGTTGCTTAGATACTGTTGATGAGTAAATATAAGCAGCATCCCTCCTTGGTGAGACTCTTTTGGAAATCTTTGAGATTAAAATGTTATTTCCTCCCCATAGCTATTAAAAACTATTACAAACTATTTTATTGATTGAAGGAGTAGGCATGAATGACGGAAAATGGAACAGAAAAAAACCAGCCAGCCCTCTCTCCTCCCTTCTTTTAAGGTCCCCTGACTCTTTCTAAGATGGAAAATGTGAGGAGTCAAGTAGCCTAGTTCAGGCATAATAAGGAACTATTAATATTACATCAGCTGCAATTTACATCCTTTCCAACAAGGAAAGTCTTCTACCCTTAGATCAGGGAATAGGCAAGAGCAGGGAACAGAAAGGAGAAGGGATGGCAATTAGTTTTATTACTGTTTTTTCATTTTGTCCACACAGAAAATGAATGGAATTATTTCCCATGTTGTTCTAAGTGCTACTTTTAAAGAGCCCTTAGTTCAGGAGAGTACTGGGTGGATTAAATTACTCTATAAATAACTAAAGCAAACCCAGAAGTCCGAACATGCTCCTACCTTCCTAGAAGGAGAGACCAAGCTAACAAATGAATTTCAAGAAAGAGTGAAGAACAACTTTATCAAATAACCATTTTGAGTTTGACTGCTAGGATGTCATAACCTACAATTCCATCATTTAACATATAACAGTTTCATTTCAACAAGGCATTTTTTCAGACTCTGAGACCAAAGTGACATCTTACAAACTGGTCTCATTAAAAATAACTTGTATGAATGGCTATTGCACATGCAGCCAATTCAACAAAAAAATATTTATCATGTTCTTCCTATCAAATTGGTCAAGAAAGACTATCTCATTTTTTATTAAAATCATCTTTTATTTGATTATTTTTCTTCAGTATGCTTACTATTTTTTAAATGTCCAAAAAGTGTGAGGAAGTTACTGAGCCAGCTATAGTTAAAAAGAAAATAAGCAAAAGGAAAATAAACAAGCACAATCCCTTATTTTCTATATTTTAAATACATTTGTAAATCAGTATTTATAATGACTCAAATGCTCTGTAAAGATCTCTCTTGAAAATCAAATAGAATAACCATAGAGGAAGCAGTGTATGTGGCAGTAGCAAAGTGGGTAATTTATCTCTTAGAGAAAAGACTTCAGCTTATATCATGCTGAGCCTGCCAAGCAGAGGACTATTTGGAATGGCATTTTTTGGGTGTGCACTGTTTCATTAAGAAGTAAGCTAAGTCATTTAAATATTCCAAAGTAAATATTTCCATAACATTTTTAAGTAAAAAAAAAATGAACCCAATTGCAGCAATTTTACCATTTTTGAACAATAGACAGGCTATTGAATTCCTGCTAGAATCTTCAAAAGGACGAATTTGAGTTATTCCACAATATAATTTGCATAAAAATGTAACAATGACATTGATGTTTATAAAGAGCATCAAATTACGTCAAAACACAACACAACTTTCTGATGGCTCCTCTTTCTTTAATAAAACACATTTGATTCCCAATTATTATTTATAACATGCAGCTTCCTTCTGTGAAGATAGCACTCAAACCAATTATGAGCATTTCTTTCAGCCATATACACCGGAGTTTTTCAATCAACAAAATGAGTCCACTGAGGAAAAGACTTAAAGAATTATAAACAAAGCTGATGTAGGAAAAATGTTTTAAAGGACTAAAACCAAGTCATTAAGCACTTTATGTATTTCTGTAATGATGAAGTGCAATGTACAAGGCTAAGGAGTGAAGTCTGCTGCCCTGCTTCAAAATCATATTTGTATGCATCAGAATATTGATTAAATGTTCTGTGGCTTCCATGCATTTGTCTCTGGGTTTTCCCCAACTTTCATTTCCCATCTCTCTAATAGTTATCAATATTTATTTAATGGCACAGTAGTGGTTTGAGGGGTTTGTTTATATTTTTGAAAGTTTTAAAATTTATTTCTTCTTATACCTCAATTTTTGTGGCAATGATAAAATCTCTCCACATTAGAACTTTACAAAGGAAATATGAAACCTGGTATACTGCTATTTAAAATATTTTCACCTTTACAAACATCAGTCACAGGTTTTTATTTATTTTTATTTTTTAACTCCTCTTGCTATCATTCCTATTATAGGTTTTAAAATTGTATTAGTGAGACTATATGTGAGTGCTTCTAACTCTGTTTATTCATTCCTCTCAAGATTATGAAAAGAAAATACTTAACAGGTAGTTAAAATCTTTCCATATTTTCAATCCTATAGGTGCTCACCTGTCCTGGTCTGGCATTTTCACATACAAAAGTATCATAGAACACAGCAAATTGTGGGGCGTTGTCGTTAACATCCAAAATTCTCACAAAAACAGCCACGCGAGTAGTCTCTTTGGGATTATCTAGAAAAGGGGAAGGAAAATTTTGTTTAGGAAGACACATTTGTGCATCAGATTTAATTTATATAGGCATCTTGTGAATTTTAAGTGCTTACATACAAATAAGCATTGCATTCATTCTACTAACATAATGAGCAAATGCAATAAAGAAAATTACTGCAGAGCCTAATTAAGTAGTCATGAATTCAGTTATTATTGTATGCAAGGGTACCATTATTATTTTGGAGAAGAATCATGTTAAAAGCACAAGCCGATATAATTGAGTTCATATTATATTTGTGTCCTTACTGTTCAAATATATAAAATAAGAACAAATATTTATTAAATTCTTATTATGCATCATTATATAATTTAATCTTTACTTATTTTTTGGATGAATAAATAGTTTTAAATAAATTAGTAACTTTCCCAAAGTCACTAGTTCCTAAGTGGTAGTTGTTATAATAAAAACCACCCCCCTGATTACTCTTATCACTAAAATGTATTCAGATAGCTACTCTCAAATCTCCTTTAGAAATTTTAAAATATGGCTACTTATTTTACAATTGGGTGGAAAATTTACAATTGAAATATAAAGGTTCAAATTTTTTATTTCATATAGTCATTACGGGTACCGTTTCAATAATCCAGCCTGCGTCTGCATAACAATTTATTGTTCCCAAATTAGCTCAATAATAACAAAGAATACATTAATCATATTTTTTGCTACAAATGCTAAAATTAGAGCATCAAAGTTTTCACATAAAAAGATGCATTTTCAAATTGCTTTGATTTTTGAATGGCATTTAAAAACATAAATGCCTCTTATTTAGCTTAGCTTTGAGTAACAACCTTATATTAGTCGTAATTACACTATCTCCATTATGGATTTTTCTAGTCACTTCTACTGATATCTGAGAGTTGTTTACTCCTTAAAATTCAGGTTATATTCATCAGCCTTCAGGACATCAATATCTCAGTCTTTGGATAAAGTTATACTTCTGTGTGAACTTTGACAAAGTGAAGCTGAGGAGCAGTATAAAAGGAGAAAGGAGATAATTAGCTGAAAACAAAACAATAGCAGAAGAGCTGGGGGACAGTAGCAACTTTATTAAATAGTCTCTACCAACATGGGGTAATATCATTTACCCTTGTAAAGTTTATCTGAACTTTTTCAGATACAAAGGTAAAATATATTGTCACATACAAATAGGGAGTATATCACTACGCAAAAGAATTAATCCTGCTCTAGTTCTCTCTACCTAATTGCACTGTTACTAAAATAATGAAATCAGTACTTTTTAAAAATGATATGTAAGAACTGATTACTCAGCAGGGATATATTTTACAAGACTGAAGTAATTTAAAGGAAGATAGACAGAATTCTAAAACCATTTGAAGTGTATTTACTTTTACTTCCTTTTTCCAAGAGGAAATTAAAAATGCATCCCCTTCTTTAACACTCCTTTTAAGTCTTACTTCAGTCTTCTTAACCCACTTATATTCATTTAGTTGTCAGGTTCTAATGTCACATTGGCCCACATATCGTTGCATATTGTCCACATGTTAGTGCATCAGGGGGTTAAGAGTTCAGTCTCCGGAGTCAACTGAGCTGCTTTGATTCCCAAGTCCACCACTCATTCATTGTGTTACTTCGGCCAATTTACTCCACCTCTCCAAGGCCTTAGTTTACTCAATATAAATAAATGTAGATACTGCAATGTCACAGAGTTATTTGCAAAAGTAGGAGTTAGTGCATGAAAGTTCTTATCAAAGTTTCAGTTTGATGATCAGTACTCAATAATTGTGGACTACTATCATTACCATCATCTTGATTATCACTATCATACCTTCTTCACTTCCTTATGTTACTTAAGAGCTTATGCTATCTTTCTCCACACAAAGCATCCACATATAAAAATGTGTTAACTAGCTCTCCTATAGTTCACATGAGTCTGAAGAGGGGTTCATTTGGGAAATGAAGAGGACAGAAAAAAAAGGAAAAAAATGCTATTCCATTATTTTTCTACCTCCTCTATTCATAGACCATTTGCTAATACCCAGAGGCATGGTGTTTACCTACAAATGGACCCTCTAGTCCCTAGTTACTTGTTGCTATGGAGAAGAGTGGGAAGGTATGTTTCTTCCATATATTTTAGAATGTACTCTTTAACCTACTTATACAGTGAGTGGACATAAACAGAATATTTTCTTTCAATATAAAGTCTTGACATAAAAATAACTCTTATTGGTAGCAATTCACTTTCTAACTATGCCACAGACGCCAAGAGAGAGAAAAGTTTCATATCTAAAAAATTGCATTGTCAGCCCCTTCCCTAACACAATACGGAGATTCTCCTGCCTCTTTACAAATAACTTAAGGCTTTTCAAATCAAAAGCTAAATCTACAGGGATGAATGTGCTTTGTAAAGCATCAGGCCTGTAGTCACCTATTCAAAAAATGGTACTTACACTAATCTTTTTGCTGGCACATGCTGCAGCTTATGTATAAATAAAAGTATTAATATAAAGCATCCCAAGGAAGACTCATACTGAATAGCAGCTAGCATATATCTACCACCTGAGTCTCCATTAGAGCCCTTTAGGGAAACTACTGTAGCAAGAATGTATCAGCAGTAAAGGATCTCAAAATATATGTCCTAAGGTGAAGCCATGCCTTTGCATCCACAGGCTTTTTCATACCACCAAATAGAGAAAATTTAAATCATTATCTGGAAATCCTAGGCTCTAGAAAGATGTAATTTTTCTACCTACTTAGGGTAAGAATTTCCACTAATAAGGAATAAGATATAGATAATGGAGTCCTTTAGTCATAAACTTTGCTCTACTGTCCTCAGAATGTACTGCAATGATTATAAGTTAAATTTTCAGATGTGGTTAGAGGAACTCTTTGGTTTCTATAACAAATGTGTTCTAAAATCCCAAGTTTATTATTAAGTCATTGATTGTGACCTTAATTTTAGGTGTTTCTATTCACCACATGGCAATGTAAAATATTTTTTGAAGAAGAAAAAGAGAAGTTATTCCATGGTGTAATGCATTAAATAATTACCTGGAATAGTACTAGCCATGTGATGTGATATATTTCTGTGGAATGTAGAATTAAATGGTTAGAGGCAGGGCCTGGACACATACTGGTAACAAGTACATTTATACATCATTTTGATGTGCTCAGGGCTTGGTGTATGATACACCATAAGGCTGGTGTTTAAAGTCTGTAGAAACAGTTCCCTATATGCTGTTTCCCTCACATCCTCACTGCATTTAATACCCAGAACAGCATAATGGGACCCTGACTGCTTGTAGTTTGGCAGGTAGGCATTTTCAATAGTTGCTCCATAGACTGATTTCATTTAAGGGCCAAAAATAGGTTTAGTTCTTAAAAAGAAGTAATTGGCTTAGCTTTTTACAGAATCATAATTACTTCGACTAGCTTTAGAAGTTAAATTTCTCAAAGTATCTGAAATGGAAAATGCAATTCCTAACTCACTGGGCTTGAATAAGGATCTTGAATCAAGCAGAGAATACAGTCATGATTCTGAAATGACCAGATTGGATCATGTTGGGTGCATCTATGGGGATATGGATACAGATAAAGAAATAAAGGCTTTCCTTAAAAGAAAAACTAAAAAATCTTTAGTTAGTCTTAAAAGACATAGCCATTTATAGCTCACTACGGATGAAAATGGATTATTTGGGGTTAATCTGTATTCCAGAGGCAGCTTTCAGGACAAAAGCTAAATCTATTATTTTATCTCGAGGCTTTGATTTCATTGTTGATGATCTGCCTAGCCTAGTTCCATCCTTCTGAGACACTTGGTGATTTAGCCTCAATGTTTTGTGTGGATTCAGCTTAGTATCAGAGCTGGAATTTATGGGGTTAGTTTTTCACCAGGACTCAGTCCCTAATTAATGCTACTTTTTAACACAGTTCAAGAATTGCTTTATTCCATGTACATCACAATATGGAAGTCAAAATATGAACAGGTTTGCACGTGCATGTGCAGGCCGGACTGATGTCATGGGCATGTGAACTGAACAGTTGTGCAGAGCTGCACTCTTAGAAGGGCCCCACACTTGTTTTAATACTCTGCTATTGCCATCTTAAATTTCTTATTTTTTTTTAACAAGCAGGCTGACATTTTCATCATACAATGAGTTCCACAAATTATGTAGCCAGTCCTATGTATGGGCAAGAACTTTCACAATAGAGACAGATATGGTTTTGAATCCTGGTTCTGCAAATTTCTAGTTGCACGAAATTTTATAAATTTAGTATGGAATTTACTGGATCTAGAACTGGAATACTTTCAAATACCAGTTTCACTATTCCCGGCATTATAACTTTGGGCAAGTTACTAAAATCCTCAGAGCCTTAGTACCTTCTCTGTTAAATGAGATTAATAATAATATTAGCAGGAGAAAATAAGTTTAAAAATTTTTAAATGATACCTGGCACATGTGGTTAACATTAACCGTGATTACTAATATATACTTTGGCTTCTGCATCTATAAAGAGCAGTAGTATCTACCTATATGTTTGTTGTTAAGATGAAATGGTATAATATACACACAGCATATAGCATAGATCCTAATTCATAGGGTCCATGCAACAAATTTAATACTTTTAATTTTCCCCAAATGATAATAACTTTAGTTCTAGCTCATTTTTATTAGTTAATAAAAATAAAATAAATATTAGTTAATAAAAATAAAGCCTCCTTTTTATTAGTTACTATTAGATGTATATTTATAGATACTGAAGGGTGGCAAAATATGTCACCCCAAAATATGTCACTTTGGCATAAGGGTTATTTTGAGCTAAATGCCATTTTTAAAAAAAGTAGCAGGTGCATGAAGAGTGCTCTGATCATTTTTCTTCCTGAAAGCAAGAGATAAAATCCTCATATGGAAGATATCCTTCCTATACCAAGAAAATATAGTAATAATAATAATAATAATAATAGAAGGAAGGAAAGATTCTTATCATCAAAGATGGGAAGTTGAAACCAAGAAAATTCTATACAAACAGACCTTGTTAAAATAATTCATTTCTTCATTTACCCTCCCCATATATATTTAATTACTCTTCCCCAGTTGCCTCTCTTTATTCACCCAGTATAAAAACATTTCGGTTTTGCCACTTCTTTGGGTCTTCTTCATTTCCTTATTTGGGCACCTGTGTCACATAAAATTATATTAAATAAATGGGTATGCTTTTCTGCCTTTAATCTCTGTTTTATGCCAATTTAATTTTTAGGCCCAGCCAAAAATCTTAAGAAGAAACAGATAAGTTTCTGCTTCTTCTACAATACCTGTAGGTATCCTTCTGTGTATAGACACAGGAAATATTGAAAAAAATTATAGGTGTTGAGAAGTCTTTTAAAAACTTAGATTAAAATTATCATTTGTGTGCAACAAGAATAAATTATTTTAATATAAATTAAAACCTATAAATATATGTTTAAATGCATAAAATAAAGTACATAACATAAATATATGCACATATAAATATATGTTATATACATAAAATTCATCTTACTGATTTCAGCAGCTATAACAGTAAGATTGTGCCACTGAGATAGTTCACGGTCAAGAGGTTTTGATGTATAAAGGGATCCATTTCCAGAATGTATGTTAAAGATCCTGTCAAGGTCAGTGTGGCGATCCAAGGAAAATCTGAAAATAGAGGGCAGAGAAAAATAGATGGAAGTATTATTAAAGGCTTTCAGGAGAAAATGGTGAAATGCAGACACATATGTTACTGATAATTATGGGAAAGAACACAGTACGGATCTAGAATGTAGACTATTTCATTGATTTATCAGCACCACACACACTCTCTCCCCAAGTCATAACATCGGCACTTTGTTGTACATTCAACTGCTAGTCTTCAGAATGTTTGTGTTATTGAAATAATTATCTATTGCCGTATACATTCAACTGACTTTAATGCATTTTGCCACAATAGTTGAGATTACAAGTGGTTACGTTACCAACTGACTTTATTTGGTTATTGAGGATTCTATTGAAGAATAACTGCAAGGGTCTATTGCAAAAGATCATTCCCAGATGCTGACTTTTTTTGTTAGTGAGAAAACTGGAGACAACATTAGTTTCATCAAAGTAGTAAGCCATCAAGTTATTATGGTGTTTAGTAGCTTCATGATATGATACCCATGTAGCATCAGTTTCTTAATCACATGTATCATTATAAAATGTATAACTTTTAACTCGTGATCTTTTAAAAATAGAAAAGTTTGGGGTATGAATTTTATATATCTGTATCAAATAGTCTATATGTATTTTTAAAAAACAACAACAAGTTATGCTGCAAACTGATTACAAGCATGGTGTTGGGTGTCATTCTAAAGGTTAATACTAGGTTTATCAATCTCATTGATGTAGTTGGAATAATCCCATTATCTTTATTATACTACATATTTTTACCATTCACAAAAAAGCAGATAATTGTATCCCTACATGTTAAATAATTTTCAAATTTCAGCCCAAGTTGGCAAAATTATTTTTCTATTGAAAGACCCAACATAAATTTCACCTCCTCCTTGCACTGTTTCATGATTATCTAAAGTAGAAGCTATTTATTCCATTCCATCATAAAGCACCTTGTGCCACTCATCTCCTCCATTTACCACATTGTATTAGGAATTTATTTTATCTCAGATTTCAAACAGAGAATGGAACATGAAAATACCAAGCACTATACTCTAGTAGGCACTCAATGAATATTATTTGATTCTCATACTGAATCTTCTTCCCTAATAGATTGAGAACTCCTTGAGAAACATGTTAGTATCTGAGATGGTGATCCACAAATATTTGTTAAATGAAAGAAAGAATGACTGAATTCTTTGGCATTTTAGCAAATAATAAGGTTCCTTATTTCTGTGGAAACATGACATAAATTTGCAATACATAAATCAATTATGCATCGCTGACATTGCCAAATCAATTTCATGTGTGTTCTTTCTTAATTATTTCTTGTAGTTCAAAGAAATAATGACAGAATTTAGAAGACTATGTGACATTACCTTGAAGACACAAAGAGATCACAGCTCTTCTTTTTCAAATATGATTGAAAGTATAATTATATTGTGCAAATCTCCATTGTTAAATGGTGTATGTTAACTTTCATTTTCCCTTTTAAAATCATTTCCAGAGCACATATTTTAAGTAAATCCCTTTGATTATTGCATTAATATTCTTCACATGTGACATAATTTATAACATGTCCAGTATGATCCATCCCATAAATACATTGCACTAGTAATGTATTGTTTCTTTGAATATATATGTGTATACATACACATATACTAACAAAAGAATAATATCCAAGAATATTCATTTTAATTTTCTACACCAAGTTAATAGAAAGTATATAACAACCTTCATGGTGTACCCTCTATCCTTAATAAGCAATGAAGTCATTAGTTCTGTTGCACATCATATATGGAAATTCATTCTTTCCTCCTGATCCTTAGACCTGCATCCTCATTAAACATTTTATTTTATTTTATTTTAATTATCCACAGATATATTTTGACATATAATAACCATCAGTCTGTAGGAGGAAGCAAAATCTAATTCATTGTATGGAGAAATATCTTGATACTGCAATTTAATAATGCCAGTTGACATTAACTTAACTTATCAAAAATATCCTATTTTATTTTTTTAAAAGTTCATTTTAAAATCAAGAGCACAGACCACAGCCTGCTAAAGTCAGTTAGGATCTCTGCCAAGGAAATGCTTGAAAATTATTTAATGGGGAAAATTAATTGCATATATTCGTTCTATAAAAGAGCTTCAAACGAAAAAAAATCCAAGGAATGCAGCAATTTAGATGAAGATAAATGAACTGATGAAGAGGAATTTATGGGAAAGTCATTCTGGCAGATGTAAACTCTACATGATTACCATGTTCATGTTTCTTCTGCCAATATGTAGCCTGTGATACTGGGTGTGAATATAAGAAAACATATTTTTGTAAAATTATGTAAAAACATAAACACATATAAACATATAAAATACATGACTTCATTTTATATATACATATAAAATATATGACTTCACTGAAGAAATGGCACACCCTATAGAATTTTTAACTTAAGTCCAACTGGAGTCCCACGGCACATGAAATTAGAGGTTCTCTACTTTATATAGTTGCATATGTAATAGTCAGAGGAGAGTGTGCTCAGAGATTGCACAATAACCATCTGAACTCATACTTGACTGGTCATATGGAACAATGGGCAAATAAAAGCAGGGAAACAAATTAAATCCAAAACACATGATGGGCTAACAGATTAAAGTAAGCATTCATTTTGATGTTGAATATTGTATGTAGATATCGGCATTTCTTTAAAGTGATAGAACAAACGACAATGAAAACTTTGAGTCTTTCACATTTTTATGGGTTTATCACATATCATATGTTTTTAGGCTGCCATAAAAACAAAAGCAAAAAAAAATATTGAAATGACTATAATCTTTCTGGGATGTTCTAATATTTTTGAAACAGGCAAAAAAACACAAACGTAAAAACAAAACTAAAACAAAAAACTTCCTCCCACTTTGATGGCTGGAGTATAAGGGGAGTTTCTAAAATAATAATATAACCACAGTGCAGCATTGTAATTACCTTCTTTTTAACTGTTAAAATTTCTCTCACTCAACCTCACATATTATTTAATAACTTGAAAGGACAAATATAGGGATTTGGTTGCACTGTAAACACATAGCTGACATAGTGCCCTTAATCGTTATCAGGGGTCAGAACAACAAAAACCTTAAGAAGACAATCAGATGATACAAGCCAGGTTTCAGCCTAAGGGCATGATAAGAATAGGCAAACTATGAAGCTTATACAAGCCATACCCAAAGACATTTAGAAATAATTCACTTGAAACACTGTGCTCACCAAATGTATGTGCAACTTATGGAGAGACTCTGGTATCTTTAATTGCATTAAATGCTTTAAATATTATTTCATGATCTTTATATGTATTTCAACTCCTTTCCTTTTCATTTTAAACTCAGACATAATTACCTAATGGGGCTGGAAATAGAATCTGGATCCCTTGCCATGACAGTACCAATAATTGTGCCCACTTCAATATCTTCATGAACCTCAAACAGATAGGAGGATCTGCTAAAAACAGGAGGTTCATCCACATCTTCTATAGAGATTTTCACTATTGTAGTGTCTTTAAATGGTCCTAAGTAATAAAAACGTGGGTCCACATGGGTATTTTCTGCTTCAACCTTCAGAGTGTAAAGTCTCCGGCTCTCATAGTCAAGTGGCTGCATAAAGAAATAAATCATCAAATTAGAGTGAGGGAATTTGGATGATATTGTCTCTCAAAGTTACATTATTATTTTTAAGTCCTAGTTGAGTTCTGTCAAATTGTTCATTAGTTATAAATAAAAAAGAGTAACACAAATAATATAATCTTTACCTATCATTTAGGATTCAACTTTTACTTTTTATTTATTCAATAAATTACAACATAGGAAAATGAGATTTTAAACCTTGGAAAAATTGGGGTGTATATTCATAAGGTGGTGACTCTTCAGGAAAAATAAGCTGGTGGATTGTGTATGTGTTTGTCTGTGAATGTGCATGTACTGAGGTGTTGGCTACTACTAAGTTTTTCTAAGCACAAAAATTCAATTATCTTTTAAAATTTATGTTGTGATATTTCCAGCCAATGTAATAGACTTGTATTATTATATAAACTATGAAATTTTAAAGACTAATATAAAACTTTCAACAGTTATATGAAGCATTCAAGATAAGGAAAACATTATGTAATTACAAAAGAGAAAAATTTTGATAGTAGTATGGTAATTAGGTTACATTATGAAACTAAAAAGGACCTTAAATATTGATGTAGTTTAACTTTCACAAGTGTAAAGTCAAGTACCTCACCTCTCATCCACTTTAAAAAATATGTGTTGTTAACAGGTAAAAGACATTGTTGGTTCAGATTCCCTCAATCTTCTTTTTTATTCTGAGAAGCACCAGATTCTATTTGCGTTACTGTTGCTATCTGGTCATGAAAAACAACAAGACAGCTTCTTTGCCATTTGTTGGTCACTGTCCATTTAATAACATTTTGTGTGTCCCTTGTGCCTTGCAAGAGAATCTCAGGATAGTTTTATTATTGACCGGTGCCTCAGTGGATACTGTGTGTGTGACATTTCATTAGGATCTAAATTTTAATGTACCTTATTTTTATCTCATAATGATGGTACTGAACTGACTCTACAGTAAAAAACTACTTACCTTTAAATTGTATCACTGAGCATATGTTAGTAGAAAATTTTAATTTATATAGCAGAAGGGAAAATGTGAACAATTAAGTTATGTTCCAATCTATGCCATCCCTTTTATTAGTAACTCTAATTATTGATTCATACATCTGGATAGATGGCTTGGTACTTTTTATGTACTGTGATGATATATTGCCATTATTAGCTATTAACTATATTTTTAAAGTAAACAATTCTATTGTGGTGAGCTTTTGTTAACATAACTCAGAAATACAATCATACCTATATTAACTTACCTTTTAAATTTTGTAAAATCTCAGATTTTATGTTTCAACCAACAAAAACAGTGGTCAAAATGTTTAAGGAACTCTTTGGTTTTATGTCTCTTTTATTTATGCACAATACAAGTTACATTTTTGAACATGATAGTGATATTTCCTAATGGATAATGCGTGAGTAAGTAGTATATAATGACATCTCTACCCTTGAAACACATAGATGCTTATTTGTACTGAAGCTGTGCACCTTTTTCACAGTTATGATGCCTTCCTGTGTGTCCTTCTCAGTTATGATGTCAAACATATCAGTTCCATCACCATCAATAATTCTGTATTCTACTTCAGCATTTTTTCCAGTGTCAGCATCAGTAGCTTTTACACTTCCAATGGCTGTGCCAACTGGGGAGGATTCAAGAACCCGAAGATGGATAGTATCTGTAAAGTACAAACAAAAGAATAGAGAGAGAGATGTATAGACAGATTTCTTAATAGAAATTCAAAAGTAAAAATGTGTATGACAGAATATTATAAATCTTAAACTCTACATTGAATGTTGACTAGTTAAAGTGTTGAATACACATAATATGGATAACATTAAATTTAGGTCTAGGAACAGGAAAAGTTTAACATTGGGAGCTTTGGTCTGTGCATATTATGAATAGTGAGAAGGAACCCCGAATAGTATCATATGTACCTATGTGTGTTTATACAATCACAACAAACCACAGCATATACAGTGAATGTTTCTATTTAATTGTTTTACTATGCTACATTTAGTTATTTATTTCAGCTGTAGAGCAGAACATTACAAAATCCCATGAAATCAGCTACAATGGGTAGGGATCTTATTTCTATTTGTGACAACAGAAACAAAGGATAGTCTGTGGGAGAAATATAAAGATGCCCTTCACAGTGTCAGAGCAAAAGCACTAAATTCTGACAAATTCCCCTTCATTACAGAGCAAAACAAGAATTTATCTAAGCCCTTGGTGTACCTAGAAGTGCTAATGAGATTTATGTTTTAACACTCGATCGTAAACTACATATTGCTGATGGATTAATGGACCTGAAGCACGCTTCTGATTATAGCACCTTCTTGTTCATAAACCTTAAGTAATTCTCTTTAGTATACATAATAAAGTCTAGACCTCTTAGCTAGTCATTATCTTGCCTGAGTATATTTTTCCTATTGTATTTTGCTTTTAGTCACTTCCATAAAAGATTTGCACCAAACTGGACTTTTTGAAGTTTTCTAGTCAAAACTTAATTTCTTCCATCACTTTATACATTTTTCTCATGCTATTTCTCTCCCATAAAATTCCTTCCTCATTACCCTCATATGATTATAATTCCATTTACCAAATCTGAGAAAATGGCACTGTTAAGGGCTGAGTATTTTAGGGGCTATGCCAAGCCAAGGAGAGAGGCTTCAGAAGAAATGAGCCTTGTTCTCAGAAGTTTCGCCCCTAGACCCATGAGAAAATAAATTTCTGTTGTTTAAGCCACCAGGTCTGGGGGACTTTGTTGTGGCAGCCCTAACAAACAAATGCAGGTAGGCATGTGCATCCACTCAGTTTTGGACGTCATTTCCTAACAGACATAGTTAAAACTCAGTTTCCATCACACTACAGTTGGTCTCTTAGCCTGTGTTTTTCTACATTTTTGCTCCACCTATCTCTGGTAGGAGACTACTGAAAGCAACTCTCAACTCATTCCTTTGCTACTGTCTTATTGGTTCTCTTTGCCTTTGCTGATTCTTTTCCTTGGAACACCTGTCCCCTGGATATTCTGATGGCTCCTTCTTGTTTCCTTCAGGCGTCTGCTCAACTGGGACCTCCTCAGAAGCTTTCACTAAGAACCTAACTGAAAATAACCTAATGAAAACATCACTCCCAATCACTCTTCCTATATCACTTGCCATTGCTAGGCATTATATTATCTACTTATTTATTTGTACATACCATGAGAATGTCATAGAAAACAGGCAATAGGATTGGATAAATTATTTGTATATTGTATATTGGATAGAAGCTTCCTAAGTCATCTACCAGCTCCTATGCTTGGCCAAATCAAATCAATTCTTAGATACTCTTAGTCCACACTGCAGGCATATTACCCTTTTGAAAACATTAATTTTATCAATAATTACTCAGTGCTTCAAAACTCTTTGATTGCTTCCATTGCACTCAAGATAAAATAAAACATCCACAGGCCGGCCCTTCATAATTTAGCCCCTCCATCCTGTCAGTCTCTTCTCTAACATTGGTCTCTTTTGGATTTTTCCAACATGTTTTCCTTACCTCAACTTAATACATGTTCCCTCCTTAAGAAAGATTTTCTACACAATTCTGTCTGGCAACCACATACTCTTCTTTTTGATATAGTCCTATTTCACTATGAGTCTACCACAGAACAGCATAAATTCTAGCCTGCTTACTGTAAGAACTTTCTTTAAAAAATTAAATTTTAGGCCAGGTGTGGTGGCTCATGCCTGTAATGCCACACTTTGGCAGGCTGAAGTGAGAGGGTCACTTGCCCAAGGGTTCAAGACCAGCCTGAGCAACACAGCGAGCCCCTATCTTCAGAAAAAATTAAAAAAGAAAATATCCGGGCAGGGTGGCACATTCCTGTAGTCCCAAATACTCGGCAGGCTGAGCCAGGAGGATCACTTGAGCCCAGGAGTTTTGAGGCTGCAGTGAGCTATGATCATGCCACTGCACTCCAGCCTGGGTGATAGAGCAAGACCCTGTCTCTAAAAACCAAGTTAAACTTTAGAGAAGCAGAACCTCGATAAATTGATTCATTTCTCCTTAGCAAAAAATGATATCTCTGCCCCACTGAAAGCACTTATTGTTAATATTAAGTGCTTGATTTCATTTGGTTTATAAAGTCATATAAAATCTTGTTTCTGCTAAAATCTTCAGTACCATTATTATCTATTCTCAAATCTAGAGCATATATGAAAAGCAGCCATATAGATGATTTCTTTCAATTAATGATCAGTTAACCAGACAAAAACTTATAAATGTATGGAATATGTAATAAAACAAATACAAATAATATGCATTGATTGATATGTATATAAAAGTTGAATGCACCATCTAGAGAATATAAATTCTTTCAAAGCAAGCATGAAGCATTTAACTCAAACTGATTAAGTACTAAGTTATTAGGCAAGTTTCAATAAATTTTAATAAACCACTATCTACTAAATCCTCTGACCATGCTAAAATTAAGTTAGAGTTTAATACAAAAATGATAGATTCAAATCCTTATATTTTTGAAAATTTAAAAAGAAGAAAATTAAAATAACTCTATATGGTTTTTAAAAAGTAACAAATTTGAAGACAATAAAAGAAAGCCACAAAACACCTACAACTGAAAGAGTAATGAAAAGAAATTAAAAAGTGACACAGAGAAAATGACACTAAGTAGAGAAGATAATTTATAATTTGATGTGCTTATATATAAAGAGATGCTAAAATCAGTGAGCTAAGCATTAAACATAGGAAACTAGAAAAGAAAAACATTATCATGCCACAGCCAAAGAATAAAAGGAGATAATAAAGATGACAGAAATTAATGAAGTTGAAAACGAATACACCAGGAAGAAAATAAAAATGCCAAAAGGTTTTGTTTTGTTTTTTTAAGAGCTCACAATATGAGCATATATCTGGCAAGATTGTTTATGGAAAGGAGGGAAAAGGCAAAAAGTAGTATTAAGAATTTAACAAAAAAGCAATGTAACTGCAGATAATATCAAGACTTTGAAGGTTAGAGAATATTATGAACACATACGCCAATAAAATTGCATATTTAGCTGTAGTGACAAATTCATAAAAATAATTAAAAATATACCAAAACCTACTAAAGAGGAAATAAAGCATGATTTAAAATATTCTACCCTTGCTTCCCAAATACAGACAGTTGGCTGGAATAGTTTTCAAGGAACGTTCATGAAGCAGAAAATTCTAATCTTCTGCAAAGTCTTCTGGAAAAAAGACAAACTGGGACTCTTTCCTAACTGATTATATGAGGTCAGTATGACCCAGATAAAAAAAGCAGACACGAAGAGTCCAGTGATCATATAGTGTTTGTCAAAATTCAGGATCCACCATATGTAAATGTGTAACATTCAATAAATTCATGTTTTATTTTTAATTCACAATCACATTTATAAAGTTTGGTGTATGACAAACACTATTCTAATCACTTTACTATTAACCAAATTCTACTTTTGTTCAAATTACACCAGCTTTTCTATTAAAGTCATTCTTTTACAGAGATGTCACTTTGCATTTGGATTGTCATGTCTTTTAACTCTCCTCCAATCTGTGGGAGCTATTTAGTCTTTTTATTTTTGTCTTCCATGACCTTGACCCTTTTGAAGAATTCTGGGCAAGTTATTTCATAGAATGCCTTTTAATTTGGGGTCTGTCTGATATTTTCTCATGATTAGTTAAGGCTACACATTTTTGTCAAGGATATCACAGAAGTGGTCTCTTCTTCTCAGTGTATCATATCATATCAGGGAGTATGTGATGCCAATATGTCTTATGACTGATGATGTCAACCTTGCTCACTTGGCTAAGGTGTTTCTGACAGTTTTCTACATTGTTAAGTTACTAATTTTTTCATCACAATTAATACATATCTTGAGGGAAATACTTGGAGTTAATGCAAATATCCTATCTCTCCTTAAAAATTTGCCCACTAGGCTGGGTGTAGTGTCTCATGTCTGTAATCCCAGCACTTTGGGAGGCTGAGGCAGGAGGGTCACTTGAGCCAAGGACCTAGAGACCAGCCTACACAACACAGAGAGACCCCGTCTCTACAAAAAATTTAAAAATTAGCTGGGTATGGCGGTGCAAACCTGTAGTCCCAGCTACTTGGGAGGTTGACACAGGAGGATCACATGAGCACAGGAGTTTGACCTGCAACGAGCTATGATCTCACCACTGCATCCCAGCCTGAGCGACAGAGTGAGAACCTGTCTCAAAAAAAAAAAAAATCTGCCCACTACTTTTAGCATCAATCAGTGACCTTGCCTGCAATAATTAATACTGTGTTTTACTAATGGTGACACTCAATTTTCTTCATTCAGTTCCACATTTATTATTTGGAATTCTTCTGTAAGAAAAAACTTCCCCTTATCCCCCATTTATTTTTATTTATTATTTACTTATATCAATATAGACTCAAGGACATTTTATTCTATGTATTAGAATCCATTAATATGGTTATTTATTGTTTTCTGTAAATTCTTCCAGATCCAGCCATGGGGTGATTTTTTCAGGGTGGCTCTAGTGCCTTTTCAACATGCCCCCTTCATTCTTTTAGCATACTTCCTTAATTTCTGGCATCATAAAATGTTCCAAATTTACCTTCTATTTTTTCTGCCCAAGCCCTAAAACCAACTATGTTTCCAAGTAGTCCTGGTTTCTTTTACTGGAGAAAGAACCATAATTTTTTAATATAGTGCAATATATAAAAATAAAAAAATATATAACTCTTGCTTTACAATGTGTGAATATGTCAAAAATCCAAAAGGAAGGTACCTATTTGTATTTATCAAAAATCTAATTATGTCTTTCATATAAAAATTTAAATAACAGTAAGTTACTGTCTTTTAACATGTTAATTGATCGTTGTTTAGAAATCGAATATCTCTATTCTGCAAAAGGAATTTTGAGTGCTATGATTTATAATGTTAGAATTTAAGACTTTTCAGCATAAGAGAAAATTCTCTACGGGAATAGAATAAAAGTATTTAAATAGGAACACTATACTATTAGAACTGGTTACACATATTCTGATTTATAAATTCATATTTGTAAAATAGTTGTACATTTTTATTTTAATCATAGTTGATGAAAAAGGCCTAGAATTCCATTCCATTGGCATGAAAGAAAACCCTGGTACCCAAACACTGGTCACAAGCACCAGTGTTTTTACACTAATATAAATTATATTGTGTTGGAAATTTGCTGTTTCTAAGTCTGAGGAATTGAAAGAAAAGTGAGATTAGGATTTCTTTTTGAGACAGAAATTAAATGAGACATCAAAGACTTATGGGATCATAGAAAAGTACAAAGAAACCAATAAACTTGCTTCCATTGGCCAACATTTAGAAAATTTGATCATCAATAAGAGAATAAAAATTTAGCTAATTAAAACAGGTTTGGTTTCTGGAAATGAAAGCTAGATAATTTAGTTCAACATTTTATCTGAAAAACAACTAATATTTATGGATTGATTATAGGTAGAGATAGACATAAACATATGAAGGTAGAAACAAGCCCCAAATTGAAGGGAAATGAGAATTTAGAGAAGCAAATGGAAAACTAAAAGCCCCTTTGGCCTGAGGATATTTGCCATTTTCACAAAGTGGTCTTTATTTTTATGGCCTCCTGAGGAAAGGAAGATAGAGACCAAAATTCCTGTCATCCACAAGGTGGTTATTCAAGCAGCAAATAGACTCCACAGTAAAGTAAAACGAAAGGGCTTTGCACTAGGTGTAAGAGTGACCTAGATGAAAGCCACCCTTGACAGTATTTTAGATTCAGAGACTGGGCCCAGATAAGCTACATTTTTGCAGACATAGGCAACTTTAACTGGTAGTGGAGAGGGATGATACTGTAACATCCACAATGGATGGAGTGATGGATCAAAATTACTTGAGGGAGAATCTATACACCTACAAGAAAATCACTGAGTTTATCCTACCTGGGAGGGTTCTTGGCTGCTTCTCCTCATACCTTTCTCCTTCACTTGTGCCTTTTACAAAAGTGAAGGACATTAAAATCTCTGGAAAAGTACATTTTAGTCCAATGAAAATACATTTGTAAATACTTAGCTCCTAAAGCTACAAAATAAGATAAATGATGAAGCCAGCTACCTTAAGATATAGAACAATAGACCAATGGAACAGGGCTGAGAACCCAGACATAAAACTATCCTCATATAGCCATCTGATTTTTGACAAAGCAGACAAAAACATACACTGGGGAAAAGAATCCATATTCAATAAATGGTGCTGTGAAAACTGGATAGCCACATGTTGAAGACTGAAACAGGATCCTCACCTCTCATTTCTCACAAAAATCAACTCATGATGAATAACAGACTTAAACATAAGACATGAAACCATTAGAATTCTAGAGAAAATGTTGGAAAAACTCTTGTAGATATTGGCCTAGGCAAAGAATTTATGAAGAAGACCCCAAAAGCAAGCACAGCAACAACAAAAATAAACAAATGCGACCTTGTCAAATTAAGAAGCTTCTGGACAGCCCAAGAAACTATAGCTACAGCAAATAGACAACCTACAGAATGGGAGAAAATTTTTGCATGCTATACATCTGATCTGACAAACGACTAATAGCTAGAATATATATAGAACTCAGGAAAATCAGCAAGAAAAAAATCAAACAATCCCATTAAAAAATGGGCAAAGGACATGAATAGAAACTTTTCAAAAGAATAGACTAATGGCTAAGAAACCTATGAAAAAATGCTCAACATCTCTAATAATCAAGGAAATGCAAATCAAAACCACAATGAGATACCACTTAACTCCAGTGAGAATGACTTTTATCAAAAAGTCCCCAAACAACAACTGTTGGCATGGATGCGGAGAGATAGGAACCCTTATACGTTGCAGGTGGGACTGCAAACTATTACAACCTCTATGGAAAGGAGTATGAAGATACCTCAAAGAAGTAAAAGTAGAACTACCATTTGATCCAGTAATCCCACTACAGGGTATTTACCCAAAGGAAAAAAAAACATTCTATGATAGAACACCTACACTCGAATGTTTTAGCAGCACAATTCACAATTGCAAAGATGTAGAAACAACCCAAGTGCCCATCAATACATGAGTGGATTAAGAAAATGTGGTACATGTATACCATGGAGTACTACTCAACCACAAAAACAACAGTGAACTAACACCTCTTGCATTATCCTGAATGGAACTGGAGCCCATTCTTCTAAGCAAATGGAAAAACAAGCACCACATGTACTTACCACCAAATTGATACTAACTGATCAACTTTCATGCACTCATATGGAAGTAACATTCATCCGGTGTTGGGCAGGTGGGAGGAGGGAGGTGGGGATGGGTAAATTCACACCTAATGGGTGCAGTACGCACTATCTTGGAGATGGGCACACTTTTAGCTCTGACTCGGGCACAGTAAAGGCAACACATGTAACCTAAACATCTGTATCCGCATAATACTCTGAAATTAAAAAAAAAAAAGATATAGAACAATATGCCATATACACACACAAACACACCCACATCAGATAGTCTCAGCTATCAGATACTATCAGATAGTTGTTACCTCTGGATCATCTGAAAGGAAAGGATGATACATGTGCATGCAAAGTATTTTTAAAGTCCTTGAAATGTAATTTTTAAATTGGTGCTACTTATCTTCTTTTGTATTTATTAAATACTATAGGAAAATTTAAATCAAACAAACAAATAAACACATAGACATCACAAGTCAAGTCTAGAATATGCCAAATGCTTGTTGGAGAGAGAGACATATACATACACATACATATATATACATTACATATACACATATTTATATATATACATATATGAATATATATGTGGATATATACATATGTGGATAGATGATAGTCTTAGCAAACTAATAGATCTTTAATATTTCAATGCAATATTTTATCCATACTCTTTATAAATAAGCTTTTGAAATTTCCCAAGAAAGACAAATTCAGCCTTGCCAGAGTGTTGCAGTTTTCTCTGCCTCAAAGATCACAAGTTCTCCCTTTCCAATGAATATTGCAAGTTTTTTTCCCCTTTCTTGGCATATCTCAAAATAATACATTAGCTGCAAAATATTGAGTCATATCTGCATATTAATAAAATTATATTACTGCCAAAGGCAGCTTTAACCTACATGGGAGAAGATTACACTGAGATATGGAAATTTCCAACTTTATCCTACAAGGGACTCCTTTTATTTTTTTTCTCACATATAAAATTTTAGTTAAAAATTCTCAGTTTGTGTCCTTTTGGTTTTCCACAGCAATCCTAAACTCATAAAAAATTGTTTCCAAACATTTAAATTGATTTATAAGAAAATTTAAGTCAATATTTTAATGACCTTTAGTTAGAAAAGGATTTCTAAAGCAAGGTAATTAACAAAAGAAAAGTCTGATAAATCAATCTATACTCAAATTAAACCTTCTACAAATAAAAGACAATGTAGAAAAGGTAAAACGTTACAGATAAAGAGAAGGTAGTTTCAGCACACATATTAACAAATGTGAATGTCTTAAGATACATATGAAAAGACAGATAACCTAGTAGAAAAATTAGTCAAAGATGTGAATAGAAAATAATTTACAGTGGAGGAAACAAGGAAGATAAATAAAGACAAATTTACTGTATTTTAACCAGGCAAATGCAAATTAAAGCCATTATGTGATAACATTTTACACCTACTACATTAACAAAAATTAAGTCTGACAAAACCAAGTGTTAAAAGTAGGTGGTATAAGAGAAACAACTATGCAGAGCTGATGGGTGTTGAATTTGGCACAATGACTGTGGGAAATGTATTAGTTTTCTAGAGCTGCTCTAACAAACTACTAAAAACTATGTGGCCTATAACAACAGAAATTTATTGTCTCACAGTTTTAGAGGCTAGAAGTCTGACAAGGCCATGTTCTCCTTGATTAGTCTAAGAAACCCTCCTTCCTTGCCTCTTCCAGCTTCTGGAGTTTGGTGGCAATCTTTGGCCTTCCTTGGCTTATAGATTCATCACTTCAGTTAAATAGGCATCTTCTCCCCGTGTGTTCACATCACCTTTGTTCTCAGCATGTCGGTCTTTGTGTCTTAATTTCCCCTTTTTATAAGGACACCATTCATATTGTATTAGGGCCTTGAATCTAAGAGACTCATTTTAACTTGATTTTCTTTGTAAAGACCCTATTTCCAAATAAGGTCCAATTGCGAGGTACTGGGGGTTAGCATTTTAACATAAAAATGTATAGAAATATACCATATAGAATTATTATTTGTAAAATGAAAAAAAGAAGTAAATCCAAATGTTAAACAACATGAGAACAGATAAATAAATTGTTATATAATCACACATGCCAACATAACACAAAAGTGACAATTGTGAGCTATAATTACATGGAAAAACATGGGTGATTCTTAGATACATGTTAAGTGGAAAAGAGAAGTTTCAAAAAATTATATATAGTGTGATACTATTTTTATCAACCTTTAACAACAAGAACTCAATTTTTTAGGGATGCATACATACTATATTGATATATGTGCATGCTTATCTATATGTATGAACATATATACACATATACACACATCTCTTTCTACATATGTAAATATATATACACACACATATACACACATATCAGATAGTCTCACCTATCAGATACTATCAGATAGTAGTTACCTATGGACTATCTGAAAGGAGAGGATGATACATGTGTACACAAAGTATTTTTAAAGTTCTTGAAATGTAATTTTTGAAGTGGTGGTACTTATCTTCTTTTGTATTTATTAAATATTACAAGAAAATTTAAATCAAACAAACAAACAAACACATATACATCACAAACAATTGTCAAGTCTAGAATTCAAAGTGTTGGTACTGTTCCTGTCACTCAACAAAAGAAAACATAGTTCTGCTATTTAGGATTCATTATCAGCCCTCTCAAAATTCACTGATTATAAATTTCCAAAAAAAGTAAATAACAACACAAGGAAATATGAATGTCAGCAGAAAAACAAAAACAACAAAAAAGCAACGACTAAAAACCAAACAAAAATAAAACCAAAAAACAAAACAACCTCTAACTGAATCAAATCAGCACAGTAGCTACCACTGGTGCCATCGGATGTAGAATACACACACACATGCATCCAATATGTTTAAAGAAGTAAAAGTTGTCATAAAAATCTGACTAGAGTATAACTATAAAAATTAGCTGGGCATATTTAAAATAAAGCTAAATATAATGTCTGAATATTAAAAATATAATCGTTGAAGTTAAAATAATAGGTTAAACAGAAGATTAACATCATCCAATGAGAGAATTAGTGAGCTGGAGGGTAAGTGGAAGGAAGTGCACATATTTAAACACTAATATGTAATTGTGAGTGTTTTAAATGTAAAAGACATGGATCAAAATGTCAATGAAGCATTCAATAGCAACCCCAATCCTAGAAAATTATTGAGGAATGTCATCAAAATTTGATGACAAAATTATTTTGAATCTTGACTGCTCATTGCAGCCACCATATTAATCAAGTGTGATAACTCGATGAACATAGTTTTAGATTCAGCAAAGTCCCTTTGGACGTTTTTAAGGAACCTAGTGAATAATATATTCCAGGAAAATAAAAGGCTAAATCAAGATGCAGGAATACATGAGATCCAGAAAGCTAGGTATCCAAAGTGAGGGGGAAGAAAAAAAAAAAGAAATGTCTGGGATGGCAGGTTTTCCTGACACTAGAGATTGGCAAGCCCATATTGGAACAAGAGTACTGAGGGCTCTAGGATTGCATCTTTGGGTCTGTCAAATTGAAGCTGAAAGCTATAAAACTGCTCACTAATAAATTTTGAGCAGCTGTACACACAGCACATGAAAAGCACAAGCCTATAATATCTGTGAAAATATAATTCCTAAAGAAGATCTGTAATATTCAACAGTTTAAAATAATTACATGGGAAATAAAATGTCTGTCCTTTTGTCTTTGACATTTGCAAGCTGGGGTAGTATGCTTTATTATAAATTTTGGCACACAAGACCTAAATTTTACACAGTTAACAGCTTAGCATTTTGAAAATCACACTTTAAAAAAATCAGTCTTTCTTTTAGGCAATTAAAAAACTTTAGATATACTTGATACTGCAGTGAGAGTGCTCTTGAAACAGAAAGCCAGAGAGGAGGCATGGCAATGTTGGATATTAAACAAACAACCAACCAACCACAACTAAAAAAAAACTATTCATAGCATAGTATTTAAATTTGCAAAGATAACCAATAGAGAAAACTAGAAAAAAGGTGACATAATTGTATTTGGGGGAGAATAGAATGAGGTGTAACTGAGCTCCATTTTCATTAATCATGAAAGGAAGTCAGTAGGTAATGCATAAAAATATCTCAATAAATAGCAAGGTGGTATTATTTAGAGAGTTGTAGGTTAACCCTAGATGAACCAAAAAGAGTAACTGTTTAAAATTATTTTCCGTGAGGATTTGAAGAATGGAAAGGGGGGCTTATTTTTACACACGCACACATTTAATATTTTAGTAAAAATTATTTTCAAAAAAATTAAATTGTTGATAAAAAAATTTCCTTATGATATTAGAAATGATCAGGTTATGATAAAAAGTTTCCATGATCTCTTAACAGACGAGACAGAGAGAGAGAGAACAAGAGAAAAAAGGTTTCTTTGTCCCATTAATTTTACTATCACATAGATTTCACTGTGAGTATTGTGTTGTGTCTGGGAATTTTTTCTCCCAATTTTTTCTTATTTTTAGCTTGGACTTTGAGATTGCTTGATTTGTGTTCTTAGGCACACACTTAGATTCTGAAAATCTGTCTGCTTTGAACTTGCCATTGTAGTTCTGGTAAAACATCCCAAATTATTTATTACTTCATTTTATTTTATGATTGGTACAGAGACAATATTCATTACAAGATGTATTTCATTTTGATTAGGGTTATTGTTATTCATGTTAATATTTAGTGCTTTCAAGACTCAAACAGGAAAACGATCATGCTCCATTGGGTCACAATATAATGAGCCTAAATTCTGTAATTTTATTGATGATACAATATAATCATATTGATTATCTATCAGTTCTCTTCCACAGTAATTTGTCAGAAAGAATATAGGTGAGTTTTGTGTGTGTGTGTGTGTGTGCATGCACATATTTATTTTTTCTAAAGTATACATGCACATACATATGTTTATTTTTCCCTAAAACAAAAATTGATTACATGGCAACTTCAGTAATTAATTTATTCAACAAATTTCTTTTTTTCCCAGCAAATTTCTATTCAGTACCCTACATACATAATTTGATAATGCTTTTGCTGGAATTTTATGTTTACACTCAGAAATCCTTTTCAGGACAAGATTTATTGGGCCTATTTCAAAATTGAAAAGTGCATATCTATATTTTAAATGTATGAAAGAGTGATTCGTTTACACTTTATAATTTATTTCCAAGACTAGTCTGTTGAATACAAGTATCCTAGTTTGTCAAACAAACTGAAATTACTTTAGTTGAGAGACAGCATGTTTTCCCTCCAACAGTGTTTGCCATGTAGGAGGAGCGGTAGCCAGGGGACTAGAAAACAGGCATAGATTGTTAAACATACACTGACAAAGGCAAAGGAGCGCCTGTCACCCAGCTTAAATTTCATTTCTCCTTAAAGGCACCTATTTGCATGCTCCTTATTTTTTATCTTACAGTTGATGAAGCTTTAATTATGTGGTATGCTTTCCTATCAATTCCAATTTATAGTTGTTTTAAATTCATTCCCAGGTGTCAGATTGAATCATCTGCTTCTCCTTTAATGTTTAGGGAAGATAAATATTTCTTCCTGGTGAGTGTGTTCTTAGTTTGATTATCCACTTAAGCACAAAGGCATGGATGTGAGAAGGACAGAGGTAACTGCCATTACTTATCACACACAGAAAGTTGTACCGAGCAGGTAAAAATCTAGAAAGTAGTATTGCAAAGAAGACTTCCTAAGGATTGAGCAAAATGAATATGGCTACTTAAGTGCACTTTCAAACTGCTATTAAGAACCTCACACAACACCTGTATTGTCATTATTAAAGATTTCAAACGATTTTTTGATGTATTTCTGGTTCTTAGTATTCAAGACTGATATTCCTGGGTCACTTGTTCTACCAAAAATTTGATCAATAGGACCTTTGCACTTAAATATTAAAAACAGTGCCAATTTGTGTACTGGAATTAGAAGTAACTGGCGGTTCAGTGTGAGAAAGAGACTTTGGAAGAAAGATATAAGATAGATGAAGTAACAGATGTGACAAAGTGACTTCCTTAACAACAAAAGAGATACCAGAAATCAACGGGGAGGGCAACAAAAGCAAGCTATTTACCTCCAGGTTTTGAGTTTAGCAACAGATAGCTGCTGTTTTGTTTTGTTGATAAAAGACAATACAGTTCAAAGACATATAATTTGTCTTTATCCTTTGTTCTCTACCCTTGTTGCTATTCACATTAACATAAGTACTCTCTACTTTTTCAGAGTTAAGATAAAAAAGTACCCACAAATATGAATCAAAGAAATAACTTAACATTAGCTTATTTTTTTATTTGCTTTGTGTATAATCATATTGTAACATCTCTATGCTGCATAATAATCTTGAACAATACTTGCTTTAAGAAAAAAACGACACAATTATGCACGTTTATAAACCATTCCATTGTATAATGTTTAAAAGATGTTTTTTAATGAGCTTAACAGGAAGAAATTAAAAACAAGATAAAGCTCCTTGGAGGGAATGGGAGAGTAGTTAAGGAAATTATGCAGTGCTAAATGGGCATTTAGGAGAAAGCAGAGGAGAGTTGAAAGTCACACCAGAGACTGAACAACTACTGAGGCTTTGGAATTGAAGACTCTTAACAGAGGAAAGACAGAAACCCAAATCTGTGAGCACTGGAGACATGATCACCAATTTAGCTTTGGGCATTTAAGCTAAATTAGAGCAAACCGAGATGCTGCATGATATCTTGGTTTCCTGTTCATGCTGTTGAAGGAAGCAATATGACAAAGCTTTTAGGGAAGTTGCTATTGATCCCCAGAGTCCAGGGAATCCATCTGATACATTTCTTTGAAATTGTCTCCATGTTAATTGGCGTGAATAGATACACACAATTGCAATGTGTATAAACATAAAAAGCATATAGGATTGGGGGAGGTTAAAATACACCTTCAGTTAGTCATTTATAAATACATTACTTTGTACGAAGTACTCAATCTCTTTATAATGTTTCTCACCTGAAATTGTAGATGTACTAAAAACTCTATAACAACAGCCTAATTTGTTTGCATAGGTAGTTTTACGTATCTGTATTTCTGTTTCTATACCTAGTTAGGAGTATTGTCCAAGTTGTTCTAGAGCAGCAGTCCCCAAACTTTTTGGCACTAGGGAACAGTTTCATGGAAGATAATTTTTCTACAGATGGGGGCTAGGGGGGTATGGTTTGGGTATGATTCAAGCCCATTACATTTATTGTACAGTCAAACCCTCTCTGCTAATGATAATCCATATTTGCAGCCACTCCCTGGTACTAGCATCACCACCTCAGCTCTGCCTCAGATCATCAAGCATTAGATTCTCATGAGGAGTGCACAACCAGATCCCTTGAATGCTCAGTTTACAGTAGGGTTAGCCCTCCTATGAGAATCTAAAGCTGCCACTGACCTGACAGGAGGCGTAGCTTAGGCGGTGATGCCAGCAATGGGCAGTGGCTGTAAATACAGATGAAACTTTCTTGCTGGCCTGCTGCTCACCTCCTGCTGTGTGGCCCGGTTCCTAACAGGCCACCTACAGGTACCAGTCAGTGGCCCTGGGGTTGGGGACCAGAGTTCTAGAGGACACTATAATACAGAGGGACTTTGAATCAAACCCATTATGCAAAATAGCTAGTACTTTAGTCTAAGGCAACTTTCCACTGGAATACCTGGAATGTTTCAAGTGGGTTTTTGTATAATTTCCATGTTCACGATTTCCCTTAGATAATTATATATTTCATCAAACATTTAAAATTACCTATTTCCTCAGGTTCTGTCACTAAACATTTAGCCTCACTGATATCTTACATGTCTATTTTCACTAATATGTCATGTATGTACCTCAGATTGACACAGCGCATTTCACTAGCTACTAGACAATTACACCCACTGTCTTTCTGCTGGCATCTCAATTCAAGGTGTTCAATTCGAATTGAAATCCCTGTCTCTCTCTTCAAACAAATGCATCTGGTAGAAAGCTGGAAAGTGTCTTTTTATTGATACTCTTATTTTTTATCCCTCAAACCTTTTATTGACCTACTTACTAAGTACTGTCTGAAATATATCTCAGACTCTCATCAACTCTTGCTCTTCCTATCCAAGTGGTGTGCTTCGTTGCTACCAAAATAGTCAAAATAAGGAACTGTGCCTGATGCTTTACAAAGAATTATTTCTTAGATAATATATGTAGCATTTTATCTTTATATCTAACCCTCTTCATGATGTTAACACTGCCTCATCTCTCATGATCTTGTCTCTCATAATCCCTGCTTTGAAACAGATTACACACATTTCATTGTAGGCCGCCTTTATTCATTCTGTTCTCCCTAACAAAAAAATCACTCTTCCTTTCAATGCCCCCTTGTTTTTTCCACCTAGAAAACTCTTATTTATTTAAGAAAAGGTTTTAAATAATTTTATGTTTTCTGATCCCCTTACACCTAAAAGAGTTTATCATTTTATGATTCGGACAATTATAGAACTAATTTTATTGCATTATTCTCCAATTATATGTGTGCACATATGTTTATGTATATATATGTACATATGTGTATATATGCTTATATTTGTACATATATACAGAAAACCTATATATGTACAGTCATATGTCACTTAATGACAGGGATATGTTCTAGAAAATGTGTCCTTATGTGATTTCATTGTTGTACAAAAATCACCGGGTGTACTTACACAAAACTAGATGATATAGTCTACTATACACCTTGGCTATATTGTATAGCCTACTGCTGCTAGACTATAAACCTGTACAGTGTGTTACTGTACTGAATGTTGTAGGCAATTGTAATACAATGGTAAGTATTTGTGTGTCTAAACATAGAAAAGCTACAGTAAAAGTATGGTATTTTAACCTACAGGACCACCGTCTTACATGGGGTCTGTCACTGACTGAAACATTGTTATGGGGTACATGACTGTCTATATACAAAAGCTAGCAAGAAAAAGAGTGAGACAGACCATAAGTGTAATGAAAACTCAATGTAAGAAACTAAATGTGTATGTGTGCATGTGTGTGTGCGTGTGAGAGAGAGAGAGAGAGAGATTATGTTTATATACCCTATCAAAATTCAAAATTATTTGTGGATGTATCCTGTATCTTATTTGTTATTTTAAGAATATTACAATTTATTATAATTTATTATCATTTCCTAGCATAGTTCTTGGCATATAGTAGGATTTCAGTCAATGGTTAATAAATCAATGAATGCTTTAATAACATTATTTCTTTGTAATTCTTTCAAACTATAGGCATTGGGACCATGAAGAAAAATCCTACAAATATTTGAGGGTATTTTGGTGGTAACAGTAGAAATCACACTATATCTAACCAATGTAAATTTTAGAACAGACATTTTGAGTGTATGTTCATTTTTTCCAGATAATAAAAAAGGGAAAGAGGGACATTTTTAATTTTATTCCCTTCTTTCTTCATGCTGAAGCATCTTCCTTGGGGGTATACCTGCCAGTTGCTCTAGTTGAAAAGTGCTTGATAATTTTAAAGTATGCAAATCAGCCTGGGGCCTACATTACCTTGGGAACCACAGTAGAGGGGAGGTTGACTCTATTTACAAAGCGAAAATCAGCACTTATTAAATCAAATCTCTCTCGTACCAGGCAGGGATTATGGTAGTCTCACAGCTCACTGAATGTACGTGTCTTAAATCCCTATGTATATCATATTGACATTTCCTTGAAAGACCTTGTCTCATGCAAACTTATTTATCTGCCCAAGCAGTATAAGGATCCCAGAAAAGGGGTCAGTGGTATTTGGTCCGTAGATATCACAAAAACACCAAACAATAAAAATATGATTTCCTTGTCTTTGTATCAAAAGGCATAGACAAGAATTCATCCTGAATTTGGTCCTATAATCTATATACAAGTAGTGAATCACAGAATTAACTAAAAGTGGGATACACCAAGTAAGATAAAGAGAGTTTTTGATGTACCAATTTCTTTCTTGATGTAGTGCTTAGAAGAACAGACTTTAGAGCCAAAAAATCTGGATTCCCAACCTGCCTCTTATTTATTTCCTAGCTGTAGAATTATGAACAAGTGACTTAATTTTACATGATTCAGTTTTTTCAACTAATAAAAAAGGATAGATAATTATATTATCTACCTCATACAGATGCTGTGAAGATTAAATGAGTTAATATTTGTGTTATATTTGATAGTATTTAGTACATGCTATAACAATGCTTAATAGTATCATTTTTATACTGCTGCTCTGGTTTATTTATTTCTAGCAAACCAGCTAATCCATATTTAAGTAAAATAATGGGCTAAAGTCAATAGCCAATCAAGGGCATTCAGATAAAGCAAGCAAACAAGCATGCATAGGTATGAAATCTATTTTAGGCTCTGGATGATTCTGGAATTGTCTACTATTGCTCCTGAATTGGCTTGGCTATAGTTGTGTATAATTTTTTGAGATAATTTGGTGGGAAATATGGAGACTTGATATTGAAATACTAAAGAAATAAACAGCTACTTAAGCTTATTTGTATACTCAAAGATCTTCTATCACCTATAATTTATATTAATAAATACTTTCCTATAAGTGAGGAATTTTGTATTAATTTTCAGAGCTAACATTAACCAAATGGTGAAGGACAACTGATTTTTGTTACTATTCTTAATAATCCATGGGGAAAATGCAGCAGACAGCAATAAATTCACTCTTTTGAGTGCACTTAGGATAGATCTGGATGCTTATATTATAAATACCATATCAAATTCTCATTAATTTGATATTGATTATCTATAAAAATAATTTCCTGCATACAAATAAGAGAGTCATTCAATCATAGAATGACCTTTTGTTTGCAGTTAATGAGATTTTTTTCCCCTTATAAAGGCTCAGCTAAGCTGATATTATATAAATTTACATGTTATTCATTTCTGATTTCCACTTGTCAACCTAAGTTGTGTGCAAAAATGTCTGTGAGTCAGTGAGTGTATAAAAGCATGGTTCTACGAGAGATGGGTTTCTTAGGAGCCCATACCAATTGTTAAGCAGTATGTGAAAACAATCTGTTCTCTTTGTCTTTTTGTCTCTGTAATAGATGTATGGGAAAGCAACTCCATGTGAATAAAAAGCTGTGGTCTTTTTGAACTATGTTGCTAGGGTTTTGCAGCTCATTTGTGGGTTGGAATTTTTTGCCTGAGATTCAGTTGCTTAGTTCCCTTCCTTCTCGAGTCCTACTGCTGTATTGTTCCACCTATTTCCTTCAAGAACTAGAGCCAAGTCCTAGGCACCAACAAATTGGTTGGGAGCCTGACTACCTGCTAACTGCTTTTGCAAACTCTTTTTCTGTAGGCCTGAACCTTCCTTTCTGGTGTCTATCTTTATTTTATTTATTTTTTCCTTGAACGGATTTGAGACACTTATCATACAGATATTGTCTGTAGCATTAAGGCAAAGATGCTTGGACTAGATTGGTCTCAGTAGATTAACTATCCCTTAATCAATGACTCTTGACTGGATGAAAACCAATATTACAACATTTCCCCAGGAGTGTTTTTTTACAGGCCATTTGGAAACAAATCTTGTTGTCACAGTTGGTTTTGCCAAGCCCAGAAATGATCAGGTTCCAGTAATTTAATCTTTTCAGAGATCTTTTTCATGGTCTATATTTTTATGATTTTACATGATTTTATAATTTTCCATGTTTTGATGATTTTAGGGGAAGAAGGAAACAAATGGGGTAAATAGGACTAAAATATTCAAGTGGGAATACCAGGCTGATAGGTTTAAGGTGTGGAAGTATGTTTTTTCAACATTAGCACAATGAAACATAGCAAAATTTAAGGTTTATTGAATGTTTGGCTGGAAAGCAGGAAAATTTGCTCTGAAGTCCTTGTGAATGGAAGTGTTAATTGGTACATAGGAGGTAAATGCATTCATTTTGTTGTGGCCCTCATGGTCAGATCTCTCCAGGTACTTTTATTTCATCTTCGGTTGCCATAAAAAAATGGCAGCATGGCATCAGAGCAAGGAAAACAATACAATTAGAAACATGAGACACAATCTTTCAGAAGGAGGAGAGGGGAAGAAATCCATATCCATTGAGAACCTATTATATGTTACAGTTACTACTGAAGACACTTTCTTTACGTGACCTTATTTCTTAATTGTAACACTATGAAACGTAAGTATTGTATATGCAGGAACCAAGGTCCAGAGAAGCTAAATGGCCTAATTTTATGCATTTTCAGTTTCTGAAATTGTTCATGTCTCCTCTGAAAAGGCTTCCCTATTCATCCTTCCTAAAATAGCATTCCCATCCTTCTCCAGTTCCTTACCCTGCTTTATGTTTCTTCACAGCATATACCACACCTCCAGAGTGACATTATATATTCATTTGTTTATAATTTTATTGTCCACATATTCAAACAGAAGCTCAGGTCCCTTTTTGGCCACTGTGGCCCTAATTCCTGGTTAGAGCCTGGCATATAGTAGGATCTCAAAACTTAGCTGCTGACCCACCCTTAAACCAGGACTTTTCTTTAACTGCTATAAAAAGATTTCTTTTTTATTTTATGTTCTTGTCCACCCAAAATTCTTTTTTTTTTTAGCAAAGCTAAGTTTTATTTTATTTTTTATTTATTTATCCATCCCAAATTCTTAAAGTGCAAGCGTTATTTCTTGGATGTTCTTCCTGCCTTTGATTCTTCAATGTATTACCCACCAGTTTCTCTTTTAGTTTCTACTGAAACCAATTGGGAAAGATCATTCACAATAATCCTCATTATGTAAATTCCAACAGCTACTATCCAGGGTTCATCTTATCAGAATTCTTAGAAACAATTGTTATTTTTTGTCCTTTTCATCCCTTGTTATTGTGTTTTCCTTAGTATTTTCAAATTACAAAGATATATAATAAATAAAAAATATAGATAAACAAACATTAAAAGCAACTAATATTTCAACATCTAGAATAATCCTCACCATCACTTTGAAATATGTCCTTTTCCATTTTTCCTGCACAGGGAGTGCTCTTTCATAAATTGGTAACACTGCTAAAGTCCAATTTCATGAACTCTCCTTCTTCTTCTGTGCTTATAGCTTATGGTTGTTTTAAAAAAGGAGTTAGGCAAAGATATAAATTCTCTAAAAAAGTTTCCACTATAAAGAGTACATTCACTTTGTCAATCACCCCATATTTAGATGAGTGCTGTTCATCTGTATTCCCATTGCAATTTGTGCATAGTTCCTTCATGGCACTTATTATTTTCTATTGGGATATTCTTTCCCCTGCTAGATGATAAGCCACTTGTAATAAGTAATCAAGACGTATTAATTTTCATGCTCTTAATGGCAAACACAGTGCCTGTCTCTAGGAGGTAAGCTATAGATTTTTTTTTCATTTACTGTTTTAAAAAGTAAATTAAATCATTTGAAATAACACAGAATTCTGAAATAACTGCAACAGAAATATAGTTTTGATAGAGAAAAATACAATTTAATATCTAGAGCAAAAGAGCAGGAAATACTTTTGGATAATGGTTTTAAAGTGCACCCTTAACCTTCTAATCCATTGACTCTTTTTTAGAATCATACTAATGTGCATATGTTATATTAATTTTCACATATTTGTATGCATTTAAAACCATGAGACCATAATGATAACTTACATCAAGCACACTGTTATGATTTTGTTAATAACAATAAAAATTACAATTATCAATGTTCTTCTGAGTGTAGAGCTCTCTAAAGTCATATCTTATGAATCTCCATATTGTTTGGTGTGTTCCAGCCACATGGGCCTTCAGCTGTTGAGAGACCCCATTCAATTTCCAATCTCAGGGTTTCTCACATGCTGTTCCTGCTGCTTGGAGGATCTCCCCCTCTTTGGATGGCTGAGTCTATTCCATGTTGCAGTGTTCTGATGAAATATCACCTTTTGAATGAGACCTTCCATTAGTCTTCCCCCTTGCCCAATCCCCAAACCCTGCCTGCCCTGGAATTGCTCACGTGTTACTCTTTTCGTCCAGGATTGAACCAACACCTTGTAAGTATACAATGTTTTTACATATGTATGATTTGCCTCGCTTGCGTTCATGAAAGGTGATAAGGGCACAAACTAGGGCTTTTTTTTTTTAAACATCATATGCTTGTAGTTAGTTTCTAAAATAGCATTTGGTACAAAGGTGATCTCTAAAAATAAATATTTTTAGAGAAATGAGTTGAATTTACGATTTCACTTAAATCATCTAACAACTCTTCCTCATATATCAAAATTTCTCAACAAGACTCTATTGGCATATTCAGCCAGATGATTCTTTGCCATTTGAATTGTAAAGATGCTTAGAAGTATTACTAGCTTGCACACACTAGATACCAGTAGTGTTCACCAGTTGACACAAACAAAAATTTCTCAAGACATTGCCAAATGTCCTCTGCAGGGCAAACTTCTCCCTGACTGAGAACTATTATTGTAAATCCACACAAGATAAATGAAAGAATGAAGCAGGACATCTGAGTTTTCCTTTCATTCCCTGGCCCCTCCAAATAACTGGGATTTTGATGTAGCATAATAGAAAAGATTAAATTTGGATCTGCCTAACTGAATGAAAGTTTAAGTTCTGACCCTACTTTTATAATGTTGAATAATAATAATTATAGAGCAGCACTGGCACAACTCAACATTTTTGAACATATAAATATACTACGTGTCAGCCACTGAGTCAATGCTTCATAAAGTTTAAATTATTTAGTCTTACATCACTCCGTGAAGTATACGTTGCTATCCAGTGTTACCGATGACACTGAAAAATAGAGCAGTCAGTTTGACCAAAGCGAAAAATCTACCAAGATCACTGGGACTCGTGCAGGATGACTCCATGGTCACTTTCTGAGTTGTTCAATGTGGCACCCACTAGCCAAGCACTAACCCTTACGTGGCTATGGGCTGGAAATGTAGTTAGTTTGAATTGAGACTTGATGTAAGTAGAAAATACTTGGTATAAGTATAGAGCTTAGAGGAAAAAAAGACTATAAAGCATCTGAGTAAGTTTTATATTGATGACATATTTAAAGGGTTATATTGGGTTAAAGAAAAATATATAATTGAAATAAATGTCTCCTGCATTTTTTAACTTTTTAAAATATGGCTGATAGAAAATGTAGTATTACACATGTGGCACACACTTTTGGTTGGCCTTATATTTCTATTGGACAGTGTTGCTTTGCCTTCTTTATCATTTCCACTCTGAGCCTCCTGTTTTTCTCCTGTACATTGGGTGTAATAATAATAATTATGGGTCATACAGGCTAGTTGTGAGGTTTCAATGATACATTACATATGAAAGTCTTCGTAAACTGTAGAACTCTCTCCAAACCTTGGCTTTTAGTTAAGTGATATTAGATAGTAAATACTTGTTTTCTGGATGTTAGTTGACTTAGTTAATCAGGTAACATTTAATTGGCATGAATGAGTGTTCCCAATAGTCAGAGAAGGTTGGAAATATTCACAACAAAAAACAATAATTTACAAAATAAAAATCCATAAATTATGTTTCCATCGATAATTTTAAAAAGAAGGAAATAAGGTACAGCATGCTCTAAAATTCCTCTACATGTATTGTACTGTACATTTGAAGTTGGACATGGATTTTAACCCACCTCTGCCATTAGTAGCAATTTGGTCTTAACATCTTTAACCTTTGCTTTCTCATTTGTGTTAATAGAATGGAGATTATAAAACCCACCTGGATGAGCTGTTATGATTAAATGAGGTAGGTCAATAAATAACCTAATAGAGTGTCCAGCAAAAATGCCACTCAGAAAATGGAAGTTATGATTCTTCTTCTTTTTATTATCACTATTATTATTACTACCACTATTATTGTGTCAAGATTTGTGTAATGTGTCTAACAGAGGCCAATCATAAATTCCCAGTTAAAAAAAGGAAATAAAATATTTATTGAATGAATAAAGTGAAGATAAATGAAAAAATAATAAAATGAATTTTCATTGGACATTATTTCCTTTAAAATGTTCAATTTTCTCATTTCATTAGAATCTATTAATATGCCAATTGAATGTACCATTTGTAAATGGACTATACTTTAGGTATACATGTATATATGTTCCTGAGAACTTAAAATATAGTATTCCTCCTAATGGGCATTTACTACTGACAAAATACTTTTTTTTTCAGGAATATCTTTGCTCATTGTGGATTATGCAATCAATTAGTTATGGTTTACTCTCCTGGATTTGCATGTTCATTTTCCTGGTAAAATACTCATGTACAGAGAGGTGGTCAGAAATACATACAAAATATGAAATTTAAATTTAAATTGTGCACGTCCTTAAACCTGTTTCAAGGAACTATAAAGGATTATTATTGGTTTTCTTTACCCTGCTAGTGATAAAGTTAACCTGAATCTAAAACTTGATTATTTGCAAAGAACATAAGCAATGTCCTTCCCTATGTGTTCTGGGGCCTGAAATCACACCAGCATATCTCATGGCCATGTACTTTAAATATCTAACAGAACAACCATCACAAATATATAGGCATATGATTAGACTGCTCAAGAAAATTCTATCTGAATTTATAATATTTCCACATACACTATTTTAAACAATTTAATTCAAATCATGCACTATTAATAATCAAAGATAAATAAAAATAGCATAGCACAGTAAAGAGGTAAAATGCTTTTAAAGAGTCAAAACAGTGATTTCATAGACCATAATTCCTTATGAGCAATGGTCTTTAATGTAAAGATTTGAACATCAGAAAAAAAAATACTGCCTTTTAAATTTTAATACTTTATCATAAAGGTATTTAAGCTAAACAATAAACAAACTAAAATTGGGGCATCAATTTAGAGGTTAATATTCAGCAAATGCTGAATTAAGGACATAGATCATACTATAATCTGCTTTTTGTACCACATTCCTAATGACCCTAAATTCTATGTTAAGGTACAGGATCTTTTAGAATACCAGGAAATTGGGAGTGTCTAATGAGACCTGATATCATCCTCTCTACAAGTAGACATGTAGTCTACCGAATTTGTACAAGAAAGGAGAATAAATGCATGCATTACATGGTCAGAAGCCAATGGTTCTTAACCTATTTGTAACTTATTTTAAGAATTTGACAGGTTATTTTGACAAAGTGGACAAAAACATACACTGGGGGAAAGAATCCCAATTCAGTAAATGGAGCTGGGAAAACTGGATAGCCACATGTAGAAGACTGAAGCATGGTCCACACCTCTCACCTCTCACAAAAATCAACTCACGATGGATAACAGACTTAAACCTAAGACATGAAACCATAAGAATTCTAGAAGAAAATGTTGGAAAAACTCTTATAGATGTTGACCTAGGCAAAGAATTTATGAAGAAGACCCCAAAAGCAATCACAGCAACAACAAAAATAAACAAATCAGACCTGATCAAATTAAGAAGCTTCTGCACAGCCAAAGAAACTATTGCTAGAGTCAATAGACAACCTACAGAATGGGAGAAAATATTTGCATGCTACACATCTGATAAAGGGCTAATAACTAGAATCTATATAGAACTCAGGCAAATCAGTAAGAAAAATATCAAAGAACCCCATTGAGAAATGGGCAAAGGAAATGAACAGAAACTTTTCAAAAAAAAGATAGAAAAATGGCCAAGAAACACATGAAAAATGCTCAACATCTCTAATCATCAGGGAAATGTAAATTAAAACCACAATGCAATATCATTTAACTCCAGTGAGAATGGCTTTTATCAAAAAGTCCCAAAACAACAAATGCTGGCATGGATGTGGAGATACAGGAACACTCATACACTGCTGGTGGGACTGCAGACTAAAACCTCAATGGAAAGTAATATGGAGATACCTCAAGGAATTAAAAGTAAAACTACCTTTTGATCCAGCAATCCCACTTCTGGGTATCTACCCAAAGGAAAAAAAGTCATCCTATAATAAAGATATCTGCTCTCAAATGTTTATAGCAGCACAATTCACAATTGCAAAGATGTGGAATCAACCCAAGTGCCCATCACTACATGAGTGGATTAATAAAATGTGGTATATGTATACCATGGAGTACTACTCAGCCACAAAAAACAATGATGAACTAACACCTCTTGTATTATCCTGGATGGTGCTGTAGCCATGCTTTTAAGTGAAGTGTCTCAAGAATGGAAAAACAAGCATCACATGTACTCATTAATCAGCACACATTGATCAATCATTGGTATTGACTGACCAACACTTATGTACACATATGCAAGTAGCAATCATTGGGTGTTGGGCAGGAGGGAGGGGGGAAGAAGGGAAGGTAAATTCACACCTAATGGGTGCGGTACGCACTGGTGGGGGATGAACACGTTTCTAGCTATGACTCGCTCGGCACACAGGCAATGTATGCAACCTCAACGTTTGTACCCCATAATATTCTGGAATTTTAAAAAAAGAAACAAATTAAAAAGAAAGAAAAAAAAAAGAATTTGACAGGTTAATTCAAAATAGCTCTATATATATATCAGGAATACAAAATGTTTCAGTATGGTTGCCATTCCTCATACAGTGAACTGAAATGCAAGTCTGATTAGTTTCTAAAGTTCTTCCTATACTCCCCTTACTGGAAGATTCCTTATAATGCAACAAATTAGATTTTTATTGAAAAATTTTATCCTCAAGTTAGAGTCATCCTTATTAAAGTCTAACTGGAAATAAACATATTTATTGTAAAATTATGACTTTGCTTTCCAATAAAACATTTCTTTTTGTTAACTGAAAGAAATAGGTCTTAAATTAAGATCATAGATGCAAAGTTCCCATATGGAGAGGTTTTGGGATCATTGTTCCTCCCGTCTCTGAATGAAATATGCCTAAAATATTTAATTTTATCTTTTAGTAACAGTGATTCTATCAGCTTATACACCTTTTGTTCATGTTTGTAGCACATTTTCAATGTGTTTTAAATCAAATGATTGACAATTGCTTTGTTTATTTTTCTTCTTTTTTCCTCTAAATTTTTTGCCCTTCAGAATGACCATTAAGGGATGCTTACTTTGGGGGAAACGAGGTGGATTGTCATTGACGTCTGTCAGCGTGATGTTCACTGTGGTGGTCCCTGATAAGCCTCCCATCTGGCCACCCATGTCTTTCGCCTGGATGACCACTTGGTATTGTTCCCTGTTTTCTCTGTTCATGTTTGGTAAAGCAGTCCTGATGATACCTTGAGAAAACACAAAAACTTTTGTTATCTTCATTGAGTTCTCAATTATTATTTGATTAATCCCACAAATAGTATTGTAATCTAGTGATTTTTTGAAAGAAAATATATTTTTGTTATTAATTTTTATTGTCTAGAAATTGTAAAAATAATTTTGTGTAAATCTTTTATAATTTGTGTTGTTTTTCTAATTCCTAGCAATACCTACCACATGTGCTCTAGAGTGATCTGAACCCATATGTAAAAATATCAAAACAGTTATGTTTCCATTAGCTCACTCAATCATTTGACTTTGCGTTCTTAAATCTTTAAGTGTTACTTCATCTCTCATCGGTGAGTATTCATGTTAAGGTTTTGTTCTTGTTTTCCCATCTTCTTTCTACTGATAAAGCTCATAGAGATGATTAAATTAGCAAACACCAATTCATTATTCCTGACCTGTTTCAGGCTCCACAGAGAAATAGGGCTGCCCTTGAAGTATGCTGTAAATGACTCTGGCGCTGTTTCCATATGAAGGGTCATCGGCATCTGTAGCTGTGACTTGCACCACAGAAGTACCTGAAGTATCCAAATTCAGCTTAGTTCTGCACAGTACCAGAAGGAGGAGCAAAAGCACTGGTTTTCATTGAAGACTTGAATGATTTTTGGCTTTAATAATGACCTCTTAAAGAAACTTTGACATAAAATTTGGATGAAAATATATATATACACACACATAGTGTTAATACAGGTAAACTCCAACTTCAACCACGTGATAAGTATTTAGCCAATAGGTGTATTTTTATAGATGCAATAAATCATGCTACAGTGTTTCAGAATATAATATATGCAGTCACGTTGCAAATGCTCAGGTTTGATATTTAAGTTCATTTTCACATAATAGATTTGTTTCGTGTAAAGGGCATATCTAATCACAAAGGAGTAAGTATATTCTTCTTTCCCCCTCTCCACTAATTAACTCTAAAAATAATTAACATCTGCTCTAGAATACAATTTTATGAATAGATTAAATTTTAATTTTAGAAACAATCCAAGATGATCCCAAGTTCCATGAACTACTAAAATCTACTTAGTAAAGTTCAAAATATTTAAAAGGGCTTTATATTATAGTAAGATGACTGCCAAAAGTCCTTGGGATTTAACAAAGTAAACATTAAATAACAATCCTAGAACAATGCTTTTGAGAAATGCAGAGTTTAAAAATTTGCTATTGTAACTGTTACAAGTAAAAAAAGCATCCAAACTGTTTAATCAGTTTAAACAACTTCACACACACATTTGAGAAGTGTCCATTATTCTACCAAATCCAAAAATATGTCTCTACGAATGTTATTGGTGTTTCCTGATGCTTAATTGCCTGTCATTCTATATTTAACAAAAAAAAAATTAAAGCAATCTTAACTTTCTTTGCCTACAAATACATCTGCCATTTATTTACACTGAAAATGGGAATTATATTTTCTTGAATGTTATAGTTCTGCTTTTTTCATGCCTTCTGTTTTACAGGCTCCACAATTTAAAATTGTAGTCTGTATCAGTATGTTATTGAATGTGGGTACTCAACTGGATTTTTGAATATGAGATTTATGTCAGCTGAGTTTTATGTACAATATTTATAATAAAAGGATGTTTCTTAATAGTTAAGGAGAAAGAATTAGATAATCTAATCAATTCTATAATTTGAAATATTTAGATAATCCAGATAAACTCTTTAGGTAAATTTTGATTAGAGTATAGATATAAAGACTGTATTGCATCTATGACATTCTAAACATACTTATAATATGTCTGGGGTCAGGATTTGATACAACTTTTATCCTAATATATGTGACAAAAAAATTATATTTTTACAGTTTTCTACTGAAGTTCAATGACATTTTCTTGATTTTTGAGGAAAGTATCTACCTATATGTATTATAAAGATACAAATTCATAGAGTAAAATGCATTAATCTTTTTTTCCTCAGTCATTGTTTTCTAATAGAAAAAATTAACTATGTAGTTTTGGTTAGAAATCAAAGAGGATTTCAATTAATTGATCATACTATTACAAGAATTTCTTGATTTTTTAAAAATACTTTTTGAATACCATCATAAATGTGGTAAGTGAACTTACCCACAACGGACATTTCAGGGACACTAGCTGTATAAATTTCTTCTGGGAACGTTGGCTCGTTGTCATTGATATCATGGATTTTGATCACAAACTCAGACTCTGGTTCTACCGGCCTCAGAGTTCTTCTGTTAATAGCTTGTGCACGTAGAGTATAAAAGGCCTTTTCCTCCCTATCAATTCTTCTTGTGGCATGAATATCACCTGTTTTCTCATCAATAATAAAAAGAGTACCAGCTCCATCTCCAGACAAAATATATTTGAGTGATCCATCTCCTTTATCTTGGTCTGAATGAAGCTGGAGGGAATAAAAAAGTATATCCATGATAATGTCTAAAGGTACATAATCTTGAAAAAATTCGAAGAACGTCCTTCAAATCCCATCACTGAACAATGGGGTCGGTTACCTTAGTTCTTGAAATGAGAGTTGAGTAAGTTTGATCACACTCATTTATACACTTTAAACAATAGGGATAGCCTTTTATATATCAGTATGGTTTTTATTCTAAATGGAAAAAAAGTAACAAAAATAAACCAAGCTCCTGTCTTTGCTTTGCTTGGTAAATAACCATTTTTTAATGGGCAAGTAAATCCTGCTAAAAGTATAAGACATCAGTCTTGATAGATTGGTGTAAACACTGCTCTCTCATCTCTTTTTGTGACTAAAAAATTATTTTACTCTCATACTGTACAGGAAATTCATTTCCTATAAACTTATTATTAGCTATTGTATTTCTGTTGAAGAATTAGTGATATCTTGAGAACTGTAAGACTGGCAAAGCTGTATGAGACATAGATCCTACTTTAGGAATACCATACCTCATTTTCTGGTTCATGCAATAGACAGTGACTATCCCACAAATATTTGTGAGACTCAGAACAAGAGTACAGAAAGATATCCACATAATACATGTCTATATATTTTAAAGTTATAAATCAAATTAATAAACTCTAAAATAAAATATGTTCTAGCCCCTTACCTTGTCAAATCTCTCTTCTTAAAAACCTCAGAAGACAAGTTCTGTGCAGGAACAAGGCAATGCAATACCTGTTTCTTGCCCTCTTGCCTGTGCCTACGACACAACCACACTGAATCTTTCAGAATCAATTCATCACATCAAAGAGCTTGCATGGTATTCTGTGGACATCTCAGCCCAATGCACATACATTCTGAGTGTAAATGCTAGCCCAGGAGCCCATGTGTCATGGGCAAATTTCATATATATTGTTTTTCGACATATGCCTGTAAGGCTAGCCCTCAGCATGTAACAGTGAGTGAGTCCAGCCTTTGGGTGAATAACCTGGGAAGAGACTCTCCTAGGGCCTAGAAGCAAGCTCAGGGATGTTTGGGCAGGGAATAATTAGTCTCAACTACCCTGACGATGTTCTGGAATGGACATGCAAATTTCAGATGGATATTTCCCCTGCCCTGTATGAAATTCTTACCCAGAAGGTAAGAGCTTGGCCACAAGAAGAACAGAGCTTGGCTTTGAAAAACACAAGAATTATAAGTTTTTCTTTAGTTGCACCACCCAACCCCTAAATATTTTTATATGTTAGGATCACCATTTTATCATTTGCAGTAGGAGATTACACTTAAATTTTTTATTTTGTTTTTATAAGAAATATAAAAAAAGTCATAATGGACATGTTTCATCATTTAATATTCATATAAATGTAGAAATTTTATGTTAGACATTTATCTAAATAGATATTATTCTTGGTCTTTAGACTACTTATATCAACACATACTTTCATGTAATTAAGTGTAAGAATATTAAACTGATTACTTCCTATTTAAAGTAAAATTTTGATTCTTTTTCTTTATGAGAACTTAAGTCAATGAAATTTACTGTGAAAATGTTTTACATGAACACCTAAAATGTTTAAAATAAATAAATATTTTGCATATATATCTAATGTTTGTATTACTAGTTATTATTGGGTCTATAAAAACAGTCTACTTTTTGGTTAATGTTTTGTAGTAATTAGCATTTAGCCATCAACTCTGGATGAAACTCCATTTTTCTGATTTCTGGATAAACCACTCATTATTATAGATATACTGGGTAAAGAAAATCCCAACTAGATATGTACTTTGGTGAAAAAGATAAAGAAGTCAAGTAACAAATACTTTTTGCTTCATTTTTAGCTAATCATAAACAATAAAGTAAGGTTGAGAAACTCAGGAAATATCTCCTTTAAATAAAAGGTTCTCAGAAGTAACATGTGACAGTGTTGTACAGGGAACTACTCTCAAAAAGTCATAAGATTGATGCTTTTTAGTAACTGAAAATACCTATATTTGCTGGGAAACTTTTCAATTATATACATGTACAAAACAGTGGCAATTTTCCAAATGTCAGATGTAAGCAGTGCATATTTCTTGTTCTGTCTGAGGATCAAAATAATAGAAGAAAAATTTACTGATATCATCAATCATTTGGTTAGATAATGTTGTGGTTTGTAGTAGACAGTTATGATGTTTATTGTCTATGCATTCAATAATTTTAATTGAGAATACTTGTTTATTCTCATAAGAGCCAGGCACATCTAAAAGCAAATCAACAAGTCCATTCTAATTTTATGGAAGACTCAAATATTGTGTGTAATGAAAATACACAGGACAGCCCATAGAGTATCTCCCAGGAATGAGTGAGGATTTCTTACGCATATGATACTCAAACTACCAAAGAATAAGCAGGGGTTTGAACCTAGGAAATTTTTGCATTTTACAAATTTTACATCTTAGAAAGAACACTAGATGAATATAGAACATAGATTTGGGGTTAAGAAGGATACAGGGCAAGATGGAGATCATTAAAACCCTTTCTCCTATTCTAATCAGTTAGACATGCCAAAAACCCTGCTCAGATGGTGAGATTTTAATTTTTACAAAGCTCAGTTTTGGAATATAAATCACAGCAGGATTTTTACGTTCACTTATACTACAGAGAGTGAAAATTAAATCTTATAATTGGACCACATACTGTGGGAGTTGCTGTTGGATTAGAAAATTGAACATGGTAGTAGGAAATCAAAGACATGAGGGTTGCAAGTAGACTGTGGTTTTGAGAATCAGAAAATGAAAGGATTTTTACCTTCTCCAACAGGAATATAATTAAAAGACGCAAATTATACCTCCGAATTTATACGGTTTGATCCTAAGAAGCCAGACTTACAATAAATTTTTCTTGAACCACTGGAGCTCACATTAATGATAATTTCCATTTTAAAAAGTCCTGTCTTTTCTTAGAGAGGAAAACAACTGAACAAGAACACTAGAATAAAGGGCAAAAGGCCAATATTTAGGGACAGGACATTAGCCTATATCTAATGAAAGATTTTCTTTAAAAACATATGAGAAATGGACAATTAAAGTTACTACAACAGATATTTACTATGATAAGAGAGGCAGAGAGGTGAATTTCCAGATCTCCTGAGACTTGGGGATTTGCTTCCTCTCATAGGTTATACTGATGGGTTATATAATAAGAGCTAAGTAACAATAGGTGTGTTGATGCTGTTGATTTCCTAACAGTTACAGAAACAGACCAAAAGACAAAGTTCTTAAATTTTAGCCTCCTGCCTGGGTTTCCTGTCTTCTTTTTAAGTTTCTCCTTAATATTTTAATTGTTTCTTACTTTGTGTACTTTCTCCACAGTTACCCTGGTATTGTCTCCCCTCCCCCGATGTTTGTGTGTGTGAGATACAATTTTATTTCTGTTTCTGACTCATTTACTAAGTAATCATCGGGCAAGAGTTAAGCCTTGTAACTGTAGCTTTCTCGTTACTCTTCCCTTTTTTATTTGGATATTGGGTATCAATACTTGAATTGAATAAACATTTAATTGAACAAAATCATTTTTTATGTCACTGAGAAGTTAGGATCTATGGGTCACGTGCCAAAAAACTTACAGCAACTACTTTGAAAGAAATAACTTTTATATTGATTTGTCTTGTGCTTTTCTATTATGTGAGACATTCAGTTTTCTTTAAACATAGAAAAAATATTAGATCATTGTGGCTTTAGTTCCTCAGTAACACCTGTTCTCCGGTGTGAAATATTTGTGTCACAAATTTTTAAGAAGAATTTTATGTTAATACTGACCTTTTCTTTCCTTGAGAAAAGCCTATTAAAAATTCACAGCCTGCTGTGTTCCTTGTAAATTCACAAGCAGATAAAGGACATGGCAAGATACATGACAACTAATGAAAATAGAACAACTGGTACTGCAGTGCACATTTAAAAGTCATTTTCCTATTATTTAACTTTTTTATTCAGATATGTTTACTTATAACTCATTATTACGTTTGCTTATATTGAGTAATTTTAATATTTTAAACTATACAATCCATTGAATTAAAGAACTATTTTAAACACAAATTATTTAATGAATACTTGGTCATTTGAAATGTGGCCGGTTTCTGATAATTTTATAACATTTCTTGTAAAACACTCATCTTAAGATATTTGTATATAATGGAGGTTTATAAGCTATAAGGGGTCTTGTGGCCTATCTAGTTTAAGACTTCTTTTTTTTAAGAAGAGGAAAAAAAGATCCAATAAATTGTTTATCACCGGGAAATTAAATAAAGATTATACTTCAGGATAAGGACTATGTTGGTAGAACCTTGTTTTAGTCTGCTCAGGCTGCATAACAAATTTCAGTCATGCACTGTGTAAGATGTTGTGTCAATGACAGAGCACATATACTGACAATGGTCCCTTAAGATTCTAATACTATATTTTTACTGTACCGTTTCAATGTTTAGATATGTTTAGATATATAGATACTTACCATTGTGTTACAATTGCCTACAGTATTCAGTACCGTAGCACGAAGAACAGGTTTATAATCCAGGAGCATTATAGCTACACACATACAGCCTATGTATATAGTAGGATATACCATCTAGGATGGTGTAAGTATACTCTGTGATGTTTGCACAATTATGAAACTGCCTACAACACATTTCTCAGAATGTATCCCTGTTGTTAAGTGATACATGATTGCACCATAGACTGGGTGGCTTATAAACAGCAGAAATATTTTTCTGGATGCTGGGAAGTACAAGATCAAGGTGCCAGCAGATTCAGTATCTAGTGAGGGCTCGCTTTCTGGTTCACAGATGGCAACTTCTAGGTGTTTTCTCACATGGGGAAAGGGACAAGGGGTCTCTCTTGGGCATCTTTTGTAAGAAAGAGCCCTAATCCCATTCATGGTGGCTGCACCCTCACACCTAATCACCTTTTAAAGGCTCCATTCTCTAATACCTTCAACATAGGAATTTGGAGAGGGAGCCACAAACATTCAGACCACAGCAATATTACTTTATTTCTGAGTAAATATTTTAAAAAGCAATCAAAGTATCTACTTACAAAGTACAGGGAGTTTAAGTAATTTGTTGCCAAAAGGAAAACAGATGAAAGGTTTTACCTTATATTTTCGCTCTTGGCTAGAAAAGAATTTTAAAAAACAATTTTAAAAAGTGAAAAAACATATCTATCAATAGGAACTTATATTGCTTATATTGTGAGATTATTTATCTTTCAGAATATTGATAACCTATTTAGACACTGACAATTGGTGTTTGGTTCCCTTCCAACAACTTCAGAAAAAGCAGAGAAAATCATAATTATATTTGCAGAATTATATTAGAATTATATTTGTAATGGTTAGACTGGTTTTTTGAAAGATAAATATTTTGATGAATGAATCACAAGGAGTATAACATTCACTATCTGGGTTTAACAATTTCTACTTTTTTATGTACATCAACCTAAAATTGTCAAAAAATGTTGAATAGATTTTTCCAATGTACAATGATAATTTTATGCCTGATTTTCTTTCAAATGGCCAAGATATTTTTTATTTGTTGAAAAAAAAATCCAGAATGTGGCAAATACCCTATGCTATTCTGGTGGCATCAATATTAACATTCTGCTCTATTTGCTCCAGCAAGAAACATGATATCACATGGAAAATAAAGCATTGAATCAAATAACTTTAAATTTGCATCCAATAAAAAATGCCAGTTAAGATGGCACAGCATCAAAAAGCAGCTGAAAAGATGTTAAATCCAGCAAACACAATATGGTCAGAAATAAATAAGTAGTTACTCATTTTGTTGGGTCTGGGGAAAAAAAGGGAGAAAGGGGACAAACCTTGAATTGGAGCATGGGGCGTTTACAGAGTAAGATTAGCAAAATATACCTCCAGGTGTAGTCTGAGTGTAGTTTGCTCCCTCCATGACGCTGTTTTAATAGTAATGATATAAAAAATATAGATCAATTTTGTGAATCCCAGAGAAACAATTCTTCATTCAAAAATAAAAATGGGGAGGAAAAATAAAGCTTATTAATGGAATGGATTGTAAAAAACAACTACAATAAATTTAAAATACCCCATAGATATGATTTAGATTCCTAAATACTTTTCTTAACAATTTCTTTCTGGGACCAGAGGCAAGTATAAAGGATTTAAATGATGGATGGACACTCATGTCTGCATAGATTAGTGCCTGGTAAAAAATTAAGTGGTTAAGTGGTTCGTTTTTCACATTTGACAGGGTTCCCCAGAGACCTACTCCCAGAGGAAAAACTCCAGTGGGGTCTGAATTAAATAACTCGGGATTCATTTTCCCATTTGGTCTTCCAAGAGTGCATCCTATTGAAAGTTAGCCCTGTGCTCATGGCCACTGTGTCTGGAGGGTTCAATCTGGGATGGTCCTGGAGCTGTAGAGGCTTTTTATGAAGTCATTATGAATTACTTGAGACCATACTACTGGTCAGACTTCTTAGAAGAGAGTGTTATGAAATTCTAGAAGGCATATCCTGTTAGAAATCCTGCTAACTCACATCTTGAAATTTCTCAACTCGGGTATAATTATTTGCTAGCACTGGAAAAATACCAAGAGTACACTGAAGGCATTGATTTAAATTTTTTGGTAGATATACTTTCACAGGCATTATGGGCTTCCAAGGCCAGCAATTTAAAAAATATATTTTATAGGCATTTACTGCTTCAAAGGCCAACAATTTAAGTATATGACTTAAGGAACCTTACAAAACCTTAAGTGGTGCGTAAAACACACAAAAGACGTATTCTCTCTAATGTATTAGCTCATCCTTTGTAAAGAGAGTTATTGGAAAAATGTTTTAGAGAAGGTTCATATTCTTTTAGAAGCCTGGAATCTTCTTCTTATATTTCTGAAAATCACTGAATTATGAAAAGTATCACCTTGTTACCTGAAAATGACATTGAACATTTTTGTACCTTATTTTCCACCACCTACTTGGAGAAGTCTTCTTAAGCATCTTGGATTTACAATATAGGGACATACGTGTATATATACATATGTTTTAAAAGTTTCTAAAAGCAAAATATTTAAAACCAAGAGATTCATTTTTATTAATAAGGTGAAAAGAAATCACAGAAGAATTAGTGAAGAAAGATCACTTCTTCTCTATGGGGGACACAAGAAGCTGAGACTCTTTCTTTCTTCCTCTTCACCAAGAAAGTCATCGTGACAGGAGGTTTTACAAGAAGGTGAGGGCTAGGGGTAAGTATTCACTAAAGGAATTTAAGTAAATATTTCTTGAACTGGATTTAGGGAAACTAAATCCTCTTGATTTATGTCTTTTTACCTCCCGTCTGACCCCACCACCTTCATCCGCCATCAACTCTAGGCTTGTAAGTCTAGCTATAATCCTTCAAGAAAATTGATGCCACCATAACGGAATATAAAGAAAACACATAGAATAATAAAACAGAGAACAAGTAAGTGCCAGGATTCCATAAGTGTCAATATTTTGCCAGATTTATATCAGATCTTTTTACTTTAAGAAATAAAATTAAAATAACTCTTAACTCATACGGTTAAAGCCTTCTCTGTCTTTTCATTCCTTTCCTTACATCCTTACGCGTACCACCATCCTGAGCTCAATGTGCATTTTTCTTTCATGTATCATGTTTTTACAATTTGGGTAATAGCATTTGTCCTAAACAGAATTTATCATTTCTACCCTTCCCACAAATCAGCTCTTCCCGTTTTGCTAAACTGCATTATCAAGCCAATTCCTCAAAATAAAAACCTTGGAGGCATTGATTTTTCCCCCAATTCTACCCATTTATTCGGTAAGCAAATCTCTTCTGACTTCAAGATATACCTCCACTTGCTTCTCGCAGCCTCCTCCATTGCCATTCCAACACAGATCGTCCTAGTCCGTCACTTAGACTCCCATCGAGTCCCTCTGCTTCTATTTCCATCCTTCTATGGCTACTTTCTACCCACTAGCTAGAATAATTGTGTTGAAATACAAAACGCTGCATGTCACTACTCTGTTCAAAACCCACCAATGGCTCCCATCACATTTAGAACAAAATCTAAACCCCTTGAGCTAATTTACTACTTCCTTCATGGTGTAGCCCCTGCCTGTCACTTTGACCTCATCTCTTTCCACTCTCCTTTAACCACTTAAACCCACACTGGCATAATGCTAAGTTTATTTCTTCTTTTACATTTGCTCTTCCTTTGAGTAAGACTTACCCCCTCAATTAATTTTTATAAGCTATTCAGTATTCTTCTTTTAAGCATTTATATCTTATTTTCCCCTCTATTCCTCTTCCTGTGTCATATTCTTCTCAATTTCTAAGAGATTCTTTATATATTCTGATTTAACAATTGGTTATATCATTACAAATGTCTTCTTCAAGTCTAGGATTATAAAAAAATTAATTATAGTTAAATTTGCACAAGAGAAATGTTTAATTTTAATATAGTCAAATGTATCAGTCATTGCTTTTATGGTTCACATCTTTGTATCTTATTCAAGAAATATTTTTCTAAGCAAATGTCATATATGTGGTCTCATATAGTCTCTTTACTTTTAATATTTTTAAGGCTTTCCTTTTGACATTTAGCTCACTTTCTGCATTTGAATGTGTGGTTGTGTGTGCATGTGTGTGGTGTGAGCAACAGATCTTTTTTTTTCTAATAAGGTTTTATAACAGATATTCTTTAAGTCATTGATTTTTAATTCCAATTCTGTCATTTAAATATGTTCTGTGTGCCCACAGGTCTGTTTTAGAGCTTTCTATTTTGTTCAGTTTGTCTGTTGGCATATCTTTGCACTAATAACACACTCTTACTTTCTGAAGCTTTACAACAATTATTATCTGTTTATATAAACACCATTCCTTACCCAACTTTTAGAAAAATCGTCTTGGGGTTCTTGGTCTTTAATACATGGATTTTTAGATCAGTGTGTTATCTTCTATTAAAAAACAAAGCAAAATAATACACACAGACAAAAAACCAACATCCTTGCAAAAATTTGTTTGGGATCACAATGAATTTCCAGATTAAATGAGGAGAATATCATCTTAAACCCAAGAGCACTTCCTATTCTCAAATACTATATATTTCTCCATTTATTCAGAACATCTCAATGCCCTTCACTATAATTTAACTTTTTTTTAGTATATAACTGACTTTTACCATCTGAATTTGTGAGACTTTTTGTTAGCTTTCTAGAGACTTTATGCTATTGTGAGTGGAATCTCTTCATATACTTTTTATTAGCATAGTCACTTCTTGTATGCAATACTGTTATGCATGCTAATAATTGGAAAAAGATTCATTATGTATGCATATCAACATCAATACAATCAATCATAATCAATATTATAAATGTTTTTCATTAAACACCTTGTTGCAATTTTCTTATTTTTCCAACAATCTGATAGCAATACCTCCCTACAGTATATCTAGTTACTTTGTTTATGATCATATCATTAATCATGCTGTTTTTTGTTAGTGTTTGATGGGTATATTATATTCCATTCGTTAATTTCAAACTTTATTTGTGAATATAGGTTTATTTGTAAATATAAATAATAATAAGTTGACTCTTACTTCCATAGAGTTGATTTTGATTTTATTCCTCCAGCCTCACAATTTTCCTTTCCAACTCAATATCTTTGTCACTGCTATATTTCCTTCTGTCCTTTAAGCTACTAGTTGTCTAAATTCTTATTTTTCTCTATTCCTTATTATTTATTTTTTAACTCAGTCACAAATTCTTCCACAACTGCCTAAATTTCCTCTCCAGCTGCTGATGATAAATGGGTTTCATATTTGATCAAAGACAAATCTCCCAGCACCTCTGACATGTTCCAAAAGAGACTATTTATAATTCAAATTTTGTTTATAGCTGTCATCCTGTAATAGTTCTTCACCAGCATTGTTTACCTCTCCAATTTCCATACATTTTCCTCTTTTTTTTTTGTTTTTGGTTTATTCTTTGATTTTCATGTGACATCAAAATACTGGATGTACATGTACTCTGTTGGGCAAAGAAGTCAAAGCTGGGTAGTATTTTTCTTGAGAATATTGAACCCACTACTTAATTAACTTCATTTTAGTATTGTTAAGAAATCTATAGTCATTTTGATCTCTGATCTTTGGATAAGATCCATGGATTTATTTCTTTCTGGAAGCTTGTAGAATTTTTTGTTTGTTCAGATTTCTGAAAATCTATGGCATTGTTACTTGGTGTGTGTTTATTTCTATCAAAATCACAGGATGCTCGCCACACCCTTTCAGTCTGCAATCTCATGCCATTCTGTTCAGAACATTCTGTAAATTTTTCATTGACGCCCTCTTTCCTCCGTTTTTCTTGTTCAGTCTTTTTGGAACTACTATATTCAGATGTTGGTCCTCAAGGCTTTTCCCTTTAATTTCACTGTCTCTCAGCTCCTGTTTTCCATCTCTTTGTTTTCTTGCTTTACTTCCTAGGTCATGAGTTCCTAATGTTGCCAAGCCATCACTTGAGGTTTTTATTGTTGATATCATATCATTAATTTCCAAAGACTTTTTTTCTTTTATGTGAATTCATTTTTATTATATTTGTAGCAGATAATATTTTCCACAGCTGGCCACAACAGTATCTCCTACCCCATATCCTCTTTCAATGACTTGTCATTCCCTAATGAAGAGTAATAATCCTATACATCTTCCATTGAATCTCCATCAAGAGATGGACTCCAATTTCTCTCCCCTTGAATCTCTTGTAATGGACAGCATGTAGGTAGCAAAGGTGATGCTGCAGTATTTAGGGGTCTGGGTGAGACAAGGGGAAGAAGCTTCTGTTGTGAGCTGGAACACTTGCACTACTTCCCCGAGTTGCCATGTAAGCAATGCAATTGTTCTGCTGCCACCAGACTGAGAGGAACCCTCACGAGGCCACACAGAGACCACATGGTAAAACCAAGGGACCACATAAAGACAGAGAGTGAAAACGAGAGCAAGAGCTAAAGAACAAGAGAGCTGGTGATCCAGCCAGCCCTCAGGTACTCCAGCTCCTCATCCCCCATTTGACGGCAACTTCATGAGTAACTAAGCTAGAAACACCCCGCCAAATCCTTCCCAATATCCTGAACCACAGGAATCATGAGGGGCAAAATTATTACTGTGCTAAATCATTAAACTTTGTGATGTTAGGAAGCAATGGCTAACCAGAAGTGTCATTTATTCTTACCTTGTGAGTATAATACATATTAACTAATATTGTAAGATATCTTGCATACCTGTGAAAATTGGTACTTTCTTTGACTTTTTCTTTTCTCTACATATTCTCTAACTCCTTCAAGTTGTTTTTCTTCCTATTTGTTTTGTTTTCTGTAATTTTTAGTAAAAGCTTTCCTCAAATGCCTTGGTTGATAATTTAATTAGATACATAACATTATTTTGCAAATATTTTTTCTTGGAAGATTTTAGAAATTGTATCATTTTCATCTAGTCCCCAATATTGCTGTTGAAAAGTCCAGTCAAAATTTGATTTTCACTTAATTATGGTTAAAAAAAAAAAGAGATTATTCTGAAAATACTTAAGAGTGAAGATCTTGTCCTTGTGGTTTTAAAATCTCATGATAATAATTCTAGGAATTAAGCTCTTTCATTTTATATGGTAATATATCATCAAGTGCTTTAAGTCTGACCATTAATTTTTTTCCTCAGCCCTGGAAAAAATAGTATGTAAATTAATATTTGATTATTTCCATATTTTCTGATCTTTACCCTCTTCTCTTTTTCTTTCTCTCTCTTTAAATTTTCTGTTAAAGGTTTACTAGACCTCAATTTATCCCTGTTGGTTCTAGAACCCCCTTTAAAATTTTCTTTAATTATGTATTTGAAATAGAATTTTTGTTTGCTTCAAATGATTCTTTTTATGTTTTACACTTTTTCAACTCTCTTGGAAGATATGATTTAATTATTCAAAAGTTCTTCACTCTCCTCTGACTTATTTCTTGGTCCCCCAGAGAGCAAGGTTTTATTCTTTTGCAATTTTATAAGATGTTCGTTAGAGGCTTATATGACTTTTCTCTTTCATTACAAGCCTGACCACTAAATGAACACAAGGATTACAAGCTGTCCAAATTGTCAAGCAGTCAAGCAGTTTCCAAGCAGTAGCATGGTAGCAACTGTTAGGTTGGTTTGTCACACTTCCACGGATTTGGCCATTAAAGACATAATGAGCCCAAACAGGGTTAGACAGTCGATTACTCTGTCAGCAGAGTAGGCAGCATAAGTTTTATATTTGTATCAGTTCCCATTTCTGCCAAGTCCCACTGGGATGACGTGGCATCACAGACCCATTCATCTTATAATGGCTCTGTGTCACAGCTGTGAGACACTGAGCCCAGGAAGCCTCCAAGGGAACTTGTAGTATTACCTATATTTATCCGGAATGTGAGCCAATCTTCATGGGGAATGGGAAGGAGTGGTTTATCTTCTATCCTCAAATATCATTTGGGAGTGAGCTATTTTACATTTGTATTATTGTGGAATGTGAATTAATCTAAGTGAAATGGCTGTCAATACCTAGAAATGAAGAAATACGAGAAATTTATAAAAAATTGTCTTCCAGCAAGGTTAGCATATGTCTGTTGGTTTGAAGAACTGAAATGTGAGGATGATGACCTGCCACTCCACTATCTTGCACAGATATCACACTTGACACTAGGTGGTAACACCCAATTTGGGAGCCATAATTACTTCTGGGGAGATATCTTATTGGATATTTTACCTAGTCTATTAACAGAGGTAAGAGTTGGGGAGGTAGGAAGGGAAAGCCAACCAATACAACAGATTGTTGAGCAGGAAGGAAAAAAAAAAAATGAGTTCAAATTAAAGGTGAAAACAATACCCAATTCCATCTTAGCTTTCTTCTACACTCATCAATGTATACTTCTGCTCTGGTTGGTGTAACTATCATGGTGATGCAATTCACTTTTAGTTTCCAATAAATTCTTCATAATATTTGTTCATTTGATGTATCATCAGATTGTTTCTTGTGCATCTAATCCACACTTACCACTTCATTTTGTCTTCTTTAGGTGAGAAAGGAAATAATCAAGAGTGAATAGGCTACCATGGTGAAGGAAACCTGCATGTTAAAAATATAGTACAGTTGTTCTGAGTGAGATTGAATTGTAGTCTTTAATTGCTTTAAAATAATTATGGTTTGATTTATATTATTAAGTGAAATGTAAGTGTGAACGTTGTGTCAATGTTTATATTTTGCTGAAGAATCTCCAACTTTTAAGGATATTTAAAATTTATAAAATACAGTTATTTTATATAATTAGCTCACCACGCCTTCTTTATAAGATTCAATTAAAATACAAGTTATAGTCTAAACTCCATCTTTACTAAAAAAAATCTTAAAGGTCCCTCCACTACTGGTTAATTATATATTTTGATTAAATTAACCATTAAATATTAATTGTTTGGATAATTTTTAAAAATTCAACAGCTACAAAATTTTAAGTAATAAAATTAAAATATTAATATAATTCAATAAAATGCTTAATGTAACTTTATTAAAAATCAACCCATCTGTTTCTCATGCCTATCATTCGGTAATAGAGGAAATTGATTGAGCATAATATATTCCTCATAATGCTGCGATAATCATTGCACATTCACTTGTTTCCTGGAGTTCACAAAAATGCATTTTTATACACACTCCCATTTATTTGAAATCATTTTAAGCTAAGTGTATAATTTTAATCTGAAGTTTTTTTAATACTTTTTCCTTAAGAAGACATAATAAGAAAATATATTTGAAAATATTATTTTCAAGTTTGCCTAGACCACCTCATTTCATCTGCCTAAATTCTATAAAAAATGTTTGTGTGTATGTGTGGTGGCGAAGTGGGGGTGGGGTGGGGTAGTGGTAGATGGCTTTTTGTTATTAGTACTATATTCTGCAAATTTAAAAAAGATAAATATAGGATTATTAAAATACATTCCTTTTTAATTTGCATTTGCTTACTATATGTTAGATGATTTCTATTTATCCCTGATACCTTCTAGACAATTTTTAAACTGAAATTTTCTGGTTTGTTTGCATTACTTATAATTGACTTTTATTGCCAACTAAGAAGGGTGTGGTTTTTTTGCCTTATTTTAATACCCTTCATTTAAATAATCATTCTTATTTCCCATTATGTCATTTTCAATTTATAACCATTTTGTTTTTAGTAAAACAGAACCACTTGCTGGCTGAAAAAAAGGACACAATATATTTGCATATAATTTCCCACTTAATTTCATTTGTGATCCCCAGCCCCCTTCCCATAAAAATAAAGATAACACCATTAAAATTTCATAGCTTAATTTCATTTTTCAGTTAAGTTGTTTGTTTGCATCCTTTAGTCATTAGTCTAGGGGAAAGAAAATGAGATGAATTCACAGTGCTTATTTCCAGTTAGTTAAAAAAAAGAAAAGCCTGAGGTTACCAATAAGTATCTCTGTCTAACATGAAACAAATAACTACTTCAGCTTCTGCAGCAACTAATGATGTTCCAATAAAACCCTCCTTGCTGAATCTAACAATTACTTAAAAACTGGTATAGGCACTAAACAAAATAAGATGAATGAAATGGATGAAGATGCAACTAACGATGCATACCAGTTTTCTCAAGCAGGAACTAAATTTAACTGTTTTTAAACCCTTTGAGAAATCATTATAATTATTTTATATTTTGCCTAAAACTTTTAACCACCTCCAGAATTCAATTTTTTTGCAACAAGTGGCAAAGTATAAAAATAAAATACTTTGTGTCTATTATAATTTTATGTGATATTGAGCAAAATAAACACAGGAAAAAGAAAAAAAAAGACCAATTACATTTTTTGAACTTAGAATAATAAGTACAATGTAAACCAAAGATCATTTATGTGTTGAAAATCTGTAGGATCTTCAGTAAGTGATGTTGAGAATTATTTATGTTTTTGGACAAACTGTCTGTAACTGAGGTTCTTTAATGTTATGTTAGTATATTTTATCATTTCAGAATGTTTTGTTATATATAAATTACATCATTGTTTAACAGTTCATTATTATAAACTATAATCAGGATTCGGAATTTTCTGGAACATTCAAAAGTTTAAATATTTCCCCAATTATATTTTGGGTTTAGTAAGCAATGACATTATGGCAAGGGAATTACAAGAAATTAAGTAAAGTAATCCTATTGGAATGGAAATTTTTAAAAATCATAATTAATCTAGATAGTTTAGATAACTATAATTTATCTTAGATGACCATACTTTATATGGAATGCCCTAATTGCCAAGGGGGGTAAATATATACTTGAAGAGATAATAAAATTCATGACCCATCTCAAGGAAATGAAAATGAACAAGGAAAAGAGTCAAGAAATGGAGAAGCCCACATGAAAATCAAAAGAGAAAAAGGAACATAGAAAAATCAAAAAAAAAATTGTAAGAAGAAAGATATATCCAGATCATTACAATTTATATTGGTTTGGTTCAATGAACACCTACAAAGCACGTGCACTATGTTAGAATCAAGATATTAAATTATAATGTCTCAGTTTTTACTTTGCTTGACATGCCAATGTGAACTTTAACATATATTAGTTATCAAAATATTTTAATGTGTTTCAATATCCAGATTATTCTCTCATGAGGGCAGTCGAATCTCATTCAGCATCCTTGTTTTATTTTTAATTATTTTAATTACTTTTAAAATCTTATTCCTTAAAAGCAAACATTTTGCTTGGGTGATGTAATAGAAGGATTTGACTAGTTTGAATTATTTGTTATAACTGGTCTCTTTAGTAGTAAAATTCTTCCCAGAAAAACACAGATTTGATCCTGTATTTTGTTTTATTAGTATGCTTATTAGCATATTTAATAAATAAATATGCTGTTGGAAATAGGTATTAGAGGAATTTTGTTCTTGTTGTTTAGTAGAAATAAACAGGTAAAGGAAATAGGCTGTTAACATTTTACTCTTTGGACAAATCATCCCATAAACCCGTTTTAGTCAAGTTGTATCACACAGCCAATTTTAGCAATGAATAGGCATGTGTTGAAATTTACTACTTGGTTCTGACATGATTTAGCTATAAATCTGTGTAAACAAATATATGTCTGGCCATATAAGAGAAATATTCTCAATAAATTATTTTTTTTACCATCTGAATGCATACCTGCAATAGGCATAAATTGACCTTAGATCAATACCCAATCAGCAACACTTCCTTCAGACATTTTACTATTGGACTGATTCATACTGCAGTACTTTCTTTATCTTGAGAAATGTATTTATTGGAAGAGAAAACTCAAAAGGCTTCTGGTCAACTGAAAACATATCATGGGTAAAAAAAATTAAAAACAGTCTGTTCTCATATAGTAAAATTGTGTTTAAATATTATCAATAATGGACGCATCTTTGCATGATAATGAAATAGGTGACAACAGTAATTCATGGGTTTTAAAGAAAAAGACTGGTTGCAAAAAGATGCTTTGAAAGCAAAGCACAAATTTCATAAGAAAGAAATGTTACAGTCTAGTTTAAAATTACTATCCCAAAAATGAGAAATTAACCTTTTCATTTGGAATCATTGAACAGAGTAAAATGCAAAAAAAATCAGTTTCTTTATTTTATAGGCCAGATTTCAGTTGCTATAAGGCTTTTGTCCAGAGAACAAATTAAATATGTGGTCATCCTTTCTGTGTTTAAAGTGTAACTTTATATTATTTTGCCACTTTCATATCACTTCTCTTAAATGACTTACCAGTTTTCATTATTTTATCTCCAAATTTGTGAACATCTGACTATTTTTGTCTTGTCTTTAACTTTTTAACTTAACATTTTGGATGATTTTACTTTAGTAATCCATGATCCCAGCTGCTCAACTCAAAGCAAGATTATTATAATTATTATTATTTTGTTGCTTTTTACTTTCTGGATTAAATTAAAAATAAGATAATGATGTTTCATTTGGAAATATTTCCAACCCTGTGCATGTGTGTGTATGTTTCAATATTTAACACATTTCCTTTGGCTTGCATGTTTCCTGTGTATTAAACAGACTGGTAGAAAAGTATGTTGGGAAAGAAGCCCAATCACCAACATAGCACAGGGCAAAAATATAATTATTACTTATGCTGCTACTTCCACTTCTATTACCTTTAGGTTCCTCTTTTCATGTAAATTAAAAATGCGTTGAATTAAATATGCTTTTTTTCATTGATGTGTGCCCTAAGTTTTAATAATGCTGGGCATTTAGATGGGGCTTGATAGATTTTTAAAGAGTTTACCTATTTATCTTCTAATTTTGATTTCTAAAATTACAACTTGCATGAATAGATACTATTATTTCATTTAAATGTATGGAAATTGAGACTCTGGAAGTTTATGTCATATTTTCAAGGAATCTTGGCTGCTAATGGATGCTAGAATCAAAACTCCACAGTTCTTTTCTCTATAAATGTTTGTCTGTGTATTTTTATACTAAAGCAATTTCAGCCTTAAAATGTTTTACTGATAGATTGATGTATTTAATCAGAACCCTGTCCACAAAAATAAAATAAAGTTGTAGGGACTCCTGATATTTTACATATATTTATTTAAATGCTACTACAGTATAGTGAGATTAGGTTTTAAGATTATATAGTAAGATTTGGAGCCTAGCTGTGTAATTTATTAGCTAAATAGCTAGATAGTACCGTCAACCTCTCTAAGCTTCAGTTTCCTCTTTGTTAAGCAGGAGTGACAATTCTTGTCCTGCAATGATGCTGAGTAGATTAGAAATACAGCACCTAAAGTGCCCAGCAATACTGGCACACACTTGCCCTCAATAGAGGTAACCAGTATTATTTTAATAATTTTGTATTCAAAGGTATTACATATATTTCATTTTTTAAAACATGATGCTAATATTATATCAATAATATTGTTATGTATATTAAAAAATGAATGGAACAGAATATGCATGTTGTTTAAAAGCAGAAATCTCTGAAGGATTAACATAAATTTCATGTTCCATATTAGCCACTTCAGAAATATGTATTTGGTATAAATTTGAATTTATTTCATAATCAAGAAAAATGGAATTTTAAAAACAATTCTATAAGAAAATTGTGAGGATAAACTTCAGTGGGAAGAAGCAAAAGAAAATGTAATATGCATTTTTAGCAGTGTCACAGTAAATTTACTCCGAACTTAATTTAAGGGTAATTTGCCTGGTGATTAGCTCGAAATGACCCATCTTTCGTGACCCTATTGCATTCTTCTGTTCCCTTATCCCTCCCTGTAGTAATTCTAGGAGGCATATTCCAATTTGTGGTCCTCGCCTCTCTCCCACAATTAGATGAAAACGAAAGAATGTACCTCTGTTTTTAAAGAACAAAGACACTCATTGTATTAGAATAGAAGCTACAAAGTGTCTGAAAAATACCCACATATTAAGATTAAATGCAGATTGTTTGAAATGATGGGAAATTAAAGCAAAGTAAAACCACAGCATAAAACAATCAACAATAATATCAGTTCTTCTCTAGGACATCCTAAAGAAGCTCAAGCTTTGAGTAACAAATCATAATTTTATAAAAAAGCCATGGGACACTAATCATAGTAATTAATTAAAGACGGATTCAGACCCTTAGGGGAGGTCAGCCTCATCTTTGTCTTCCCACTGTGGACCTTGCAGAAGAATGTTAAAAAATAAAAACAAAAGCAAAAACAAATGAACAAAAAACATATTTGATCATGACTAATCCAAGTCAATCAGAATCTTTCTGGGTAGGGCTGATAAATGGTTTGTTTGTTATTTTTGTTTTTAATTTGCTGTGTGTATATAATGAAATACTGTGTCATAGTTAGATGCAACAATATTGATATCAAAATTTTTTAATATAAATCTTTAAAACGTATATACTTTTAAAAATGAGAAAAATTAGAAAAATGAGAAAGAACAGAAAAAATGAGAGAAAGAAAACAAAATCCCATTCATGTAAATTTACAAATTACATATATAAAAATATATTCACAATATTTATGTGGCCATGCCATATGTAAATTATATTTCAGTGCTATATGTAAATTATATTTCAATAATTTAAAAACACTTCTCTTTAAGAGATTTGTACAGAAAATTTAAGTGAGTGGAGAAGTATTATCTCTCCTTTCTATACTTATGAGATTTTTCTCCATTTTTAATTTTTATTTTATGAGCAGTGCTGATATAGAATTAAAGAAAGTAATGGTGTCTCAAATTTAATCTCATTCAACTACTCCATTTTGAGTCATGAACAAACCAGAAATCCAAGGAATTAAATGGTTTGCCCATAATCATACTGATAATTAGTGGTAGAACATGGAATCCAACATGTCCCATGATATACCCTACAGAAAAAAAAAATCTACAAGATTGTCTGACTTAACTTTCTATTTTTATTTGTTGTTTCACTATAAGCCAATTGAAAACTTCATTTTCTCTTTATTCTACAAAAATTCCTGTAGTTAATTAACATCATATATGATGTAGAAAGACAAAACAATTTTTCTCTAAGGCAAGATTGCCCATTCTCATCATTCCCGTTTAACATAATAATGAAGATCCTAACCATTGCAATTAGTAAAAAGAAATACAATCACAGGTGTACCAATTGGAAAGGGGAAAAAAAAGCTCTTTTAAAAAAATGTTTGAATCACTTACACACTTATAAAAATGTGGAACTAACTATAAAGAACTTCTTTTTTTCCTTAACCATTTGACAATGGCTATCAACTTTATCCATCATCATTCCTGAGTTCTTTAGTTGGCATTTCCTGCAAACAAACGGATTTTATTTTACACAATCTCAAATCCTTTTATCAAAATCACTATTGTACATTGATACATTATTGTAACCTAATTCTCAGACTTCACTTAAATTTCACCAATTTTTCAAATAATTATCCTTTGTGGTAAAAGTAACTACCCCAAATTATGTGCTGCATTTAGTTGTTTTGTCTTTTTGGCATCTTTAAGGCTGGGCTAGTCTTTCCTCAACTTGAAGATTTAGGCAACTGCAATAGTTACAGATGAGTTGTATTGTAGTTATCTACCTCAATTTAGGTCTGATGTTTCCTCATGTTTAGATTTACGTTAGGGTAGGTGTTTTGGGTGGGATTATCACAGAAGTGGTACTATGTTCTTCTTTCACCCTATCAAAACGTGCAAAGTTTCAATTTGTCTCTCTACTGATGATACTAATTTTGATCAACTGATTAAGTCTTCTCCACTGGAAAGTTTTACATATTCCCCTTGTAATTAATGCATGCTTTATGGGAAGCTTTAAAAAAACTATCTGGGTCGGGCACAGCTGCTCACGCCTGTAATGCCAGCAGTTTGGGAGGCGGAGGCAGGAGGATCACTTGAGACCAGGAGTTCAAAACCAGTCTGAGCAACATAGTGAGACCCCATCCCTACAAAAAAATAGAAAAATTAGCCAGACATGGTGGTGCATGCCTGTAGTTTCAGCTACTCCAGAGGCTGAGGCAGGAGGATCACTTGAGCCTGGGAGTTTGAGGTGGCAGTGAGCTATGACAATGTCACTGCACTATAGCCTGAGCAATAGAGTGAGACCCTGTCTCAAACAAAACAAAACAAAACAAAAACTATGTAAATCTCCCAGTCCTCATAAAATTTTATAATCAACCAATTAATAAATTATATCTTTATGGACTAATGGTTTTCCATCTTTTTCAATGGCTTATAATCCATCTCTAGTATTATTTATTTTGATGTTCAAATACATTAAGCTGCTTCTGAGTATTTTACACAAGTTCCTCTTGTACTTTGAGCCCTGTTTGCTTTCTGGCACAAGACAGGTCAGATTTGTCTTGCACACACCCTGGTACAGCTGTGGAATCATCCATCTTTCAAAGTCTCTGGTTCCTCTTAGTCAAAAATTATATTTAAAAGCAAATATCTGGGTAGTAAGTATACTAACTGCTACTAAGATATTTCTTTCCCCAGACCTCTCATTTGACAAAAAGAAGGAATATTTGTATACACACATACTATACATATACATAGATATTTTTCTATTTCAAGCTGTATAAATATATTAAAAACATGAGTACAACCCAATATCTCTAACTGCCATTCAGTAGCACAGAAGTGATTCCAGTTTTTTTTGGAACGTCCTTGTACGAGAGAAAGAATAGTTGCTACAATGATCCTTAAAACTTTTTATTTGATCAGTCCTCCTGTATGTAACAAATCTCCCATATCTGCCACCGTTCTCTCAGGAGACTTCATCTAGTGCCCAGGATGTGATAGGTCATCCTAGGTCACCGTGTACGTAGATGCCCTCCTGATTCTGCTCTCATCTGACCCCCACGCTGGGCCGCTCCGCTACGGCTGTGCCCACTGTACGCTCCTCTGACTCCCTGCCCACCCCCTGCAGCTCCCTGTACATTCAGGCTCCTTATCCTACTCCGTGTCTCGCCCTGCGCAGCAGGCCGCCGTCTCTAAGGATGCCTACTTACTCCGATTCGGTTCTGAAACCTCGTTCTGTGCAAAGGGGGCTCTTTCAACCCTGAAAGTGGATGTATAGTTTAATCTGCCCCAGTAAAGGTTTAAAACTGAATTGTTCAGGAAAAGAAGGAAGAGAAAAGAGAACAGGAGTGAAGGGGGTGTGAAATTATCTTTCTTCAGAAACGTGATCGTGTATGTAGAAAATCCTAAGCAATCTATAAAAAGAAACTGCTACAGATGCTAAAAAAAATTAATAAAGGTCACAGCTCACAGTGTCAAAATACAAAATAATTTGTATTTCTATAGACTAGCAGCACCCACTTGGAAAATGGACTCTAAAATACCATACCTTTTACAACAGCATCAAAACACAAAATGCGTAGGAAAACTGTAATATGATATATGTAAAATCTCTACACTAAACTCTAAAAAAAAATTGGGAGAAATTAAAGACGTTTTAAACAGATGTAAAGATATAACATGTTCATAGATTAGAAGACTCAATGTTAAGGTACGTTATGGACTGGATGTTTGTGTCTCCCGCCAAATTCATATGTTGAACCCCCAACTCCCAGCATGACTATATTTTTGTGGATGGGGCCTCTAAGGAAGTACTTAAGATTAAATGAGGTCATAAAAGTGGAGCCCTAATCCTACAGAATTAGTATCCTTATAAGAAGAAACATTCTCTCTCTCTCTTTCTCTCTCCACACACACACAGAAGAAAGGACATTTGAGGACCTAGCAAGACGGCAGCCATCTGCAAATCAGGAAGAGAGTACTCACCAGAAACAAGCTCAGAAACACCTTGACCTGGAACCACTAGTCTCCAGAACAATGAGGAAATGAATTTCTACAGTTTAAGTGACCAAGTCCGTGGTATTTTTTTATGGCAGCCCGAGCAGACTAATATAAGATGTTAGTTCTCTCCAACTTGATTTATAGATCCAATAAAATCCAAATAATATCCCAGTATGTTTTAAATATACTTTTGGTAAAGTAAGTTCATATGGAAATTAAAAGGACATAGAATTATCAAAAAATACTTGGAAAAACCCCACAATTTGTATAATGACTTGATTTCAAAACTTACTTTGAAACTACAGTAATCAAGATAATGTGGTATTGCATAACAATATATAAATAGATCTATGGAATAGAATAGATCATTAATAATTAGAGCCCAGTGTATATGATCAATTAACATTTGATCAAGGAATGACAGTATTTCAATGAGGGGGGACAGGGAAATTTTTTTCTGCAAATTTTGCTAGAAAAACTGGTCCCCTACATGGAAAAAAGCAAGCAAAAGAAAAAAACAAAACCTCATCTATTCACATATTGTTCCACTATATACAAGAATGTATCCAAGCTCTAGATGAAAAATCTAAAACTACATATTTTCTAGAAACAAATACAGAAGAAGAATAACTTCATGATCTTACGGTAATCAAAGATTTGTTAGACAGGACCCAAAAAGCACTAACCTTAAAAGAAAAAATTATAAAATAGACTTCATCAAAATTAAAACATTCTCCTCAATACAAGGAAAATGAATGGGTCAGCCAGAGAGTGGGGGTAAAATCATTTATAAGAACTATATATATCTGACAAACATCTTATGTACAGGATATACAAAGTCCTATCACTCAATTATAAAAGCCTAATAACCCAACAAAATATCTGGGCAAACGTCAAAAACACACTGCATAAAGGAATATATACAAATACCCATTAAGCCATTTTATTAAGCCATATTAAGGATGCTCAACATCCTTAGTCATTAAGGAAATGCAAATAAAAACTACATTGCAATACCATTACACACCTTTTTTAATTACTCAATTTAAAGACATTAATATCACTAATGTTATCAAAGACATTGAGCAATAGGAGCTCTCATATATTAATGGTGATAGTGTAAAATTTTACATACACCCACTTCAGAAAATTACAATTTTCTCACTGAGTTAACCATATACTTAGTCTATGATCCAGACGTATTTGGGGGAAAAAAAATGAAAACTTATCTACACAAAAGGACCCAAAATGCCCATCAACAGAAGATGGGATAAATAAATTGTGGTATAATCATATTGTAGAACAGCACTCAGAAATGAACCACTGATTAATGCAATAGTATACAAAGTCCTCAAATACTATGCTGAGAAAAAGAAGCCACATACAAAGAGAACATTTGCTCTAAGCCCATTTATATAAAATTCTAAATGAAGGAATAATAATTTCTTTTGAAAGAAATTAGAAAAATGGTTGCCTGTTGGAGTAGGGGATCAACTGGGAAGAGGCACAGAGAAATTTCAGGGTAACTGAAATGTTCTATATCTTTATGTGATTGCAAAGGTATATGCATTTGTCAAAACTCATCAAACTACACTCCAAATCAGTGTATTTTGCTCTATGTAAATTATGATTCAAAAATTTGAAAGTACTTCTCATAAGGAGATTTATGGAAAAAATTTAAATAAGCCAACAATTAGTGGCCCCCTTCCTATAATCATGTATTTTTTCTTTCTTTTCTTTTCATTTTTTCAGCAGTGTTAATATAGAATTACAGACTGTAACGATGTCTCAAATTTAATCTCACCCAAATATTCCATTTTTAATCCTGATCAAATCACAAACCCAGGAAATTAAATGATTTCCCTAGCGAGTTACTAGCAGAACATGGAATTCAACAGAAGTCTCATGATCTACTCTCCAGAAAAATATCTACAAGACTGTTTACTTTAACTGTTTATTTTTAACTTTTTAGTATAAGCAACTTTAAAACTTTTTTAAACAAAGGCCTGCTATAAAAATAAACCAAGAAATATAGACTAGAAACCAGAGGGGAAATATTCATATACTGAATATATTACCTCCATAAAGAAATATTGGGCTTGAAGAATGTATTTTTAATTCACATAAAAGGATAAAATCATTCAAAATAAAAGAATTTTAAACAAGCAGCCCGCTTAAAAATGAAAAAAGGACTTGAACAGATATTTGTCCAGAGAAGACATACAAATGGCCAATGAGCACATGAAAAGATACTCAGCATTGCCGGTCATTAGGGAAATGCAAACCAAACCACAATGAGGCATCACTTCATACTCCCTAGGATGGTTATTATCAACAACAACACAAACAAAAAACAAGTATTGGCAAGGATATGGAGAAAACGAAATCCTTGTGAATGCACACATGGGAATGTAGAATGATGCAACCACTGTGGAAAATAATATGATGCTTTCACCAAAATTAAATATAGAATTACCATATGATTCAGCAATTCCACTTCTGTGTATATACACAAGAGAAATGAAAGCAGGAATTTGAATAGAGTTTTGTATAAAAATATTTTTTGCAGCATTACTCACAATAGCCTAAAGGTGGAAACATTATGGACAGATGAATGAATAAAAAATATGTATGTATATATAATGGAATATTATTTAGTCTTAAAAAGGAATGAAGTATTAAAGTGTATTACAACATGGATGAACCTTGGAAATACTGAGCTAAGTGAAATGAGCCAGACACAAAAGGACAAAAATATTGTATAATTCCACTTATGTGAGGTATCTAGAATAAACAAATTTATAGGGACAGAAATGGCACAGAGGGTACTAGGGGTGATGGGGGGAAAATAAAGGGAGCTGTTGTTTAACGGGTACAGAGTTTCCATTTGGGATGATGAAAATGCTCCAGAGATGGACAGTGGTGATGTTTGTACAATGCTGTAAAATTAATTAATGCCACTGAACTGTACACTTAACAATGGTTAAAATGGTAAATGTTATGTTAGGTATATTTAAGACAATGCTAAGAGAAAGAGTTTTAGTAATTTTATTAGCATACTAATTTTAATCAACTTGATGTGTACTGCCTTTTACATATATGCTAAAAGAATTGCTATATGTGCATGCCTGTAAAGACTCATTTAGATATTTTAAAAATAATTTTTGTCAAAAATAATGGGTTTTCCTCAGAACCATTAATGCAATTTCTAAAATAATCTGTGCAAAATTATGTTCTTTAAAATTACTCTGCACTTTTTCTTTATTCAAATAATTAATATTTTTAAATAAAAATTTAGTAAACATTCCAAATATACATATATTTTCCCCAAATCTTTATCCTTTGTTGGAGAGATTCACTGCTATTGGTGTGAATGTTTGTGAGCAAGTATGTGTTTTCTGTGATATTTTTGCCTGAAATTGTCCTAATTTTTTGTTGCATTGGGAATGTATTATCCTCTCAGAGATATTAATTTGTAGAAACTTTTGCATGATTTTAACACTGATAAAGTATTTCTATTCAACTTTGTTTTAAGTGAAACAAACAATAAGATTAAGATAATAATAAGTTAAGAAATAATAAGTCAAACACTAAGATTAAAATATTCACCTGTGGTTTGTTCATAGAGTTGCCAGCCCCAGTTCTACCTTCAAGGACAGAGTGTTACTCCAGTTGTGTGAAATCTCTTTCAGGGATTGCCTCAACTTCAGAGAGCTGCCTAGCTCCAGGTCTTCTGAAAGGTTGCATTGTGCAACAACCAAAATATATACTATTTGCTTGTTACCTGACCACCGTAAAGAATTTATGTTAGAAAATAGTCTCTACATTAAAAACTGTTGCTATAGAATATATGGAAAATGTCTGCTTTTGATAGTTTTGTGCTTCACATTTTTAATCTAATTTGCTTTGGCACCATTTAAACTTCACCACTTAGAAATAAGCCTTTTTGTGAACGATTTGAAATCGTTTTTGTTTTTTTCCAAAGGAATTTATGACCTGGCTAGATTCAATGTAGTGTGTAGTGTGAATGTATTATAGCCTATGGTTTTGAAGTCCTGCTGGCTTATTACCTGCTTTAATAAAGATTTGTTCCTGATGGACTGTTTTAAATTTTATCTGGATGAAGAACAGAAACCGTGTCCATTATCTCATTTCTTCATATAGAGGTTTCATATTACTCAAAATGGGATTTTGTATTAGTGAAGATCCAATTTAAGAGTTTTAGGGAGAACCAATCCTCTCTCACTTTATTAGGGAATCCATCATAATCAGCATCTCAGTAGTCAGTAGTCAGTTGTAGACTGTATATATAGGGTAAATATATTAACAATTGATATGCTTCAGTGCATTTTAATAGTTAGATTCATGATGAGTTTTGAAGATTGTAGATATAAAGGCAAAGATTTTTTAAGAAGTTAGGAAAAAAAAAACTTTTAAAAACCCAGGATGCAAGAAATAATAGAACAACTTCAATTAAGCTAAGAAGGGATTGATTAATGCTAAAAGCCACAGGGGTCAGCTATAAGAAAATGCCTCAGACATAGAAATAACTGAGGAGTTATGTGACAGGAAAATGAATTAATTTAAGTCAGAAGCCAAGAAAGCTTATTATCCAGTTTTGAGTCAAGGTCAGTATAAGTACAATGAAACAATCCAGAAGAAATTTTATATTGGCTGTGAGAGCTGAGGTTAAGACATTGACTAGAATAGAATAGCAGGAAAGCTACAAGGGGAGGAAATTTATTGAGCACTTATAATATGCCAGAAACATACTTAAAATAGTCCATAATTGATTACATTCAATTCTAGCAATAGTTTCATGAAAAAAATGATGTTACACAGAGGTAAGGTAGCAAATCTTTAACAACTGACTCTCTGGGGGCAGGAGGCTTGATTTGTAGATTTTGCCAATTTTTGTAGTGTGAATACTGCACCATATCCAATTTAAAACTATTCCTATGGTATCAACCAGCATGTAAAAATCCTAAAAAATTACATGGGGCTTTTGCAAGTAGGCATGACCTAGCTCCAGCACACCACACCACTGCTATGTATATTTTACAAATGAAGACACTGTTACAAATCAGAAATCCACAGAAGGGGGGACTCAAGTTTATGTAAAATTTTTCTTTCAAAAATCCATATTTTTAAGAAATCAGTCTTCAAGAAACAAATAACAACAGCAACAAGAAAGTTGTCTGAATGTCTTTGGTAAAGTCAATATTATCTGGGAGCTGTAGCTGGAACAGACATCAAAATTAACAGGAACTTACAAGGACTATGGGAACCCATGGGCTAGAACTAGAGGAATGCAGTCAACCATCTTCTGGGCATCCAGGAGGCATCTTTGAACATGCCTTACAAGTTCAGGTTGTGTGGAACCAATTCAGCCCCTCCCTGGTGGCTTTTCCTAGAAGCTGGGAGCCGACCTTTGGCTCCTGCCAAAACAGTTACCTTGCCAGCTTTTGTGGAGCCTGAGGGCAAGCTCACCCAGCTCATCCCCCCAGCTGCACTCCCCCACCCGCCTCTGCTGTGGCTGAGAATAAGGACTCACCTGAAAGTTCCATGGCCCCACCTACCTCCTGAGTCATTCAAGTGCTTCTCCTAAGGAACTAGAGCTGGTCACAGGTCCCAAGAACAACACTGCAGCTTGTTTCTGCCAGCAAGCACCACCTACTGACAGAGAGGTCAATTTTCACAGCCCTTTACATCATTTACTGACTCAATCCTACAGGGTGTGGTTGATTCTTACCCACAAGAACCACCTACCATCTCAGATTAAATGAGGCATCCCGATATAACTCAAACTGGTAAGAACAGCACAGGGTTGGGGAAAGAAAAAGGATTTAAATGGCATGTATCTTCCCCCACAAAAGAGAGACAGGGAATCTGCCCAAATGCATAGCTTACCACTGCTATAGCCTACAAAACACTACCAACTGAGAAAACCACCACATTAAGGGTATCTATAACTAAGGCATCTGTCCAGAACCTAGATTGCCATAAAAGCACCCAACAAGCAAAGTCAAAGGTTTTTACCCAACATATGCTAAAAACACACCTTTACAAGTGTAGGGGGGAAGCCCCATATAAACAAAAGAAAATCCAAAAATAAGAAGTCAAAGCTGCCCCAGATTTGAAGGAATCAGCAAAAGAACTCCAGAAGTAGGAAAAATCAGAGCAAAAGGACACCGCCAAAAGGGAACACCAGCTCTCTAGCAATGGATACCAACCAAAATGAAAATATTGAAACGACAGATAAAGAATTCCAAATATGGCTGGTATGGAAGCTCAACAAAATCCAAGAGAAAATGGAAAACCAACTCAAAAAACAGAAAAACAATTCAGGAAGTGAATGAAAAATTCACTAAAGAGATTGACTATTTAAAAAAAAAAGCCCAAATAGAACTTCTGGAAATGAAAAATTCACTTAAGGAAATAAAAAACACAGTAGAAAGTGTTAAGAATAGGCTAGACCTGGCGGAAGAAAGAATCTCACAGCTTGAAGACAACTCTTTTGAATTAACTCAGTCTGTCAAAAATAACTTTTGAATTAACTCAACCTGTCAAAAATAACAGGAATAAACAAAGCCTATAAGAAATACAGGTTTATGTAAAATGGGCAAAGACGAGAATCATAGACATCCCTGAGGGTGAAGCAGAAAATGCACTAGGGCTGGAAAACCTATTTCAGGTAATAATTGAGGTAAACTCCCCTGGTCTTGCTACAGATTTAGACACCCAGGTACAAGAAGCTCAATAAACACCTCGGAGATTCATTGCAATGAGGCAATCACCAAGACACATAGTCATCAGACTGACCAAAGTTAACAGAAAGGAGGAACTCCTGTGAGTTATGAGGTGAAAACATCAAGTAACTGACAAAGAAAAACCCATCAGGCTAATTGTAGACTTCTCAACTGAGACCTTACAAGCCAGAAGGGACTGGGGGCCTCTCTTTAGTTTCTTAAATGAAACAACTGCCAGCCTAGAATTTGTATCCTGCAATACTAAGTTTCATACATGAAGGAGAAACAAAGACTTTTCCAGACAAGCAAACACTGAGGGAATTTGTCGAGATCAGACCTGCACTGCAAGAAATACTCAGAACCACATTATACATGGATCAGCACAATAGAAACTCACCAGTATAAAATCACCCAAAAGCTAAAGCTCAGAGCTCATCTAAAATAATACCACAAAAGATAAAACAAAGCAATAAGGTATATTGAACAGGATGAATAGAATAGCATCCCACATATCAATTCTATCAATCAGTGTGAAAGGCCCCACTCAAGAGACATAGGCTGTCTGAATGAATGAAAAAATACAACCCAATGATCTGCTATTCAGGAAACACATTCAACCCACAAGGACTCATACAGACTCAAAGGGAAGGAATGGAAAAAATATTCCATGCACATGGAAACCAAAAGAAAGCAGGTGTAGCCATTCTCATATCAGATAAAATTGACTTTAAATCAACAATAATAATGAGAGAAAAAGATGGGTCATTATATAATGGTAAAGGGAGCAATTCAACAAGAAGACATAGACATAACAATCTTAAATATTTATGCACCTAACACAGTAGCATCGAGATTCACAAAGCAGACCCTACTAGATCCATGCAAAGACATAAACAGCAACATTGTAATTGTTGGGGCCTTCAACACCTGACTGGTAGAACTAGACAGATCATCAAGGCAGAAAATAAAAAAAGAAAAACAGGACTTAAACGGGACTCTAGAACAAATGCGCCTAACAGACATTTACTGAACACTTTAACCAAAAAGTACTGAATATACATTCTTCTTATCAGCATATGGAACATTCTCCAAGATTGACCACATCACAGGCCACAAAACATGTCTAAACATGTTCAAAATGAGGGAAACCATCCCATTTATCATCTCAGACCACAGCGGAATAAAACTAGAAATCAACTTGAAGGGAAACACTCAATTCTACACAAAGTCCTGGAAGTTAAACAATCTGTTGCTGAACTGTTATTGGATCTATAATGAAAATAAGATGGAAAACAAAAGATTCCTTGAAGTGAACAACAAATGGGACACAAGTTCTCAAAGTCTATGGGATTCAGCAAAAGCAGTCCTAAGGGGAAAATTCATAGCCTTAAATGCCTACATTAAAAAGACAGAAAAATAACAAATCAACAATATAATGACACATCTCAAGGAACCAGAAAAGGAATACCAAACCAAACCCAAAGCCACCAAAAAAAAAAGAAATAACAAATGTCAGAGTAGAACTAAACAAAATGCAAAACAAACAAAAAATAATACAAAGGAGAGAAGAAAAAAAGTTGGTTTTTTGAAAAGATAAACAAAATTGATAGGCCTTTTGCTAGACTAACCAGGAATAGAAGAGAAAGGAGCCAAATAAGCTCCATCAGAAATGAAAAAGGAGACATTACAACTGATGCCACAAAAATATAAAGTATCATCTGTGAATACTATGAAAATCTCTGCACATATAAACTTGAAAATATAGAGGAAATGTGTAAATTTCTGGAAACATAAAACCTCCCAAGACTCAATCAGGAAGAAATAGAATTCCTGAACAGACCAATAACAAGGAACAAGATTGAAGCAGTAATAAAAAGTTTCCAACAACAAAAAAATCCCCAGACCAGATGGATTTACAGCTGAATTTTACAAACCTACAAAGAAGAGCTGGTATCCATACTGCAGAAATTATTCCATAACGTTGAGAAGGAGTGAGTACTTCCCAAATAATTCTATGAAGTCAGTGTCACCATGATACCAAAGCCAGGAAAGGACACAAAAACAAAAAATACAGACCAATATCCATTATGAATATGGATGCAAAAATCTTCAATAAAATACTAGGCAAACCGAATTCAACAGCACATCAACAATCAACCATGACCAAGTGTGCTTCATCGCAGGGATGCAAGGATGCTCCCACATACGGAAATCAATAAATGTGATTCACCACATAAACAGAAGCAAAAACAAAGACAATATGATCATCTCAATAGATGCAGAAGAAGCATCTGACAGATTTCAGTCAGCTGCAAAGAAGTAAAAGCAAAGACAAATAAATCTTGGGTCTTGCTCACACCACATTCACATATACAGAGAATTCCTGCACTCTGGCATTTGTTTCACATTTTACTTGTAAAAAACTGGGCCTGAAAAAAAATTATTTTATCCAATCATGATTAAAAGGACCAACTCAGAATCTGTATAATTGTATTAGAAGAAGAAAAAAAAGGAGCAAAAGAACAGGACAAAAAGCTGTATACAAAAAATAAAAAACAAGAAAGGCCACCAGGAAATTATATTGAAACAGGCAAAAATTGTTTAAAAATGTAGCGTGAAAATGTTTTTATATGTAACAAGACTCTAAACATGGAATAAGAGTTGACTGGAGATATTGCAATAAAATAGAAGATACATATATAAACAAACAGCTCAGGAAAAAATGTGATGATTTAAATAAAACAGTGATAAAAATTAAGACAAGATTGAAAACAACATTAAAGACAGTAGAACTTGCTTTAAACAAAGTAAATAAAAGAGAATACAAGACCAAGAAAAACAATCAACAAGAATTAGAAAAATAGAGTCAAAAAGATTTAGAGAGAAAGTGAAAGAAGGAAAGGAGTTGTCTCGAAGAAGAGAATCAGAATAATGGGGGAAGAAAATTAGATGACAAAAACCAATAAATAGTTTTATTTCATAGAAATAATCCAGTACTCCATTTAGGAGTATATACTCAAATGGTTAAAATACAATAGACATTGGGAAAATATATTTGCAACTCATATCAAAACTCTTAGATAGAAACTACTATTTTCAGATATTGTAGAGAAGTTATTTAGAAAAATATGTTAGAAAGAACTGGAAATGCTAGAAAGAATATAAACAATAGTTCCATAAAATTAATAATGACGAGACAAGATGCCAGGACAAAATCTAAGGGCAAGTAAAAACCTAGATCAATAAATAGAACAACAGATCACAACCCTTCTTCTTCTATGAGAATATATTTTATATGGGAAAATTTGTTCTTCAGCTTTGTTGCTGGGGTAAAAGGTATACAATTCAGTGTCAAAGATTTAGACCCAATGTGCAAAGATTAAACAGTTAAAACCACCCAACCAACCACTCATCCTACATAACTGGAGAGAAAGTAGCCTCATGTGCAAAGCCAAAAGAATAAAGAAAAAAATGCATAAGTGACTAAAAGTAAAGGAAAAAAACCCACTGAACTTGGGAAACTATGGCCACTGGTTGGCCCACACCCATATTTTGAGCCAGATTTAAAGTGTTTAAGTAAACCAAAGGACTCCAAAATAAAAACTTGAAAGAAGTAAAAAACAAAGATAGACAAATTATCAGTAGCAACGATCCATCTTAATAATCTAGGAGACAGAGAAATGTTACCTGAAGTAACTGTCATCCTTAAATTCTAAACCCACAGAAAGTAATTTTTTAACTTAAGGGCAAAAATGTTTCCAGATAAACAATGCTAAGATATCATCATTAGTATATGTACTAAAGAAAATTTTCATTTCATAAATAAGGCAAGTGATCTTCAATTGAATGTGAGATATAAAAAGAAATAGTAAAGAGAATACGAAAATATGTGAAGAATCTAATCAAACAAGGAACATAAAAGACAAAGAAAATGTAATTTTTTTTTTTTTTTTTTTTTTTAAAAAAAAAAAAAAAAAAAAAAAAGTAGATTTGATAAACTAATGTTATATAACGTGATTTCTGGTGTAAACCATAGAAAAATAACTAAACAAGTAGTAACTAAATATGTAATAGCTAAACTAAATTAGCAAACAGGTAGAGTGAAAAACCAAATGATAAAAAACTTCAATTCAAGAGAAATATTTAAATAAAGAATCTTTTTCTTCCTGTGTTTGATTTGGGATAATTTCTATTGCTTTATCTTTAAGTTCCCTATTCTTTCCTTTTGCAGTATCTAACCTACCAATAAGCACATCTTCTGTAACTTTCACCATACACTTTAGTTTTCAACTCTAGAAATTTGATTTATATATTGTTTATATATTGAATAACCCTACTTAATTTTTTATCATATGGAATACAGGCATTGTAACTATTTTCATATCTTTGTCAGCCAATTATAACATTTGTTTAATTTCGGGGTTGATTTAAATTGATTGATTTATCTCCTATATAGGTTCTTTATCCTGCTTCTTTGCATGACTCATAATTTTTGTATTGGACACACATTAAAAATTTATTTTGGAATTCTGGGTATTTTGACTTACTATAAATAGCCTTGGGCTTTATTTGGGTACTGTTTGTACTTTGAGTCTTGTTTTTTTAAGATTATTATTTTTTCACATAGAACTGGAGTAGTAGCTCTTGGGTTAATTGTTCCCTCCCATGGAGTCAAGGTTTTCATGCATAATCAATCACCCATAAATCTTATATTTTTAGCTAGGTGCTGTTTTTTTATTGACATGTAATACTTGTACATATTTATGGAATACATGTAACATTTTGATATATGCATAAAATATGTGATTATCAGAATAATTGGGATACCCATCACCTCAAACATTTATCATTTCTTTGTCTTGAGAACTTTCCAAATCTTCTCTTCTAGCTATTTAGAAATATATAATTAATTAATGTTAACTACAGTTGCCCTGCTGTTCTATCAAATGCTAGAACAGTATCTACTCCTATCTATATGTATCTTTCTCCTATCTAAATGTATTCTTTAATTTACTTTTAGATAGATTTAAGGGTACAAGTGGATTTGGGTTACATGGATGAACTGTATAGTGACAGGTATAATCATCCATAAATCTTGAGGTTTTCCTATCTGGCTGAAGAGAATGAGGACTATTTCCAGTACTTTACTAACATGAGGCACTGTTTCTTCTAATCCCTTTAGGTAGTTCTTTCCCCAGCCTCAGGTAATTTACACACATGCTGACGAATAGAGGTGAACACTGTGAAAATCTGTGGAGTTCTCTCTCGTGTAGATTTCTTATCTCTGACACCCTGTCCTGTGAACACCAGCCACCTTAGCCTTCCCACACTCTCGACAGCTTGCCCTCAGCATCCGCCTCAGCCTGGGTTCTTCCATGCACTTGTGTCTCAAGGGAGTATGCTGAGAAAAACATTGTTTTTAATCTCATTTGTTTCCTGTATCTTAGAGACCACTACCTTTATTGCCAAAAGGGGAGAAATGGAAATATTTTCAGATTTTTACATGATGCATGAAGTGATAAAATATAACAAAAACTGTGATAAGTTAAAGATGTGTATATGGAGCCAAGTTCTTTTATAAAGGAATTTCTCATCACAGGTTAGTTCAATAACACCATTCACTCAACAACACAGTTCATTTTTTGATTACCATAGTATATTAATTGCATGCTAGCTCTGCAGTCCACAAACCACTACATAAACAACAGTGATTATGACTAGTGACCAATCATGCTGCGTTTTTCAAAATCCATTGGTGATTGATCACTGTGTATCTGTGTTTCAGTTCATGCACAGTCACCCAAATGTGTGGTTGTGTTGCCTTGTTGGGTCTCATGACATTTTACAAAAATGGATAATCAGAAGAGAATACTGGTCAACAAAAATGAAAGTGTAGCAAACAAATAAAATATGACGTTCTTGAAAGTGAAATTTACACCAAACAAAAGTACAGCTATAGAAGAAATCATGACCATAGGAATATTGACACTTACTGTACCATTTAAGAAGCTCCAGATATGGAGCCAATAGAACGGTGAACAGAATGTTGATATATTCAGGAAACTGGATGTGAAGAAAAGGATGAAATGTCACAGAGGAAGTGACACCAGTACAAAATATCCTATTGGAGGAATATTCACAGATATTTTACAACAAACTTAGTAAGGAGCACGACAATTTGCCAAGGCATAAAATAGATGCTCACTCTGTATCATGTTCTGTGATGAGAAGAAAGGAAGTGCTGTTTAAACCACGCTTAAGTTTTTTATTATAAAGAAGTGAAACACTTCAATTCTCAATGTTTCTAATGTTTTAAATTATAGCATACTCCATAATATTAGTTTCTTATTTTTTTTTTGTAAAGGGGCAGATAGTAAATATTTTAGACTCTGAGGGGCACATAAATCTCAACATCATGTTCTTCTTTTTCTTTTCTTTCTTTTTTTACACAGCCTTACAAAATGCAAAAATCACGCTTAGATCGAGGGCTAAGATGCCACCTTCTAGGTTTAGCACACTAGCCATAGTTTACCAACTCCTGTGCCAAGATAATAAAATGAAGAGTTAGAAATAAGCAGAAACTAAAAAGAATGATATGGAATTATTTAAAAAATTCAATTAGTTCAAAAGATGGTAAGAAAAGAGAAAAAAGGAAACAAAAGCAGATGTTACAAATACAAAACAAATAGGTGATAGATTAAACCGAAAGATATTAATGATATGTTAAATGTAAACAGTCCAAATACCTCAATATATTATTTAGAAATGAAGTTAGCTATCATTACAAAAAAGAGTCTGTTTTCAGGTAAATTTTTCATCATCATTTGAACTGATCTGAAACAAAGAGGTTAACTTCACCTTCAAAATGTCCCCTGCATCCTCAGTCTGAAATTTTAGAGTAGTAAATTGCTTCTATCTTTTCATGAATTAAGATGTTTTACCTAAAAATGAACTTAATGACCATTTGCCTGTATTTATATTGCTTTAAAATGTTTTGGGATTTTGTCAAAATATAAGATTTTTGGCCAGGGCTACATATGACTGATCATACTATTTCCTCAGTGTCTAGCCTATTGCAAGTGCTCAAATAAACGAACATGGATGACTGGATAAATGAATGTGAATGAGCAAACACACGTGTTCATGTAAATGTAAAGAGTGCATGCTTTCCATTTTGTAACATTCTTTCCAGTAATGAAAATATTCCTTTCCAATAATATTTCCTCGTGTTTTTATAATCTGTATATTTATTTTTAAACCTGTGCAAGTTTTAGATATCTTAATTGTGTTTGGATACCTTAATTGTTTAACATTCTTCTGTTGTCGGGAGTTTGGATAGATTTCTATTTTTTTTATTTTATAAATAATATTCTATAAATATCATTTACATTCTCTTTGGGGTTAACAACTTCAAAATTGTTCAAAATAGAATTGTCAGATCAATGACATAAAAATTTACTGTTTTTTACCAATTGTCTGAAATATTGACTCCTCATAATTTGAATCAAATCACGGCACTATCATTCATGTGTATCTGTTTCTTACAGACCTGCCAATACCATTTTTACTTATTTTTGCAACTTTAATTATTTTAGGATATTTATTGTTCTCATGTCGAGAGGCAATTTGATTTTCTTATGCGATGCTCTGTCACCTGCATTTCTTCAATTATATCAGCTATAAACTGAAATAAAATTTTCTAGGTTGCTATCTAGTAGTTCCAATAGCAATTAAAGTTAGGATTACTTTTCCATTACTGAGTTGTTCCTGATGTCTATTGATTGAAAGAGCCTAACATTTTATATACTCTTTTAGAATTTCCTTTTGTTATGTTGGATTTTTTTCTTTTTGTTTCAACTCAGAACCATGTGCTTTTTTTTTTCAGGATTATGACATAATTTAACTTAAATTCTGGAAGGTTAAACCTCCTCACTATCTTTCTCTTTGAAAAATGTCTTCCTTGTGAAATATCTTATTCCAGCTGGGCCAGGAAATATACAAGATGAGACTGGAACATCTTGTTGTGCCAGAAGGTAAAGGAGTGCTCAAAACAAACAAACAAAAAAATGGGTACAGCTCCCAATGGCCAAAGCTGGATCAATTTGATCAAGAAAATCAGTCAAGTATTATTAGATTATAACCCAAAATAAGATCATAACCCAAAGTAAAAAATAAATATCAATGTGTCCATATGAATATAAATAAAATGACTAAAAAAATAAATAAATATGGGAGAAGAGACAAATCTCCCATATAAAAGAATTTTAAATAATTTTTTAGATGTTACACCTCAAGGAGTTAGAGACTAACTATTAGTTTCTTAAGTGTGGGCTATGCTTAGTGACTAGTTTCCAAAGAGTATAGTATAGAAAGTAGCATTACAGTGAAGACTTTGGCCAATGTTTCAAGGTTAACATGATCAGTAATAAAGAATGTTTAAAACCTGTGACCATACACTTCACCTCTGTGTTTTTCCTCCCCAAAGCCCATAAACACAGTCTACTCATAATGAAAAGTATCAGAAAAACCCAAATTAAGAGATATTCTACAAAATACCTGATGAGCACACCTCAACATCAAAGTCATCAAAGTCATCAAAACAAACAAACAAACAAAATTTGTGAAACTTCCACAGGCCAGAGAAGCCTAAGGATGCTTGACAGGTAAACACAATGTGGTTTCCTGGTGGGATTCTAGAAAAGAAAACAGGTCATTAGTGAAGATATAATGAAATCTGAAAAAGCAGGGAGTTTAGCTAATTGTTATGTATACGTATTGGTTTGTTACTCATGACAAATGCACTAAAGTAACTTAAAATGTTAACAATAGGGGAAACTGAGTGTAGGATACACAGGACCTCTCTTCCTACTACCCTGCAGCTTTGCTAAAAAACTAAAATGATTCTAAAATAAAATAGTTCATTTAAAAAAATTAGATTTCATTTTATTTTATTTTTCCCTTTTACCTTTAGTTGACACATAACAATTGTACATATTTATGGGATACAGACTGATATTTTGATATTTGTATACAATGTATAATGAGCAAATCAGGGTAATGAGCATATCCATCACCTCAAATATTTACCGTTTCTTTGTATTGTTTATAATCACTTTGGCATTCTTTTCTGCATTAATGTTTTCTTTGTTACAACTGATATTTAGTGAATGCCAAAAATGAAGTTTACTAAAACTAAGGCAAGAAGGAAAGAGAAAACAAGTATCCTTATAATCATTAAAGACAACAAATCAATGGCTCCAATTTCCCTACTGTAAAACTGCATGGTACCATAGGGTATCTTTAGTAAATTCTATCCAACATTCATGACACAATAAATTCATCTCACATAAATTATTTAAGAAAATAGAAAACATGGTGATACCACCTATTTCATTTTGTGTGGGTAGTATAAGTTTGCTATCTAAATCCAATAAAAACAGTGAAATGAAAGACTTTTACAGGATGATATTTTGTACAAAAATAAGTGATTTTATAAAATCAGAAATTTTAAACAAAACATGGGCAAACAGAAGACAGTAATATAAAGAAAGATAATATATCATTACCAATGTAGACTTTTGCCATACCTTCAACTTTAGTTAAAATAAAAGTTAAGTTAATCACTCAGATTAATTTATTAAAGGGGAAATAAACAGCTCAATAGAGGCATAAATAAATTTTAAAATATTTCATACTCATTTATAAGTAATAAACATAAGACACTAGGATTAAAAGGCAATTCCTTATTCTAATAAAGATATCTTTAAAAACAACTTTAAGATACTTCATAACTAATAGTAAAATGTTAAGTATATTCTTTGAAATCATGAACAAAATAAGAATTTTCCCTATTATATCTTCTATTCAATATTGTATTGGGGTCTTTACCAATGCAGAAAGACAAGTTAAAAAAAAAAATTTCTCTTGAACACTAACACTGCACCCTGCCAGTTACTGCTGCATATATTTGTTCCTTTCTAGCAAGACTCTAACGTTTGCCTGCGTGTGCTTTCTCCAATTTTTCTCTCTGTATTCCCTTTAAAATACACTAAAATAAGAGTTCTAGGCACATAACATCACTGAAATTAAAAACATCAAGTATACCTATAATCTCCCTGAAACTATAGTTAACAGTCAATTCAAAACTCTCATCATAGTTGACTTAGTAGCATCTTTTGACAAAGTTGACATATTGTCTTCTCCATGCATGTTCTTCATCTGTTTTCCAAGACACCTCAAGTTTTTAGTTTTCCCTGCAGCTCAAGGGATATTTATTCTGTTTCATTTGTTGCTTTTTCTTCTTTCTCCACAACCCTCTTTCACCATACACACACGTCTCAATGTGGGTTTGCCCCTGAAAACAGACCTCATCCCTCTTCCCTCACTACACTCACCTTTTTGATGTCATATAGTTCCATGACACTAAACACCATCTATGTGCTGCTGACTCCTAAGAGGTCCCAGTTTAGAACTCAAAACTCCGTTTATCTTACTATACCCAAAGTTGAAATCTGGTCCTTTCTCCTAATGCAAATCTCTTTTTTTCTAGTTGCTCAGGCCAAAACCTTCAGAGTCATCCATAACAACACTCTCTAACACTCCTTATGTAATCTCCAAAAATTTCTATTGTATCAACTTTAAACCAGAAACCAGAGTGAGAATTTTAAAACATAATTATTATAATGTCAGTCTTCTGCTAAAAATTCTGTAATATCTTCCCATTTATCTTAGAGTAAAAGTCAGAATTCATGCAAGACCCAATATATTAGTTTCTTAGGGCTAGTGTAACAAATTACCACACATTCAATGAATTAAAACAACACAAATTTATTTTATTACAGTTCTGAAGGTCAGAAGTCTAGAATCAAGGAGCTGGTAGGGTTCCATTCCTTCAGGAGGCTTCAGGGGATACCCCATTTCCTTGCTTTTTCCAGCTATCTGCATTCCTTGGGTTGTAGCCCCTTTCTCTATCTTCAAAGTACATCATTCCAACCCTGATTCCATCATCACATCTCTTTTTTCTGACATTGACACTCTTGCCTCACACTGACAAGGACCCATGTGATTACATTGGGATCATTTGTGTAATCCACAATAATATCCCCACATCAAGATCCTTCGTTTAATCACATCTGTATAGTCTCTTTTACCATTTAAGGTGACATGTTCACAATCCTGGGGATTAGAACATAGTCATCTTTGGGAGCCATTATTCTGTCTACCACACCCTATAGTTTCTGGGCCCCCATTACCTCCCTGTCCTCTTCCTCCACCACCTCCACCACCCCATTTGTTCCAGCCATGCTCATCTCCTTGCTTTCCTCGTATATTCACCAGAATCTCCCAATTTAGCATTTGAATTAACTATTTTTTCTTTATAAAAATAGTATCTCGTCAATAATTGGTTACCTTTTCACTTCAAATCCTTTGCTCAAATATCATCTTCTCAGTGAGGAAGCATTGACCCTTATCCCCTGCTCTGCCCGACCCTCCAATATTCCTTACCTTGCTCTATCTCTTTTTTTCTTATAGCATTGATCATCTTTTAACACACAATTAATGAGTAATATATTTCTTATGTGTATTTTTATTTCCTGCATTTCCCACTAAAAATGTGAGCTTCATGAGGACAGGATGGTTGCCTTCTGTTCAGTGATGTGACCTAGTGACCTAGAGAGTGCCTGGAAAGTAACTGGAACTCCACGCTTGTTGTGGATTTTGGAATGAAGCAATCTCTAAGAAAGGAACAGATGATCTGAAGAAACAATTTGTAAAACACTTGAAAAACATCTCTACTAAGATGAAATATTATTGTTATTTAAGAAAATGCAAATTAAAAACACAAGATTTTTAAACAATTCTAAAAATATGAAGTTTGGTTGTTAACATTGAATAACAGGAACTCATATACTGCCAGTGGGAGTATGTACTGGTTAAAACTCAGGACATCAATATGGCAATTTGTGGAAAAATTAAAGCTAGGTACACACTATAGATTTTACCCCAATTTTATGTACTTTAAAGTTAATATACATAAATATCAGGATGTAAGTACAGAAATGTTCATAGAAGCATTATTAGTAATAGCCAAAGCTAGGGGAAGGAGCAGTGTCACATATCTACTATTGATAAAATGTGTAACTAAATTCAAACATATTCATATAAAAAGATACTCTACACAACATGTATCAAAAGAAGAAAGACAAAAGAATATTGGAACTATGATTATACTCATAAATTTCAGAAACAGGCAAAATTCTAGCATTTTATTTAGGAATGGCTACATATAAGCATAAACTATAAAGAATTGCAGACGTTATTGTCACAAATCAAAGCTTATTATCACTTCCAGGAAGGAAAAATAGTGTTGCTATTAATGTAAAACAGAGAGGGATTCTTAGGCACTAGCAATTTTCCATTTCTTGGACTGAGTGGTGGTCACTCCGCTTAATTTATATTTATTTATTAAAGTGTTATATATGTGTTTTTTGCAAATTTCAGTATGCATTATGTTTAAGAATTAAAAAAATAATTAAAGGTCAGTAAATAAGGAGAATTTGTATATCAAAAGGAAAAAAGACTACCACGTTAATAGAAAAAGTAGCAAAGGAAATACACTTAAAAATGCAAAATTATTTAAACATATAAAGGGATGCTTATGCTCACTTATAATAAGAGAAATAAAATATTACTCATAGATTTTTTCATATATAAGATTAAAAAATAAAAAAGATTATAATAATATAGAAATCTGATGTAGAGAAATTGATGCATTCATAGATTGCTGTTGGTATAAGTTGAAACAACCTCATTGAAGACCAGTTTAGTATTACCTATCAAAGTGTAAAATTTCTCAAGACACTGCTTCAGGATTTCCACTTACAGTCATATGTCCTAAAGATTTATCAACACTGTGTGAAATAACACCTGTCATATTGCTATATTAGCAAAGTTTTTTTAAAGAACTAAATTTCCTTCAAAAGTAAAAATGGTAAAACAAATTATGGTAAAGCAATTAGAAAAAATTCTATTCAGCTACTGAAAAAAAAAGTCTTTATGTACTGAAAAGGAATGAGTCCCAGGTTATATTTCTAATTAGAAAAAGCAGGTTAAGCTGGGCACAGTGGCTCACGCCTATAATCCTGGCAGTTTGGGAGGCAGAGGCAGGAGAATCTCGTGAAGCCAGGTTTTTGAGACCAGCCTCAGCAAGAGTGGGATTCCATCTCTACAAAAAAATACAAAAATTAGCCGGGCGCACACCTATAGTCCCAGCTACTTGGGAGGTTGAGGTAGGTGGATTGCTCAAGCCCAGGAATTTGAGGTAGCAGTGAGCTATGGTGACGCTGCTGCACTCTAACTGGGCCACAGAGCAAGACTTTGTTTTTAAAAACGAGATCACACACATGTGTTTACACAGCTCTAGAATTTCTCTTGGAATATGAACAAAAACACTAGAAAATGTGGGGAAGTATTTTAGGTAGAGAAATATGGATGCCCAAGACTTATGGTGGGAATCTGTATACATCTGTTTCCTTTTAAATTCTATACAAAGTGCATGCATTATCAATTCCAAATATAAATTAAGTAATAAACACACAATGGCTACAAAAATTAATTGGATTTTTCTATAAAATGTAACAATATCCCTGTTACCTATGCAATGTTAGTTTTGTACTCAATCAGAAAAGAAAATCAGCTAATTTATTTATGATTGCACTGCTTAATTGATTGATTTGGTGTGGTAATCCTCACAGAATATTAATAAGAATGAGAATATTATTATTAAAAATGATGCAGTGAGGTATAATGTTGAATTAGTATACACTCTGGAGTTGTACATTCAGAGTTAGAATCCCATCCCTAAAACTTTCTAGATTTGTACCACTAGAAAACTTACTTAGACAACAAGGACACATTTTGTTTCTTAATGTAAATGAAAGATTTCTTAGTGTAAATGAAAGATAATTGAAACTAACTCATGAGGTTGTTGGAATATTAAGTAAAATAATAATATCAATTTTAGGGGTATCAATATCAGGATATGTCATGAGGTTTCAGAATATTATATCTCATTTAATTTTCATAAAAAAATCTTTGTGATAGCATTTACACTACTATTTTGCTTCCAGAAGAATGTCAAATATTGATAGTGAGAAAAGTGTTTTTAGAAATTGTTTTATTCTTGTTGGTGATTTAAATTAGCGTGCTTTTTTTTTAGTGATTACTAATGATGCTGTCAGCTTAATATTGATTTTTTAATTCTAATTTTTTAACAAAAAGTGAGATCATTTGATGTTCACATTTCCATCCTCTCTTTCTGTCCATATTACAACAGCATATCTATAGTTCTTCATCATTTCAAATATATCTTTATCTTCACTTATTTTATCTTAATAATATGCCTCTGAGAAACTGGTATATAACCTCCTTCCAGGTGAAACCAAAGCCATCTGACTCCCATTTGCCCCAGATTATTAGAATGACTGACTCTCTTTTGGGTCTGCACTTATCTCTAAATTGCTACACCTGTCTCCTTGATGCTTTTGCATCACTCAGCATGATTAGTCATCAATTCTTTGGAGTTTTTTTCTCCTTTGCTGTCTAAAGGAGTCCTAGTCACTCCCCTCCCAACACACACACACACTCCTGCTCCCAAACACACACATTTTCTTGGATATTCTCTACTTCTATGAGTAAACATAATCAAAGTTCATGTCCTTGATCTTTGCTGTTTCTCTTTATTGTGTCCTTTCAGAAGCTCAACTATCATGGGTGCAGAGGCTCAGTCCACTCATAATTCACAACTCCATCCCTCTGCCTTGATTAACTTGCTGGACTCAGGTTAATCAAACACATACAAACTAGATTTGGTGCAAAGCCTACAATGCTGGTTTGTAAACAGCAACAGAGTTATGTTAAGGAAAATTGAAAAAAAAAATCTCAGTGGTCTAGGGATTTTTTTTTTTATATATTTGGAAGTGATACCACTGATTTCTGAGAAATGCAGTGATGTAAGTAAGCTAACCAGCAGCCATATATGAAATAATCCTTTAGAATAATTGATACAATAGTATAGATTCATACAGTTCAATTTCCTACTTAATAATATAATTGTAATCCTGGGCTAGGATTTAACATTTTAATTTAAAGTTCCAAATTGAATAGCTTTATGTAATCTATAAATGCATAAAGTACAGTTTTAAACATGAAATTAGTGAAAATTTTTGTTAAAAGGGGAATCTGAAATTTACATAAAATACCCTTTGCTTATTGTGGATTAGGGCTCTAAGGAGAGAACCAAAGGTTTGTATGTTATATTCCAACAAAATTACTGCTCCCTCTTCTCAATTTTAGTCTATCCACCTGAAAATTTACACGCTTTCTTTATTTTAACTCTTAGTTAAAATTACCAGGAGCCATGGAACGCGATTACAAGATTAGCAATGTAATAATAATGATGATAATAAGAAAACAATAAAATAAATAATATTCTTTAATAAGATGGATGTAGAAATTTAACTATTAAATGAATATTTAAGAATTTGTTTTAGGAAATATATTGAAGTGCTCTCTCCTGTTTATGCTTTCACATGAAACAACTGAGAATTTGAATATATGGACATATACCAAGTGTGAGACATTGATGGACAAACACAATAACATACCTCCCTTGTTTCCATTTTCTTTATTTAGAAGACCATTATTCTTCAGTACAATGAGTAAAAAATGTAACTGAACATATAATTATATATTGTCTCCAATAAAGAAAATGAGAGGACTCTGGCAGACATTCGTAATATCATAATAACAATTACCCATACTTCACTGCTATTATACATGTACCTGTTATTGATAAGTTCTATTGAGATACTTTTGCAGGGAAAATTAATGTGAGATTTGATATATTTTCATTTACAGATATTTCTCTTGAGCTTTTGCTAAAAGTCATTGACTCAATATTCACATAATTTTCATTCTTAGATGACTATATATTTTTAGATTTATGTATTTTTAAAATGATTGGTTAAATTGTAGATTTAAATCTTTTATTTGAATTTGAATATTTTCAAATAATAGGTAAAGTTTTTCAAAATATATGATGGAAAATTTTGAGTGCAAAATTTATGCAGTCAAGATCTTCCTGAATACTACTTTATTAAAATGTTATAGTGAGATTTGAAGATGCAAGCGTATTTTCTCTTCATAACTGCCAGCTAAAATATTATTGCCTTGAAAGACATATACATGGTATGCATTCTGAGAATTAAAAATAAAGAGGTGGTCTGCCCGGAAAACCTTATCAGGGTTCTGCACGGCATGCCGCTATTTAATTTAAAAATGCTTTCATTTACCTCTTACATGATGAAGCCCCTGCAGACTCTAAAGCAGGTTTACTTTTTTTGTGTGGTTTTTACATATCAGGAAAACAATGTAAATTTTGGAAATTTCCAAATGTTCACTTATCAGAAAGATATTTATAATCATTTCATCCAAAAGAGTCTCTGCCGATGTCTATCACACCACCCTGATTTATTTTCCTCCAGGACTTTTTCTAACTATAATTACCTAATGCATTTATCTTATACTCCATCCATTTTAAGCCTGCAATTGATATGGTTCAAATAGAAAATAACTGTGTCTTGGCACCCCATTCCATCACTAAAAACAGGTCTGTATTTAGTAAGCAGCTAGATGTATTTTATGTCCGTCCTTTTGGTCATGTTTAGATTTTTAAAAAAAGTTACCTGAGAATATTTAGTCTCAAGAACAGTCTCATATCAGTTACTAAAATGTCCAAGAGAGTGTTTTCTATGATTGAACTCTCATATAATATAAAGCACTGTGCACTTGAAATCTATTTCACCCTAGGAAGCTTGCAGTGGTGGGAGTCAGGACAGCTTCTTCTCTCTTATTTCCAACTATCCCTTCTCTAGCTATGGCCAGGTTTGACTGGATTGTGCCCCTATTATTAAGAATAAAAGGGACACTGTCCAGTATAGTGGTCACAGTTGCTATTTCCAAGCATGATTGATGTTTGAATTTGAGTTAGTCTCCCATGGATCACTCTATTATAGTGTCGAGGAGATCCTTTCTCTAGAAATTATTAATTATCACTTCTTTATGAGTATTGAACATCAAAAAAACCTTCCAAAGAAATAAACAGACAAATAAAAAAAATAAAATCATGGTTTTGACTCGTCAATCTTAACATTCAATAACATTGTTTCATATAACACAAATCCCAACACTGTCTTATATCTACTGTATTTACAAGTAGTGCAGAAATAGAATATGGGGATATTTGACACCTATTGTTTTGTTCTTAGTTTTGGGGTCTGTGCTTTACCTGAGACAAAACAAGCCTGAAGACTTCCTATTATCCTTATTTATTATTTATTCTCTCTCAAAGGCAGGTATTTTGTGAGTAGAGAAATTATATCTTCACCTCTGCATGCTTAATACCAGAGTAGTACCTAGAAAGTCCTCTAGATATTTATTGTAATAAGGAATAAATACTTCATTCATAGTGGGTGTTTGGAGCCCATAAATCTACAAAGAAGGATGACTTTGAGGCTGGAGCCAAATATATGTCTTAAGACAAGACAGGAACAGAAGGGCAGGTCTTGAAAGAAGTCCAAGCTGTGAGAACAAACACTAATGGGAACCCCGAAAGGAAGAAACATTATACTTGAGAGTAGATTCAGAAGTAAGAAGACATGAAGAAGTAAAATTAAGATTGAGCTGTTTAGGAAAAGGCAAGAGCCTCTGAAAAACTAAGAAGGTCTAGGACAGGGTTTCTCAATCTCAGCACTACTGATACGGACAACTGAAAAATTCTATGGGAGTCTGTCCTGTGCTTTGTAGGATGTTTAGCAGCTTCTCTGGCCAGTACCAACCAGATGTCAGTAGCACCCACACACACACACACCAAGTTGCAAAATTCAAACATTCCTCCAGACATAGACGGATGTCCCCTGAGTGACAAAAATTACTCTCATTTAGAACCACTAATCTAGGCTGTTTTAAGCCCATCACACTCATTCAAGGAGACATAGGCAAATAAGAAAGTACTGAAGGTATAGAGTTGAAATAGACTGGCAAAATATATGACTCATTCCATCATTTTCAATTATCGGAGAGTTTAGAATCAGAAAGTGTGAACTGAAATATTTAAAAGGCAAGTGACTTTGTGTAAACAAAAGCAGCTGTTTCCAAATTGAAGAAGCTTGTTAGGAGTAGGGAGAATGCTTCTATTGGCTATTCGACATGAAAGATGAGTGATCATCCCGGTATATATATTATGGAAGGACAAAACCATTGCAGACTATAGGGAGTGATGTGGTTTATTGTGGCTCGTGGTTCAAAGAGAATCTCAGGTAATTATCAGAAGAAAAAACTATAAACACCAACAGGATTCTTAGTCTGCTAAAATGGAAAGCAATCATTGTTCTAGACTTGGAAGGCATCAACTCTTCAGGGAAAAGGGATACAAAGTTAAGAAATAAGTGAACATGGCTCCTGTTTTTAAAAAATGCTAAACAATTGAGAACTTGACAAGATTTACCAACAACAATTTAAGAACTTACGCTCCAAATAGATTCTGTTTTTAGAGAAGGATATCAATGAGGTATTATTAGTTTGGAATGGCCTGGAGGTCCCCCAAATCTCTTATAATGTCTCTGGTATTTGTTTTCATTATATAAAGGAGATATAGACAGGTACTCTGATTATTATAAATACATATATATTACTATGTTTTTACTTCCTGGAGTGAATTGTTTTACTATACTGACTCAGAATTAGACTTATGGTTGCCCCTTTATGTTATTCATTTTTTTTTCTTGGTGTTTGGGATTTTTCTCAATTTCTGATTTTGATTAAAATTTATTTTTAACATGCTTTTAACCACTTGAGACCAATTATTATATGAAATACAAAGTTTGTGCAGTAAACAAAATCAGTAATTGGTGTAGAACTGCATATTTGTTACAACTTAAAGTAAATTCAAGAGTACATACAGGGTGTCCCAAAAGTCGCCATACATAGGGAAAATGGGAAATTGTAGCTAAATGTACCTTTATTTACAAAATATTCATTACAAAACTTTACAAAATTTTTCCTTTACATGGAGACTTTTGGGACACCCTGTATTTTGAGGTCATTATCTATTTTAGATTTGAAACATGAAAGATGAGAAATTGAAATTATCTGTTCTGTGCAACTGGATCGAGCAGTAGGAAACTATGATCAGAAACTGCATGTAAAAAAGATATTGAACTATTAATAATAATAATAAATAGGAGTTTATAATCATAGTATTTCTCTAATCTTAAATTTGGAAATTTTTGCATATTTATAGAAGGTTTCAATATGAAGGCAACATAGTTCAAAAGTAGATTTCTTGAATTTCAACATTAGAACCCCTTGCTTTGGAAGATAAAGAGAGGGGAGCAAATATATAAGAAACTTCTATATATTCCTATAAATTCCTGTATATAGAAATTTCTTAAATGTCAGAGTTATGATCAGCTCATGGAAAAGAAAAGATCTCACGCTGGATATATTTTTGTTTAGAATGTATTTGACTTAATGATTTAGAGGAAAAGGAAAATGCTTCTTGGTACTGAGAGTTGAACAAAGAAATGCTTTATGTTCATAATGGTTGACTTTGTTTCACAATAAAATAAAAGAGTCGTAGTGGTGGTAACTTAGCCACTGGGTTTTGTTTCCCGCCCTCCCCCCCTCATCCTCTCTTTATTTCTTTTTCTTCTTTTTTCTAAATGGGTTTTAACATACACATATACTTCACATCTATAATGTAATAATATTAAAAATGAATATATATATTCACATATTGCATATACATAATCACGCTCTTTAATTTCTTAGATGAGAAAATGAAGTTAGTTAACCATGGAGAGAGAAACTGTGGCAGAAACAATACCACATCCTAGGTCTTCTGATTGCCAGTTGTGTGTTTTCCTATACTTTCCCTCTGCTTTAACCCTATGAACGGTGATGGGCTTTTATCTGAGAAATTATATTCATCCATTTTTTCTAGGATCTGGCTGGCTAATTGTTTGGGTTTTCTTTTGTTTTGTTTCCCTCTCCACACATGTGGTTTCTAGTCTTGTCCTTATCCCTCCAGTGTAATCTCTCCGTTGCTCCCTATTCTGAGCTCCCAAAACATTCCCCACTTACAGTGGAATGTCTTTCACTATCCCCCCATATGTCTAGTGATAGGAACACACATTACTCCTATGGCTAAACCAACCAACAGGCATTGAAACACTTAGCATTAACATCACATGCCTACTGTAAGGGAAGTAAAAGCTGGAAGAGAAATTTCTGAAGGAAAGGATGACTATGTAGTAAATTAATTATAAATAACGTTGGACAGAATACACAGGGGATTTTAAGTTTTTTATATTTCATGAAGAAAATATATCTTGGCTTCAACTTATATTCACTGTAATGTATGTTTATTCAAATATTGTGTGTTGAACATTTTGGCATATACAACTGTGTATGTTTATATCTAAAGTAAGATTTTTAATTGTATAAGTAATTAATGCAACACAAATAATTAATAAGTAATTAATACAATACTATATTATAGACAAAAAAATCTCAAAACATCTATTTCCCAGGTCATGACATGAATAAACCACAAAAACTACAAAATAGACTTGAAATATAAGCTAAAAAATAGACACTGGCTATTAACAGTAGACTCAAAGCAGTATGAGAGCTACAACATATAATAAATTTTTGTTGATCTAGTAGTTCAGCACAGTCTATATAGAAAGAAACAGGTGAACACATTCCATAAATTCCTTGTGCTCATCCTCATTAAAAAGTTTTCTAATTTGCTCTTATAAAGCAGAGTAGGAAGAAGAAAATTTGAGTTGCATATCCAGATACATATATCTTAGGGTTACCAACTTTAATTGTCCACAGTGATTTAAAATTCTAGACTAGTTTTCTCTGCTAGAGAGCCAAGTGGCACCAGATGGCTGAGGGAATTCAATTCAATAGGACTCAGGTTAATTAAATCAGCTTAATATTTATTAAGCTCTTGTCCAAGATACACAGATACAGAGAGATATGAAGTACAGTTCTTGAGTTCAAGGTGTTGATATTTTACAGAAGAGGAAAAAGAAAGTAAATAAGTAGCTTGACTATCATTAGAGTATATAACATAATGATAACTGTATTTACCAACATGTGTTAAATCCTCATTAAGGACTAGATGAAGGGAAATAGCTGCACATAACCCAGTTAACTGCTGTGTCCAGGAAGAACCAATGAAAACTATTTACTTTATAGTTTCTGTAGCCCAGATTTGTGTTATCCTACTTTTTGTGGTTTCACAAATTTCTTCTTAAGTTCTCAGTTTGACTAAGGCATTATCTAACTTCAATTAGATTCAAATAGCATCAGGAAAGAAAATGTGAATTTAATATAATCTAGTGTATAAACGCATTCATTGTTACTTGTATGTTTCACATTTCGTTTCATTCCCAACCACAACTAATTCTCACTAACTTCATAACTGAATAGAATGAAAACTCTTCTCTGTCCATCTCAGACTGCACTTAGGTAAACTATTTTTACCTGCGAGTCTTCCTATTTGCTTTTCTTTTATACAAATGCACCCATAGTGTGACTTAAGAAAAATAAATAACACTCATATCTGGAATAAGTTATAACTAAGCAATTGTTTTTGCCCTTGTGTCATGTTTTTTTTATTACATTTGTATTCTCATTCTGTAGAAGATTAAACAATTGATTGATTGATTGATTGAGACAAGGTGTCATTCTGTTGCCTGGGCTAGAGTGCAGTGACATCATCATAGCTCACTGCAGCCTGAAACTCCTGGGCTCATGTGATACTCTTGTCTTAGCTTCCTGAGTAGCTGGGACTACAAGCATGCTCAGTTAAATTTTTTAAAAAAATTTTTATAGAGACCATGTCTCCCTATGTTGTCCAGACTGGTCTGGAACTCCTGGCCTCAAGTGATCCTCCCACCTCAGCCTCCCAAAGTGCTGGGATTACAGGTATGAGCCACCGTGCCAAGCAGCAACTTTTAAATGTCTTTTCTTCCTAACTGAAGTAAACAGCAATGTGAAATATACATACACACACACACACACATATACACACATTGTCATTTAAATTATACTGACATACATTTTTCTTACTGTCATTGCTTTCTAACTAAAAATTTGAAAATTGCAGTTTTTAGTACTTCTTTAATTCATGAGTTATTGGGCAAAATTAATTCTAGTAAATGAATTCATACATTTATCATGTTATATTCATTCCATAGATTTTTCAAATTAGAATTTGTATTCCATAGACAAAAATGCTTTAAGGAGATTTAGAGAATCGAATTTATAAGAATGATGGTATAGACAACCTTCAAATTTTCCTTAGTAAGACATATAGGAAAAGAATATAAATATTTGCCATTTCAATACAGACTTACCTTGCCTACATATTGGTAATCAGATCCTGTATATTCCTCCAGTAAGAAAAATTGATTCCACATCCAACCACGTTTTTGACGATGCAGAATTTTGCCATCACTCCTTGGTACACGTGCACTTAAAATTCTTTGCTGTGGCACAGGAGTCCTTCTAAACATTATCTCTGGAGAGCAGAAATGTGGCAGGCATACCCAGAGCAGAAACAGTAGCAAAAATTGATAAATTGTCATAGTTCACTTCCTGACAAATCCCAATGTGGATGAAGAGAAAGTAGTCCTATTTTGTCTGGTTGGATTTTATGGTGTTTCAACTGGTTTCCAACATTTCATCAATGTTTTGTACATGTTTCCAAAATCTTTAAACAAAGAAACAAATAAAAAATATCAGTTGACAACACTATGAATATTACTTGTCACTTTAAATTTAAAGTGGCAATTTATTAATAACAGCAAACAAAATGTTTATTTTATCTATTAGTCATGAAATTATGATTAGTTTTGGGAAACATTACTTGTCTAGTAACATGTAGACAATTTATGAAAAGATGATTGTTGATAATTTATTTCAGACAAATTCTAAATAAGGGGCATTATTATGCTTTTTTCTTTTTCTTTTGGAACTTTAACAGTTTTTAGGAATTATAATTCCTATATACAGTGGAGATGCAGTTCATTCAGTTGTGTAATGAAATGATATTTACCGTTTTTTAAACAGTGTGACAGTTTCTTCAAATTTAATCCTACTCAGAGTTAAAAGTAAAGGCAAAAACAAAATATAACAAACAAATAAAAACCAGGAGTGCCTTCTATTGAAGGCCTCTCCTCTCTTCCCTCTTAGGTTGGACTGTGGAACCCATAGAATTTCCTAGAGTAGGAAAAAATTACTACTCTAGTGAAGTAATTTGTAGTATAATAAGTAGCAGTGAGTAGGAGGATGTAATCATGTTGTCAGCTCTACCTTTGACACACTTGCACAATCTGTCCACCTCTAACCATCTCTACTGCCACTACCCTAGTCTAGAACTCCATGATACCCAAGTCTGACTAAAGCAATAGCCTATTGACTGCTCTCTATCCTCTCCTGCCACTATTTTCTCAACAGAATTCCCAAAGGAATCCAATTAAAATATAAGTCAGATCATGTCACTTCCCTGCACCAAACATGCCAATGGCTTCTCATTCCATTTTAAGTAAAAATCAAAGACTGTCAAACAATGCTGCACTCAATTTCATGCCTACCAGCTACCTCTCAGACCTTGTTTCACTTCAAGCCCCCCCCAAACCCCCCGAAATTGACTCCTCCAGCCACAGGGTCCTTCTTGCTTTACCTTGCATCACACGTCACAGACTCCTTTCCTCAACCAGGACCTTTCTACTTGTTCCTTCTGCCTAGAATGCTTTTCCTGTAGATAGTCACCTAGCTAGATCCCCATCTTCCTTCAGGCCTTTCTTTGAAACATTCCTTGACATTTCATATATCTCAATATACTCTAAATATATTTTATTTATTTATTGTGTATATATACTGTCTGCTATAATCCCATTTGCAAAGGAAATCTTTCTTTTTTTAATACTGTATTCACAGTGCCTGAAACAAATCTTCCACATAATAGATGCTCAATAAACAGTTTAAATGAATAAATGAAATATAAGTTGATAAAAAATATTTGACTACCATTACCTCCTATATGCTGTTAAGCCCAAGCATTTATGTATGAGAGTACATATTTTTAAATTGCAGATACTTTTATCCTTTGCTTATATCACCGTTTGTATGTTATTTTTATTTAAACATTTTTTGTGTAGATTATCTTTTGTTTTCCAATAGGTATAGATTTTATTTCAGGATATGATAAAACATTTGTTATACAAAGTGGTTTGGGGACCAAAAGATTGAGTTCCACTTCTCTAATGTGGCAATGCATTTTAAGTACTCTGGTATTTACATTCACAGTTATCTATTAGCCATCTGTTTACTTTTTTTTTTTGCTTCGTTATTAAGAAGATTTAAAGGTTAATATAAATATGCTACAGAAATAAGATTAATGGTGAAGCAGTTCCCTCTGGAGCGTACCAAATGAGAGTAGAGCCCTCCACGGCACATGAAGACATACACCATGACGGATATAAATTGTTTTAAAACAGTCCATGTAATACTCTACTTGGAGTTTAGAAATTATCTGATAAATAAAACGGTCTTATATCACAAAGCACTGAACTTGCAGAAACTCAAATTGATTTTATTCCAAGTAATAGGAACATTTACTAAAACATTTTGGTTTTAGTTCTGTGTTTTAACGTATGACAATGTGCTAGATGGTATTTTCCAAACACACTGTTCCTAGGGGGCAAGGGAGAATCTGGGAAACTGAGAGTTTCTGCTCTTCCACCAGAGAAACTTATTAAAACAACCATCATTCTCATTTCCTTTCTTTTTTCATTAAAAAAATTGCCAGTAACTCTAGGCTGTACCGGTGACCATCTTCAGTAAATTATACCCTCACCTATAATGTTAAAAGCCTAAACGGCAATATTTTGGGAAGGAGTAGGTGGGGAATGTATCTACAACAGTTGTTAGTAAATAATAGCTCCTCATAATGCAGGAGATCATTTTCTTTGTTCTTATTCTAGTTTCAATTATTTAATGATAGATTTCCCAAAGAATTCACAGTAAAATGCATTATTTAATCCTGATATAAGATAACTAAAATATATCTTACCTAAAAAACTACAGTATTCGATGAAAATATTTCAAACAATGACACGATTAAATAAAAACAGAAAATTATATGACACTAACCCAACATTTAATTTGCCCACAGTTAATCCTTCCTAGGTATGTTCTATGTAGCTAGGAGCATATATGTTAGATATTTCAAAATATTCCACCTTTATTATAAATACCACAAATAATCACCCTTTGTGTAACCTGACTCAAATATCTTTGACTCGAATATCTTTGACATCTCTATTTAACCAAGTAGATCTCTTACATGGTCAGGCAATATATCCTATTGCTTTTATTTCTTTCTTCATGGCTCTCAGCTCTCTCTTTTTATTTCTCCTATTCAGTGTGCCAACACACTATTTTAACTGATCATCATTTCATGCAAACATCGTACACCATCTCCTAACAGGTTTTCTTAACCTCAATCTTTCTTATTTAAGATATCTCCTGCAGGGGGTTAGCTAAATTAATTTCCCAAAACCCACTTCTCCTAGGCTCAAATCAATTAAAATCTTTGAACATGTCTAATACGGGAAAATAACATCTAAACTTTATATTTTATTTCAATATCTGGAACCAGATAATTTTTCAACATTTATTTCATATTTCCAGTTATTCTTTATTTCAACTCTGATATATAACGTCTAATGTGTATAAACTACTTACCCACTAATATATAATACTGAATAATTTCCAGGTAATTACACCTTATGGAATTTCCCTCACTAGTGAACAGCACATTGTTATGTATATATAGGTGTATCAGTAAATGTTTCTTTAATTAAGTAATTAATATGTTTATGAAAGAGCCTTTTTGAATATTTTGGGCTATTTATGATGAAAAGTAAATTGTAAATTTTAGAATATGAAAATATTAGATGAGGGAGCTGTTGTTCTTATTAAAAAGAATCAAGTGGGTTGAGACCACAATTAAACTATCTCCCTGAATGAAAATGCTAAAAATTAATGAAATTCTATAATGTTCTTTCCAGTTAATTTCATTTTCAAGAAATGCTTTCAAAACTGCATTTCCTTATTTTAATTTCAAAAATAATTTAATATGAATATCACATAAAGTTTAAGAATTATTAAACCATCCTTTAGCATCCTACATTTCCATATTTCCTTTAGATCAGTGCTTCTTAAATTTTAATGCACATTCAGAACTCCTTGATCACTTTTGAAATATCTACATTCTCATTCAGCAGGTTTGAGGTAGGCACAAGATTCTGCATTTCTAGCAAGCTTTCCTGTCATGCCAGTGTGGCTGGACCATGTGCTTTGAATAGCAAAGCTGTAGACCTCCCTCAAACCTAATATCATCTTCAGAACTTGTTTATGACCTTTTCTTGTTTCATGCTTCAGAGCCCAGACATGTAGCCTACCACAATGATGGGAAGACAAAATACAAGGTGACTGCAGTGACAAGATCAGAACATTATTTCTAAATATTCTAAGTCTTTTTCCAAATGTTTTTAACCAGAAGACTGTATTTGATTCAAGTCAGCACAAGCTGTAACAATTTTTGTCCTGATCATGCTGTAAACTATATTTTTCTTTGTATTTGTCTCATTGGAACTTATTTTACTTTTACCCTCATGGGATTTTCATTATTCTTCTGAAATACTTATCACAAATATTACTTTCTCTATAACCTATTAATTTTATTATATAGGCAGCCAAGAGCAGTAGATCACTGAAAATAATATAATATAATAAGTATTTTGGCACATCTCTATTACTAGTTGTCTCTACATATCACAGCTTATCAATTAAGCTATAATCCATCCTTGGCTAATCAGAGGAATTAGTCATTCTTCAGTCAATTGATTATGTTGCTGAGGATCTTAATGTACTAGCTTTTTAAAAACATTTTACCATTTATAACAATAATAGAAAATGCTAAAGATTACTGAGACCAAACCCAAGCCTCTATGGATAGAAATTTTAATCCTTTTAGTTTTATACAACCAATAAGGTTTAATGAAATTTCAACACTGAGAAATAAAGGAACATTTTTCTGGTGTGTTTATACAATTAAAATGAGTCAATGCATACTAAATACTTCCTTTTTATTCGGCTGATACCATTTTATGCATCTAGCATAAAGCACTATGTGAGATAATTGAATCAAAGTATTACACTGAGGACTAAAATAATATGAGTCCATATGTTTGATCATATTTTCCAAGAGTTCATTACACATTACCTACTGTGCTCTAATGTCATAAAGAATGTATAATTCTGCATTGAATATTTATCACTCTATTTTAAGTATTCTGCATATGTATTTCTGTTTAGACAGTAAGTTTAAAGCAGGATCTTCTATCTTGCATGAAAGTTACTAACACACAAAATGTTCAATACATATTTTTCAATTGGATTGATCATTATAATTCTTTCTAAAATATTTCAATGGAAAGGAAACAGTCCCCCTCCTTAAAAATATGTCAAGGACCATTTTATGCTCATATCCTATTTGTATTTAACATAACAGAACTCACATAAGACATTAATCAAAAAGGCAATCAATACATCACTGTTGAATGAAATATACAAAACAAAGGTTTGCTAGTCTCAGATAAGTTATCAGACATTGCTAGGATTGTTACCAATGCAGAAAGAATTCCAAGAAGCTCTGGTCCTTGCTATTCTTCTCAGATTAAAATTCCCCTTCAAGCAAAACCGTATGAAATTAGTTTTATTCTTCAGGAATGTGACCTGCACACTAACTGGTAAACACTTCTCCAGCCTTACTATGCACTATCATCTGCACACGATAATTTGCAAAAACCAGATGTAACCCACATAAATTAGCAGCAGTGGGTAGATAAAGCTTATGGCAGGGGTAAAGAGGACTGGTGAAGGAGGCACATAATTTCATGTGGCTGTTATCTCTAAGATTCCTGCTAATAGGCTAAAGAACAGCATCCAGGAGCTCTTGCTACTCTCTTAGCAACCTTTTTAACTCAGCTGCAAATGTGACAGTCCCAGATGTAACTTGATCTACAACTAAGTTGGCAGTGCTAATACAGCTGTGACATCACACCTGCTGCTTGCTGGAAGTCTCATTTTAATGTAGCTAGGATTTATTTCATTATGTGGAGACTGGTAGCAAGAATGCTCTCAGGGTAACTTAAGGATGTATGGATAAAAGCCATCTGTTCCCCAATTTTCTTTGATTCAGGACTTGAACTGTTTCTGTAAAACAATAAGTGAAGAGACTGGGTGAGAGTGTTTGGGAGGTTTATTAGGAATTCCTATGCTAGATGGGTTGTCTTTCTTCACTTAATGCATTATTATTAGAATATCAAGAAAGAAATAGCTATAGCTGGAAGAAAGAATCCATTAAAAATCATTTTTCTTCTAAGTTACTTCTATAAATACCTTCTGTGCATGTAAAAATGAATAGTGTGTAAACTAAAGCACTACACACTTTAATGTGTTCTATTATGTGAATGTATAGAATATGCATAAACTGGGATTAAACTGTACTGTAAAATGTGTTTTTGCTGTTATACCTAAAAGTGAAAAAATATATGTGACATTCATTTGTGAAAATCAGTCAAAGGTACAAATATATGGAGATATAAAATTGGCCATTAAAAATCTGAAAAAAATTATTGGCACTAATTTTTAACTCTAATTATGTTTCAATATTTGCACAACACTAAAAAGGCCACTTGTAGATAGCCTGTCTTATCTTTTATGATGAGGCCCTTTCCATAAAAAAGGAATGATGTCCTGAATTATATATCTTTAGCTGAAATATAAAATTGGAATAACATTGCATTAGTTAAATTTCATTTTCCTGAGAGCAGAAAGGGACCACAGTGTAATTTATTTTCTGTTTTTCAAAGTGCTTGACTCGATGCAAAATTGTACTTTCATCACAGTTTTCAAATGAACAAAAAATAAATGCAAGGTTTATTTTATTATTCTTTAACATTTTGTTTAATTCTTAAAGGTATCAATGCCTCTCTGAAACATGGTATTAGCTATGCAAATACTTAAGCTATACTATAGTGAGCACCTCAATGAACCAGTTATTGAACAAATTATTGTATTTGGTTTTATTTTTGTATCTCAATGGAGTGTGTTTAGAAGTTTCTTTCTATAAATGGTGTAATAGAGGCTTAGTATTATTTTCTCAGCAATGTCTATGGAGGGGCAAATTCTACTAGGTGGAAGCTGTCAAATGTAAACAAAACTGAAATGGTTTTTGCCATCCAAGAATTAACAATGGAAATTTGTGAAAAGAGCACCTAATCCAAACATGGGTGGTCTGAGAAATCTTGTTTTGAGGAAATCATGTCCTAGCCGACACAAAGGAAAGAGTGTCAGTGTGTGCGTATGTGTGTGTGCTGTAAGTGCATGCACATACACATGTTTGCAAACAAGTGCAGGAGTTAAAATGAGTTGTGGCAACACAATGGAGAAGAAATGTGTTCCACGAATTGGAAAAATGGGTCATGAGTATGTAATGAGTCATGAATAGGGAAAAGAATGTACAAAGCTCAGGGCAAAAAAAGGAACATATGTATTAAAGAAATGAAATAATCTCACTTTGCATGACAATTCTAAGATGACTAAGTTCAAATCTAAATTTAGAATCAGACCTGATACAATGTGGAGACCAAGTCAGCCACAAGTTTCTCTACCTTAGCCACCATTGTGATATGACTTTCATGAGCCTTAGGCAGTTTGCCTTCATGGACTTTTTCCTCCATTTAAAAAAAAAATTGGAAAATATATTTTACAACTTCATTTATAGAAAGACACATATATTAATATTATGTATTAAAGTATTTTCTTTCACCTAAAAGTTATTTTTTTCTCCAATTTTAAAAGAAATTAAAACATTTTCGTGGGCCTCTAAAATTATCATGGGCCCTCAGCTCTGGGCGTACTGTGCCTAACGGGGAAGTCGACCCTGACCTTAGCAGCAAATATATGATTGTGGACTTTTGAAACCCAGTTTCAGAAATCAATTTTTTCTCCTGTGGGTTAATCTGACAGATATGGAAACAGTTTCAAGAGTAATGTTATGTGATTTGTTCAGTCTCAAACAGTTAGTGTCATAGCCAGAAATATAACTTGGGTCACCAGATTCCCCTTGCACTGTCCTAAAATCTCTTGCATAATTTAGTAACGAATTGATGTTATTATGATTAAAACTTACACTTTAATGCTCTTATCTGAGAGACATCCCAGCTACCTTCCAGTTTGCTGAGCACAAATAAGACAGATCCATTGGGAGTGGGAAGAGTACAAACTGAAGACCTCACGGAAGTATTTGGACATCATAGTGAGGCTCTAGGTAAAGAATATTTGTTCAAAACATTTTGAAAAACGTGTTGGACATCTAAATTCCACAGACGTCTTCTGATTTGAAACTTATTGACATGCTGAATTTTAAGTACATGTTTGCTATTCACATCCCCTTGAGAACAAAGATTCAATAGTTAAGTTTTCTTTTTTAAGAATTGCGCCAGTGGAAGGAAAGTTTGAATGGGTTAAAGTTGCAAATCAGCTAATGGAAAGGGGTTTTTAAAATTTCCTTTAACAGTATGGATATATTAAGTGGTATCTTCCCCCTAACATCACATCCCAGTCCTGACCTTACCATGATCAATCCCCTGCTCCCACTCTTGCAATTACAACTAAAACAAAGCCTGCAGTTTTTCATGTGGTTTTATGACTTCCCACTTTAACAAATTTTGGTTTTCGTGCATGTATGTCTGACTATTTTTTGTAGTATAAACACCAATGGAGAAATCATTACTTTTCATTATTTCTAACCATTAGAAAGTTAGAATTTATATGCCTGCTTCAGGGAATCATTTGGTGCCTGAATCCAGTGTAATACCTAACTAATCACTACAATAAAAATCCACACTTATTGAAGGCAGTGAAATTTGTAAGCTTTCAGACATCAAAAGAGATTATGCATTGGACCTTGCAACAGTTATATACTTGATCTATATTCAGTCACAATTACTGTGGGAACCAGAGAGATTCATCATTTCAGTAAGAATCTGGTGGGCTAAGATTATCAGTGCCAGAAACAAAGCAGTACATCTAAATTCTGAACCTACCACAACCTAGTAATATGTGTAGGGCGGTGGGAAGGAGATATTTTAAAAAGTAAATAGTTTATTTAGACTGAGCTTTTTTCACTTTCTTGCTCCCATAAATCATCTATGGAATGGAAATAAGGAGTCATAGGAAAGAATACACCTTAAAGCCTAATTTTCTAGAATAGGAACTCCCTGAATTCATTCACTATTTCTCATGATTTCTTTCGTAAGCATGTATATTCACCCTTTTCAGTATAACCCGTTGATCATTCTAACAACATATCTTAGATTACAGTAGTTTCATCTGATAATGAATATATAAAACTTGGATTTCAAATTTTTAAATAAGAGATGGGTAGGACAATCACCAGGGAAGAAATAAAACATCTGTGCTCTATCAAGAGGAAAAGAGAACACAATATAATAAGGAAGTACCAAGCTTTGTACAATTGGAATTGTCAGTTTCTGCCTTCCTTAGCTTTAGTTGTGAAGATCATTCAATTCAACCTGCACATTTTATCTTTGGATTCTAACATAAAACAAACAGGCACTATATATACAGAAAATAAAGAAGAAAACACTTCCCAAAATGTTTTATGAAAGTATCATTACTCTGATACCAAAACAATAAAGAATAAGTATAAGAGGAGAAAAAACAAAACAAAACAAAATTGAGGAAAATAACTTTTGTGAAGATACACAAATTCTCACTAAAACATTGGCAAGTGGAACACAGCACTATGTAAAACATATAAGACATCATGACTTTATTTTAGTATAAAGTTGGTTTGACATTCAAAAACCAATCATTGTAATTGTGATATCAACAGATTAAAAAAAAGTATGATCATTTTAATAGATGAAGAACAAATATTTGACAAAATTTTACATTTGTCATGATAAACATTCTCAATAAACTAGGAACAAAATGTAACTTAATCTTATACAGAGCACCTACAAAATTCTACAGCTAGCATACTTAATGGTGAGAAACTACATGTTTCCCCTTATATAATCAAGATCAAGGTACAGATATCTGCTTTCACCATTTGTATTCTACATTAAACTGGTGGGCCAAGCCAAAGCGGTAAAGCAAGAAAAAAAGTGAAAAATCACACATGTTGAAAATAAAGAAATGAAACTGCCTCTTTTTGCCAATGGCATGATCTTAAACATAGAAAATCCCAGAGAATTTACTTTAAAAGCTACTAATCTAATAAAAAATGTTTAGCACGTTGACAGGAATACAAGATCAAACAAACAAAACTGAATTTTTACATACTAAAATTAACAATTGTAAATTGAAATAAAAATAAAAATACTACCATTTACCAAAGTAAAAAACCATGCAATATTTATACAGAAACAAAATATATGTGAGATCTGTGTGCCGAAACTTTTGTGTTTTTAATTGGTAGAGATTTCTTAGAGATGATATCCAAATCCTAGTCCATAAAGGAAAAAATAGAAAAATTTGACTTTATCAAAATTAGAAACAAAATCTCTTCAAAAGTCACCATTATAAAATGAAAAGACAATTATAAACTTGGATCAAATAACTGTAAAACACATATCTTATGAAGCATTTATTCATACTACATAAAGAATTGTCAAAACTCAGTCATTAAAAACAAATAACCCAAATGAAATGGGCAAAAGACTTGAACAGACATTTCGACAAAGAAGATATTCAGATGGCAAATAAGCAAATACAAAGATGCTCAACACCATTCATCATTATGGAATGAAAATTTGAAAATTAAAACCAGAACACATACCACTACACTGAATTAAATAGGTAAAATAAATTTTTAAAAAGACTTCGTCAAGTATTGGAAAGGAACAACTAGAACTTCTATACCTTTCTGGTGGGAAAACAAAATATCACAGCCACTTTAGAAAATAAATTTGTGGTTTCTTAAAATGTTACACATGTACTAATCACTTGGTAAAACATTCCCATCCTAGGTAGTTGTTTAGAAGAAATAAGAACATTTGTGCACATAAAACTTTATGCAAATGTTTATACTTGCTTTATTTATAATCACCAAAAACTGGAAACAACCCAAAAGTCCTCAAATGGGTAAACTGATAAACTATGGTGCATCCATACAATGGCATACTACTTATAAAAAAAATGGAATGAATTATTGATACATGCAACGACATGGATGAACCTCATATACATTATGCTGAGAAGAAGAAATCAGACTCAAAAGCATATATAGTGTATGATTTCATTTATATAACATTCTTGAAAAAGCAAAAGTATAGGGATGCAAGACAGGTCGGTAATTATCAATGTCTAGTCACCACAAAGTGACATAAGGGACTTTTGGGGGGAGATAGAAATGTTCTCTGTTTTGACTAAAGTGGTGGTTATAAGACTCTAGGCATTTGTCAAAATTCATAGAAGTTTACCCTAGAAAGTATGGATTTTATTGTATATAAATGTAACTTCCATACAAATGGCCAAAAGGTATATGAAATGATGGTCAACATCATTATCCATCAGAGAAATGCAAATCAAAACCATAATGAGATATCATCTCACATTTGTTAGGATGGCTACTATATAAATGAATAAATGCAATTTTTTAAAAAAGGATATTTACATTCATTGCATTTTCTTTCATCAAATACTAAATATTTTAATAATCAAAAACCTTTGAGGGTATGTAACTTTATAAATTATACAGGAAAAAACCTTTTCATTCTAATTCTCTATCTAAATATGCAGCCTCCAGAAAAGAGTTATCATTTAAAAATTGTATTTGGGTGAATGTACTCTTTTTTTCTATTCTGAGACATTTCTGTTCCAAAGAAAAAGATGCCCTAAATTATATGCCTGTTTTGTTTCCTGTTATTCTTTGATGCTAGCTGTTAAATAGTTATCAGTTGTCAAAACAACAGACTAAACCTAACACCTAACAGTAAGCCAAATATCTTTAAAAAAAAAAATCTCCATAACCTCATCAGAACTTTATTTTTTCAGCTTGGCCTGGACACCCTCAGCTTCAGCAAACAGAGAGTCGGCGCAATAGTGCATAAAATATTAGGGCTCTGAAAACCCGTGCCTGCTTAGGGGAGTGTGTAATTTAATAACATGTTCATTGATGTCAGCACACGGGCTCATCAGACTTGTGTTGATGTGGATGCCTGCAGCACAGAGACCAGAGACTCCTACTCCTAATTAGATGACTGAAGTAAGATTATATTTTTCCTTGGAGACAGACACAAGGGTGGGAGAGTTATTTTCAAAGGGACTTAGATTTACAAGTATCTGATGGAACAGAACAAAAATAGGGAAAGGCACACGTTAGGGGAAGCCAACGAGGGAAATGAACTTGACAAAGTTGCATTATTTATAAGAAAGAAAGTTACAAAAGACATCATCAGGCTTCTATTGTTCCTACTTTATTCATTCAAATTTCTAACATAAATTATAAATAAGGAACAATATTTTCATGACATACACTAAACTTTATAGCAATCCTTTATAAATCCCATAGAAATTTAAGTGATACAACTTAGAGTTCCATATACTGTATTGTATACTTTATTGTCTAGGGATGTCTATTAGTTTTTTATACCCTTTAAAATTATATCTGAAAAGTTCAAATTAATGATTTCTCAAAAAATGTTGACTTATGTATCATTCACAGAGCTAGGAAGGACTTTTCATCTGAGATCATACAAATGAAAGGTTTGTTCATATTGAAAAAAGGCAAATATTTACAATTTTCATAAGTGTTTTATTAATACTTTACATATTTTATTTCCTAGCCTGATATAAATATGAAAGATTATCTGGCTATAAACAGTTATTAACTCAGTATTGTTATATAGATAATTTTATATTTTAAAGTAGGCCCTCTATTTTTTTTATTTGCTAGCATCAACCTGCATATTTTGAGGTGTCTGACAATGTTTGAATCCTCACTGTTTGCTACTGAAATATACTCGACTAGAAATGTTAATATTAGGAGAAAAGATGCTAAACAGTGCATGTGAGACAATATTTTGCATTTTTTAATAGTAGTATAGCCATATTATGAAATGCAATAGATAGCTAATAGAATGATCCCATTTTAAACCAGTGGTAATAAGAAAAAATATGGAACAGTAATGAATTTTGTTGGCAAACTGAGCAGTCTTCTAAGACTTTTCCTACTGTGTCAACACAATATGTGCTGCTCCTCAGTGGCTTGATTTACTTACAGATTGAATTTTTTAACAAAAGATTTCAAACTATAACATAGTACTGAAAATTACATTGTCCCAATGTTTCAGTGAAAAGAAACTTTTAAATTTTTTATTATCACATCACTGAATTAGTTCTGTGAACAATTATTTAATACTTCATATGAACCAGATACTGAGTTCTATAATGAGGATGAAGGCACAACAGCACTGCTTTAAATAAGCATAGAATTCAACAGGAAGAAATAGATGTATTAGCAATGTAAAATGAATAAGCAACATTTTAATTAAAATTTTATTAAAATTTGTGCATTTACAAATTTCCTATAACACACTTTATATGTGTCTGCACCCCAATTGACTTGACATTATCCGTTGAGCTGGAGGCTTTGGGTGTGAGGCTCCAAAGGTATGGATAGAATAAATGTGTGATTACATAGCCCTGAGTTTCAAATTGTATTTTCTTCAGTGTATTTGTAGAATCAATGCCTTGAAAGTCAGTCATCGGTGAATTTGTAAAGCTTTATTAAAAATCTCAGTGTGGAGAAAACCGAAGATAAAATGTAGGAGAATTCCAGCCCCACTGGGAACCAGAAAATCATTATGGATTCTGAAAAATGGCTGTCGGGGAAAGAAATAGATGCAGATGATCAAAGAGGGTCAGGCTCTTTATTCCTCCCTGTGCCTCTAGTCATCATCCCTAAGGCTTGGCTGAGGGGTGGGGAGGAAGAGTTAGAAGCACAGACTGTGTGGTAGATAAGAAATGGCTGATAAAAGTGTTTGGGTGGATGAGTTGAAGGACAGCTTCACAGAGCCCCACACAGCCCAGTATGTGCTGAGGACATAACTCATGAAACAGAACAAAAACTGCAAGGGAGAAAGAAAAAGATAAAGTGGGGGCCACAGATTATGACAGGACACTGCTAGAAAACATTAAGCCAATCATGAGACCTCAGAGGCCAGCACAACTCCGAGGGTATCTACCAAAATGATCATCCCTCAAATGATTACAGTATATGTGTATTAAGGTACTAGCTCCTCTGCAGCAAAGACCAACAGGTATCCGAGAGACCATGTGCCACCACTGCAAGGCTGTGTAAATTTCCCTGCAATGATTTGATTTCTGCTCATCCTTATTAGATCCCTCCTTCATACACATTTCCCAGCCTGGCTTGAGTCATCTGCACAACTGTTGACAATCTCCTAATTCCCCAGCCAACTGGCTTTGCCTCAATGGTCATCAGCTCCCACCAGAATTACTGGTCATGCTGTTCACTGCCTGTCAGGTGTCCATCCAACTCTATCCCTACTATTCACAGAATTCAGGCTGTCACATCCAGACACCATTATAATACAAGGCAGGGTACAGAACAGAAGAGCAGGGAGGGAAACCTAGTAAAAGTCATTTCCCAGCATATTGTAAAGAGGTCCTGGGCTGAGAATGTTCCTATTATTACATATACGCTGGAGATTTTTAGCTAGGTGATCTTTGTTTGGAAGGTCTAATTTTATTCTAAGACAGTTCTGGAAAATAAACTTTCACATATGACCAGTTACTGTATGCCAACCACTGAGCAGTGTACTTTCACAAATACTAAATTAATTCTTAAAATAGTATGAAGTAGATTCTTAATTATATAAATGAGGAAAGTAAGGCAAAGAATCCTAAAGATATACATGTTGGAATGTAGAAAAGAATACCATATTAAATAGCTTCTTAAATATAAATTTTTTAATCTTAATTCCACTAAACAGTAGTTTTAGAGTACATTTAAAAATTGTATTGACTAGGATCATCTGTATTTTTGCTTCCATTATGCTAATTGTATTTGATTAAATTTAGACATAGATATTTAAATATTAATGTGGGTTTTTCTCATATTATAAATATGAATGCTTGGCCCCTATTTCAAAAAACACATGAATAAAACATTAGGTTTCCTCTGAATGGCATGTTAAACAGCTCTACCAAATGGAATTATGATCCCTGAATATAGAGATTATATATTGATTTAATTTATTTCGGGTGAAATCTTCATACTAACATCAATAAATATTTCCTGGCATTGTTCTCATCCTCAGTATTTGATTTCCCTCAGTCCAAACCCTCAAGAAGATTTAAGTGCCGTGTACTTATGTGCATATAGGGGATAGGGAAGACATTTGGAGACGTGAAGGAGTTAGAAAAATGTAAACTAACAGGTCAGAGTCCGAGAGAAAGAAGGGAAGCTGTCCCTTTAATTGATGTCCTCCTAAGACTATAACAGTTCCTTTGCAGTCACTGAAAGATAGAAAGTATGATACCCAGTGAGGCTCAACAATCAATATTTAGTAAAAGAAAACAGAAAAGAACAAAAGGCCTCCTCAGAGGCATCATTTGCTGAGTGGCTACTACAACCCAGGCATATTTCTATGTAATTTAAATACCGTTTCTCATCTTAGATTTCTTACTGCTCTCGGAAAGGACTACTGTTTACTTAGCTTTGATCGCTAGGATCTAGCATGGATCCTTGTATAGATAGTTGCTCAATAAACTCCTGGAAAGTAATATATTATTATTTTTCCTTCACTGGATGCCCATTACTAGGTTATGTTATTAATCCTATGTAACTGATAAGTCAAACAGGGCTTAGGGAGTAAGTAATGTGGCTAATACAATATAGCTAGTAAGTGGCTAAATTGGGATTTTAAAAGTCTTTCTCTTTCTTTATTATGTTGTCTTCAAACAATAGACTGTCCATAACTTGCAAAATAGCAAAAAACATAGTTATAGGAAGAGAATAAAACAGGATTACTAGAAAAGCTGTTAAAGAATGTCTGTCTCCTAATTTTTAGAGGAGATTTTTATTAATAACAGACTTCTAAGAGGGTCCCCCGTGTGATCCCTCCCTCTTGGTATGCACAACCTGTGTAATCCCATCCTTCTGAATATGGGCTGACCTAGTGACTTGCCTCTAACCAATAGAATACAGCAAAGGTGAAGGGATATTATTTTCACAATTTAGTTACAAAGGACCTCAAATTACATCTTGCTAGCAGGCTCTCTGTTGCCTTCTCAGCCTGCATGCTCAGATGAACAAGCTGCCATGTGGCAAAGAACTGACTGTAGCCAAAAGCCAACAGCCATCAAGGAACTGAGGAACTCAATTCAACAACCTGAAAGAAACTGAATCCTGCCAACTACCATCTGTTCAGCTCCCCTTCAGATGACACCTTGATTGCAACCTGTGGATGCAGCTAAGCCATGCCTGGATTTCTGGCCCATAGAAACTGAGAAAATAAATGTATGATATTTTTAAGCAGCTTAATTTTGTGTTAAAATATTACACATTAATAGACACCTAATCGATAATAATCAAATTAATTTTTAATATGAATTATATATTATATTTTTTTAGAAACAAGTATCAGTTGCTTATGATCATACAAATACATGTAGGAAAGGGATAAACTGTCCTAGTGGCCCAGTGGAAGTAAGAACAGTTCCTTAAACTGCATAAGTGTCATAATTAGTGTGGTCCCAGTTGCAGTAAGACATCCCAAGAAGGAAATTTTAAAAAGCTTTAAAATATTTTTGGTCAAAACTACATTGCTTATGAATTTTTCTCACAAATTCACAAATGCACTACTTTCTTGCGTATTTTACCATTTGCGAATGTAGAAAAAGTATATCAATTGATGGCATAGTTGAATTAAGAACAGTTTACTTGCTTAGTGTCACAAAATAATGGTGCTTGCACTCAGCAACTATAATAATTAGTAAACACATTAATTATAAATTACTTAATGTTTTTTACTCCTTTATTATTGGGCAAAAAAGCTACATGAACACACTGGCCCTTAGATAATGAGAACTGAGAAAATATACAGCTCTCAGTTTTATACACATATTTCTTATAGCAGTTAAAAAATTATTTTTTTACATGTGTTCAAATTTACTGGTGTTCTCCTATTTAATCAATAAAGTAAAATTAATGTGACATAAATTTAACTTCAGAAATGTAAGGCAGTTTTTAAATTCATCATAAAATGTATGTGGTAATCAGAGCCCCTGATGGAATATTGCTATTGTATTTTTGAATACTTTTTTAAGGATAATAGCAGTTATCAAGATTGTGCAGTACTCTATTTGCAAAGCCTGGGGACACAGCCCTCTGAGAGATGTGACCCATATCTACTGTTTCTGATAGAAACTACCAGTAACTGGTAGTTTGGGGTGTCATTATTATGATTTAGGATAATTCTGGAGCACTATCATATAGAAAAAAATGTTAAAGAATGCAATGTAATGATTTTCATTTCACCCTTACTGGAGGTATCTGTTTATTAAAACTCAAAATGGATAACTGAACTGCAAATCAGCAGTAGGGAATGCACGGAGAGTGGCTTCGCTATCAGCATTGACCCATGACTATTTCATACTTTGTTTGACTATAGCTGTAGTGAGTAAAAGTACCTTTAAAACAACTCAGGGAAAACAATGCATGTATACTCTCTGCTGTTAATATATCTATGAGCAAGTAAAAATAACAGGTGGTTGGAGAAGACTCATTTTCGCAGCAATGTGATTCACTTTTACAGCTTTCCTAGCAAAAAGGGAGATTAAATCATCTTTATTTTCTATACCTTCTCTTTTCTTTCCTGTACAGTAGTTTTCAAAATTTTGTTCATTGTTTTCATTGTATTCTTCACTCTATTGTTTGGCCTGCAAGCATCCTCTTTGCTGGGAAAAATAGAAGGAAATGACAGCTTTCATTTACCATAAAATTGAAAAAATGTCCTTGGATGTATTTGGGGCAGCTGGTGAAGACATTCTCAGTAAGTACAAATGGGGACAATCTTGCTTCGAAGGACATTGTGGCAACTGTCTCAAGGTTTAAATAAATGAATTTTTAGGGCATGTGATTTATTGGTCATTTAAGAGTTAATCTCTCATGAATATCATTTTGTAATACAGATGAAATATTTTCACTAATTTTTGAGTAGAAAGTCTTAGCAGAAATGCCTTTTTTGAACTGGGTGTCTATTGTCCTTCACCCCATTAAAAACACCTTGCATGCTAGTCAATAAATAAATGTTGAATAAAGCATTTGTTTAAGAATGTAAAAATGACAAATTCAACATTGAATCTGAAGAATTACCTATTTGGAGAGATACCCAAACACCAAAACTAACAGTTTGTTTTGTGGGTAAAAAATATGCATTCCAGAAGAGTATGACTAAAGTTAGAGTAGACAGATAAAGAACATAATCTGATAATAATTTTGATGAGGGTGTTTTCTGGTTCTATTGTGTGGTCAGTGTTGTTATATATCTATAATACAAAAAGGGTGGACCCAAAAGTGTTAAAAAATAATTACTCTTTATTCATAAGAAAAACTCTGTGAGTTCTAAGAATAGGCCATATCTTTGCAATGAACATTTACCAAGTTGGAAAACACAAATAAGTATGGATAAAAGTAATTTTTTAATAATGGAATCTGGCAATACGAAGCATGCAATATATTCCTTAATTACTTCTAAAACCATAAATAAATAGAAATTATTCCAGAAATTAATTGTCATGAAATTAATTACAGAGGTTACACCCTTTCAATGTTAGCCATACTTCCTTCTGATCCTATGGTACAGAATCTGGACAATATTAACTGGGAATAGAAAAAGTAAGAATCATAAAACTATCTGTGGATCTCAGTATAACTGAGGATGTGCATATCAAGTAGTAGTAGGCTGGTGAAAATTTGGGGAAATGAGAAGCTTTATGTTGCAGAAGCCGATGAAATTGGTCAGGGATGAATCTAACCATTTTTTTCTCTGCCCGTGTCTTTCATAACCTTCTCATTGTTGGGGCCACCATCTGATAAAGCTAGAATTTAGGTTTGGTTTCCATATCAAGTAAACAGAGAACCAGTCACAACTATTAGGCTACTGGTGCCTACAACAATTCCCTCTGCCAGCTAGATTAAAATTTGCTATTTGGGTGTGAATCCTAGGTACCTGTGTAAACTGAGGCATAGTACAAGATCCATGTCTACCATGGCTTTCATTCTTCATTTTGCCATCTGATTGTTCTGTGAAAACCCGAGAAGATAGGGCTTATTTTTTGTGTGGTCTCCCCCTCTCATTCCTGTTGCCTAGAGCAGTACCCAATGATGATGTGCAGGTTTTGGCTTCACCCGTTAGGCCATCTTCAACTGCCGGAGTCAAACACCTGGAGCATGCTCATGTTCTGGTGTCACCAGTGTGTGTGACCATCTCCCCTACATGTTAACATGCACTCTTAAATATACTTTCTTCTCAGCTTGCCCAAGTTACCTACAATGAATGATAATACTGTCCCTGACTCTTTCTCTAAACTCCTTTCTCATCTATTTCTCTTGATTAATTCTGTTCTGGCACAATAGCCTCCATTCATTTCCGCCAGTACACCAAGTTCATTTCTGCATCAGGATCTTTGCGCTTGCTGTTCCTCCTGCATGGAAAGTTCTTCTACTTACATTTCACATTTTTCAAACATTTTATATTTCTGTTCACATTTTTTAAATCTCAACTCAAATATGACCTTGGCACTTTCTGACTATCCGGCTTAAAACTGGCCCTCAAAGGCATTCTCGTTCACTTCATCTTATATGTTTTTTCATAGATTTTATCATAATGTGATATTATAGTTATTTTATGTATTATTTAACTGTTTATTATCTATCCCAAAATACTTTCTACATAAGTACAGGAAACTAGTTCTTATGTTCGCTTTTGCAGCTGCAATGCACAGGGAAGTGCTTAGTACACTGTAGGTATGCAAGAAATGGAATAAAACAAAAAATAAATGAATAATTTTAAGTTCTTTCTGAGACTAGGGAGCTTCCCTGAAACATGTGACATTTCTCATGGATGGTATTTGCTCTATCCTCAACTTCTGATGAATATGATGTTCCCCAAAATAAAAATGGAGCTCTCTAACCTTCACTTGATTTCCAGGTACCGTTGGATTCTCACTTCCGTGCCTACCCATTAGACTGGCCCTCCTCATATAAATTAAATCATATATGCAATTATTCAATTCGACAAGGTGATCAAGGCCAAGCACAGCATGTATTTTGGAAATTATTCCTTGAGGCATGAGGTGGTCCTTAATGTATTCATCCTTACTAGATATTCATTACCCAAATCCCTTGAAAATTAGAGGTCATGAGCTTGACCATAATGTTTTTCATTTATCCTTTCATAATGCCAAAGTATTAGCATGGCATGTGTTTTAATTACCTCAAATTATACCAATAAGGGCCATACTATTTTTATGCAATGTTAACAGTAATTATATTCTTTGTTTATACTCTTTCAAAAAAGCATATATTCCATTAAATTGCATAGATTTAGTTCTTTCAGCAAGTTTTTAAAAAAGAGGAAGGTCTATGTGTACTCATTTTTAAGAGTGGGTATTTCGATTTCCTAAACAAAGTATACTTCAATTTTCTCATTTTTCTGTGGCAAAGACAAATTAATATTTAAATGTTTACTACTTAAGTCACTAAATGAATAATTTTTTGTGTTTCCCAGGGCTAACTAGAATCAAGAATTTGTCATTTAAGCAATAAATGTGGACTATCCTTAACAGATTTTCAAAACTTACATTTTAGGGAAGAATACTCAATATGGGTTTTATACTTGAGATTTTTTTAAAGCTGAAAGGCAAAAAATAACATGAAAGCATAAGATACATAGAAAAACAAATGGTAGCATTGATAAATGGAATGAAGTTCATACAAAGTAGAGACTATTACTAGATTGCAATTATTTTCGGAAAATCTGGGCATAACTAATACTTTCCATGTTTTAAAAAAGTATTCTATAATCAATTTTTCTTGTTCTGTGAGGATGTAGATGTGGAACAAAATAAAACTTATTATCTTGAATGTTTTGGTAGGCACTCAGATGCTTTCATTGATTCCAGATAAACAGGACTATCATATTCATATTTCTATTAGACTATTGGACTAAAGCCAAAGTCTTATGTTTATCAATTTGTATTTCAGCTAGTTCACACTGTGGCATGGCCATAAATTATACTGGTCCTCAGAGTACATACACTATTCCTCCTCTGGCAGCTGTCTTATAAATATATTTTCTTTATTTTTTATTTAAGAGCATCTAAGCAAGATAGCAATTTTAGAAAAAGACAAATCTCTCATTATAATTATATTGAATTTAACACCTCATCCTTTAAAAACACATATCCTTTTAGTCAAAAAATCTTTGTATCAGTTATTAAGAAAAGGAATGGTAAATTCAGCCCCTTGCAAGTTGATCAGGTTCTATTCAAAATGGGTTTATTTTTGAGTTCCTCAACAGTAGTAATCTTGATACTTTGGACTTGATAATTCTTTGTTGTTGTTGGGGTAGAGTATCCTGTGTGTTGTGAAATGTGTAGCAGCATCCTGGGCCTCTATCTACCAAACGCCAGTAGCAATGCCCTGTCTTCTCCCCTTGCCTAGGTCATGGCAAACAAAAATGTTTCCAGATATTGCCAAATGTTACCTGGGGGAAAAGGAGCAAAATTGCCGCAAATTGAGAACCACAAAATTATAACATTGCCTAGAATATTTCTGTATAGATGAATAACTAAAGCACTGAAAGCAAACTTTAAACAAAATATGCAAGTTTAAAGAACAAAATAAGACTGAATTTAGGATCTGGCTAAAATCCTGCATAGAAGTAGGCATTAAGCATATGTTTGCTAATTAATTCTTAAGAAAACTTACAATGCAAGCCAAGTTTTTATAGGATACTGTTGTGTTTTCCCACCTCTAAGCTATTTTTATAGGAGCTTAAAGTTCAAAATGACCTCAGAGTTAATCTAATCCAAATCAGTAAATGTATAAATACAAAAAAAATATGAGTCTTCATAAAGGTAAATTATTTCCCCAGGAGATCTTACTAGCATAGCTGATCCAAAACCCAAAATATCGTATTCTGGTCTCACATCACATTCCCTAAAACATTCTGTATACTCTCAATTATAAAAGTGGGCTCTCTTCGACAATGCACTAAACTAAAATTCAGGAAAATGTCTAAAAGATCACTTACACTGAAGTATGTACTTGATTGATAATGCTTAGTAAGGTCTATTCTCCAATAATTGACAAAGAAATCAGCTGGAAAAATTAGCACTTGAGGTACGTGGGAAAAGGTAGAGGGAAGGAAGAATGCTTAGGTTCAGAGAAGCTCAAAAAGTCATTATCCATAAGCAATAGTAGACAAAATCTATACTTGTTAGAGATAAGAATCTGTCTATCCACATATCTCAGTTTTCACTTTGATTCTCAGTGGAATGAGTTAACCCAAAATTCTTTTTGAATTAAAGTCTCCATTTTTGCATTTGGGGAAAATAATGACAATAAAATGTCATCTGTGGTATTTTTGACAACATAGCAATTTTTGGTTGCATAATATTTTTCAGTACTCAAAATACTTTCCCAAATTAAATGAGAAACTGTTTCTACTTATTAACATGGAAATTATAATTTTTGTATTATAATTTGCTAATAAAATTTGATGAAAAAGTTAGTGAAATTTGCTGACAAAATTAGTTCACTTATTTGAAATAGAATTGGTTCCTCATAGCTGAGGCATTCCTGTATAAATTCCAAATGACTTTAAGCATAAATGTAAAAGTGAAAATATTTTTTAAAAGCTCTAAGAACATGTTGTTTAATATTTTTCAAAACTTAGAATAAGAACAAAAGAATAGAGAAATGTCTAACCATAAATTAATGAAAGATGTAATATAGAAATAAACAACAGTTCTTAATGTTTCATCTGCTCCTTTTGTTAGGAGTACATACCTATACTTTTTGCCATGTGCTCTCCCAGAGCCTTCTTATACAGGAGATGAAACTCACATCCCTACCCATTTTGCTTGCTTATTGGCCATGGGACTTGTGCAGATCAGCTGATTGGCAAACATAGGAGTAAGAGAACTAATAAAATTTTGTTTTGTTTTGTTTATTCTACAACATTAAGGAAATAGCTGACAAATATATACATTGATGACTGTATTTGCACACATACATTAGTTTCATATCAGTGGGAAAAAAGTAACTTCACAACTTTGGGTGAGACGTTTGGAACAACAAAACAAAACAAAATAAAACTAAATTAAACTTAGGATCCTAACAGAATCTAAATCAAAATGAGCCAAAAGGTAATTATAAATATATATACCTCAATTATAGGTATGACAATTTTAAAAGTCTTTAAAACTTTAATATATTTAAATAATAAGAAAGTACATGTAAAAGCTATAATAATAACAAACTTACACATTTTGGGGACAATATGCACATTGGGAAAAAATACATGCAACATATTTAATAAAGGATTTAATATCCCTAAGAGATAAGAGTACTTAGGCAATTTAATAAGAAAAAACCAATGAGGACCACAATAAAAAAATGAGAAAAGAAATAAATAGGCAATACCCACAGGAAAATTAAGAATTGCTGTAAAATATATTTATCACTATTTTGCTGTCAAGTCTGTTTCAAATATCTTTCCTATGTTGAGTGAATGCCCTGACTTATATTTCCCTACTCATAAAGAAGAATTCCAAAGAATAGCTTTCTTAGTCTCTTTTGCAGTTAGGAAACCCACATATGAATTTGGCTTCACAAACTTAATGCATTGAAATGGTAAATGATACATAAATTGGTACAAGTGGAGTAGTTTCAGGCAACAGAACCTCAGGGCAATAGGAAAAATGTTGGCTTTTTTATCAAGCCTGGTATAGCTGTGGCTCCAAAAAAAAAAAAAAAAAGAACGCAGCTGAAATGAAAGATGGGATATCATCTCTTGGTTTATGGTAACAAAATAGGTAATTAAATTATTCCCTATGAAAATCTAGAGTACAATGCCCACTGAGCACAAGGCTTTGAGGTATCAGGTGGCTGTTTGGAGAGAACATACCATAAAGGGGAGTTGATTGTTTCAGAGTGTACTGATATCTGGAAGGAAAAGAGTTAACAAACACAACGGCCTAAAATCTTGGCTCGAGGCATAGAGAGAAACTGAGAATATTTCATATTGTATTTCTGATATTTCATCTTGTATCATTTGCAACCGTAGACCAAAGGCAGACCACTAAACTCAAAAGTTTGAACCTGCTGATCATAAATTTTAAAGTTGTTTGCATACACAGTCTTATCATGACCCACTATGAAAGCTAGTGAATTGACTGAGAAAATGTAAGAATCTAGAAATTGGAGTAGAGAAATATGCTTGGATCCAGATACCTCAATGTACCCCAAACTCCCAAACTCCCAGATGTATGTCTCTAAGTCTGCATTGTTAGCAAAAGCAGATCTTCCTCCACATCCCATGATGCCATTCTTTCCCTTGCTTAAAATCCAGTAACAGACACAAAAAAAAAAAAAAAAGAAAAGAAAAGAAAAAGAAAAAGAAAACTACAGGCCAATATCCCTGATTAATGTAGATGCAAAAGCAATCATAAATGAACATAGTAAATCAAATCCAACAGCACATCAAAAAAATAATACATCATGATCAAGTGTGTTTTATTCCAGGGATGCAAACATGGTTCAACATAGGCAAAGTAATAAATATGATTCAACATATAAACAGAATTAAAAACAAAAACCCTATGATCTTTGCAATAGATGGAGAAAAATCAATTGATAAAATTCAGCATCCCTTCAAGATAAAAACCCTCATCAAACTAGGCATTGAAGGAACATACCTAAAAATAATAAAAGCCATATACAACTAACCCACAGCCAACATCATACCGAATGGGGAAAAGTTGAAAGCATTCTCCTCAGGCCTGGAACAAGACAAAGATGCCCACTCTAACCACTCCTATTCAACATAGGACTGGAAGTACTAGCCAGAGCCATCAGGCAAGAGAAAGAAAGAAAAGGAATCCAAATTGGAAAAGAGGAAGTCAAATTATCTCTGTTCTCTGATGATATGATCTTACACCTAGCAAACCCTAAAGACTCCTCCAAAAGACTCTTAGATTTGATAAACAACTTCAGTAAAGTTTCAGTGATACACAATCAATGTACAAAATCAGTAGCATTTCTACACACCAATAATAATCAAGCTGAGAATCTAATCAAGAACTCAATCTCATTTAAAATAGCTACAAAAAATAAAATACCTAGGAATACATTTAACCAAGGATGTGAAAGATCTCTGTAAGGAGAACTACAAAACACTGATGTAGTGGCTGTTGGTTTCAAAGTCAAGCAGTTTTAGAGTTATAAGGAATCTTAGCAATCAGTCTATTCTCCACCCTCTATTTTACATACCAGTGTCTAAAATGTTTTATGATTTTACCTGTATCATGTGTAGTTGCTATTTTAAAAAGGTAGATTATACCCACCAGTGTCAAATCTCAATGTTTGTTTGGTTGGAGGTTCTTTTTTGGTTTTTAGGTTTTTCTCCAATTATATATAGAACATGAGGTGGCTCATCATCTGTTTGTTCAGAAACCCAACTCAGAGAAACAGACCATTATTGTAAGTATAATTATGGATAAAATTGAGTTAAAATAATTTAAAATGGATGTGATGGCCATAATTTATGAGTCTTTGGAAACTGCACTCTCTTGAATGTAACTGAGGGCTGACTGGTTATGAAGCAAAAGTTGAAACCAGTTTAGGAGAAAATGCTATTGAAAAGTAAATTTTGTAAGGTGGTTGCTGAGTGTTTCATTACCATTGTTTTTTAAATCCTTTCAATTAATAGGATATTTACTGAATAATTTAAATATTACTATCAAAACTCACACAGCTACACTACTTTTTTGCAGAAATATTTAGTGGACAAGCATGAAACCTTTATCTTTTCTGTATCTCATATTTTTGTTAAAGTCTAAATTTGTATTAAATATTTCTTTTAACCTCTATCTCCTCAATTTTATTTGACATAGTGATTTCAGACAAGTACTGATTCCATCTAACTGATAAGCATCTAACTGATTGAATAAGTAGCCCATTAACTAGTGCTGGAATCATAGAAGAAAAAAAGGTTATATTGTTTCATTATGTAAATCATGCTTTAACTCTCTACAATTGTTTAATCAAATGTTTATTCATGATCATAAAACTCACTAGCTACAGAAACATTTCCTTTTCTTTAATTTGACTTCCTGTTCCTTTGTAGAGATTATTTTATACTGGAATTAAATGACATATTAATTTTTGTGAGTGGTGAGATGTGCAGATTTTGTTTCAGTCTTCTACATGTGGCTATCCAATTTTCCCAGCACCATTTATTGAATAGAAATTCTTTTCCCCAGTGTATGTTTTTGTCTGTTTTATCAAAGATCAGATGGAATATGATGATGGTCTTATATCTAGGTTCTCTGTTCTGATCCATTGGTCTATGTCTCTGTTCTTGTGCCAGTACCATGCTGTTTTGGTTACTACAGCCTTGTAGTATACTTTGAAGTCTGGTAAAGTGATGCCTCCCAATTTGTTCTTTTTGATTAAGGTTGCTTTGGCTATTCAGGGTCTTTTCTGGTTCCATACGAAGCATAGAATTATTTTTTCTAGACCTGCAAAAAATGACACTGGTACTTTAACGGGGATCGCATTGAATCTATGAATCACTTTGGGTAGTATAGACATTTTAACAATGGTGATTCTGCCAATCCATGAGCATGATATGTTTTTCCATTTGTTTACATCCTCTGCAATTTTCTTTCTCTGTGTTTCATAGTTCTCCCTGTACAAGTTTTTCACCTCCTTGATTACATATATATTCCTTGGTATTTTATTTTCTTTGTTGCTGTTGTGAAAGGTATTGAGTCTTTGATTTGATTCTCAGCTTGATTGTTGTTGGTGTATAGAAATGCTACTGATTTGTGTACATTGATTTTGTGGCCTAAGACTTTGCTGAATTTATTTATCAATTCCAGGAGTCTCTTGGCAGAATCATTGGGGTTTTCTAGATATAAGATCATATCGTCAGCAAAGAGCGATAGTTTGGCCTCTTCTTTCCCCATTTGGATACCTTTGATTTCCATATGGAAGTAAAATTCAAAGGAAATAAAGCAGGTGGGAGGGCAGGGGGGGGAACGGGTAAATTCACACCTAAGCAGTACAATGCACACTATATGGGTGATGGACACACTTATAACTTTGACTCAAACTACACAAAAGCAATTCATGTAAACAAAATATCTGTACCCCCATAATATTCTGAAATTAAAAAAAGATTTAAAAAATGACAAAGTAAGAGACATCTAGAGGCAATTTGTATTGTCAGTGATAAATTTTGTACATTTTTAAACATCCTCAACATATATTTGATAAAATAGTGGATTATTTAATTTTGAATTATTTACCAACTCCAAATGCCTCTGTGTCAAACATTTAATTTTTATAATTGTTATTTTTATTGTTTTAGTGTATTCTATGGGATTGCTGAGTAATATACTAAAATAGTCAATTTTAAAATAGCTGCCCAGATTGAGCTTGTTTGTGATTTGCAAGATCAATTATACACAATAACGATGGAAATTTTTAAATCTTAACTGCTTATCTGCTTATACAGTGGTTAACTGTGACCCTAGACCAGTAAAACCACCAGGGCCCAATTCCAGGCAGAGAAAGCCACAGGCACATGACTCAGGCACATAGCCACCCTAGAGGTGGGGCCACTGCAGAGACCTGCCCTTAGGTGGTGCCCCCAAAAGCTGTAGGAGCAGAGCCACCAACCAAGTGTCCTAAAGGGAGGATCTCCTTCACAGTGGGCTTGGAAGGCAGAGCATGAAGCTAAAGAAGATTGCTCTTGAGCCTAAAGGTTTTAGACTTGTTCAGGACCTGCCATTCCTTTCTCCTTTCCTATTGCTCCTTTTGGAATGGGAGTATCTATCCTATGCCTGCCCCATAATTGCATTTGGAAGCACATAACAGGTTTGATTTCATAGATTTACAGTCAGAGAGTACTTCAGAATGGATCCGTCCTTGAATCTCATCTATATCTGATTTAGAGAATATTTAGAAGAGACTTTAAACTTAGATTTTGAAGTTGGTACTTGAATGAGTTAAGATTTTCGAGGCTATTGGGATGGAATAAATGTATATGGCATGCACGAAACACATGACTTTGGAGGGCCAGGGGTAGAATGCTATCATCTGAATATTTATTTCCCTACAAAATTTATTTGTTGGAATCCTAACCCCCAAAATGATGGTATTACCAGGTGGAGCTGTTGGAAGATGATTAGGTCATGACTGGGATTAGTGCCCACCCTTATGATTGGGGTTAGTACCCTTATTAAGGAGACCCCAGAGAGCTAGCTAGCCCCTTCCACCATGTGAGGACACAGAGACAAGGCGCTATCTCTGAACCAGAAAGAGGGCCCTCGATAGACACCAAATCTGTAGGCACCTTGATCTTGAACTTCCTAGCCTCCAGAACTGTGAGAAGTAAATTTTTGATGTTTATAAGTTACCTGGTTTATGGTGTTTTGTTATAGCAGCCAAAAACAGACTAAAATATTCACCACTGAGGTTTGTTCCCAAACGGAATACTTTGTAGCAGTAAAATGAATGATATATACTTACATGTATCAGCACAGATACTTCTCCAAAAATCTACCCTTAAATCTTTCCTTTTAAATTCCACCCTGTTAAACTCAGATAACAAAGCTCTTATCTTCTCACACATGTTAATGGGCTTAATATTTTTATCATCATAGACACAGCAATATTTTTTTCCAATGTAACTGAACTTACATAATTTCTTGATATCCTTTTGTCTGACAGCTCAAAGTTCAGTAGTTAATTATTTACATCTATTATATTGTGACAAAACCATATACATTAAAAGAAGCTTCCATTTCTTTTTAAGCTGTGCATAATCTCCCTCAAGAGTCAGGTCTCCAAATATGCTAGGCTGAGAAAGGATTTTACTAAAAAGCAAAGTTCTTCATTTTTGTATAAAACAAAGCAGCCTTAATTATTAGTAAATTTAAGATAGGACCTTGCATAAGATAAGGAAAATGTGATTGTACGTATTTTTTTCTCAAAATCTGGTTATTGAATAAAGGAAGATCTCTCAAAATGAAAATGTACATTAACACTGTATTTGATTTAAAAATATACAAGTTTAACTATTTTGGGGGGCATGTAGTAAAGACAGGACATATACTTGTTGAAGTTGTACTTCTCTGACCTTTGTATATTTTTGGAATTGCTCTAGGAAATCAACCCTGAATATGCCAGTTATATATTGCCACAGATATAGGGCAGAGTGGGTTTTTTTCTTCCTCTTCTCATTGCCACCGTTTTGTAAGTGGTGCCTGTACCAGTCTGTATTCATATTAGACATAAAGAATGTTGACAGAAGGGGCACAAACAATATACACAAATCCCATAAAGCAGCAATCAATTTAGCTGACTGACTAACTCTGGACAGCTTGTTTCAACTTTTGAAGGTTTATGGAAAACTCTTTTTAGTTCCATCTTATCATCAAGGTCTAACTGCCAGCATAATATACAAGACACTTGGACCTATCAGCATTTGACTTAATATTTTGAGATTGAAACTGGGATATATCTGCCAGCATGCAGCAAACATTGGTAGGCCTGATGCAGTTTAATTCAGGAGGCGGCTTCCACCAGCTGTCTCCTCAAGGACATCAGAACTGCCAGGTCAGGAGAGCCCTTTTAGACAGAGTCTCTAAGCACACTAGCTCTTGTGTCTCACCCACAGTACTGATCAGATGGAGAACCAAAGAAGGAACCTAGTCTCCTTGAAATCTCTGGGATTGGTCACCATCTAGAAACCCCACAGAATCCCCATACCCATTTATTTATTCATCCATTTGACCAATGCCTATCTATTGAGAGGACACAGACCTAAACAAATCAAACAGCCTTCTCAGCCAGCACCAAGCTTACCCTTTAGCAGAAAGATTCAGACAATAAACACAATAAATAAGTAACACAGCAGAAACAAAAGAAGTGAATTCACTGTCAGCAAGAAGCTTGATTTCACTGGGAGGATATCGACAATAAACAAATTGAAAAAGTAAAACACATGGTATGTTGCACATGATAAGTGTTTAGAAAACACCAAAACAGAAAAATGTCATAAGAAGGGCTAAAAGATTTCTATTTTAAACAGGAAAGTCAAAGGAAGCCTTCCTGAAGAGGTCATTTTGACTAAAGAACTGAAGGAAAAGAGGGTATGCTTAGTAGATATCTGTCTTTCTCTCTCTCTCTTGAAAGAGATAAATAGACATATATAAACATAAACATATATGTATATAATGTATATATTTATATGCATTATATATATGATGTGTATGTGTGCATACACATACACATATATGAAACTCTCTTTCCATGCATAAGGGACAGCAAAATGTAGAGACCTTGTCCAAGGCAGAGAAATGACTGAACGTTACATGACCAGCTAAAAACCAGGGTGGGTGGAATTGTGTGAGCCCTGGAAGAACAGAAAGAGATGAGGTTAGAGAGGGAGCACAGACCCAACTGTGTAGGCACCTTGCCAGCCCTTGCTATGTCTTCGGCTTTTACATGAAGCGAGATATTTGCATAGAAGACTAACACAATCTCAATTACTTGGGTTGAGAGAGACTGAGGTGGGACAAGCACAGAAACAAGGAGACCTACTGGAAGGCTGTTCAATTCAGGTAGATTGAAGACTCCAGAAAATGTCAGCACAAACTCAAAGTCACTAGTCATAGTTGACCTTTGACAAAACATGTTAGTTTGATGGGGTGAATGATGGTTGACCAAACTTTTCAGCATCTAAATGTTATAGGAAAGAGTACACATGATGAATCAAGAATATATTTAATCATAATTGGGCTGTGAGAATTTTCGAGGAGGGAGAAGAAAGGGCCTGTAGGAAGAAAGGAGATTCTCCTAGCTAGCCATATCACATTCATGAGCTCTGTTGGATCTGTTTTTGTAGGCTGCAGAATTTGGAACGCATTAGGATGGATGAGAATTTGCCGAATCAGGTATGTGATTTAGCCAGATCATTCTAGTTTCTGATCACAGAATGAATCCCCGTCTAAAACCCTGCCAGTTTTGACAGTGATAATCATGATGCACTTTAAATCTGTTAATATAGACTTTTGAACACAAACTCTGTCTAACTCCTCTTCAGGTCCCCATAACTTAATAAAATTATAGGACAGAGGCACTGGTAGTGGGGAGGCTCTCAATATTCACAAGACAACAAGCATTGCTTAATGTATTTTAATTACAAATAAATTAAAAAATAAGTAGTTATAAGGAAAAAAACAACCGTCTAATATCAGGTTTACATTTTACTCACGTGTTTTTTTAAATAAAATCTTTACTTAATATTATTTCATTTTGTAAAACTCAGGGAAAATGTTGGAAATTATCTACTTTAATCCTTTCATTTCTAAAAGAGGATTCTGAGACCAAATAAATTTATGTGACTTGCATATTTGACCTTAATTCTGGCACTTTCTAGGACATATAAAACCATGAGATAGCTTCAAAAGGTGCTGTGCTTATAATGCCAAGTGTATGGAAAAGAAAAAAAATGGCATGCTTCTGCCAGAAATGAATATTATTTCACCTTTCCTTTAAATCATACAGGAAGAAGATATAGGACTTGAAAATACAGCTCCCGGATCAGATCAGCCTCACAGTGTCAGTTTTGCAGCCAATTCCAAGCCAGCAGTCCTGCAGATGCAGGGAAGCTAGTCAGACACACTCTTGCTGGGGGCACTAGTTTTATTTAACAGTCTTGAACAGCGGGAGAGCACACAGCTAACGACCACTTGAGTATGAAAGTGTCTGATGATTGCATATAAAATGTGACATGTGATGAGGAAAAAGAGTAATAACAATATACAATAGAACAAATGTACAGTGCCAGGCCAAAAGGATAAATTGCATAACGAACTTTAAAAGAGAACTCATTGTAATGTGCATTCTTATAGTGGAGTATTTCTTTCAAATCAGAAATAATTTAAACAATCAGAGAAATTCTCTATTTTCAATCACCTCAAACATACATGAATGGAAAATGATGTAAAGTTAGCAATAGAAAAATAAGAAAACCCCAAACAGAGAGATATTCAGGTCTGGAAGGAGTTTTTCAATGGCATTATGCATCATGTGAACAAAAATATTCATGAATTGAAACAACCCTTAAGTCCAAGTATCTCTTACCTTGCAAAAAAGGAAAGCTATCAGAAATAAAGCAAGTAGAAGGTAATGCTGAATTCCATATGCAATTGCAGGGTGAGCTGTGCTTTTAAGTAACAGCATATGTGTTTTTAGGGATCTGTCTCACAGCATGTGTCCTTTTTCTTCACATAACTGTCAACTATATCAGTGATGAAAATGAAAAATGTATCACCCAAAACTATTTTTTTTGTTTTCTGAACTGTACCTTATCTAGTGAGACATGAAAGTTCTTTCTCTCTTTTTTCCCTAAGAAATACATTTCTGTAACATTTCTACACTATCAAAGTATAACAGAAGGTTGAAGGAAAAAACAGAATGTAGCCAGATACCCACACAGCAACTGTTTTATATTTTTATTTTTATTTTTTTTGAGAGCTCACTGGGCGCTCTGTGATGTGCTAGGAAAAAACACCCTGCCATCAAGGAGTAGTGTCATGTTGTAAGGAAGGAACAACTTATAAACCAATAATGCCCCTCTTTTCTGCATTAGTTCCTCCATAGAAACTTATTATAATCAGTCATATTAAATATATTTGTTATTTAAATTTTATTGTCTGATCCCCACTCTAGAATATAAACTCTATGAAGTCATTGATTTTAGTCTATTTTATATATGGATTTTTCTCCCACTGCCTCAATCAATATTTAAATAAATCAACAAAATAATTACCAAATATTGCTGTAAATTTTACAATCAAATTGTGGATAAACAACATATACAAAGACAGAGGGAAACATAATTTTCTCTGAGACATTTAAAGAAAGCTATGATGAGGTGACAAGACTGGGTTTGGTGATCAGTGAGGTCTTAGAAGGTTTCTACATCAGCATATGAAATTGCATGGCTATGTCCATATTAATCACCACACAGAGATGAAGATGAAGTCGAAATCATTTCATTTTATTCCTTGTTTCATGAATCACCTCACCTCAAAGTATTTTTTTTCTTTTTTGAAAAATAATAAGTTTGTAATTTCATTTCTGAGATTCTAGATTTGGAATGGAATTTAGAAGCCAAGTCTCCCAAATGACCTATTTTTTATGAAAGCAAATTAAAATCAAGAGATACTAGGAACATGTTAAAGGTCCCTCAATTGGTGAAAGAAGGAGGATTGGAACCCAGGTACTGAAATGCTCACCCTTTCTATGATGAGCTTTTATGAACCATGTGCCTGCACATTCTCATGCAAGCTGACTGCATTGCCTCAAAGAAATATAATGGAGTTAGAAAATGTTCACAGGAAGACAACTAAACTATCATTAAAGAAAAGAAGTAGCTTTGTATAGGAAGGCTTTAAAGATTAGAATCTTCAATCTGGAAACTCTGACATCTATTAAATCATGAAGAAGGTGGATAGTGTGAAAGCTAAGCTATCCACAACTTCAATTATACAAGGTCTAAGGGTACCCTTTGAAGTTTAAAAGAGATAAATTTAGGGCAAATAATAGGAAGTGCCACACTACTTTATTTATTCGGTAGAGTGCTTATGGAGGTAACGCAGGCTGAAAATATAATAGGTTCATAAAAGGTTTAGATAAAAAACATGCAATAAATCAATTCTAGACTATTAAAGGGAATTGGCCCAACATACCATTAATACCACTTTTATCTTTGTCAAGGTGCAGAGCTCTCTTTGCTCTTCAGTTATATTTGAAGTGACCAAGCTTGAACCTTATCACACTGATATTAAAAAACAGGCATCTTAGTAACATGGACTAACTAGCAGAGTGGAGGTGGTAAGTTACTCTACAAATAAGTACCTAATAAGTAGTGTTGAATGAATGAATTTTCTATAACCAAGGTAAAATTTCCAAATAACAACTAGGAAAATGTGATTAGATACATCAAACTCTTTCTGAAGGTGCATTCTCCTAAAGTGTGTGGATTAAATCTCTACATTTAGATGCAAGATCTGCCTGACTGGGATAGGTCCACAAATATACATATATTCACAAATTCACAAGCATAAAGACTTACCAAAGGCTATTTCCCTACCAGATATGTACTTTAGATTTTGGTACACGGAGAGCATTACTTTGAATATCTTAGGCTCTTGGTGTTAGGGATCTATAAAGTTCTCTTTTATCATGAAGCTCATCACATTTTAAAATGTTAATCTTTGCTGTAAAATAGAATACCTTCATTATATATTACCCTCACTTAGAAACTATGATTTTCAAAATTTTTACTAAACATTGAGAGAGATAATTTCAGATTTATCTTGGGCTTTTATGTTGATCATGATACTTCCTGCTACAGTGATGTGAATTATTTGCAGAATAATATTACTGGAACATGTATAAACTAAGCATAAAAACCTATATGCATTTTTAATGGTAAATATTTGTGCTAACACTTGTATAGTCAACACAACAAGTAAAAATAACTGTAAACCAAAGTAACAAAACCAATAGCCATTCAAATTAATGTTAATTTTACAGAGTAGATTCTTTTGGTTCACAAAAACAAAGTGGTTGATGACTATGTGAATATGGCACGAAGAGCTAACATGTAGATTGTTTAGAGATTTGTAAGTATGAAGTAAACTGAACTCTTAATACACTTTTCTCTATATGGCAAAACTTTAATATAATTCATATAATTCATCATTAAATCATTCAAAGCTCATTTGGCTAAAATCAATAAAATATATCACATGTCCTCCTCTGAATCCTGAAGGAGGCATGAAAGGACAGTGATCACAGTGGAAAAGTGGGTCCTGGATAATGAGTGTAATTTGCTATAAGCGAGTCATCCACCTTAAATATATGATTCTATTAAATATATCCACATTATCACATGAAAGTCCAGTTTTCAAAATTTATACAACTTTAAGTTTTGAGAAACACTGATTTATATCACATCTTCATCGTGGTTTTCTAATAGTAAACTTTTATAAAAATATAAAATTCCTCCTATGGTTAAAAACCACGTGAGGAAGAAATATTATTGAATGTTTTCCTTCTAATAGGTATTCAGTTTGCTGAAACTCAGTGCGTGTGTATGTGTGTGTGTGTGTGTGTGTGTGTGCATTTGTACATGTGCTACACGGAGACCACGAGTGGGTCGGCTTATGTTATAAAGATGAATTAGGAGTTTGGAATCTTTCATTTTTCTCTTACACAATAGGCTTCATGATGATTGATAACCTTTTTAAAATTAACTAGTTTTTATTGAAAAATTAATTCATATCCAGAATAGCAATTTCTTAAAAAATTAAATATATACGATGAAAAATAATCCTTTAACTGTAGACATGCGAATCCTTTACCCTTCTACCCAGAGATGATCATCGTGACTATTTTCCTGTGTATACTAAAAAATATTCTATGTACATTAAGAAATATCACTATATGCCTTATTTGTCCAACTGGGAATATTTTAAAAAATCTACTATATAATGCTAAAAGAACAACATGACGTTCAATGAGGAATTTATGGCTACTTTTTAAGTTAGTTCTTTTAGTGATTTTTTACTACATACAATGCTAGTCTTCTCGCTTTATTGTGAATACATTTTGACAACTCAATTTTACATATAAATAAAATAGTGTTTAACGTATGACACATTTGGCGTACTTTTATATGTTTAAATCCTACTTATTTTAGGGCAATTTTCTCTCACTGAAAAAAGAAATAGTAAAAATAGGTCACTAATAAATAGAAATGTTTTAAAGGGGAAAATGTAGAGTGGAAAAAATAATTCACATATTTTCTCCTCTCAGGAGAATCTCTAAACACAGGGTAGAGGTAATTCTAGAGGGGCAGGGATGAGAGTTTCACATGATGAGAGTTTCATTCTGGCTCTCTCACATACTAGCTTTGTGATTTGTGAACATTATCTAAACCTCTCTGGGCCTCAGTTACCTCGTTTGTAAAATGGGGATAATAATATCACTGGCCTCCTTTAACATGATGATGAAAAGAAATGCTAGAGGCAAATCACTCTGTACAGTGTCTAGCATGTAGAAAGTGCTCAATAAATGATAGCTATAATTATTATGGGTATTATCAATATTTAATTATTTGCTTTAAAATGTTGTACTAATAGAACTAACATCTACATAAAATCAGTATGAGTGAAAGTGCAATGATAGCTTTAATATATAAAGAGTATGTACTGCACCCGACACACTAGTATATTTTATGTATTATCTCAGTTAATTACAAAAAAAATAAACTCATGAAGTTGATATTGTCCAAGTTTTTACTTTACTGTAAAGAAAACTTTGACTACTCTTATAGCATGGTGTTGATAACACAGAGATGGAAATTTTAAGCATAAGTTCTACTTTGTCTTTTGCTAATGACCAGCTATGAGATTAAGAGAAAATTCTTTTCTCAGAAAAAAAAAAAAATACCAGAGTTTGAAATAAATAAACCCTGCCCTGCTTACACAGATGACCCTATACTGAAGTAGGATTTAGACAAAACTATCTGGGACATCAAAGATGCTAACTCATCAGTGTGACCATCAGCAATTTTAATGGGTATGGAACATCAGGACACCATCAACAAGCATAGACTAGAGAAATTATACTTCCATCAGTGGGAGGAGATGTCACACAGCAATCAAACTGCAAAGAACTGGTAATGCAATGGAGAAAAACTGCAAAAACCGAATGGTGACTCAGAACACGTATGTATTTGGGAGCACATATGAAAAAATTGCTCAGGGTGGAGAATGGGCAGACAGGCATATGTTATTTATTAGTATAGTTCCATTGCTGCCCCCATGTTGGCTTACCTTGGAAAAATAATAGCTTTGGGTTGACTTGGTAAGCATTTGGGTGTTTATTAACCACCACCAGTTCATGCATATAGAATGCTAGGAATAGTGGGGGTTTTTTTCCACTTATTTGTCCCTCTGAGCTTTTTTAAATAAGCTTTTAAAATAATACCTTTTTATAAACTTTTTCACCATGTCTGAACCCCTTAAGCTTGTATTCAAGTTTCTTCAAAAATAATTTTCTCAGCATAAACCAAGGATGGTTCCTTAGTAACCAATCAAACTTCCACGTTCATTCCTGCCTCTGCTCACAGTAATACAAATTCTGGCATATTTGCCCCTCACATACAGTCTACACATTCTCCAAGCCAAGGTCAAGTGAAAATTCCATCTCCCCCACTAATTCCGTTTTCTGACTTATACGGATGATTCCTAGTACTTACTGGTTTATTAGAGTCATTTTGGCACTTAATTATATGCCACCCACCAAGTACTTCCATGCTTTATTTTATTTTTCAAATATATAACGTCCCTTACTTTTTCTTTTATATTTATCTCAGTTTGTAACATGAAGCTCTGTACAGAATATGTGCTTAAAACAATAAATGGCTATAAAGCAGGAGTCAATTTAACAAAAAAAATCGAATAATTTATGTATCTTAAAATGAGTAATGTCCCCTTCAATGAGCCTACTTTAAAGTATTAATACTTGTCATTTTCAATGTATTTGGGCAAAATTCTCTTTTAACACTGATTTTGGAATCAGTTTATGGGCTCAGACATAAAAACAACTTAGTATCTTCCACTTACAATTATTCATCTGGTGTGCACAATCATATCACACCACAAGAATTTTAAAATATATGTGGCCATACCACAACTCCAAAAATTCGAATTCAATAGGTCTAGGGTGAGGCCAGTTGTATATATTAAATGAATAAGATAACAAAGAAATAAATTAGAAACACAGTCATCAGGTGAAAAAAAAAACTGCTTTAGAGTTTCTCCTTCTCAAAAAGAAAATTGTTTTTAGTTAAAGAAAGAGATAGGGAATATTGTCCAGTGGAAAGAAAAACACATTTCGTGTTTTCAATGAGTCATTTAATCTTTCAATTACTCAATGAAGTATATTTATCTGTAAAATGCAAACCATAATATATTTTCTACTTATTTGATGTATGAATTTCCTTATCACACAATTGCTACTATGTGGGAAATACTGAGCCAAGTGTTGGGGTTGTAGATAAAAATAAGAATAACCCTGGTTTTAAGAAAGTACAAATATACAAAAAGGATAAGGCATATAAAAAATAACTCAAAGCAGATGATGATCCACAATAAAAGAGAGATATAAATAAGAGTTATGAGTTTTCCAAAGCTAGAGAGCCCTTATAGCTGGAGAACTCAAAGAATATCTTAACATTTGAATCCTACTTGAATTAGGTATGAATTTTAGCATGCAGAGCCTGGGGTCAGAGTGACCAAAATAAACAAAATTGAAGAGATTAAAATAATAATAATAAAAAATGAAATAAAGAGAATTCTCCTAAAACTGAAAACTGGTCTATTAGTCTGTATTCTGAGACAAATAAGAGAAGGGGCACAGGCCCTACAAAGATCTAAAAGAAGGAAAAATTGGAACAGATTAGGTTAAGAAATTTACCTAGTAAGCAACAATAATGCTGACAATATTTATAGGCATTGATAATTCAAAAAAACTCCACTAAGTGCTTTTCAAGTACAGTTCATTCAATCCCTTCAACAGAGTTACGAGGTAACCACATTATTATCCCATCTTCTAGACAAGGAAACTGAGGTTTAGCTAGATTAAAAACTTGGGCCAAGATTTTAAAGCTTCTTGCTTGGTGGCAGAGGTAAAACTCTTTGTAGATTTGCCTAACTCTGGAGTGAGAGCAATTTACCACCATACAGTAGTGCCTCTCATAATGTGGTTGTATGGGAAAAATTTTGAGCTACAGAGTGGCACAAAGTGTCATATCCTTAAGCACGTGGCTTCATCTCTTACCTCAGGGTAGCATTTCTTAGATCCTAACACTGGCATATGCCTTCATCTTTAACTGTCATAGTATTCTGTGCTTATATTGTTCTGTGCAATTATCAGAGTATATTGTACTTTCCATTTTGATTTTCTCCTGGAAAACTCCAGAAGTCATTCAAGGTCAGGAAGTTTGAATCTGGGTTATTTTTCATCATATCTTATTGGGTAATATGTTGGCTTCTCCATAATGGAAAATAAATACATATTATTGAATGAATTATTGTAGAAAAAATGGAATGACAAAAATAATTTTTAGGAAGGATTAGAAGGGGAAAAGAAACAGGCATGAAGATCAGCCAGGAGGTCTTTGGATTTGCAGACACCTGTGCCTCCCGGTTCATGAGTTTCATCTTTTAATACCCTGTGAAAGAGTACTCACCTTTCAAGTCCTCTGTTAGCTCCCCTATGATTAAATTACCATGTTCCCTTCTCCACATTTTTCTAAAACACCAAAACTCCATTCATACCACAAGAAAAACACTAAATAATTTATGATGTATTTACCTTTAAATGTTAACTCTTCTACTATATTTTCATCTCACTAAGAAAGGGGCCATATTTCATCTACATCCATTTCCCAAGTGCCTAGCAAACTTTGCAATATATATATGAAGAATTCTAAAATTTGGTTGATTTGTAAAGGAAGATATAATTTGAATATCTTCTGTAGTATGGAGTTGGAATCAAAAGGAAAATATCATTTTAATAGAGATCAAAATAAAACGATTTATCAAATAATTGTATTTGAGAGAAAAAAACAGTTAAATTCATAGACAATGAATCTGTAGCCCTAAGTCAGCGAAAAATGGAAAAGAGTTAAAAAGTGGTCTCAGGGTGATGGTTGACTATGGAAATCGCCCTATTACTTGAGGATAATTTTCTTGGTAAACAAGTGTGCTAAGGTCACAAATAAAAAAATTGAGAAGTAACTAGAAATTTATAGCTATAATTACCCTGGGTTGTTTTGATTTTTATTCACTTGGGGAGATGTTTCATATGTTTCTTTCTGTATGTATGACTATCCATTTACTATTCCTTCTGCAAAAATCTTTGCCCTAAGCAATAGCACTAAATGTGAATATGATATCATCCACAGGTTGCATTCAAATTTTAAATATTTCTAAACTCTTAAATACACCATTTCAATTTCTGTCTACCTTTTGGAATTGAAATAAATACTTTATGTATTCATTTGAAATAAAACCTGGTGTGCAGCATTGCAGAGAAAAAAACTAGCAGTCTTTTGAGAATAAAAGCGAATCAATAGTAATATCTCTCAGAATAGAAGCACTTTTGTTGACAGAAGGAGCATGGTTTAATGGGAAGCAAAGTAATCTTTGTTTTCAGTTAGACTGTTGGGCTGTGCATGAGAAATGACACACTCTAACCACTTGTTCTACATTAAAAGGCAGTCTGTCATGTCCAAAGTACAGAGAAAAAATAACTTGCCTTATAGCGATGGACAACTCATGGCTTTAATACACAGCATAGTGATAATCTTCATAAGTTTTTTTTGTGATTTTATAAATTTGTCTCAGTTCCCATTGAACCCTATTCTGTTAATTAAAGTAAATTATCCCAGATCCCCAAAAAGGGGCAATACAGGAGTTGTTCACATTGTAGCCTGTAATTGTGACGAAGCTATCTCACGTCCAATGAAAGTTTTATTCAGGTTTTGATGGTGATGGTGATGATGATCCTGGCAATGATGATAAATATGTCCGGATAGAGAGATATAACTATGGACATAGCTGTAGCTGTAGATAGATATAGTAATAAAATAGGAGAAATTTTTGTGTTAATTTATTGCTATGGGCTACATACAAAGAAAATTTATTTTGATCAAATTTCTTCATTTTAAACTTCAGATAATAAAGTAAATTTTGGCAAGTAATATAAGCAATCAATAACTGTTCTAGACTTTAAATACCTAGAACAGTGTAGGAACTTCCTTGTAAAATTACAATAGAAGCAATAACTATGGGTCCCATTCCCATACAAAAAACCTAGTAAAAGAGGCTTGATATTTGATGAATATGTGCATTACACTAAGTAAATATAAATTATTTTATTATTGATAGGAAAATGAAGCGAACAAATTTGTCTCTCTGAACTTCCAGTGAACCCGCTGAAAAGCACATTCAATGACTAGGGTTTGCTGGCATCAGTTCTTTGCTTTTCTTGCAGGCAGCATATTTACATTTAAATTTTACAAAATGCAAAAATAACAATAATGCAGCCCTTGGTTTCTTTGTGCTTCACACCAGAGGATTCTGGAAGGAATTTTGCCTTGAGAAAGTTAAATGTTTAAGGAGTTATTGGAGATTACTTGTACCCACACAATAATACACTTTAGTTTAAAATTTGTTTCTTGCCTCAAAAGTGTTGTTTAAAATATTTTATTTAGATTTTTGTAAAACAGTATTTGTTACAATGCATATCAACATGTAAAAATTAAATGGTATTCATCTAAACATTATTCATTTCAACACCATTTTATAGCCCTTAATGTAAATTCACATCTGTTTCAATGCTTCCAAGTGCAAATGTTCACTTGGAAAAGAATTTGAAACCAGTGTTTTTTAATATACTATGACATAGCCACAAGGTGGCTCCAAACACCAAAATATGTTATTTTCCCTCTGGATAAGTGAATAGACTATTACCAAAAATATTAGCAGCAATTTACCCTATAAATGGGTCAATACTTCAAAAACACAATTTATCTCAACCCTCTGATCAAGTTTTGAAGTCTATCTGATATTGTCTTAAACTGAAGACATTCAAAACAACACATCAAATGGCTGAAAACCTTTAAAGAATTTGAAGGATTTTGAAAGGAAATGATTGTTATAGTCTACGTAATTATTCAATAACGCTTCTTTTCTTAGGTTTTTAAAATTAATTTCTCCTCTAATTTGTCACAATTTTATTCTCACTTTATTTCCAATTTAATAAAAATAAAATATAGAAAACATATGCAAACTAATGAACTTTGTCTCTAGTACAATTAAGGGATTTTAAAATTAAAGAGAAAGTATGTCTAACTTTTTGGCCCATGGAAGGCCTAATTCTGAGAGTGCATACTTTTAAATTACCAGGTAAATTAAATTTAAAATATATATAATAATAGAATATTTTAAATTAGCAACCCTGATCAATCAGCCATATAGATAAATCATTTTGCCAAATAATACAATAAAGTTGCAAAGAAAAAGAATGCTATTAAACGGCCACAGCATTTAATAAAAACAGTAAGTAAAAGACTGTGACTTAGATTAAATAGATAGTACACGACTAAATAGATAATAAATGTAAATACATAGCTATGGCAAAAAAGGAGAATTATCTTTACTATGTTCACTAAATTATATCTGTCAGCTAGGTTTAGGAGTCTCTATTACAGCTCATCTCACCTTTACAAGTTAGTGGATAAGATGAAGTGCTAAGTATGTCCTTTAAATATGTTAATTTCTAAAATAATATATTAATTAGTCCTGAGCTATAAATAGTACTGAAAAGTAAAAACTATGATATAATTTTGAATTTTTAAAATAAAGTTTTAAAGAGAAAGGTATTTATGGATTCATATATACATATATTTTATAACCTCAATGTTTTGGTTTGTTTATGTAATCCATAGAGATCATTCCAAATGCTTTTCTAATTACTACACAAATTAATGCACAAAAAAGGAAGAAAAAAACAGAAACAGTGATTTTAAATTGCTCTTCATATCACCTTGAATGTGAAGAATGAATAGAATGAATTATCTAAATAAAACCTGTTAAATTTTTCACATTTTGCAGCAGGTTCTATGTCTTCATCAGTTTCAGGGACCTTGTCTAGCTAGGAAATCAGTAGTCCACTGACCTTTCAGCTTGTAATACAGACTGCAGAATTATTCTTGAGATTTATAGGTATCAAAACTTTAATGGGATAATTTCTGTAATGCACTGCCTCTGTTCATCATTCTTTTTCTAATTCTCATTACTCTGACCTCAAGAAGGAGAATCTGTGAAAGGAACCATTACTGCAGTATATTCAGAAATGGCTCATGTTTCACCTGAATGAGTTTATGTGGCTTATGGAACTCACAACAGTTAGTCTCAGTCTTCCTAATGCCTTCTCCCCCCTCTGTTCCTGTTTCGGGACCTTCACATCATTTTCAAAATTCATATCCAGTAATTCCCTAGTTCATGCAATGATTATCTGAGAATACAATTGAAGTTTTCAGATTACATTAAACTTTTTATGCAACTGAAATTTTCACAATCATTAGGGAATAAATAGATTTAAAATAGATATATATTGAACCCTCTCCAGTTACAGTAATAGACTTATGAGCCCTTTCCAATTATAATAGTAGATAAATTGATTGTGCCCTTGGAAATTTTATGGTTCAAACTTCCATTTCCCCAAAAACAAAATTTGGAATGAAGAATGTATTATGTTGTCAGTAGAATTAATGAGAGAATCAGACTTAAAACACCAAGAATTTCTCACTTCAATTCAAGTACAAAATTATTATATGATACAAGTTAAAATTTAAAAGTTGTAAAGTTTTAGCTTAAGTCATATCATATGCTATGACTAAAACAAAACACACTCAATATTAATGAAAAAAAAACAACATAGGTCACATTAATTTACATCCAATAATAACCCCAGTAACAATAACAGGTAGCACTACAACACCTATTGTGTGTTAGGTATTTTCATTAGACTTCATGGTAATTGCTTCTTTTAATCATGACAGTTGCCTTATTATGTGAGTATAATTATTAACCCTATTTTACAGATACAAAGCTACTAATATGCTTAATATTAAATATTAAGTATACATAAAGTGGCACAGCCAGAATTTAAACGCAGACAGCTTGGTGCCACGGTCCATGCTTTTACGCATCAAAGTTTTCTGTGAGAGCACTTAGGTCAGGGTCAGTACATTTTCTAAGAAAGGAAATCTCAGTACCTCTGGCATACAGCCTTATCATTGTATAGTCTTTCTATTAAACATAACCTTCATCAGTTTTCCTCACAAAAACATAATACTATATACGATAGTCTTTCACAGAGTGGCTGAGTTTGAAATTCAGTGGCTTCTATGGAGTGCATATTTTCAATAGTTGGAGGGTGTGTAAGCTCCTGTTCACAAAAATTTTTAGCAATAGAACTTTGGGCCCTAAGACAGATACTTTTTCTGTAGACTTCTTGACTGGGATGGGTATATTAGTCTCAACTTTGAGCACTTGCTTTATTCCATATAGTCCCCTGTACCTGCACAATGGCAATTGGCTATTGCAAATTTGAAGTGCAGCAGGGATCACCAACCAAGAGGCTGCTCCTGACTGAAGCACCAATTCAGAATCCACTCTCACAACCCTGCTGAATGAATCTTAGGCTACGCAAAATGGATCTTGAACCAAACTGCTAGCTCACTCTGAGATTTTCTTGAAAGATGCCATATGACTTTAAATACAATAATGCAGCTTTAAAAATATAGGTGAAGTTAGATCCCTGTATTAGTCACTGTAAAAGCACCTAGTACTTATCCTTCTTATATTTATCAAAACTGTAATAGAACAAGTTGTGTGATTATTCATTCAATGCCTCGCTGCAACAGAGGCTTTTGTTTGTTTCTCTCTCTCTCTCCATGTTTGTCCTTCTGGTTGTTTGCACCGTGCCTGGTTTATGGTAGGCACTTAAAGAAGATTTGGCAAATGAAAGAATGAATGAACGAATGAATGAATGAAGCAAGATATTGAGCAGTTTCTCCAGTAGTATTTATCACAGAAGATCAAAACTCAAGACTTTGTGTGAGATGGAGGAATAAGTGACGGCCTGATGATACTCTGTTATTTAATTTTAGTACTAGTCCATAAAAATGGAAACATTTAAAACATAGCTACTGATATTTATATTATAAATCATATGATACTGAATTGTGGATATGTCACATTAGAACCTGCCTCCCCTCAAGGACAAAATGTACATTAAATTTGTGCTTATATCTCCAGATGTGACACAAGGGAATGGATAGTTACTTCCCCCAAAATGAGTGAAATTAATTAGGAACCAAGGAATAATTGAGCAAATTATTTACAGAAACAAGGAAACCATCTAAACTTATAATGGAAAACGCAAAAGAAAAAGTATAACACACGCAAAAAAATAAATAGCAATATATGACAGCCTAAAATCTAAAGAAAGTTAAATTAATGATTGTGGATTTTATATTGCCGCAATACTGAGACTATTAGCAATATTAAAAATCGAAAATTTCCATGAGGATGTTTTTGGGGACAGCGGTTTATACACAAAGTCTTATTTTACTTCAATGAAGGACAAGGTTCTCTTATCCACACTTTTATCTTCTTGGAGCTACCTAGAAATAGGCTTGATATAGCCTCTACCTACAACGAGAGGTTGATCTAGCCTGTACCATAAAGTGAAGTGAATTGTGGATTAACGTCTTTGCTTTGAAGTCAAGATTATTGTTGCCATTTCTCCAACTTCACATCTCCACTGGACTGGATTTCATATTTCATACTCTATGATGGTGGGTAATCTAATTCCAAGAAAAAAAACGTTTAGTTAATCACACAGTTTTCTTCACTTAGATTTTAGTGATATTTCATGACTTCCATTTTTTTAGTACTGACAACAAATAGTGTTTATTCCCAAGTTTATTCCCAAGTTAGTGAAGTTTTACAAATTAATTAAAAAAATGTAAAACTATGTAGTTATTAACTATTGAAAAATTGGGATATATGTTTTAAAAGACATAGTAGCTAGAAGACAAGAGATCTCTTTAAAAAGTAGAGTTTTCACTTATTTTTTCTATTGCATCCATCCAAAAAGTTTTATGTCAGTAGGGGGAATAATCATTTGTTTACTGTAGAAACTCTATGGAAAACCTCCACTCTTAACTCAACAGTTAAAAAGCAAAAAGCAAAAAAGAGAGAACAGTGCCTCTAAATATATGCCTGTGCTTAGGATTCAATTTGTAACTAATCTCCAAAAGAATAACTGAAGCCTTGGTTGAGGAGGTAGATAAATAAAGACTTTCCATAAGTTTCTATTCATGGAGAAATATTCAAATTTACGGAGGCAAATGCAAACAGAATAAATCTGCATGTTTGTGGCTTTTACTCTCCAGAGACCACATATTGAAAAATTACTCTAGTGACAAAATATGGTTCAAGACTACAGTTCAGGAATAACCTTCAACTTATCATGCTTTAGGAAGAAGTAAAAAAAAAAAAATGGAAAATTTTATAGATGACTAAGCTAATGGTTAATCATTGTGTACTCAGTTCCTTATTTGATGAAATACGTTGACATACACTTTATTTTTCTCCAATGATTTTTTTCCTTATGTCATAGCTAAAGCAAATAAATACCACACTGTTGGTTTTAAAAGTATGTAATTCATATTTTTTGTTTTATTAACCACTTGAGTTAGAGGCAGAAAAATTTTAATGTTTTACTTTATTTAAAGCAAATATTTTAAATAACATAATTAAATTACTATACAATTCAGGTTCAAGATTTACACAGTAAACACAAAACCCTTAAAATTCCTCAGATAGTTCAAATATTTTCAAATCAACCTAAATATGAGGCTATTAATTTAGAGTTTATCTTTAGAAGTCAAATTATATTGAAACATGGTCCCTCATTTAAATTTGAAGTTTGATTCAAGAATCATGGAAATATTCATTACTTTTAAAAATCCCAGAAGTTGCAATGGATTCAAAGGAAGTTTATTTAACTTGATTTTATTGGGAGTGGAGCTACATTAAAAAAAAGACTCAGTTACATTTTTAAAACTTATATTAATAATATGTATAAAAATTTACCCCTCATTTTCTAATTCCTGAGGCAAATATGTTGATTGACTTTGATCTACTTGGATAACTATATCAAATTTCAACTTGAATTCTTATATTTATACATATTACATTAACACTGTAGAGAATTCCCAGACTAACTCACATTAAAATATTTACTTTATTCAGTTTATTGATTTTTTTATTTTGCCATGCATTCTGCTTAACTTGATTATTGTTAAAATTTATGTTTCTTAAATTTTCAATCGGAAACAAGACCAGAGAATGGTAGTTCTTTACTACACAATGGCTGGAATAGATATTTACTCATTATATATCAGCTTTCACTTTATATTACAAATTGGTAATATGTATTGTGTGCAGCAAAGAAGAATTATCATGTCCAATGAAACAGTGCTTTCTAGAAACATGTAATTTACTTTTAATTTATTTTTAAAATTAGGGCTCTGTCAAACTATTTCAATATCCTCTCTTACAGTAAACCAACAAAGATGCCTAATCAATAACATATGCACTGAGTATAATAATTCATGTCTATGCATTCTACAGTCTGATAGTTTGGAGAAGTCATTTCATTAATAAATGCTGAATTCCCATACTTTGCTTGCTGGTGCAGTAAACTACACTGGTGCCAATTTCGACCCCTTAGAAACCACAGAGTTATAGTATTTATAAGAATTGTTTTCATTTTAAAGGATACACTCCAGCCAACTGAACTGTCATATACTTTATGCTGTAATGCAAAGGATAATATAATAAATTTAATGTATAATGCAGCAGATCATAGAATACTGGCCATAAAAATCACAAGACTTACAGAAATATTTTATAATGGGGTAATATAAAAAGCACATGGGAAATTTATTCAAGGACTTTGGTAATTGTTATAAATGAAAAGGAGAGGAAAGGAAAGGAGGGAGGGGGAGGTAGAGGGAGGGAAAGACAGAGAAAAAGAGACAGAGAAAGAGGGAGAGGGAGAGGAAGAGAGAGAGAGAAAGAGAGAGGAGAGAGACAGAGAGAGAGAGACAGAGAGACAGAGAAAAGATGCCCTGCTAAATTTATGAGGATCAGCAGGGCTCTTTAGTGTTCAGACACGTCATTTAATGCAGAATTTCCTGTTGTGAGGCAATGTGGTATTATATCTTATAGCCTATTGCTTAATTCTGTCCTGAAGCTTGACATGTCATTTAATTTTAATTTATATCACTGCATCATATACAGTATGTAGAAACAAGATTGTTTTCTTAAGAAAGAAAATGGATTGAAAATTGAGATCACATGATTTGGTAAAGTGCTTTATAATGTTACTGACAAACTCTCTAAGGATATCATATCTCTAAGGACATGAATCCCTTTACTGCAAGGGATTGTTACATGAAGGCACTTCAACCTCTCACAGGCAGGTGTCATTTTCAAGGAATGTTACATTTTATTTACCAAAATGATGTAAAATATAATTTTATTTTACCCATTCTTATTCAGTTTGCAGCTTTCCCTTTCCTTAACTCCACCTCCAATATGGTTAAATGTTTAACAAATATCTCCTGGTCACATAGCGTATAGGGCATCATACACATTGCAAGAAAGAAATAGGATAAAAATATAAAGAAATTGGTGAAAATAAACACTTACATTCTTAAAAACCAAAAGTCACTTTTTTGGTGAGAAGTTGCATTGGTAATAGTGTTAAGCAAAGTCGTATTGAAAAAAATTTTAAAAGCCTGTTGAATTATTTTAACTGATCAATGTTAATATTTCATTAAGGATAATATATTCCCCGAAATCTACAACTTTAATGTGATACATCTGATTTTTTGGCAACATGTGTCTTGACTTAGTTCAATTGAATGGGGACAAACAAATGTATGGCAAAGCAAAATAGCCTTATATGTTTTAGGTACCCTCCTATTTAAGAAAGACAGCACAACTGGATTGTAAAAGGGCTCAAGAGCTCATACTAAAATGTCAAGTGAGTGAGGCTGCTGTAGAGTCAGGAAGGAAGAGGACAGAGGTGACCCAGAGCTGATTCTGTTACCTCAGAAAAAAGAACCTTGCTTGTTGTTTGAAATTTTCTCTTGTTCTTATGCATGAAAAAACAATCTGTAATTTTGAGTGTTGAACTTATTGGGGTAAAAACAGAAAATTATATTAATGATCTGTGAACCTAATCCAAAGGCTTTAACTAGAAAAAAGAGATAGATTTAAATTTTTTAAGAATTATTTCTATCTGTATATTTCAGTTCATTGTAATGATGACAAAATAAAGTTTTTGGTGAACTCATTGGTCTTAACAAGTGTCAAGAAAAGAAAAAATAGATTTGTCCATGTTAACTTTCAATTTCTCAAATATGTATTCATAATGTCATTCCTTGGACTCTGTTTTGTTTCCCCAAAATATTCATAATAGGGATCATACATTATACTTAGGGCAATGCTTAATCATTTTCACCATTGCTCAGTATAAGTCTAATAGAAATGAGGGAATCTTTCTTGCTACTTGGCTTTTAACTTCAGTTTAGTTCAGACATGACTGTTAAACATAATATGGTTAGTAAACTGACTGTTCTAAAATCCTATTTTAATCATACAATATCTTGGCTAATCAAAACTAGCTTCCAAACATAGACCTGAAATTTGGAAATCAAATATCTGCATAAAATTACTTATGATTGGCATAAACAATTTTTATATTTCTCTATTTATACTTTGTTTCAGTATTTCACAAGCACTTCTGATGTGACAACAGTATTAGAATATGATTTGCATAGCAAAAGAAAGAATATATTCTGACTAATGCTTTTGATGCCCAAGGGTTAGACTAGAGGTAGTTGGGTTTAAATCCCTAATTTGTATTAATTGCTTACTATGCAACAATATTACTGATAACATTTAACAAAAATATGGTTCACTTTGCTGCTGAATCAGCATCATCAGAGTCAAAACTGTTCCTGTGCTGCAGCCTAGTGGAATGATTTGGTATAAAAACGACATATTCCTGTAGGACATGGTGTTGTCACTGGCTGCAAAGTAGGTTAAGAAACACAGGAAATAAGTCATATGCCCATAAATCCCCCAGATAATGTATACTTTGCCTCAGTTATTTGTTTAGATGGGAAATTAATGAAGGTCAAGAAATTTACCCTATGTTTAATGTGGGATTCACAAATTTTGGAATTAGCCTTTTCAGTTTCAAATATTCTATATTTTTCAACAAGAAAAAAAATACCTCTTTCAGATTACGCTAACTTCATTAATAATGTACCAGAAATTTATATCTCTATAGATAGAAAATCATTTTTCTATCCTTTTTTTTTTCCTTTCTAAAGAAAACCCTAGTGTAGGTAAAAATCTAACAATGAAATATTAAATTGATTATCTGTATAGTACTGTTCTTATCAATAAACAGCTAGTTTTTATAAACAGCAAGGAACATCACCTGGAGCATAAATCAGGTACTAGGCAATTTAACCACTGACATCACACATATGCATAAGTAGGTGGTTGCTCATATAGTTTACATTCTCTCTTCCCATTTTTTTCCCCAAACACCTAAGTGTATGAAATTCTATTCTTTGATTGGAGTCAGGGAAGGCATGTGCATTCACCAGGGATGTCAATTTGTCAGCAGCAAGTATTTGAAACCAAAGAAGTATCTGATTTAATGAAAGCAGACATTGACTCACACTTTAAAAACACAGCCAAAAAAAAAAAAAAAAAGTGCAAGCAAATGAAAGGAACATTCTTCATATTTTTATCATCAGGATGGGTTTGTATTTGATGTGTCCCTAAGGCACAGGCACATGCTGTTTATATTTGTGCACTTTCCAATCCCTTCACCACTGCCCTCCCCAAATAAACCATCATTTCCTTATGCACTGCACATTGAATACATATGGGCCACATTCACTACACTGGGATGGGGGGACATTATCTATGCAACTTATCATTTACCTGTTTCTCTAGGACATAACCTCTTCCTCTTTTCCTTCATCACTTTAACTAAAAATGAACATACAGCTCTGTCAATGACATAATGTTTTCATGAAAGTTCTACTAATTAAAAATCCTCACCATACCAGACCTAAAAAATGAGCACACTCTTGCCAAGTGTTATTCACCACAGAGAAGCTCTTGTAGCTACGTTTTAAAGAAAGATAGAGAGGGGGATGGTGTGGAGGGAGCAACTCTAACATATGCATTGAAGTATAACAGTTGTTGGCGTCAGAGGGACAGATTATTTTTATAATAATATAGATCCTTCAAGAAAAAAAAGAGAAGAAAAAATAACGCATCTCCAAAGAGCTGAGAAGTAATGGATGTGCAGTTTTGGATAATAGATGCTTTTACTGGAATGAAGGACCACAATTATAGGAAAGAGATCTGTACTATGAAAGCAAAAGATGATAGGTCAGTTTTAAAACGGTATTTGTCTTTATACCTGTAGACTCCCCTTTTTTAATGATAAGGAGATAGTAGCTTTTTATTGTAGTAGCATAAAATCACTTTCAGACTGCTTTTGCCCATACTTACAGTGCAATCAATAGTTACTTGTTGGGGACATGCACTTAGACTTGCAATATGCTGCATTAATTTAACACCACATAAAATATGGATTTTATTGCAGCAGAGACAATAAATGGTGCAACTGCTGACTACATGGATTTAATCTCCCTTCCTTTATCTCCCATCCCTAATACTTCTGACTCATATATAAGATATGAAAATAGGAATTATGCCTATTCTGTTTCTGATAAATGTCAATCTATTGTATTTATGTAGATGCTTAGTGACCATTGACAGTTTGAAGGATTCTGTCTTCTGGCTGTCATTTCTCTTTATATTGAAGGTACAATGAACTATGACTATGAATAAGTGCAGAGTGAATCCATTCATATGGAATGCAAACTAATGTTAGATGATGTTAGAGTTCCCAGAAACAATGTTATCTCTTAACCGATTTTTAAGATAAAGATGAACCAGTATAAGCATGACAAATTACACTCCATAATATATTTTTAGCATTTGTTCAGAGTGATTGAATTCACAAACTCTAATATCATGACCCACTGTTGAGCATAATATATAATTTATCCAGCCTTACGTTTATATTCAAAGCAGTTGTTTCCAGAATCTAACACACAGAGTTGTATGCTTATTTATTTATCTATTAAAGACAATTATTTTTAAATAATTGCTAAATACAACTTCGAAACAAACATTTCTACCCCCAGAGGAAAAAATAAAAGACCTTAAGGGAGTTAAAAGAAGAGAGGTGAAGTCTTCCTACCTTTTTTTATCAGCTTCTGGATAATGGAAGTTGGTTCCAGTCAAAATAACCCAGGAGAAATTGTCACTATGTCCCCTTTTTGTTTGTTTTCCGCTGTTATTTTCTATCACTGATTCTACTTCAATCTAACTCAAGCTTTCCCTCAGCATCACTTTTAACTCTGGACGGCAGGGAACCGAAGAAAACGGGGGCGAGCTCTCTCTCTGATTGGCTTTCATTCAGTGCTTCTGATTAAGGGGGGGGAAAAAGAAAAAAAAAAAACAGCAAAGGGGGAAAAAAGCCCTTCCTCACACAGAGAGAAAGGTTCTGCTGATAGAGCTGCAGCACTCGCCATGGGAAGGTTAGAGACTGGGGAAGTGCTGGCTTCTGCAAGCACACAGCGATTTGCAAGTGAATACGAAGGGAGGGCGCATCCGAGAGGAGGGCTTTGCATGAAAGGCGTCCCCTCCCCCGCAGGGCAGAAAGACTCTCTGTTTCAAGGCTAAGGTAATCAGCCCAATCTAATCCGCCTGTGTCCGTAATACAATCTCAGAACAGGACTGCTTCTTGCAATTTTTTTTTTAAACAGATACTTCTTCTGACATGCATATTCCTGCACCATCCTTACACCAGACTACCGAAATCCAAGTATTAACGGAGTGCCAAGTCAAATTGCAATCAGATCTGATACGTTACCAGAGTGATTTTTGTTGCAGTTTTGAATGTTTATTTTTTGCTTTCACCGAACTTTCTCTTCTTGATTCTCCAAATATCATTTTTTGTTGTTTGCTGTCATGGGGGAACATACCTTGCTCATCATTTTGGAATGTCGGTGAGCCAGTCTTGTCTGCTTAATCTTGACGGCTTTCCTTTTTAATGCTTTATAGATAAAATATTTTCTTAATAATTTAAATATATAATTAATGTTATTAAAATATTTAGACTTTGGACTTGACACAATCTCCTTATTTGTTTTCTTTTTAACTTTTTTTTGGTCATAAATATAAATTACTTGCCCAGATGAGTGTGTGGACAGATGTTGAATACATTTGGATGGTTCTATCTACTTATCAGCCATCTAACTGTCTATCCCCCTACTTATCTATCTCTGCATCAAATTGCAATCAACCAAACCTTACCAAAGGATGTCAGTATAACTCCACAAAATAATTAACATCTTTACATTTTTCTGGCTGCATGTAGATTCTTTTTAAAGTGCTATCCATAAATAAATTACATATGTATGTAAATCATAAAAATAATTTTAAAGCTAGAGGAGAAATTATGAGGATTATTTTGTCCAGCTGTGATTTTTTTTTTTTTTTTTTTTTTTTTAGCAGATAGTAATGCTCAGAGTGTTAAATGGTTTGCTTAAGGTCACAGAGCTAACTAGAGGCGAGGTTAAAACTATAATGCCAGATTTCTACTCCCAGTTTAGCATTGTTTCTGGGATGCAATACTGGCTCCTCAGCACCTATTTGATCATTCTAACAATCACTAGGCCCCTTATGTAATTGGCATAATAAAAAAGAAAGGAACTCCATCTGGGGGAAAAACAGAAGGGAGAGGGAGATTTGACATTATATTATTTCAGAAAAGTTTTAGTATACCACAAGGCTATTATATGACCAATGTTACCAACTAGTTTTATATTTAAAGATACTAAACATTTCCACTCATCCAAATGATATTTAGAACAGAAAGGGACTTTTGAAACCCTAATTTTACAGATGAGGACATTAAGATCTGGAAAATTCTAAAGACCCTTCTGAAGTTTTGTAATAATAGAGCTATATAATTCTGAGTTAACTCTAGATCATTTGCCCATAGTTTTTTTTTCCCCCCCAACAGAGTACCTTAATTTCAGAGTCACATGAAAACAAATATTCCATTTTTGTGTGTATGATGAGTGTATTTATGTTAACATGGTGTGTGTGTGTGTATATATATATGTGTGTGTGTGTTCAACATAATACTGCTGTTGACAAATTAAAGTTGGCTGTCAATAGAAATATATGGTATTTAACTATGCAGCACCTTTGCTGTACACACACACACAGAAACACACACAAACAGGTTGTTCTCTTATTAGATTAACTATTTTTATGCACTTGTTTGTTGCTAATTTCAAAATAAATGACTATATAATGTGAGGAATTTTTGGATTATATTTAGATGGGTCCAGTTGAAAAAAATAATCAAAGGCTGAGATCTGAGGTAAAATGCTATTTTATTAATTAGAATACATGTTGCAATGATATATTCCCAAATTAAAAGTTTCTTAACAAAACAGAAGTTTATTTTTCTCTTACATAAATTTCCGAGTTGGTATTATTTCTCTGCCCTATGTAGTCATCAGAAACTCAGGTTCCTTCTGTCCTAATGCTCAATATTTTAAGGAGTTGAACTCATTCATATGATCCAAGAAAGATCACCCCACATCTACCTTCTAGAAAGAGGAATAAAATGAATCAGAGAAAGTTGCTCTCTTCCATTGAAATATGTGACCCCAAAGACGTACACATCACTTCTATAATCTCATTGGCTGGAAATGAGACACTTGGTCCCAAAATATTGCTAGGGGATCTAGATGTAGTATTTACTCCCAACAACTATTTGCTCAACTAAAGTCATTGGTGCCATTAGAGAGGGAGGTGACAGAATTGGGTACAAATTGCAGCAGTGCCTGTTATATCTGTGTATCATATAGTAGCATATTTTATATAGTGTACTTTTTTAGTGAAAGGCAAAATTTTGGTCTTGTTTTCAATAAAAATGTTGTCATAACGTTAGTGAATTATATCCATACAGAATAATTTTAATAATATCTTAAAATTTTGAAGTATGAAACAATTGTATTGCCAGTTATTAGATTTGCTGTTTTATGATCAGGTAATATATTTAATAAATGATAGGCCAAACATCCATTTATTCCACAGTTCAGGAGATACAAGTATAGATATAGATAGGAGAGACAGAGAAAGAGAGAGAGGGAGAGAATTTGAACAATGAATGTATTAAAGCTTTATTACATTTCCCTTAATGCCAGCCTTGTAAGAGAGCCTCTGTATGTGAGATCATGCGCCATCTTAGAGAATATGAGCCTTAGTAATCAAAATTGAAATAAATAATAAACAGAACGTTAGCTAAAAATTAAAAATTCTGATGACGGGTTTTGTTTTCTTAAACAATATCATTTTTCAATTCCTTCTTTATTTCACTCTATAAATAAATATAGTTATAAATAGTGCTAACTTGGAATTCTGCAAATTACTCTATTTCTTTTGAGTTTTCCCTCCACATCTTGCCTGAACTAGTCCTGTGAATTAGATGAAGCCTCCCCGTAGTCACCGACATTAGGCAATGGCAGTGCCTGGGAAACTAAATGAATGAGTGAAATGTAAGGGGACAGTAAACTTTCCGTGAATGGGATGAATGGGTCAGTACCACATAGAAATGTGCCGAGAGGCTGTATGTCCGTTATAGGCACATAAAGCTGATGAAAACTTTAAAAAATATATTTCTATGCACAACTTGTAAAACTAAGTGGGAAATTGTGCAGAAAATGCCATACTATAATCACAAAAATCTAAGAAAATTGAAGAGCAGTCTATCATTTTTATTATTACAATGGGACCCTGTAAAGGCTGACCTCTTCATATTGTAAAAGACCCAATTTGATTAAAATCCATCCAAGTTGTCACGCTATTGCTAAACAATAAGAACAACTGCTTAAGGTGTCACTTGCTAAAGGGCTATATACGTAATAAAACAATAGCTTCTCACCCACCATTTCCTGGGTTCCTTTGAATGTTATGAGAGCTATCAATTTCCACTTTTTATTAGGAAGGTGATCAAACCTAGTTTTCTTTCTATGTCCATGACATAAGAGTAGAGAATGTCCACATTGCTTCAGTCTCCATAAATATGCTGGCAGAAAAATAATTTGTCATACTTTGTTTGACAACATTTTTGCTAAACTCCTTCTAGTCTTCCGTACAGGACTGTAGAGGCTTTGAAAATTAAAAATCGCATTTCTCTTGCAGCTAGTGTTCGGGGTGGGAGTGGAAGGTGATTCATATTCAGTTTTTCAGATGCCCTCATCGTCTTGAAGTAGAAACCGAGTTAAATAAGGAGAAAGGCAAGATGGAAGGCATTAATTTGCTACCCTGGATGGTAGCTGAGAAAGCATGGTTTTGCAGTCACCGTTACCTGAGGCAGTGATGGCAGCTGTTTGAATCGCAGCAATGGATGTGTGATTCTTGGGGTTGGAAGTACACTTGCTCTTCACCTAGTCCTTCTCTTTATATCTATGTTGTAAATCACTTACCACTCAAAATTAAATTATCATTATTTGCTTAAAATAGAGTGGTTTCTGTTGTCCACAAATAAACTGTTACTGATAGTTCTACTATTTAACCATATCTCAACATTTCTTAATACATTAACCGCCATGTGAGTTGTATTTAACTCACACCAGTTTTGAGCCCAGGGCCTCATGAAGCAAAAGCTGGGCAAAACCCTGTAGTTGGTTCGGAACATCTTACTTGTTGACGTTCTTCTTGTTACAATTAATATTGACAAATTAATTCTAAAAACGTGGATTAAATGACTAGAAGTCAATAGATTTCGTTTTTCATTAAATTTTTCATTAAATTAGAAGGGATCGTTTTGTTTTCAAAGTTTTTATTCTATTTTCGTAATAAAATATTGTGGCCCCAAGGAAAAAATTTTTTTTTCTAGTGTGGCAGCCAATGTGTTAAGTCCTGTAAATTTGGAGTGGGAAGAAGGAAGATGGAGCCAAGGAAAAATAGCCACTGTCAAATAGTCAGTGATGTTTTAAAAAATGTAATTACTTTGAAAAATAATCAAGAGTTAATTAAAGAACATATGATCTTAAATTTATTTTTGTCCTTGTACCCCTTCTCTTTATAAGCCACCATGCTCTGTGTACTTTGTATGCTTGCTTTCTTGACTTTTTGGGGTTGCAGAGAACAATACCCCAAAGTGTGGTGCTTTGACATACTGAGTACTTTTGAATTAAAGGAAACTGGAAGACCTTAGAAACTGCCTCAGAACCAAGGACTTTCTAGCCTTCTCTTGTTTGTACCTCCCCCACTAAGAGCTCTCCTGGAAGTTCCCTGGAAGAATTTATCCGCATAATAAGACAACCTTAGTGCACAGTGAACTTCTGCCCCTGGCCTACCCACCACCTCCCCCAGAGCTCAGAAAAACTATGTCCCAGGCCATAATCTGTTCTTTGGATGCATTAATTTCCCCTGAAAATCATTTAGTACCCCTCACAATTGCTCACATCCCCTATCTCTTTCTTCTCTATGCTAGTTTAGCCTCAGCCATCTGGCCCTTCTTTGAGTCTCATATTTTATATGGCTCCCATGCTTACGTAAGTTAATGCATTTTTATGCCTTTCTCCTGCTAATTTGTCTATTGTCAGTTCATTGCAGCAGTTTCAAACTTTCAGAGGGGGAAGAAAAGTTATTTTTACCCCTGCACTTTCTTAGGTCAAACCTGAATCAAAATCCTTGCTCTTTTCCCTACGATTTTAATGTAAAAAAAATTATTACATATGAAAAAATTTATGAGCAATTGAATTCTATTTTCAAAACAAAACAGATAAAAATAGATTGAATAATTCTCATGTTGATTGAAAACTAAATTTTTACTTAAACTGCTTCCATCCATAGCTAAATAAGGTTAGTGGCCTATTTTAAATTTTGAAACATTGGCGAAGTGCTCATAATCGGGGATAAATTTTACATTGTCTGGTTGTGATTTAACTTTAACCCAAGGAAATGAATAAAAGAAAAATCTTTGAATTAAAAAAGTGGGAAACAGTAAGTCATAACTCTAATGTGTTTTCAATTACATTTATGAACATAAATATAATCTTTCATTTTTATATTTTACTTTAATGCAGAGACTGGGTCTGAGTGGTAAAAGCAGTGTTTTAGTCCATGTTGTCATTCTGACAAGTCATTTTAAGAATTCTGAGAAGTTTCTTAATAAAATACAATATTTTTAAGTAAATTAAATAGCTATTATAAAAGACCAGACAAACCACAACTATTACTTTTATTTTGTAAGTCAACCTAAAAGAAAGAAGCTAAGGCAAAATTAATATAAGTTTATTTGGGCCAAGGTTGAGGATGGCAGCTGGGCAGCATAGATTGAAGTTACCCTGAATGTACACTCTGATTAACAGCAATTATAGGTGGATTTTTAAAGGCAAAAACGCGGGACAGGGAGTAGGCTGATACAAAGTTATTTGTGGAGAGTTCTCATTGGTTTACAGAAATGGCATTGATTAGTGATTGATATGCATTGTTAAGCTAAGGGGTGTGGGTTATAGTGTCCTATGTGGTGTTGTTAGGTTAATTTATAGCTACATGTGGCAATAGCAAGCAGTTTCAGGAGATGAATACATAGCTCCAAGGGGAAAGTAGGACGTGATTGTGGTCTCATTTGAATGTCTCTCTGGGCCTAATAATTAAAAGGACCCACATTCCTCAGCTAAAGTTCTTTTCTCACTTCTCTCCCAAAATATCATTTTATTCTTCCTTCTCCTTTCCATTTCTTATTATTTGTCATGAACTGTTAACTGTGTGAGATTCTGACCTACATGTAAGCAAACAAATTAGCTTGCTAGTTGCATCGGTGCTGACAGAAGACGTGAGACTCCTGAATCAGACAAAGGGTGCAAGAAGCAGCGTGACCATCATGTTTGTTTCAACTTTCTTTTTGCCCCCATAGCCCATGGGGGCAACACCTGAGAAGAGCTCAGGTGGGTATTGCACATAAAGTGCATTTGCGTATTAGCTGGAGGATCCTAAGCTTCGAGAACCGGGATTTTTTTTTTTTAATAATGTGAGCAAAACTGCCTGAACGTTGTTCCAAAGAGAGATATTTTCTTTATTTTATTACACAATATTGCAAACCTTCCCTCTACTCTGGTGGGGACCCTATCTCTGTCACCCGAGACTTTTATGTCAATGTCCTTTAAAGATAGTTTTGGGGAAAAATGGATCTAGTACAAAAACATGAGAGAAATATAGAAAATTATCTTGCAAAATTATGATTTATAGATCCAATGAAAATATATAAATAAACTTCAATCAATTGCAAAGCAGTAGCTAATACAGTGATGATTCATTGTATATGCCATATTATTCTCCAAGTAGAGATGATGTTTGTTTTAGAAATGTTAGCAGAGCTATAACTCATGTAGTTGAATTGATCTATGACTGTTATTACCCAGTGGAATCTACCCCCATGCCCCATCTCATTTTACACAGTGCAGGTTCTAGCTGCCTTATTAGCAAGTGTTTCTCCCTCTCCTTGCAAGACTGTATGTCACATACCCAGACCACGAAGATTTTATATTTGACCTTTCCTTCAGCCAGGAATTGCCCCTGACATGGGATGAACATAAAAAAAAAAGCCACTACTTCTCTCAAGGCTCCTCAACCACATTGACCCCCACAGCAATGTGTGGCTGGAGAGGCTATAGGTTCTATAGGGCAAAAGGGGGCCAATGGTGAGAATATTAGATAAGGAACTTTCAGCGTATCTATTAATTCAACCTATCACAATATCATATACTAGAAAGTATATTTAATAATAAACTGATATTATATTATTAAAACACTATTATATTATATATTATTAATATATAGTATACTTACTAATATATTTAATAAGCTACTTTAATATAATCATTCTCCTGATTTAACTCTTAATTCACTTTGACTCAGCAGAAAGGTATCAAACAAGTTCATTTCTTTTCATAATTTTACATCAGCTAAAAAACAGTTACAAATATTAAGATCTCCCCTACTCAGTGATCTTTGCTCTTTAAGCTCCTTAATTCTCTGTTCTTCCCATTTTACTATTCAAATGGTGAGGAAGAGGATGAGATAAAATTTTGTTTTTCAAAGGTCTATACATCAATCTCTTTTTCACCCTTCCTAACTTTTCTTCTCTGGTTTTTTCTCCCCTCTAAATGTCTGTAACAGCCCTTTTACTCTTACCTGGAGCTCAGGCAGAAATATCCCACTAAGCACATGCAAGCTGAGTGAAATGCCACTCAAGACTTTCAGTTCTAGACAGTGAATCCCCAACTTTCTCATTCACAGTGAGTTGTTAATCTTGCCTCAATGTATCTACTGGGAAACTCACCTATACCCATCACAGCACCCAAATTCTTAAGAAAATTCTGAAGGTGACTGGTATTCTCCTTTAGAACCAATTTTATGACCTGAATAAAGGTTCTTGAAATGTAGGCCAGGGGCCAGCAGTGTTAGCCTCATCTGGGAACTTGTTATAAATGAAAATTTTCAGATTTTATCTCAGAACTACTGAATCAGAAACCAGGAGAGTGGTCAACATTGTGTGTTTTCAAAAGTGTCAAGACGATTCTGAGAACTAAAATTTGAGAACACTTGCTGTCAATGGAAAAGAACCCAAACTCTTTAAAATAATTCAAAGGGGTTCATTCTGAGCCAAATATTTGCGACCATGGCTGGGAGAGCCAAGGCCAAGAAGCCTTGAGCAAGTGTTCTCGCCGTGTTAGGACACAGTTTGGTTTTATACATTTAGGGAGACAGGAATTACACATAAAGCCATAAATAAATACATGGGAGGCATGCATTGGTCTAGCCTGAAAAGGCAGGATATCTTGAAGTGGGGGATTATAGGTTATTACTAATCACTGATTACTAATTGGTTAAAGAAATGAAGCTTTGTTGAAAGACTTGGGATGTTTTAAGTTAAGATAAGGAAGTCTATTAATCAGAGACAAGCTACCACACATATACAGGACATATATCGAGACTCAAGTGATCTGTCAAGAAATTGATGCCCTGCAGGTGTAGTCTAACCTTTGTCTTCCACGGCCTTAGGACTGTTAATGATTTTGTATCTTACTGTTACAAAGAATAATTCCAAAGAGACAGGGCATAACTAGGCATGTCTGACCTCCCTTCTCCTCCTGGTTGGCAATTCAGCTTTAAGATTTTTCTTGGGTTCCCTTGGCTAAGAGGGGAGGTCCATTCATTCAGCTGGGGGTTTAGGATCTTATTTTAGTTCACATTGCCCTACAACAATTGATTCAAGGCAATCTACCAAAGAAAGAAACACGGAATTAAAATTTACTGTTTATAAATGAAAGATTTGTTTATGTAATCACCTATTATTTTTGACACATATATATCATATGGAGAATCACTGCAAAACACTATGCTATTGCTGAGATTGCTGGGGAGAGCTATAATCATGATTCTGGCTAAACAAGAATTTAACCATCTAATGAGAGAGACAAAAGTAAATGAAGGGGAAAAAAGGAAGGAATTTTGCCAAGTGTGTGATGAATTTAGAAGTAGTTACTCCCGAGGTTTCCAAATAGAGTATTACAACTTTGATGAATGTCAGCTTTGGTTTTCAGTTCAGCACTCAGCATCCCAGGGGAAGGATGGCAGTGAAAGCTCCTGGGCTGCGATGTTCCGTCCTAGCAGCATGTTGATAATACAAAGCCCCGCCAGAGTTGCCAAGAGAACAGACCAGAGGGAGGGGCCCTTTACTCCTTTCTTATATTCTCCATTGATGATGGTAGCTTGTTTTGCATACAAATTTCTGTCCTTTCCCCAGTCCCTCCTGTGACAACACTTCCCCTGTGTAATCCTTAGTGTTACATTATGGAAGAGAAGGAGGAAGAGGGAATGAGACAAGGTGAGGAAACAGGAGGAGGAAGAGAAGTTTTACAAAATCAAATTCTAAAACTAAAGGAAACCAAAAATGTCATCTTCTTTATTGACAGGGTTAGCTTTGCGGGTGTGCTCTCTTGCATTTTGTGCAGTTGCACAGGGCCTCGTGCTCACAAGGGCCTCCTCTTACTTAATGCACTGATGTTTCATTCTCGAATTTCTTAATAATTTTTTTAACAAGGGGCTCCACTTTTTCATTATACGTTGGGACACACAGTTTTGTAGCTGATCTCCTTATTCACTGGCTGATAATGCTGGTGTAGCACCATGGCCCCGTGGACTAAAAAGGTCCTTCACAGATGAATGTTTGAACAGTAATCAATGTTGACATTTAACAGACAAACAACAGTGATAAATCTGTTTGTCATTAGTAAACAGGACAATTAAGCGTTCTTACCTCGTATTAGGCTGGGCCTGGCTCTCTGTATCATTTGATCTCCAGTGTCAAGGCATTGGCATAAGGCCTCCCTGAAATCAGTAGGTAAAATTTCATTATCTTATGTATTCAGTTATTTATTCTCCACCTATTTATTGAGCAGCTACAATATGGTACATATTTTGCTTAGCACTGGGGATGTAATGGTAATCAAAGGCTTACTCAGTTCTCAAACTCAAGGAGTTCACACTCTAGCAGGAGAATATAATAATTATTTAATCACCTATATGATTATATTATTATGCCTGATGGTAACTACTTTAAAGGGGAGCACTTGATTTTTCTTTTGCAGCTTATAAAGATCTTGACCTAACTGGAGGGAAAGGAGAAGGAGGGTCTGGAAAGGGGTTTAAGGTAAAATTGGAAACATGGTATAATGTCCTTTACCCCAGTGACTTTATAAGCAATAATTCTGTTTTTTTCATGGTAACAATTAAATCCTACCCTCCTAACAACTATACAGCCAAGAAGTTCTATTACTGCAAATATCTTTAACCATTACCACAATAGATACCCAGTTTATCAGACATATTATATACATACCCTTTTAGTTGCCCTAAAAACATCTTACTCATGCTGTAGGTCATTGGCATAGAGCAAAACAGACTTCAACTATTACAATGTACCTAAGGTTATATCCATCTATCCCTTGTGAAACTGTCTTAATATTTACTAGCTTTTCAGCTACTGTTCAGCACTAGCAAAATAAAATTTTTTTAAAAAAGCAAAACAACTATTGAACCATTTGTTAATTTTTTGGTATCAGATCATATCTTAGGAAAATCATGGGGAAAAATTGGTGTTGAAACAGTTCATTTATACAAACTGTGCCATTTTTATTAATTTTAATATAGACCTATCTTTTTTTTATATCATGGTCCCCGTAGCATAATACCTTCTGGCTGAAATGTCACCAAGATTAATCAAGTATTTAGACTTTTTTTAACGCAATCTAGTTCAGACTACAGTTAAAAGCCAAAATAAATGCTCTCTGATTTAGAAGATTTTTATTTTTAGAAAAAGATTTATCTTTAATAGATTTCATCATTTAATTGATACAGTAACTATTTAACTAGATACAAGATCTCAAGCTAAGTATAGTTGCTTGACACTTTGCATTTCTTATCCTAACTCAATTAAAGCAAATGGATTAAAAGTTTTTAGAAAAATACATAATCAAAAGCAAAATTTAAGTGATTTGTTAAAATAATTTATAGTTAAATTACTGCCTAGTTTAAAATACTAAATTAAGATTTAAAAAGCAATGTAAATTAAAGCATAAGAATGATCATTTGTGAAAGTTTCTGTAAATACTGCTGCAGGAGTGGAATTTTTTGAAGTATGCTCTTTTTGTCATTTTTTTTTTGTTATTTATCATCATTCTAGTGCAGTATAATTTTCTTTCTCTAAAGTAAAAAGAAAAAGACCAATATTTAATAAAAACAAGAGAACAACAGCACTTAACAAAATGACTAGTGATAAACATAGGATTCCAAACAGCAAGACAGATTTAAGATGTAAAACTATTGGTGTCTTTCAATGTTAGCTCATGTCAAATACCACAATAATTGTAAAACTTTTTTTTTATATATCTTTTTTTTTTAAATTTTAGAATATCATGGGGGTACAAAAGTTTTGGTTACATAAATCACTTTTGTACTGTTCATTCAAAGTGTGCTCGTCCCCCAGATAGTGTGCTTTTTACCCATTAGGTATGAATTTACCCATTCCCTCTTCCCCCAACACCTGCTTGATTTTCGATGAATGTTATTTCCACATGTGCACATAAGAGTTGATCTATTAGTTCCAATTTAATGGTGAGTACATATGATGTTTGGTTTTCCATTCTTATGATACTTCACTTAGAAAAATGGTCTCCAGTTCCATCCAGGTTAATACAAGAGGTATTAGTTCACCGTTCTTTTTTATGGCTGAGTGGTACTCCATGGTATACATATACCACAATCTTTTAAATGCATTTGTATAGACATGATACTCAAAGTATTATAATTTTAAAAGTGTGTTTAAATATTATTACTATTGTTTTTTTTTTCATTTATCAAAAAGAATTCCTTTCTCCATCTCTGTCCTGAGCTGCCCTTCTCTCTTGCTTACATCTCCTTTTGTTAGCTTTCCAGACATACTCAACATTGTCGAGCCATTTTTGAGTAAGTTCATGTTCACTCTAATGTTAATCAATTTCAATGTTTTGGGCTCCTTACATCTTGCACTAGGGTTGGGAGGAGAAAGAGGCAAACAGAGAAGAACTGAATTGGGGAGGGGGTATAAGGGCTTAGAAAATGGTGGGACAGAAGTGAGTGTGAATTGGAGGCCCAGGATCAGCAGACCTCCAAGACTGTCCTTGTCAACAGAGGCTTCTGGTCCTGGCTTGGCACAGGCAGTTGTCACCACAATAGTGGGCTGCTTCCCTCCATAAACCAGGATAGAGAATAAGGTGGACTATGCTAAAATAGGAATCTATGATTCACTATCCCACCATTTGATCCAAAAGCCCCACATACCTTCTTAAGTGCCTCTTTGTGTCTATAATTGGTGTAAACTATCATTTATTTTCATATTTTTCTAATTTTTCTTAAAGAAGAAAATTTTAGAAATAATGAATAGAAGCCATTGACAAAATAATGAAATTAGTAATGTAATACATACAGATCAGAAAATCGAAATCTTTATTGTTTCAGCAGTATTGATACAGCCATATGAATCATATGTAACATGGGGATGTATTTAAATTCAGTATAATATATAGACACACATAAATAGCTATATGATACCATAAAGGGAAGTGAATTGCAGGTAATTATTAATAGAGCTTTGCAAATCTCTATAATGATAATTACCATCCTTTATCCTTTATGTTCATCTTGATGCTTACAGTCTACAGTGCAGGCAAGATTGTATGTGACCATTTTTAAACCCAATTAATAGAAAAAAAATCCCTTAGATGTGCATTCCCTTAAAAATATAATGTTGAGACAAAAGTTAAATGATAAAAATCAGGATATATTTATGACCACACAGAAGGGAATGCATTTAGATGATTATTTTAATGAGTGTTAACATGTTTCAATTATTTAACAGAAGACACTGATGTGTGATACTATTAGTGTGAAATGTTTAGATTTCATTGTTATCTCCAGCCCCTTCTCCCCACACACACTTTGGAAACATTAGGGGTGTGGGGGTACATTAAAGCTAATATGCCATTGTGTTTTTTTGTTTTTATAAAAAAATATAAATTTCATCTGGTTACAAACATTGAGTACAAGATTTTTTTCTTTTTTCTTTACCTTACTTACTTAATCTTTCCTTGTGTGACTATGGGAGATGTGATGGTTTGCAGACAGATTGCTGCAATGAAAACATGACATACATGATTTTACTACATTTGTTTTAATTCTGCTCTTATATTCAAATAAAATCATAAATTACTCAAGTAATATTTCCTTGTTTCAATATTGAATCTATTATCCCTCGTCATAAATATCCATTTTAGTTATTAGATACACTTGACATTTATTCATTGATCAAATATTTCTTTAATGCCTCCTAGATCTCAAGTATTATTCTAAGCTTTGAAGATAGAGCAATAAACAACAAAATATACAAAGACTTTGTTTGAGAAACACATTCAACCAAGGAGAGACAGACAAGTAAGCAAATAAGCATAAAATATGACACATGCTGGTAGGAGATGTAGGTGGAAATGAAGTAGGGTAAGGTAGACAGAATAATGGCCCACGAAGATGTCCACATGCTAATCCTTGAAACCTGTGACTATAGTAACTCACATGACAAAGGGGACTTTGCAGATGTGATTAAGGTAAGAATCTTGAGATGTGGTGTTTATCCTGCATGATTCTGTCGGGCCCAACATAACCACCAGAGTGTTTAAAAGCAGAGAACTTTTGTCAGCTCAGAAAGAGAAGCGAAGACAGAAAAAAAAGTACCAGTGAAAGGGCAGCCCAAGCTGGACCTGACCCACTGTTGCTGGCTTTGAGGAGCCAAGAAATGCGGCCAGTCTTTAAAAGTTGGAAAGCACAGGGGAACAAATCCTCCCTTAGAGCCCCCAGAAAAGAATACAGTCCTTGCTGACACCTTGATTTTAGCCCAACGAGACCTGTGTATGGCTTCTGACCTACAGAACTGTAAATAATAAATGTGTATTGTTCAAGCCACGAAATTTGTGGTATTTTGTTGCAACAGCAATAGAAAACTAACACGAGAGATCCAGAGAGACTGATAAATATGTGCTTTTTTAATATAATATGGTCAGGGAAGGAGTCCTTGATGAGCTGATTCTTGAGCAGAGTTGAATGAAGTGGCAAAGACAGTCATCTACATGGGAAGAACACGGGAAGAACTCTCTGGGCAGAGAGAGCAGAAAGTGCAAATGTCCTGAGACAGAAACATACTTAGTTGTTTGAGAAGTAGCAAGAAGAACACAATGGCTGAAAATCAGTAAATCAGGGAAGGAGGATGAGGCAGTGAGGTGAGTACTGCCATCAAAAAGCCAGACATGCTAGGCCCTGATACGTCATGGCATTTTATTCTGACTGAGATAGGAAGGCCATGGAGCTTTGGGAAAGAGGAAAAACACCATCTGAGTTAGACTTGGAAAGGATCATTTTGGTCACTTGGTGGAGACCAGATGGTAGAAAAGGGCAGTAGTTGGAGTGGACAATCTGGGAGACTGACTAAAACACTTGTCCAAGTAGAGGACAATGGCATCTTGGATGAGTTGATGAAAAAAAAGTTAGATTTAGATATATTTTGAAGCTACATGTACCAGGATTTACTAATGGATTAGATATCAGTGTTAGGGAAAATAGGGCAGGATGATTCCAACTACACGATGAAGAAGTTGCCCTGCTGAGATGAGAGCTAAGGAAGGGATAGACATGGGGGAAATATTTGCAAATGTTTGTTTTGTGTTTTTAAAACATTTCTTACATTTCCATGACTCTCATATGGTGAACTTATCTGTCTTTTACTCTACCTTGAACAATACACGTGACCATTATTGTTTTCATTAATTCAAACATTTCACAATAGTATTTTAGAAGAGCCCATTTGTATTTTCATGCTTGAATCACCACTGCTGTGCTGCTTACTCAGAAGTTCATAGCTCCAGTGTTTTCTGTGTAACTGTCTCCCTAACCACCCTCCAAACTATACATTTTTCAGTTCAGTAGTTTCAGTCAATGTTTTTTAGCTAAAACCTAATTTGAAAATCTAAATAAGAATATTTTAAAGTGTATGTGAATTCATTGAGATTGCAAAATGCTGCTCTTTGATTTCCTTAGCAATGTCGGTTGGTTCCTAGGTAATGTCATGTGGGAACAAGACATTTTGGCCTGTTAGGTGATAGGTTTCAAACATTAAATATAACTACTATTGTTTTCATTAATTAGAAAGTGTCAGCATTATTTATTAGAAAAGCACTGTACTAGGGCTGAAGAGACCTAAGGTTGCATACTTTATATTAAATTAAAAAGTAAATTAATCAGAATAAAATCAAGGTGATTTGTATTTAATTAAAATATTTACGGCAATTGAAAATTGCTTTCATCTTGTTGAAAAGTAAATCAGAATAATAAGCTATCTCCAAACCCACATGAAGTATCTAAACATAGATATAAAACTTAAAATTGTGTGTAAAGTAATAGTTTAATGAAACTTAAATGTGTATATCTCATATTTTTATAGAAAAATAGTGTTTTTAAACATTTACTGATCAGCATATACCTTCATTAAATCATTTACTGAGAAAATAATTTTAATGGCAAGTAACAAAATTATTTTGATTATATATTTTTGGATTATTGATAAATATCTGAAGTATTACCAAGGGTTTACAAATTCTTAAAAAAATAATATTTTTCCTGCAGGCTAATTTGTGTTCCTACAAGATTCATTGTGTTAATACTAACCTTTGATACTGTCACATAAGTAAACATATCCAGGTAAATTTTTTTAAGCACATGGTGTGAAGAGTGCCACATGCATGGAAAAAAATAATATTGTATCCAATATTAAGCAGTTAATAATAAATCTTAGTACCAGCTGAGTATTGACCTAGTTACTGAATTAATAATATAATATAATATGCTTACTAATTATCTAAGCATAAAAATGTCATTTATACCAAAAATATACCTCATTCTGTTTCACAATAAAAAGTGGATATTTAAATTTAAATTTTGATAATAAAAGTATTAAATTACTATTCTGTTAATTTATTGAAATCACCTAAAAATTTACTGATGCAGAATAGCTTATGTTAACCTCATTGGTTTTAAAAATTAATGTGTGATATGACTAATAGCTATGCAAGGGAGACCACAATGCTATCCTTATTAATATCATCATTAATCAACAGGGTTTTTTTCTTTTCCTAGTACATAGAATTTAGAGATGTCAAAACAGAAATATTCAGGTTTAGTTCCCAAGTATTTAGTTAATATAATAATTTAGTTCTATATAGGTCTTTTTTTTCTCACCAAATTAAATCAGGAAATTACTAATTTTAATTTATTCCATACATTTGTTGTTTTCTTTTTTAATTTTTAGAGATAAGATCTTGCTCTGTGGCCTAGGCTGTAGTGCAGTGGTGCAATCGTAGCTCACTGCAACCTTGAACTCCTGGGCTCAAGTGATCCTCCTGCCTCAGCTTCCCAAGGCAGTGTCTTGCTGTGTTCTCAAACTCCTGGCCTCAAGTGTTCCATTCTGCCTCAGCCTCCCAAAGTGCTGAGATTATAGGCGTGAGCTATCATGTCCTACTTACCATACATTTGTTATAGGACATTTTAGATACAGGTTAAATCACCAGTTTTTGTATCTTAGTATTTGCCTGTCACTTTAACTCAACACTTTTTTCTGATATCCTATAAAAATCATTTGAGAAAGAACTAATTGTGGTATTCATCAATATTCTCTGATTCCTCCTTGATAATCTTTACCTTTAACTTTCAGTCTGTGACTAGATTATGTGATGTTTGCAATATACTAATTGTTAATTAACTCATTACATCTTATCTTAGATCTGGTTGGAAATTTGGGAGTAAATCTCTACAAAATCACTGTTGAAGTTGAGTAACTGAGTTAAGAAAAACAGTACTCCTTGCTCAATATCAAAATGCCAATTTTTAGCAAATTTGGGATCTGTCAAACAACTAGCTACTTACACGTGCATTTATTCTTGTGCATGCTGTCACAGAATTAGAAGCACACTGAATCCCATGTCCTTTGGGTCTAAGGTGCTTCCTAAGTGGAGTTGAATGTTTGAAGTAGAGGATTCAATCTTTGAGACTACCTTTGTGTGCACATAATGTGCATTTATGTAGTGTCCCTTGGATAATACTCATCAACGCCCTCTGTAGATCTTGCAGTTTTATCTTTTTTTTTTTTAATAAGGGACCGGTGATCTATTTCCACATTTCCATTTGTACTCTCTTACCCCATTCCCCAAATTTAAGAAAACAAATATTCACATTTTCAAAATCACTTTCCAAGGTTAGGGTACAAAACTATGGCTGATGGATGGAATTAAGGGTATAGTGGAAAATAAACCAATGACCTCAGCTATTCTGTTTTGATTTACTGTGACCTCGCCAAGTGAGAAACCCGTTTCTATGTGCAATGCAGAATTAAGGAGGCCTTGTAAGCTGTAATTTATTTGACAAAGGTTAAGGCACATGGGTCAATGTAGATTAGAAAGAAACCTTCATCATGATTATTTTTCCCTGAAATGGAGTTCTAAAATATGATTATTTTTCATCTAGTATATGTTTCAATTCCCCAAAGAAATTTTTATCTCCTTATCTACAAAAGAAAGCACAGTAGAACACAGAATAATAAGTCCATAAAGAAGCTAAAATGATACAGAGTTTTAACTTAAGGTAAAATGTATTTTTTTTTTTTCAAAAAGCAAACATACAAACAACAACAGCAAAGTGAATGAAGATTTAGGAGGCCAGTGGCCTTTATTTTTCATCTATAAACTGGAAAGCAGCAGAGGGTTTTTTTCTTCTAGTTCCTTTCCTTTCATGGCTTCCCTAAGAAACCCTAACAGGCCTCCCTCCCTCTCCCCCAAATCGGAGTTCTGGAAGTTTCTAATGTGTGGTACTGAATAAGATTAGGAGCTGTAATAAAGGCCTGTGGGAGATTATTAGCTCAAGCTTCAGAGGCTCAGTGGTAATTTGTTTTTGTTTGTTTGTTTGTTTTGCCTATGTTTTCATTTTAAAGATCCACATGGAGTTAAGCATTAAAGAGGCTTACATGAAACACTTTTTCAGTGCCATATTCTTGTAGCACAACCATATTCAGGCATAGTTATTACCAGATGTTTTGTGTACTCAATGCTATTATCATAATAAAAGTACTGCTCATTGTTTTGAAGGGTTAATATTAATAAAATTTTTTAAATAATTTGTTTTCAATAAAATTCTAACACAAGCAGTTTGAATAATGCTCCATATGCATGCCTTCAGGAAAAATTTCTTCTAAGATAATTTCTTCCAAATATTGTTTTGATTATAGAACACTACATGGTAAAATTCTGCTATAAATTGATCACCATCTGACAATATCTTACATTTTTCCCTCACATTTACATTTTCATTACTGGTCAATTATAAATGTAAGACTGCCAAATAGTCACTCACTCATTCACTGACATTTTTAGGAGAATGAAGAGACTATATAAAACAATACGGTCTGTATAAAATGTTATGCAATATAACACCATGTTTTGCTGCTTTAAAATATATAAGCTTTGCTCCTTGTGGCTGTATCAACAAAATAACTACTTGAAATAAAAAAAAATGCAGTCAACTCATTTTCAAAATGCTAAATAATATTTTTGAAGTTTTTGGACAAATTCCAGTGATCTTTTAGTCCTGAGTTATGCATGTAGACACTGACTGGGTCTAGCCAGAGAAATAGTCATAGCTTCATTTTGAAAATTATACTCTAAATAAAACATTTATATGTTTCTTTAGTGCTTAATTGACAGTATCTGAACTGAAATGTATTTATTTCAGACATAATATATTAATTTCAGCATATTTGCTGAGCTAAAATGGCAGAGTCCTGAATATTATTTTTTTGTCTTTTTTTTCTCCCTCATCTTGGCGACAATGATAGTGATATAACGGTGGCAGATGCATACATTCTCTAATGTAAAATATGATGAGATATTTTACCTTCATTCTTGTAGTAGCATTATTGTGCTGTTATTCAGTGGCTGTGTGACATTGTGCGAGTGACTTAAACTCTGTATACCTTCATTTTCTCATCTATAAAATGGAGGGGAACATCACCTCATCTCTTTTAGTATTACTTTCAGTAGATAGTATTAATACTTTAAAATTACAGCAATGTGAAAACATATTTGAAATTTTTTAAAGTTTTCTGGGAATGACCTAGGTAATCTTCCTTATTAATACAAAACAGTGTTGCTTTCATAATGTCCTTGCTAATATGGCCCAGTCTTCCTAAAAATCAACTGATTCAATGGAATATGGTAAAACTTTTCTATTATTTTAGTTTACTTTAAAATATCCTTTTCATTTACAAAAGTCCCTAAAATAAAAACTAATATTATCTTTGAAAACATTCATATATATATTCTCTTATTTCTGATTTAAAATGACTGCATGCACATTAGCTATCAGTAAATCAAATATAGCTTTAGTCTATTGAAAATGCATTATTATCAGTGTTTAAAAGAACTTTAGATTTGTTTCATTTTATGAAGTATATATAGAGCTATTTGAAATGTTAAGCATTTCATTTCAATAAAATCAAAGATTTAATCAAAGGATATATAACCATAAAAACGTTTCTTAGAGTTCTCAGGGGAAGAGCATTGAAATATCTAAAATTAAATTATTTAGATTAATAAATACTATATCCATATGCATTTCCTTGAAAACCAATTTATATATATTTACTTATGTATTAAATTTATGATTACATATTAATATGACCACATATAATATTTTTTAACAGTTTGTAATGTGCTTGCCTTCAGGGAGGTAGCTAATTTCGTTTGATGATTGTCATTATAAAAGAGCTCAGAGAAGGATTCAAATAGTGGTTCAACTGAGGCATAGGACTGACAAAATTGCACATGAGTTAAATAGCTCTGACTAAAAAAAGACAATAGTGGGGGAAAAGGCCCATTTAAACCTCAGGTGGGGAAGTCTTTCTAGGTTGAGTTGGTCTGAAGTATTAATACATGTCTAGTGAGATTTTGGACAGGAAATGCTCTGTGTAGTAAGACAATTCTATCCCCAGTATACCTAACAATATGTGCCCTCAAATCATCAATAGTTAGTAATGTCATGTAGAATGGGTTTCTATGTAGGAAGATGCTAAGATGTATGCTCCAGTGTTATCTTAAAGCAGATATATAGTGTTTTTCCAAGCAAAGACAACCATATCTGGCTCTCAACATGTAAGTGTGTGCATGTGTGTTTGAAAGTGTGTGTGTCGGGGGGGGTCCCCACGCAGTTCACAATCAGAGTGCATTTATAGGAACCGAAATAATTTATCAACAACTCTATTCTTAATTTGCTTTTTTTCTTTCTTTCCATGAACTGCTCTAATTCTCTGTACCTACCCTCATATGCCTTCATTACTTCCTCAACCCACCTCCACCCAAAAATATCTTTTTAATCCCTTAGCTGAGTTTATTGCTAATATATTCTTCTTTTCTTTTTCCTTATGTACTATGTAAGCTGTTATTTGTATATTTGCCACTTAACCTAGGCCACTTCCAGGTTTTAAACAAAATTATCCATGTATGTATCTACACTAGTGAGTAGCAGTTTTAGGCATACCCTGAAAAAGAATCAAATAAATCTTGACTTTCCTTTGATCACTTCAGCAGCTAAGAAGTCTCTTAGAGCCTAATGGAGCAGGAAAATAGGATGTTTGTTCTTTAATACACCACACGTTGTGGCCATTCAGTGTTCTGTTTCTTGGCTGTTCAAGACATGGCTTATGAATTTTTTCAGATTTGTTTTCACCTAAAAAAGACGAGAAGATGGCTGCAGTGAAGAGAGAGCTATGGTAAAATATAGGAGGATATGATGACAACTTAACTAAATCAAATAAACGTTTTCAGCGTCTCATCTAAATCATAGACTGAATTTAGCAAAGATTTTTGAAAACATAGTATGATTACAAAATCAAGATATAATCCTAGAGAAAATAATAACATAGAACAAGTTACAAGCTACAGAACATGCTCAATTACATTTTTCAGAGGTTTAGCAACCTGTACATTTTTAGAGTTCTTTTTTCTATGAAAGGCCCACTAATTATTAGAAAGAATAGTGAAGTGGATAAAAGAATGGAACCTGTAGCCAAAATTCCAGACTCCTAATTTTGGCTTTGCCATCAATTAGTTGTGAAATGCTAGAACAGTCCCTTGCACTTCCTGCAGCCCATTTTCCTCATCTGTGAAATGGGTAAAAATAGTAGTTCCTACTTCATAGCTATGTTTTAAGAATTATATGACTTAATTTATACTCAAGAACAAAGTCATTACTTGAAATGAAAGGAAAGTATGTAAGTCCATTTTCACCATATATGAAACATGAAAATTACCTGTGTTATAAAACCAGAGATTAACAACTCAGAATATGAATAATGAGATTTAAATAATTATAACATACCTTCTTTTCTTCTATTATTAATATCAGCAACATTTTAAAGAGTCTTTTCTTTTTCAAATGTAACTTTAACAATCTGTTGTCCATAGAACACTAACAAAAAGGAAAATGGCATTTTATTTACATTAAGTTTCCCATCTATAGTATAGTATTATGTGGCATTCCTTAAATAACTTAACTAAAGAGAATAATGTTTACTATCATCATCATCATCCTTAGAAAATCAGCAGAACCATGAGTTTAGAGGAAGGAAAAAATAAAAACAAAATGTAGGGAGACAAGAACAAAATCCAGTCAGATTTTCATATTCGGTAACAAAACATACTTTTTCCCCTTGGAATTAAAAAGAAAATAAAGAAAAAGTTCCTTTATTTAACAACTTCCAATTAAAACTTGTCTAACTCCATCAATTATCCCCAACATATTTTACAGCAACTAAAAATGCATTGATCAAAACTGAGTGTATCTCCCTGAAGTTTTCATTTAGTTATATTTTGAACTCTTACAAATCCCTGTTTGATCAGAATTCCATAGAATTAAATGTACACTAATTTGAAAAATATAATATCACTATCCCATTGAAATAATCACAATGGTATCTATCAAAAAACCTGCTTTTTTCTTTCCATATCATCAAGATATGGCCTATGAATTTTTTCAGATTTGTTTTCACCTAAAAAAGATGAGAGGATGGCTGAAGTGAAGAGAGAGCCATGGTAAAATATAGGAGGATAAGAAGACAACTTAACTAAATCAAATAAATGTTTTCAACTTCTCATCTAAATTATAGGCTGAATTTAATATGGTGTTTGTACAAATTATTTCACACTTTTCAGATGCTTGGAAAGTCAGTGTCTGGGGAGAGAATGTATGGTACATAAGCTTATTTATTGTGGTAAACTAAATAAAATACCATCCCATTTCTCTCTCATCATAATCTAATTATTGCAGTTAGTTCAAGAATTCCCAATTTGAAAGGTTCTTATAATATTTTTTTTTTGAAAAAAATACCTGGCTTTTATTTTTCCCCAAGGGAAAATTTCTAAATTCTCTAATGCTAATTCTTCTGTTTATTAAAAGACAGGCATTTCATTCAGATGGTTGAGGCAAATTACAAAACTAATCAAGTCTAGTATCTCTTCAAATCAAATTTAAAGTTTTAGAAGTTTTGTTTCTCATCAGCCTACTCATTTCACATTGAAATTCTTTAGCCACAGTGGTCCATCCAATTTGATATCCTGTGTAAGTCTTAAAATATCTATGGAATCTTCATTATTGATATCAGTGATATACAGGTTGCACATCCCTTATCTGGAAATCTGAAATCTGAAATGTTCCAAAATCCGAAACTTTCTGAGCTCTGACATGATACCACAAGTGGAGAATTACACAGCTGATCTCATGTGATGGATCACAGTCAAAACCCAGGCATACAATACAGTTTATTCAGTGTCCCCAGGGGAAAGGTAAAATTACCTTCAGGCTGTATGTATAAGGTATATATGAAACATAAATGAATTCCATGTTTGACTTGGGTCCCATCCTCAAGATATCTCATTATATATGAAAATATTCTAAAACCCAAAGAAATCCAAAATTTGAAACACTTCTGGTTTCAAGCATTTTGGCTAGGGATACTCAACTTGTATCATTTAGTATTAGTAATAAAAAAGTGTTAAAATTTTATTGTTAAAAGTGTTGCAATAAATATAAACACATGGATCTAATTCACTTTTAGTACCCATAGCACACTGGGAAATATAAGAGAATAGAATTACTTCTCAATTAGCAAAGATTTTTTAATTTTTTAATTTTTAATTATTAAGGGTACATAATTAACAAAGATTTTTGAAAACATACTATGATTACAAAATTAAGATATAATCCTAGAGAAAATAATAACATAGATAGACTAACATACAAGCTACAGAGCATGCTCAATTACATTCTTCAGAGGGAGAGACTGAGATCAGAAAATTTAGAAAATGTGTCAGAGTCACACAGCCAAGCATTAGGTCAGAACTGCAATTTTTATCTATTTGAGTATAGATCTTAAGCTCTTTCACTTCCACTATGAACTGTTTAAAAAATAGTCTTTGGATAAACACAGGAAAACTCAAGGGAAATCAGGTAAGTGGGTGGGGAGAGGAGAGGGGATAGGTAAATTCACACCCAATGGGTACAGCGCACACTAACTGGGTGAAGGACACACTTATTATAACTTTGACTCAGACTATACAAAAGCAAATTATGTAACCTAAACGTGTGTAGCCCCATAAAATTCTGAAATAAAAAAATTAGCCCTAAACATTGTGCTTATCTTGAAGAATTTTGCTCTCAAGTTGAGATGGCTGAGTAATGTGTATGACTCAAAAAGTGAGAAGCCAAGTCAGTATGAAAAGTAGTGCTAAATCATGTTTTAAATATCGGTGAGTGTTAACAGTCATTGAAGAATTCTTTATTTGGAAGATCAAAATTGAATTAGATCCTAAAGAAATAAACAATTTGTATAGTTTAGGATGCATATTTGGGTGAGGACCAGTTGTACATATTTTGCATAGTGCAAATTAAAAGGTATAAAATCCTCCTTATGATATAATTGTAAGAAATTCCATTTCTACTAAAAATGTGTGTATATGTAGGGGTGCATGTATTTGTGTAGATACACGTGCATATATGTAAACATATGAAAGTTTGTGAGCATAATTTGCATATAAAATTAAATAAATTTAAATTAAATCTCCAAGTTTGGGGACACACTACAATAAAATTATTATTATTATTTATATCATCTAAATATTTCTTAGCATTTTAAATTAACACATCAACAGGAGGTTCTGGTTTGGTAAAAGCAACACAGTTCAGTATCAGCTGCTATCAGAAAAATCCTCTCAGAGAGAAATTATGACTTCTGGATAACATGTAAAATGAAATAAATGAAAAAGTAAATTCGTCTCAACTATTTCAAGTAAGGAATTAGAAAGTCTCTGGAAGGAAAGCACTGGAAGAAAAAAAAATCAGATAAAAATTTGAGTAAATGCAACACTAGAAGAAAAGGGAGGCACAATAGGTGAACTGCATTCTTATAAATGTTGTAACATGATTGAAATCCCCACCCCATGAAGCATATGTTGGCTAGAACTCAAGCAGAAAGATGCCATCTTATTAATTTAGGATGTTAAAAGATGGAGTTTTGGGCTACCAGACTGGATGGAAATTAAAGAAGGAAATCCTATAAAGAAGAAAGCCACTCACACGAGATAATTCTAAAACTTGCATACGAGTCCCTTTAAATCCTGGAGTGAACTCTGGCTTACACATGTCAAAAGGACATTAAAAGAATCCATCAGAAAGCAACCACTGGAAGGCTAAAAGAGCTGAGTTGTGGGAGAGACAAAGTATGAAGCTTCACTTCCAAAATATTAGAAGGGATGTGATAAATATTTAAGGTTCATCACTTGAGACCTAGAATAGCCACGCTTTAAAATTATGAGAACATTGCAGGATTAAAGGAGTCACAAAAAAAAAAAAAGCACAACACCATACTTCCATAAATTTAATATGATTTAAGATGACAGTAATTTAATTTCATACTAGAACAACAATGAGCATATTTCTGAAGAAGGTAACATAACTCAGAGTCTACAATGTACCATATACACTATCCACTTTATAGTAAAACATAACTAGACTGAAGTAACAAAAAATGTAATCAAAAATCAAGAGAAAAAGCCATCAATATAAAGTGAAATTGAGATGATATGGATATTAGAACGAACAGACAAGAGCTTTAAAACTTTTGGCAGGCAGAGTCCTAAAATGGTCCATCAAGATTTACTGTCCTAATTTTGGGGACTGTAATATGAAGAGATATCACCCCAAGGATTATGTTATATTACATTGCAAAAGAGATTTAGCAGATATAATTAAGGTTCATACATGTGGAGGTTAACTTCATGTGTCATATTGGAAGGTGTTTTTGGATGATATTAATATTTAAATTGATTAACTTTGAGTAAGCAGATCTCCTACCATAATGTAGGTAGTCCTCATCTAATCAGTTGAAAGCCTGGATAGAATAAAAAGACAGGCCTCCCAAAGCAAGGGGAAAATCTTTATCATACTGCCTTCAGACTTCATCTGAAACATCAGTTCTCCTGGGTCTCTAGACTGCTGGTCTGCACACTGGAAATACACCATAGGCTCTCCTGGGTCTCCAGTCTGGCTAGCCTTCAGACTGGAAATGTGCCACCAGCTTAACTGGATCTCTAGCCTGCTGGCCCATATGGAGGAGCTGGACTTGCTAGCCTCCATGATCACACAAGCTGACTTCTTATAACAAACCTCTTTATCTGCATAAACATCCTATTTGTTTTTTTTTTTCTGGATAACCTTGACTAATATACTAATAATTTGATTTTGAGCTAATCAAAAGGAAGATTATCCAGGTGGGCCTGATCTAAGCAAATTAGCTCCTTAGAAGTAGATAGCCTTCTTGGATGGTAGCAGAGTGATTTGGAGTACAATAAGGATTTGACATGCCAGTGCTGGCTTTCAAGATAGAGAGGCCATGTGGAAAGACTAGAAAGGGGCTTCCAGGAACTAAGAAGGGTCTCTAAAAGCCAAAAACAGCCACAGGCCAAGAGATAGAGAGTCAATGGGTGCTTCAGTCCTACAACTGCAAATAAATTAGTTCTGCCACATATAAGAATGAACTTGGAAGTGGATTCTTTTCAGAGCCTATAGATAAGAACCCAACCCAACTGACACCTTGATTTTAGCCTTGTGAGAACCTATGTAAAGAAATTAATAGAATGTACCCAGATTTATGACCTACAAAACGGAGATAATAAAAGGGTGCTATTTTTAAACTAAGTTTGTGGCAATTTGTTATGCAGCAATAGAAAAATAACACAACACAGATATTATAAATGTATTCATGGACTTAAAAGAAAACATAGCCTTAACAAACAGAAGAAAAGGAGAAACTATGCCAATGAATCTAATGATATTCTAGAAATGAAGACTGTAATAGCTAAAGTTTTTTTTTTAAATGCATGAGCATAACGGCAGATTGGTGATGGCAAAAATAAGAAATATAAACTTGAATAAAGATACAATCTGAAATACAAAAAAGAAAATTAAACCAAAAAAAAGAACAGAACCTCAATGAATTGTGAGAACTATCAACTAGACTAACATGTATCTAGTTGAAGTAACAGAATGAGTAGAGAAAGAGAATAGAAAAGAAAAAAAAATTGAAAAAATAATTACTGAAAGTCTTGCAAATTTGGTGAAAATATCATATTCGAAATCCAAGAAGCTCAGCAAAATTTATGTATGGTGAAAAAGGCAGGCAGAATCCATATGGACAAACTGCTAAAAACCAAAGCTAAGAAAAAATTTGAAACTTACTAAAGAAAAAGGCACTTTATATACAGGGGAAAATGATAGGAAACACAGTAGACTTTTTAATCAGAAATAAATGTAATCAGTACACAATAGAACAAAAGAAAAAAAATCCAAGAATTAAATATCCAGTGAATACATTTATTACATATGTAGACAAAATAAAGACATTTAAGGAAAAAAAAGTCAAGAAAATTAGAAAATTCCTGCACTACAAACGATTTTAATGGACAGTCTTCAGAATATAGGGAAATTGCACAAAAGAGAAACTTGGATCTATAGGATGAAATGACAAGCACCCAAAAAGATAAATATATCAGGAAATATAAAAGATTATTCTTTTTTTTTCTGTTCAATTATTTTTTTATAAATACAACTTAATATTTACTAAATAAATTTTAATATTTATTTAAAAATATATTAATTAAAAGGTTTAATATAAAACATTAAAGATTCAGTAATGAGATAGTGTAATATTGGTAAGGTCTGTAAACTTGATCAATAGAGCAGAAGACAGAGAATAGAAATAGTCCATATTTATAGAGTCAATTGATTTTTGGCAAAAATGCCAAGGAAGTTTAGGCTTAAAGGAATGCCTTTTCAACCAATGGTGCTGAATTAACTAGATAAATTTTGAGAAAGATGATCCTCAACTCTTGTCTAATTCTACAGCCAAAATTTAATTTGATATAGATGGTAAACCTACATATAAATATTAAAACTATAAAATCACTGAAAGAAAATGTAGGAAGGCATCTTTGTGACCTTAGGGTAGACAAAAAGTTCTTAGGTAGAAGAACCACCACCACCAAAAAACCCATGACACATAAAAGGAAAAAATTGATAAATTTTGTTTCATCAAAATATAAATATCCAGACTTTTGCCTTCAGTCCCAATATGAAACTAGCTTAAAGTCATCACACCCCTATACACATCAAGAAGTAAATTAGCAAACTGAAAATAAACAGCTTTTCTCAGACTTATTAGAGAGCTAAGATTGCAAAGTAAACCATCCACTCTGAGAAAGACAGGCAAATTCAGAGATTCAGAGGAGACCTCTGCCTACCTGGAGTAATCTGGAAGGATATTTAAAAGTAATTTTGATTACTTGCTGGCGTTCAATTGTAGAGTAGCTTGAGAGTGAGAAACTGCTGAGGGCTATGGTCTTGGTGGGTCTCTACAAGTTTGTGGTCTTTATGTCCAGAAACTCTACCAGGCTCTCAAACATCCCCTTATGGCTCTGGCAGCAGACGAAAATTAATCATTCTGAAATATGCCAAGAGTATTCTCCATTACCAAGGCCTATTCTCCAAGGTAAAAATATTTCACCAGAGCCTTATATCCCAGTGAGGGAAGAACGTTCCTCTCAATCCATGCCCCATAGCCTTACATAAGGAGAGAAAATCTATACCATTTGAAGAAATACTTATGAAAGTCACCACTCACAGACAGAAGCTCACTAAAAGACAAAGATTTAATTATAAGATCGTGAAATACTTCCCCTCCTCTATGCCAGACCACCATAACAATCAGTGCCCCAGGAAAATAGCAGGGCTCCTGCACAATAGCAGTGGATCATAGCTTAAGAAGGTGCAAGAAGCACAGGAAGAGTTCTGAGGGAAGCTCAATTTTAAGTGGAGACAAAAAAAAGAATACTCAAGGAGTTTGAAGTTTTTGGCACCTAACCACTATAGCAATTATTAAACATAGTACGGCTCCTAGCCAGAATACTACAAATCCTCATGCTGAAGACCTATTTAATTTCAGTTTCTAGAACTTAACACATTACAAGGCATGACACAAGGTAAGGAAAAATGTACTCTGATGAGACAAAACAAGCATTATAACTAGACTGGGCTGTGACACAGATGCTGGAGTTATCAGGTAGGGAATTTTAAAGTAACTATAATTGAATAGTAACTCCACCCTAATGAAAATAGTATAAAACCTGCAATAGATGGGTAATATCAGCAAAGAGATGGAAATTAAAAAAGAATTAGAAGGAAATTCTAGAAAATACAAAGAATGAACAGAAATGAAGAATGCTTTTGATGGACTCATCAGTAAACCAGACATGATGAAGATAGATTTTAGTGATCTCGAAAATAGGTCAATAAAAACTTCTCAAGCTAAAAAGAAAACAAACAAAACAAAATAGAACAGAACAGAATATCCAAGAAATGTGGGACAATCTCAAAAGGTGTATTATATGTTAAATGGAGATACTAAGAGGAGAAAAAGAGAGTGGAGTAGAAGAAATATTTGAAGTAATAATGGCCAAGAATATTCTAAAACTAGACTGACAACAAAGTGTAGACTTAGGAAGGTCAGAGGAAATCAAGTAAAATAAATACCATAAAAAATCCCTCCACCTACATATGTTATACTCAAACTTCAGAAAACCAACAAAGAGAAAGATGTGAAAGCTTGAGGAAAGCAAAATCTCACCTAAAGAGGAACAAGGATAAGAATTACAACAGAATTCTCACCAAAAACTATGCAAGCAAGCATATATATTTAAACTGATATATTTAAAATGTTATTTTAAAAAACACCAACATAAAACTCTATATAAAAATATTTTCCTCCAAAAATGAAAGAGAAATAGACATTTTCAGACAAACAAGAACTAAGAAAATTCTTTGAGAGCAGACCTGTCATGAAAAAAAAAAGTTTAAGGAAAGCTCTTCAGGGGAAAAAATTATATGAATCAGAAACTCAGGTATTCATAAAGAAAGAGTGTCAGGAAATGAACAAATAAAGATAAAATGAAATCTGTTATTTTTCCTGTTCTTAATTCATCTGAAAGGTAAATGTTTATTTAAAGTAATAAAAGTAACAAAGTATTAGGTGTTATAGCATATGTGTAAGTGAAATGAGTAGCACCAATATCATAGGGATTGGAGGAAGGACTTAGGAATACTTTGCTACAAGGTACCTGCACTACATGTGAGGTAGTGCAGTGCTTTTTGAAGGTAGACTTAGATTAGTTAAACATGTATATTGGAAACTTTAGGGCAACCACTATATTTTTTAAAGAAAAAATATAATTATAATGTAAAGAGAAGAGATAAATGGATTTATATAAAATGCTCATTTAAAACCAAATAAGGCAGAAAAATAGGAGGGAAAACAGACAACAATAATAATGCATACAGTACAGTTACAACATGGTAGATACTAGCCCAATTATATCAGTAATTGTTTTAAATGTGAATTGTCTAAATACATTAATTAAAATACAGGGATTGTCAAAAGGAATAAAAAATAAAAAGATTCAATCATTTGTTTAATTCAATTCAATTTGTTTAATTCAATCATTTAATGCTAATTTGGAAAAGCTAGTGTAGCTACATTAATTTGAGATGAAATAGATTTCAGGCTAAAAAAATTTCAATACTAACATGAGATATTTACGTAATTATAAAGGGCTCAATTCTCTAAGATGATGTAGCAATCCTAAACATTTATGCAACTAACTGCAGAGCATTAAAATACAGGGAACCAATATTTATTGGACTGATGTAGAAATAAAGAAACTCACTATCATAATCAGAAACTTCAACAACCCTGTGCCAGTCATTGAGAAATCTGGTAGACATAATATCAATAAGGATATCGTTAACCTAAATAGCATATTCAGTCAACTGGATTTAATTGACATTTATAGAATATTCCATCCAAAACAGCATAATACATGTTCTTCTAACAAATTCTGATGCATCCATAAAATGGAATATTATACAGCTGTAAGAAATGAAATATCAATCCACAAAAGGACTGGGATAAATCTTGAATGTCTATTGTAAGTGAAAGAAGTCAGTTAGCAAAAGCTACATTGTATGATGTAACTGTATGATTCCAATTACACATTCTGGAAAGAGACAGTAAAGGGAACAGTGGTTGCTAGGAGTCTGGAGTGAGTACAGAGAAATAGGTGAAGCACAGAGGATGTTTTAGAGTGATAAAACTATTCTGTATGATACTGTAATAATGGTGCATACGGGACACTATGCATTTGTTAAACCCCATCGAATTTTATAGCACAAAGAATAAAACATTTATGCATGCAAATTTTTAAAATTCCTTTAGAAGGTCAGGAGATTTGAGAATGGTATCTAGAATGTTATCAAACAATGTAATTTTGTTGCAAATATGGGAAACAACCTCACTGAAAGGAATTGAAAAATGTTCTGACTTAAATAACTTTGGAAATGAGTAGAGTCTGTAAGACTAAAGGCAAAAGAAACTATACATAAGCATTGTGCTCTGGTTGGTAAATTTATTTCCCATGGGGGTAAGGGTTAATAATTCTGATACTCTTATGCATATACACTGTACAAATTGAAAAAGCAGGTATATTGTTGACAGGTTGTGAAATCCCAGTTTCACATTGATGAAGTGGGAAGTTAAAGAAAGGGAGGGGGTTAGAATGATTCATGTAGTTGTGGAATAGAGTTGAAGACATCAGTATGTACTTATATCTATCGTAATATAGAAGGTTGCATATAGAAATATTTATAGATATGGTTATCTACAAAGGTTAGCCTACACACATAAATGTTTTTACTCTGTTAACTGAGATGGCTTAGAAGCAATGACATCCCAGTAATAACAAGTACGTCTAGTACCAAGATCTTGATTTCTAATACCATTCTCCAATAAAAGGAACCAGGCTTTTCGGAGAAATGGCTGACTCTAGAAACTGAGGCAGAAAATATATAAGATGAACCTGAAGCATTCCGTCGTGCTAGAAAGTTAGGAAGTGCTAATGTACATCCATCTATCTATCTATCTATCTGTGTATATGTATACACACTCAGCATAATATGACAATAGGAAAGTGAAAATTAAAGCAACGATAAAGTACTACTATGCATCTGTTAGAATGGCTAAAGTCCAAAGCACAACATCAAATGCTGGCAAAGATGTGGAACAACAGGAATTTTCATTCATTGCTAGTTGGAATGCATAATGCCACTCTGTCACTTTGGGAGACAATTTAAAGTTTCTTACAAAGCTAAACACAAGCTTAACATATGACTCAGCAATCATTGTTCTAGGTATTTACCAAAATGAGTTGACGATTTATATCCACACAAAAGCCCACATAGAAAGCTTATATGGCAATCATTAGAAGTGTACACAGTAATCATAATTGCCCCAAATTAGAAGCAACCAAAACATCCTTCTGTAGGTGAATGGATAAGCAAATCGTTTTATACCCTGGAACAATCAGTAGTTTCCAGGGTTTCAGGGTGTGTAGCGGGAGGGATAAATAGGTGGAGCAGAGAGGATGTTTAGGGCAGGGAGTCTATTCTGTAAAAAACTGTAATGGTGGATACATAACATAATGCATTTGTCAAAACCCATAGAACTATACAGCACAATGAGTGATGTAAACTATAGGCTTTAGTTAATAATAATGTGTCAATATTTGTCTATCAATGGTAACAGTATACCACACTAATGCAAGATACTAATGATAGGGAAGATTGTGTAGGGTAGTATAAGGGATATATGGGAACTCTGTACTTTCTGCTCAGTTTTCTGCAAAGCTAAAACTGCTCTAAAAATAAAACCTATTCATTATAAATAAATAAATAAATAAATCATAAACACACACACACACACACAAACACGAAATAAATGAGGGAGTATGTCATAGGAACACAGGAGCCAACTGAAAGAATTCCCAATAGCCACAGCTAGAACATCTAGAACAACAAAATATAATAAAATATTGTTATATTATAACCCAAAGTATAAAATATGTGTGCGTGAGTCCAGAGTGATAAAAATGAATTATTGAATCATCAAATAATGAGAGAGAAGAGGCAAATCTCCAGCCAAAGAATTCCAAATAATTTATGTAGCTACTCTGCCCTCAAGGGCAATGAATGAACAAATTGGGATATATTCCTTACCAATTATTTATACAACGGAATAATCCTCTGCAATGAAAAGGAATGAACCTCTGAAAAAATGCAAAACATAGATGAATGTCAAACATGTCAAATAATAAAAGCCAGATACAAAAGAATATATAGTCTATGATTCTATTTATATAAAACTCAGGAACAAACAAAACTAATCTGTGGAAATAAAAATAAGAATGGAGTTTACTTAATGAGGGGATGGGGACTGATTGGAAGTAGGCACAAGGGAAACTTCTAGAGGGATAGTAACATATCATCTTAATTGTGTTAGTCTTACATGGGTGTCTGCATTTATAAAAACTCATCAAATTAAGATGCCTGCATTTTATTGTATGTAAAATTTATTTTAATATAACATTTGTCATGTTTGATGAAGGTTTATTAAACCATGTATTATTTATAGACATCTGTGGTAAATATTGAGAGACAATTTATTTTTGCCAGTTTACTTGATTTTATTTTGAGTGAAGTGATGACAGATTTCTTTTTTTTTAAGTTTTGACGATGTAATATTTGTATGCATTCACAAGGATGGCATTTAAAACACCTGTATATGTATATATTTTAGGTTTTGCCTTATTACCCTCTAATTATGACATGTGCAAGTTTTTTTCTTTTAAAAAAATAGATCCTGTAAGTTATACTGAGAAACTGAAAGAACAGGAATATAATGGATAAGATGTTCTAAGTTTTCCATTCACAAGACTGCTGGTTGTTGCATTCCAGGGGAAAAGATGTTAAAGTATATACAATAGAAAAAAGATGGATTAAAAATGAACTATAGAACCGAGGGCAGCAAAGGACAGAAGGTCTGAAATGACAACCACGATTTGTAGGTTGCAGTGCAATTTCCACATTAGTAAGAGCTTACCTGGGTGATACAGTTATGTCCCTCAGGCAAAGTGTGCCTTATGGAGGGCAGATGGCATGCTATTTTCCTGGTGTCAGAATCTAAGGATGTCTGTTTTACTCAGTTTATTTTAAATAAACACTTCTCCCTCTATTGAAATATTACACTATACACTGCAGAAAACAGAAGGGATGATGATGCAGCATAAAAATTTGAAACAGTCATAAGAAGCCAGGGCAGCAGGTGCACTTGGCTAAAGAATGGAAAAGGCACAGTGTGGCACAGACAGCAGGGGATTAGAAGAAGTGCACAGGCATTTTATAGGGAGAAAAAGTTGGTAACAAATAAGTTTAAGAAGGGAATGCCACAATACGATCCTGAATTGGGTGCTGAGAGCAGAAGTAGTTTACATAGAGTAGAAAGTTAAGTGCTCAAAAACAAAAGCAAAGTAAAATGTAGAAGAGTTGGAGTTAGTATCTCACTATAATTATGCAGTTAGAGAAATCATCGTAACTACCTAGACACTAACACAAGGGTCAGCAAATTATGAACCACAGGCCAAATCTAGCCAGTAACCTTAATGACTATACAAAAACAAACAGACAAACAAATAAATAAAATCCAAAGAAGAATATGCCACAGAAACTGTATTTTGCTTCAAAAAGTCTAAAATATTTACTATCTGGCCCTTTACTGCAAAAGTCATTCTATCACTAGAGTAGTCAATTAATAAATATTTAATAGATCCATTCATTCCTTTGACTCATTAAGGAATATTTTTAGTGCCTGTCTTGTGCTGATAGTGTGTCACTTGTTGGAACAATGCCGAGGAAGATAACAGTCTAGAACACTGTTCTCCTGCTGGTAAATGGATTAAAAGTCAACAATATTTAGAAAGTTAGTAATTACAATAATGACAAGTTCTGAAAAGAGGCATATATATTTTCTAACAGGGAACAATTTATCAATGGAATTTTCCCAAACCTAGGAAACCGTTGATGGCTTCCATGAAGAAGTGATGGATAAATTGAGGGCTTCTAGAGAAATATGAGCTAGTCCAGATGGAGAGCAACCTAGATAGAGGGAACAGCATGTGCAAAAGCTTTCAGGAGTGAAGGAGTTTCGATGCATTTAAGAAAAAAAAAATCCAATCTGTTTGGAACATAGAAAATGAGGAACTGGAAAGAGATTGATGTGCAACGCGACCAGAGAAGAAAGTAGGAATGAGATTTTGCAGTGTTTTGTGGGCTATGACTTGTTGACAATATTTTTTGTCCACCCAACTCATGGGTGAAGCTAACCTTACCCCAATTTTTGGGCTTCAACCCAAATATCAGCAGAAGACACAGGCTTGGCAGTACAGTGGTTTGTTCAGGGATGTACTTAAACGGTGTTGAGACCATCTTATTTCTCCTTCGAACATTTACCAGAATGATGTATCAGGAAACATACTCTCTCTTTTTCTGGAAAGTCAAGCTGTAATGGCATGAAGTTTGGACATGCCACTGAGCATCTTGATTTCACATGCAGATGTCTGTCTGAGAATGTCAGTAAAAAGAAAAGCAAAACTGTGTGTGTGTGTGTGTGTGTGTGTGTGTGAGAGAGAGAGAGAGAGAGAGAGAGAGAGAGAGAGAGAGAGAGAGAGAGAGAGAACTGATAAAGTCAGATCCCTGAGGACATGGCAGAGCATCTATTCATCCATAACTGAAGAATATATGACTGGGTATTGTCAGCTCTACGAAACAATAATTTAGTTGCTTATTAATTTTTTGGTTGGATTTTTGTTACTGACTGCTAAAAGAGTCCTTAAGCATTCTGGATTTTATAAATTCAGAGAGTTGTTAATTTTACCCCATGTTTACTAAAGCATTCTTCTTAATTTTCTCATTTTGAGGCAAATGGAGAAAAATTTTAAAAAGTGGAGATCCATGCAGAAGAATTTTCTTTAGAATGCTATTGTTTGTCTCTCGTGAAAGAAAAAAGGGAAACATATCTAGGTGGATTTGTTCACCCAACATGCATTTATGGAGTACCTATTGGTGCCTGATATTTTTCTAGCATGTAAAAGTAATAAAACCAAAAAATCCCCTGCCCTCTTGGAAATCTTATTTTAGGGAACATAAGCTTAATTACAGGCATACCTCATTTTATTGCACTTTGCTTTATTGCACCTCTCTGCTACTGTGTTTTTTACAAATTGAAGTTTTTTGGCAACCCTGCTAAATAAGTCTATCAGCATCATTTTTTCAACAGCATGTGCTCATTTCATGTCTCTGTGACTTATTTTGGCAATTCTCACATGTTTCAAACTTTTTCATTATTATTCCATCTGTTATGGTGATCTGTGATCAGTAAACTCCAGTGTCACTATTGCAACTGTTTTGGGGCCTGGGACCCCACAAACCTTAGCCATATAAGACAGCAAACTTAATGTTGTGTGTGTTCTGGCTGGTCCAGTGACTGGTGGTTTTCTCTCTCTCTCCTTGGTCCTCCCTATTCTCTGAGACACAACAATATTGAAATTAGGCCAGTTGATAACCCTACAGTGTCCTCTAAGTGTCGAAGTGAAAGGGAGGGTTGCATATTTCTCTTTCAATTAACAGCTAGAAACGATTCAGCTTGGTGTGAAAGGCATGCCAAACGCTGAGACAGGTCAAAAGCTAGGCCTATGGAGCCAAAAAGTTAGCCAAGTTGTGAATGCAAAGAAAACACTTTTGAAGGAAATTTAAAGTGCTATTCTAGTAAACACACAAATGATAAGAAAGGAAAACAACCTTATTGCTGATAGGGAGAATGTTTTAGTGGTCTGAACAGAAGATCAAACCAGCCACAACATTCCCTGAAGCCAAAGCCTAATCCAGAGCAAGGCCCTGACTCTCTTCAGTTCCATGAAGGCTGAGAGAGGTGAGGAAGCTGCAGAGAAAAATTGGAAGCTAGCAGAGGTTGGTTCATAAGGTGTAAGCAAAAAGGCCTTCTCCATAATCTTAAAGTGTAAAGTGAAGTAACAAGTGGTGATGTAGAAGCTACAGCAAGTTATCCTGAATTTCTAGCTAAGATAAATGATGAAGGCAGTAACACCATGCAGTAGATTTTCGATGTAGATGAAACAGCCTTCTCTTGGAAGAAGATGCCATCTAGAACTTTCATAGCTGGAGAGGAAAAGTCAATACTTGACTTCAAAACTTCAATGGACAGACTGACTTTTTTGTTTAGGGTTAATGCAGCTGGTTACTTTAAATTGAAGCCAATGCTCATTCAACATTCTGAAAATCCTATGGAGCTTAAGAATTATGCTAAATCTATTCTGCTTGTGCTGTATAAATGGAACATCTAAGCCTGGATAATAACACATCTGTTTATTACATGGTTTATTGAATATTATAAGCCCATTGTTGATACCTTCTGCTGAGAAAAAAAGAAAAGATTCATTTCAAAATACCACTGCCCATTGACAATGCATGTAGTCATCCAAGAACTCTAATAGAGAGTTACAAGGAGATTAATGTTGTTTTCATGCCTGCTAACACCATATCCATTCTGCAGCTTGAATTAAGAAGTAACTTTGACTTTCAAGTTTCTTTGTTTAAGAAATATATTTTCTAAGGCTATAGCTGACAAAGTGATTTCTCTGATGAATCTGGGCAAAGTAAGTTGAAAACATTCTGGAAAGGATTCACCATTCTAGATGCTGTTAAGAATATTCACAATGCATGGGAAGAGGTCAAAATATCAACATTAACAGGAGCTCAGAAGAAATTGATTCCAACCCTCATGGATGACTTTGGAGGGTTCCAGACTTCAGAGCAGGAAGTAACTGCAGATGTGGTGGAGATAGCAAGAGAAGTAGAATTAGATGTGGGGCCTGAAGATGTGAATGCATTCCTGCAAACTCATGATAAAACTTGAATGAATGAGGAGCTTCTTATAGATTAGCAAAGAAAGTTGTTTCTTAAGATAGAATCTACTTCTTGTGAAGAGGCTGTGAACATTGTTGAAATGACAACGAAATATTTAGAATATTACATAAACTTAGTTCATAAGCAGCTGCAGGGTTTAAAAGCGTTGATTCCATCTGATTTTGAAAGAAATTTTAGTGTGGGTAAAATGCTATCAAACAGCATTGTATACTTCAGAGAAATAGTTTGTGAAAGGAAGAATCAATCGATATGGCAAAGTTCGTTGTTGTCTTATTTTAAGAAATTGCCACAGCTACCCCAACATTCAAAAACCACCACCCTGATCAATTAGCAGTCATCAACACTGAGGCAAGACCCTCTACCAGCAAAAAGATTATGACTCACTGAAGGCTCAGATGATTGTTACCATTTTATGCAATAAAGCATTTTTAAATTAAAGTGTGTACATTGTTTTCAGACACAATGCTGTTGAACTACAGTACTAATAAACTAATAAACTACGGTATAATGTAAATATAACTTTTATATGTTCTGAAAAACCAAAGAATTCATGTGACTCACTTTATTTTGTGCTCTGGAACCAAATCCACAACACCTTCAAGGTATGATTGTATTGAGAATGTCTTAATTTAAAATGTAAAATAAGTCAGGGATAACATAGTAGGATTCTTCATGAATTGGATAGAAAAACACTATTATTTACCAACTTCACCTACATAATTTAATTCAAATTTCTATGATTAGGTTTTAGAAAGAAATGAGCCAATACAAGTGGGTTCTGGCTTCTGATATAATCACCTTTTCAAGACACAGGCACAGAGGTGATTGTTTTGCTCTGGTTTTCAGAAACTTGAGCTCTTGCAATTTGTATACTGCAAGTCCTAAATGTATTGCTCTGATTCTCTTTGGACCAAAAAAAAAAAAAAAATCAACAAGGACTGGTCTATCTGAATCTTTGGTCTCAGAGGAACCAGTACACAGTCTACCAGTTGAGACCATCTTCTTATGGATAATGCCTGCTTAGGTTTGGTAATGTAGAAGTAGATAGTTGGTATTACTTCTTTCCTTATTCATAGAAGTGTTCATAGTGGTGAACATGGAGGCACAGTTTCTGCTAGTGCCCTAGTGTCTTGATTTAGGGCTCTTGAACCGCTGTGAAGGTCCTGGAGAAAAAGAAACCTAGATTAAAGAGATATTTAGGAGTCTGACTTGACCATAGGTTGTGATTTGACTATATGTGGAAAATATGGAGAAAAGGTCATTCTAAGCTTTCTGACCCACTTAATAGTGTAGCTATCAAAGTAGAAGTTTTGCTTGTGCTCATATAAAAAGGCGATTTTGAGCTAGTGGAATGGGGATTATGAAATATGAATTGAGTTAGGAACACTAAAATTACCATACTGTATTGAAAATTCCTTTTGATTTGTCTGGCTCTGCCTTTATTTACTACTCCCACTCTGACCTCCAATTGATTGTAAGCCCCCGGAGATAAGAGACTTGGATTTGTTCACCGAATTATACACTTACCTTATATATAAAAGATGCATTTAAAATAATTAAATGAATTAGTAAGACAGTTAATTGAAGGAATTGACAAGTTTGTTTCTAATAAAAATTCAACTACCTGTCTGGAGCCTTTATTTTAGACATAGTTTATGCATACTTGTAACATTTTATTTGGCAAATAATTGGAATCAATAGTCTTTTGTGATTAGTATTAATAGAGTATGTATTAGTGAATACAGCATAATCTAGCCTGGGATGGGAGGAAGATAGACTAGTATTATGTGGACTAACATCCAGAAATACCTCCCACTACAAATAAATTAAATCAATATCTCTGCCATTAAAATGATGTCAGTTCATTAAACAGCACAGGCATTGACCTTATAAGGTCCCCCTTAAAATGTATTAATCTGTAGGAAAGGAGTAACAAGGCCATTGCTTTCCACTAACATATCAATGGTCCCTGACATATCACTAAGATTCATTTATTGTAAAAGCTCATTTTGATCGCTTAAAATGAGTGGAGTTTGGGCTGGAAAATATGGACATAGAACAACAATGAGAACAAAAATGACGAAACATAAACCAAATCCAAGGGTGCGTGAGAAAATATAAAAGTTTCAGTGAGAAGTCTAATGCTGAACTTACTAAGGAGCTCAAGTGGGTTCACTAACAATTTGTAACACAACTGATGTTCAAAAGTGCTGAAGTTAATAATGCATTTAACTCAGAAATAAAGCATACTTTGCGGCTACCAGCTGGGCTATTCCCAGATTGTCAATGGAGCTCTTATGTTTCCGTGTAGAACCGTAACAATAGCAACGGTCTCAGCGGAGACTTGTCCTAGATCTTCCTCTGCTGATCCAGTAAATGATCCACAGCAGCAATGAGCACATGCGCTGGATAAATGGGTTGACTTCAGGAGTTAGTTCTGTCATGGAAACCTGCATGTCATGGGCAAAAGGGGCTAGGAATCCATCAGGAGCTCCTGCCTTGCTGATCTTTCCATTTACTTCACATGAGCTGGAGTAGGGTTTTGCTCAGTGACAGAGTATAAATGTAGAGTGTTGATCTTAGGAGATAATAATGGTCCTGTTAGTTTAAAATAATTCTGTTTTATTTTGTGGCTTTGCAAGGCTGTGTAAATAATGAGATGCTGAATATGATATACAAAGTATAAAAAGATTTGAGCATGTGAGACTCTCTATGCAAAGAACAAGTAACTCATGCTCTTGACATGTCTATCAAAATGTCATTTGCTAGCACAATATTGACAGTTGAGCGCCTTTTCTTCAGAATTTACACTGCGTCCACACACTGGAAATCATCAGTGTAACCTTTTTACTCTGTTTTCTCAGCTCTCACTCTGCCTCCTTCTGCTCCTTACCGTCTGTATCTTTCCATTTGTGAATTTGATTAACTTATAGGGAAGAAGATAGAGTCAGCGCCCTCCAAAGTTTAAGTAAAAAGGCTGAAAGCCTACACATTTAAAATAGCTCAATTATTATGTAAATAGCTTACATATATGGAAAAATATCTCTCTATGACAGAGATTAAGTAAAAGTGTACAGTGTAAGTGTAATGTGACCCTTGTGTGTTGCAAATAACATCACATCAGGGGAAATGCCACTTTTTTGAATTTTATTTCACTGATAGTGAGGACAGACCAATTAAAAACAGAGACCGATAAATATGTTGCCTTGATAATCTGAGGCTAAAGGATGTTTGTGTATAGATTCTTTGTTGTATTATCTTAGCTGAACTTTGTCTTTCCCCTTAACATCCCATTGATTTCCAGCATATGTGTGTATAATCACTAGTGTGTGACCTTCTACTGTTTGCCACTTAAATATCTGTTCCCTGGCCTTTGCCAGCTGTACTAAGTGATGTTCCCAGGTATATTTTTGGTCCTGTCAGCAATTTAAACATCAGAAAGAACATAGCTGCAGGTTTCTCAAAAACTCTCCTTTCTTTTCCCATTGAGTTCTTCAGCCCGCACTGGAATGTTATTGATTACAAGTCTAATAGATGAACTTACAATTGTTTCTACTTTAACATTTTGCTTCAATTTAATTTCAGCTTCCAAAATATATATCCTCAAAGAGGATATATCCATGCAAAGAAGGGGGAGAAATAAGATGTACAATAAATGTTTGAGTCAAAATGTTTAAGATTTTCACTTGATAATTTGTTTGCTATTTTTCTTCCTATTTCCTACCTTGCCCAAAACAACATAGTCTGAACTAGCTATGAGGGGAATGGCAACATTAATTGGATATTCTGGCCCTCACAAAGAAAGAAAGGAAAATCAGAAGCTCTTAAAGCCTTAAGTACAGTCTGTTGCGAAGTTTATTTCCTTTGGAAGTTATATTAACTCTTTTCAGCCACGTGGGCATTATGTACTCTTAGTTTTTTACTGCTGTCTTTATAAATATCCATCCAGTGGCCCTAAATAGTAATCAAAGCCTTGCAATATACTTAAATTGTTAAAGTGTAAAAAAGAGTAATTTAGATATGTGAAGTGTGTGGCTTGACAAATTACAATAAGCATTTCTTTTCTTTCAGATCGAACATATTTTTTTTCCAAACTACATTTTCCTCTTCCTTGAACAGGATAAATTTCAACTGGCAGGACCACTAATAGTCCAGGTTCGCTATCTAATGATAACTGTATTCAGATGCAATGGTCTTTGACAAATTGAATTGTAATGTTTAATGTATTCAGAACCTCTTTGTTCTGAATGTGGGAAGATGGAATTCCCTTCTTCAAGCAGACAGCAAATAAGTTGCAATGTAGTCCTGATTGTGGTTTTAAAAATATCTTACACGATCTACTTCTGTACTACAGAAAAGGATTTAAAGTTGGAACACGTCTGCTTCTCACAATGTTGATATTTCTGCAATAATAATATTAAACTTTTCTCATTGACTAGAACTAGGGCTCACAGAAGATGAATGTATTAGATTGATTTAGAGTGTTCTTTCGATTTGAGGATTCATATTTTCTTAATTCTAAAATTTTGTAGTCATTTCTGATAAATTATTGCTATTCTCTCTATTCAGTCTTCTAAATTCTTCTTATATTTATCTTACAGCTCCCAATTTTCTTTTAAACACTCATACACACACACTCAGCTAATATTTCCAAGATTTCTGAATTCACTGCATATACATATACAGATGCTTCTGGACTCACAATGGGTTTATGTCCTGATAAACCCCTTGTAAGTTGACAATTAAATAAAAAACACATTGAATACACTTAGATACCTAACCTACCAAACATTATAGCGTAGCGTAGCCTACCTCAACCAAGCTCAGAACACTTACATTGTCTATAGTTGGGCAAAATCGTCTAACACAAAGCCCATTTTATAATGAAGTGTTGGATGTCTTATGTAATTTATTGAATATTACACTAAAAATGAAAAACAGAATGGTTGTAACAGAGTGAAGATACAACCCACAGGATGAAATTTTTGCAAACTCTTCATCTGACAAAGAATTAATATCCAGAGTATACAAAGAACTCAAAAAAATTGAACAGGAAAAAAAATTGAAATCTGATTTTAAAATATGGGCATATGGGCTGAATAGATATCTCTCAAAAGAAGACATATAAATGACCAACAGATATATGAAAAAATGTTCAACATAACGAATCATCAGGGAAATGCAAATTAAAACCACAATGAGATACCACCACACCCCAGTTAGACTGGCTATAATTTAAAAAGACAAAAAACAAATGTGGAAAAAGGGCAACTCTTATATACTGTTGGTCGGAATGTAAATTGACATAGCTACTATGGAGAACAGTGTGGAGATTCCCCAAAAAAAGTAGAACTACCATACGATCCAGCAATCTCACTATTGTATATGTATCCAAAAGAAAGGAAATCAGTGTGTTACAGCTCCCGTGTTTATTGCTGCACTGTTCACAATAGCCAAGATATGAAATCAACCTGCGTCCATTAACAGATAAATGGATAAAGAAAATGTGGCGTACATAGACAAAATGGAATACTATTCAGCCATAAAAGGAATGAAATCTTGTCATTCTCAGCAAAGTGGCTGAACTTAGAGGATGTTATGTTAAGTAAAATAAGCCAGGCAAAGTATGATACCAATAAATACATGTTCTTACTCATATGTAGAAGCTAAAAAAGTTGATGTCATAGAAATAGAGAGTAGAATAGTGCTTACTGGAGGCTGGGAAGGGAAGGGAGGGAGGGAGGGAATAGTTAAGAGATTGATTAAGGAATGCAGAATGCAAAATTACAACTAGGTAGGAGGAATAAGTTCTAGTGCTCTATAGCATGGTAGGGTGACTATAACAACAATGTATTGTATATTTCCTAAAAGCTAAAAGATCACATTTTGAATGTTCCCAACACAAAGAAATGATAAATGTTTGAGATGATGGATATGTTAATTACCTTGATTTGATAGTTACACATTGTATATATGTATCAAAATATAAGTAGGTGCAATTATTATGTGGAAATTGAAAATAATAATAAAAGCAAAAAATGGAAAAGAACAATGTATGGGTACTCGAAGTATGGTATCTCCTGAATGCATGTGACTTTCACACCATCGTAAAGTCGAAAAACCCCAGATTGAACCATTGTAAGTCAGGGACCATTTGCATACACTGTATACTTACGTCTTTAATAGCTTCATGATTGTGTTTTATAGTATTATTTTTTCAATATTATATTTTCTTGACCTTCATTCATTTATTTTTGAAAATTAAAATGATAGTTTAATAAAAACAAATTTTATGTCATCCCTCTTTATTCTCTAATTTTAATTTAATTGAAAGTAAAATGTATCCACTAGGTTTTTGATCATGGAATATTCGTCCATGAGTTTAAGAGTATGTGGTTGGTTTTACTCTAGAGGTAAATCAATTTTTCCTTTTGCATCTCTATTTCTTTGTGTGTCACTCGATGTATCTAGAAGTTTTGGCAATGACTTCAACCAACCACAGTTTCTATCAATCCAAAAGCAGTGTGGGGACTTTGTAACTTGGTGATAGTAGAAATCTGTAGATCTAGTCACCAAGCCATCATGATGGTTTGTTTCAGTCTCCACCTCACCCAAATCCCCCAAATAATTCATAGTCTCAGGGAGTGATAAGCTTGCAGCAGCTTTTTCCATTCTCTTCTCAGCAAGTGGTTCTCACCCTGGCTGCCTGTTTTAGAGTAGGAGGTCTTGTTTTGTTTTTGTCCTTTAAATGGAATTGTTTACTTTTATTACAGAGGGAACTTTTCATCTGATCTCTGTTGTCTGCTGGCTGGGGATCAGGAGGCTTGAAATCTTAACCCAATGTGCTGATATATGCTTATGTTTTGATTATAAATTATGGAAATGGTTACCTTATAGATAAATGCAGCAAGTCCTTTTTTAAATCTCAGGTTATAATTGAAATTATGATATATGTGTGTGTAAGTGTTTGTATTTGGGAATTGTACCAAAAACATAGTCTTAAAGTATCATTTTGATTGAAAGTCATGTGGATTGCTATGATCCAGTGAAATTTATTCTACAATTCAAACTCTGCCACTCACTGTAGGTATGAATAAAGCTACTTCTGAAATCCATAAGCACTAAGCTCTATATCTAAAAAGAACATTGTATTCTGTGGTATTTTTATAGAAGGTATTTGTTTTCCTCTGTTAACCTTATCTTGAGCAACCTAATAATATTACCCATATATTGATTTTACAAACAATAATCCTAGAAACTCAGTGAGCTATAGTTTTGGTTATTGTTATAAAGTTCTTTAATATTAAGATTTATAGAGAATGATCATTCCATTTGGCAAATCGTTACACAGGGAACTAAATTTTTCTCTAAAAATTCAGATTCATAATCCAAACAAGAATATGAAAATGAAAAGAAAGTTTGAAATATGTTCAATTATGTTCATCTAACATACTTAATTTATTCCAGTTGAGTGATCACTGATTTGCTAGAATATATTTTTATGTACAGAGTTAAATATGCTTAACTTTTTATTAAACCATGAAAATATAAAAATAAAATGTGAAATTTTTATTATGTAAATAGAACAATATGTATATTTTATTGCTGGAAGAAAATTTACCTCACCTCCAGTTTAACCCATTTCATTTATAGATAATGACATGATCACTGTTTTTACTTGTTATATAGTATATATTTGAAATAACATAAAGAAGTTGAGTATTTGAAGTACTAAGCATATTTGAAGATGCATTCATTAATATTAAATATGTGTTTCCTGAGTGTTGGGTAAAATACTCTCTTCTGATTAAATATTGTCATATATTAAACTGGTGACATTATGCAGATAATTGCTTTTTATATTTTCTCAGCTAGAAATCAGCACTAATTGAAACACGAGTCTTACCTATTGATTACGTTTTTTAAAACATATAGACGACATGATCGAAGAAAAACCTTAAAACCATCTATATCTGATGTAGAGCTCTTATATATGTTTCTTCCTAAAAAATCAGTAAATAATATTTATTTAGAGATTTTGAAATCTTTAACATACTTGTCTTCAGTGATATCAAGAGAGCTCCAGAAAAAATATTTTTCTTTGCCAAAACTTGTACATACCTCTTTATCCAGAAGTAACTAAATTTAAATTTTTGTTCCAACTTTTTCAAGTTCTGCTTAGGCTAATTAAATGAGTTATTAATCTTCCTAGTTGGATAGAAGATATGTAGGGCTTTAATTCTTTCGTGCTGCAAATATTATCCAATAGGGTCTTCTACATTATAGGTTGAAAGGTACAAATTACTCTGTTTTTTCCTCTGTATCTAATCTCTATAATGTTATAAAAATGTTCTTCAAATTAAGAATCATATGATAATCATATAACCAGTAATCAGTAACTTTAACTATATTATATTATATAATAATAATTTTTATAAATTTAGGGGGTACAAGTGCAGTTTTCGTGCATGAATATATTGCATAGTGGTGAAGTCTGGGCACTTAGTGTAACCATCACCTGAATAGTGTATATTGTACCCATTAAGTAATTTCTTCTCCCTCACCACCCTCCCAACCTCCTACCTGTATGAGTCTCCAGTGTTCGTTACTCCACATTTTATGTCCACATGTAGACATTGTTTAACTCCCACTTATAAGTGAGAATATGTGATAGTTGATTTTCTGTTTCTGAGTTATTTCACTTAAGATAATGGCCTCCAGTCCCAACCATATTGCTGCAAAAGACATGGTTTTTTTCATTGTATGGCTGAGTAATATTCCATGGCGTGTGTGTATGTGTGTATATATGTGTATAATACATAAGTTTTCTTTATCTAATCATCCTTTGATGGACCTTTAGGTTGATTCCATACCTTTCCTACTGTGAATAGTGCTGTGAGAAACATATAAGTGCAGGTGTCTTTTTAATATAATGCTTTCTCTTCCTTTGGGTAGATACCCAGTAGAGGGATTGCTAGATAGAATGGTAGATCTATTTTTACCTTTTTGATAAATCCACATACAGTTTTCCATAGAGGTTGCACTAATTTACATTCCCACCAACAGTGAATAAGTGTTCCTTTTTCTCCACATCCTTGCCAACATCTGTTATTTTTTGAAACTTTATAATAGCCATTCTGACTGATGCACAATGATATTTCACTGTGGTTTTAATTTGCATTTCTCTGGTGATGAGTGATGTTGGACATTTTTTCATATGCTTGTTGACCATTTGTATGCCATCTTTTAAAAGAGTTCTATTCTTTCTCCATGTTTTAATGGTATTGTTTTTTGGTGTTGTTCAGTTCCTTGTATATTTGGATATCAGTCCCTTGCTGGATGCATAATTTACAAATATTTTCTCCCATTCTGCAGGTTGTCAGTTCATTCTGTTGATTATTTCTTTTGATGTACAGATGCTTTTTAGTTTAATCAAGTCCCATTTGTCTATTTTTGTTTTTGTTGCATTTGCTTTTGAGATCTTATTCATGAATTCTTTGCCTAGGCCAGTGTCCAGAAGAGTTTTTCCTAGGCTTTCTTCTAGAATTTTTATAGTTTCAGGTCTTACACTTAAATCTTTAATCCATCTTTAGCTAATTTTGTATATGGTGAGAGATGGGATCCAGTTTCATCCTTCTGTCTATCCAATCCAATTTTCCTAGCACCATTTATTGAATATGTTGTCCTTTCCCTAAGGTATGTTTATGTTGGCTATAGATATGTGGCTTTATTTCTGTGTTCTCTATTCTGTCCCATTGATCTACATGTCTATTTTTACACCAGTAGCATGCTGTTTTGCTTACTATAGCCTTGTAGTATAATTTGAAGTCAGGTAATATGATGCTTCCAGCTTTGTTCTTTTTGTTTAAAATTGTTTTGACTATTCAGAATCTTTTTTGGTTTTACATGAATTTCAGTATTTTTTTTCTAATTTTGTGAAAAATGACATTGGTATTTTGATAGGGAGTGCATTGAATCTGTAGATTTCTTTGGTCAGTATGGTCATTTTAATGATATTGATTCTTCTTATCCATTTATTTATGTCTTCTACAATTTCTTTCACCAGTATTTTATAGTTTTCCTTATAGAGATCTTTCACTTCCTTGGCTAAATAAATTCCTAGGTTTTTTTTTTTTTGTAGCTATTTTAAATAAGATTGACTTCTTGTTTTGGTTCTCAGCTTGATTTTTATTAAAGTACATAAATGCTACTTATTTTTGTACATTAATTTTTTATCCTGAAACTTTACTAAATTCATTTACCAAATCTAGGAGTCTTTTGGAGGAGTCTTTAGGGTTTTCTAGGTATAACAGCATATCATCAACAAACAAAGATAATTTTATTTCCCCTTTTCCTATTTGGGTGCCTTTTATTTCTTCTTCTTGCTTGATTGCTGTGGCTAGGATTCCAGTACTATATTGAATAGGAGTGGTGAAAGTAGGCATCCTTGTCTTGTTCCAGTTCTTAGGAGGAATATTTTGAGCTTTTCCCCATTCAGTATGATGTTGTCTGTGAGTGTGTTGTATAAGTCATACTATATTTATATTTTGAAGATTTATGGGCATTTTATAAATACATAAATTTCAATAAAAATCATAAATGTTCTTCCCCAAATCATCAACAGTAACAGAAATATCACTATAACAAAAGGCAAAATATAAATATTGACATTTCAATTAAAACATTACCTATGTTTTTATACATATATATTTCCAAATACTTATGGGAAAAAATGAAATGAATGTGAATAGCAGCTGAAATGCTTTGTAAAAGAAGAACAAATTGTGAATATTGTCTTATTTAATATAAAAACATACAAGTAATAGAATCAAAATAAGGTGGTACTTTTAAAATGAGTTATAAGAAAAGGACATTATGTGAATGTGTTCCCCAAATTTTATGAGTTGGAAAGTTAATTCCCAATATTCCCAATGTAACCATGTTGGGAAGTGGGGACTTTTGGAAGGTGTTTGAGGCATGAATGCTCCACCCTTATAAATGGATTAATGTTGCTATTTAACGGGTTTGAAGGAGGGAATCCTCTCTTTTCTGGTCTTCTGTCATGTGAGGAACAGCATTCAAACTTTCTTTGACATGGGGACCGAGGCCTTACTGGACACCAAACCTGCCTGTGTCTTGATCTTGGACATCTCAGCCTCTAGAACTGTGAGTAAATAAATTACTGTTGTTTATAAATTTCTGTTCTTCACAAATTACCCAGTCTGTGATATTTTCTTATAGCAGGAAAAATGGACCAAGACAGAAAACAATGCAATGAAATAGATAGGTTAATATAACCCAGAAATCATCATAAATAAGTGAAAGAAAGATAACTATTTTTAAGTAGTACTTGTTAAATTGACTATTTGTAATATAAAATTTTATAATAAGCCTTACCAAGTATCTTAGTCAGCTCATGCTACAATGTCAAACACTATAGACTGGCTAGCTTTATGCAACAAATATTTATTTCTAATATTTCTGGATGCTGGGAAGTCCAAGATTAAGGCACTGGCTCTCTCAATTCTTGATAAGTGCCTTCTTCCTAATTTGCAAAGGAGGGCTTCTTGCCGAATCCTTATGTGGCAGAGAGAGAGAGAGATCATTCTGTCTGTGCTTATAAGAGTGCTAATCCTATCATGAGAACTCCTCATGACCTACTTAACTCCCAAAGGTCTTACCTCCAAATACCATCACATTGTGGATTAGGGCTTCAACACTGGATTTTGGAGTGACACAAACATTCAGTCCATAGTACTCAACATCAAACAAATAAATACGTAAGTGCACAAATGAACACTAATTAAAAAAATTAAATATACCCAGTGAAATTACAAAATATAATGTTCTAACTTTCTATTAAAAATAAGCAAACTCTTTCTAAACAGAACGTCAACAAACTCCCACATGCCTACAAAAAATGGAAAAGCAAAAAACAGTGTGTGATTTAGGATTTGAAAACCTACAAAGGAAATGCAACTAAAAACAACATCCCCAAAGTTAACATATACAAACTAGGAAGTAAATGCAAGAAAATATGATGGACAAAAGGTAAAAATACATAGTACAAAAACATTCCTAATCACAAAAAAATTAAGAAAAATGTAAGCTAATCAATTCCTGGAAAAAGAATCAAAGTTATTCAACACAAAGCTAATCAAAGTAAGACAAATAAAAAGAAAATATTCTTTCCATAACCAAGACATTTGCAGAAAAAGTTTTATATTTTTAAAATAAAATATATCCTAAACAAGTAAATGGTGACATAGCAGTATTAAAAGTATCGTAGTAGGGCTATTTATTTATTGAGCATGCAATATGTGCTGGACATTTGTTTAGGACTTCAGTTATACTGCATTAGCAATTAATCTTCACAACATCCTTATTAAGTAGGCACTATTAGTATTCCCACTTTACAAATAAGTAAAAGTAAATTGATGTGGAGAAGGGTTCAAATCTTAAGTTTTCACAATCAATACAGTGGAAGAGCCAATGTTCCTTATCTACCTTATCTAGAGAATATGACTCTACAGGGCATATTCTTAACCACAGTTCAGCACTTATAAGTTGCAATAATGATATTTACCAGTTATGGGCACTACATTTTGTCAGACATTATGGTAGTCACTTATACACAGTATTTCAAGTACTCTCTAAAAGGCAGTTTATTTTCTTCTTGGACAGGACAAGGAAACTCAAACACTTTAAGTAAATTTCCGAAGTTGACAGACCTGCTAATAGCACAACTGTGTGTGAAATACTAAATTCTTGTACACTTGTGCTCTTTCCACTTTGGCATATTGTCTTCCAGTCTTTCCCCAAAGCAAAATGAGAGTACAATATTCCCTCTGTATCCCTGGGTCCTATGTTCATGGGTTCCATGTTCATAGGTTCCATATCCATGGATTCAACCAACCACAGATCAGAAATATTTGGAAAAAGAAACAATAAAAATAAAAAAATACAAATAAAAATATATAGCGTAACAACTATTTACACAGAAATACATTTTATTAGGTATTATATGTAATATAGAGATGATTTAAAGTGTACAGGAGGATGTGCATAGGTTATATGCAAATACCACACCATTTTATTTATATTATTATAAGGGACTTGAGCACACATGGATTTTGGTATCTGTGAGAGGTCCTGGAACTAATCCCCATAGATACTGAGGAGCTACTGCATAGATAACTAGAATAAGCAATCTTTTAGATCATGTTATTTCATTTGTAGGAAACTCTACTAAGGAAATTATAAAAAATGGAGACAAATTTTATGTTCATAAATGTACTTAGCAACCACGACTGCAAAAAGATAGAAACAATTTAAATATCTAACCACAGAGAAATATCAAACCCAAATACTACCTAGAATGCAGTTATTAAAAATCAAGTTTTCAAAGAATATTTAATGATTTTATATATACACATATTTATTCATTTTCTATATATAGGTATGAACACAGAGACAATATTTACGGGAAATACACGGTGATAATACAACATTTTACAACATAATCTAATTTTTTAAATTTCTATATTTTTAAAAGTTTTTTGTTCTCAACTAATTTATTTTGGTTATGTGACCTAGGGAACAACAAGAATGACAAACATAAAAACAGTATGCCGAAAAGGAAAGTTAAACAATTAAGTAGGTAATAACAAAAAAAGTTTATTTCTTATCATATAATGAACATCTCAAGGCAGTTGGGTAGTACATTGGGTCTCTAAATTACAGCACAGTTGGATGTTTCTGACAGTGTTCAGATTTTGTTTTCATCCTCTGAGATACTGAGATTCACTAGGGAAACCTAACATTCCAAATGTGTTAGAAAATACATAATGTGTCAACACATTGTGACATGGGAGTGATACTAGTAAAAGCTGTTTGTGTCTATTAATAACACAAAATCAGTTCATTCTAATAGCAGGAAAAATACGTGTAAATTCCAGAATTTTTTCTTTTTTTTCTTTATTTTTTTATTTGTTTGTGTAGAATTATTTTATAAATTAGGAAAAATGGTATAATTTTTTAAAGAAATAAGATGCTTTGTATGGAAATTTCTCCTTCCTTTGGAGCTGGTTATTTGCAATCATATCTGGAATTATTTTATCCATACATTGTTTTTTTCTTGTTTATGTTACCTTTTTTTTCCTCTGTCCCTTGTATCATCTCTGATGCTACCATTCAAATGACAAATTAGAGAAGAATATGTTGCAAAATTCATGAATTGACAAAACATTGGTTCATGAAATTTATTTGCTGACTAATGCACTGTTTCTGACTCCACCTTTTCGCCAAGTGATAGAGAAAGGGGAGTAGAGGAGCAACAGATAAGTGACTTTGACGTTACCAACATGTGTCTGCAGTGGTAAAATGGCCACAGGGATAATGAATCAGTTGGCATCTTGTTTCAATCACAGATGAAATAGTTGACCTGTCTCTTCCAACTCTAACTCCATTGTTTATGTAGACACAAGATGTGCTTAATGTTTATTAGTTGCATTATATTAGTTATTATTAATGGCCTTTATTGTTATTGCTTAAGTCTAAAGCACCCTTAAAAATGGAAAAATAAAATTTGTTTATTTGGAAGTATCAAGTATGTCTTTTCTTCCCTCCTACTGATAGAACTCTGAAGATTCTAATCTTGGCTAATACATTGAATTGCTTCCATTTTGTCAATAGACATTTTGGAGAGATGACATTGAAACCGATCTGGATGTATACTGATTATTGCAGTTTCTACAGAAATGTGTGTAACTAATGTGATGTGTGACAAGGTGACCCAATGATAGTGATAGTAGTGATAACAAGGGGACCTGAAATCCCAGCACCGTTGTCACTTCAATTTAGTGAGAAAAAGGAAAGCTCTGCAGGATTTTTTCCCTTGCGTAGCTTGTTTTTCATTTAGTTTGCTCTTTCATTATTATTATAAATTGAAATTAACTTATTTCCTCAAACTCATCTTTAATATGCTAAGATATGTCAAATGTGTCCAATTGCATTGAACAATTTGAATACATTCTATTTTAATCTTATTGACTATATTGATCTCATTCTCAAACTCCTCAGGAAAAGGCAAAAAGCCATTTCAGCAAATGAAACCTCTGGGTGAAGGTTAATTACAAGGCTTCTAAATGAAACAACTGAAAAGAGACAATGATCAATTGAAAATAGACCTAATAGAGTACGTATGTGCAGTTTCCCTTACACCATGAGGCTGGAGTTAATTCCCACTGCCAGTTCCAGTTACCATGCAACTGGTAATTTGCTTCTCTCTCTATTGGATTTGCAAACTGCTTAATTATCCTTATTCCAAGGCAGTTTGACGGGTTCTGAGATCAAATTCTTTCTCAATACAGAGATGTTTGGTTTGACTTCTATAAGAGAGGATTATCTTTCTCAATTAAAATATTGACTTTCACATGTGTAAGGGGAGAACTTGAACACGAATTAAAAGATTGCAGTAATCTCATGTATTTGTGTCGACTTGGAGAGAGAAGGAACTGGCACTTGTTCAGGACAATCCAGCTATTTGCTATCCACATTGCTTAGGCTGCGTGGCAGCTGAACTAGTCTTGAGCTAACATCCAACAACCCAGAAAACTTATCTCCAAACCCCTTAACCACCCTTAACAAATATGTCCTTCCCTTCCAGGTCCCTTCCATGCAAAAATCTTCTATTCCGCTTCCTTGATCATTTTATAGTACTTCTAAATTTCACAGCTTCTAGTATTTTTATTTTCTACTTAAAAAATTTTTTCTCCACAAATTGATGCCTACTATTTAGTTAATTGTCCTACATTTAGTTTTATTGTCTCTGTCAAAATAGCTATCACACTATGGCTAATGGAAACATACATGACTATGGGAAACAAAATAAATTTGGCTAAGACACAATAAAATATCATTTAGAGATTTAGCTTCTAGACACTTCAATTTCTGTAGCCTCTGCATAATTATTTGTTTTGCTTCCAAATTTACTTTATTTTTTCCCATTTACTGTTTTTTCTGTTCATTTCTGTCTTCCAATTTGCCTTCCATTTTGTATTACTATGTTAGCTTAAAGATTAAGACTCATGGATCACCACTGCTTCCCTTCTCCTTTTGTATTTCCTTTTGAAATCCAAATTATTAATTCAAATATATTTTATTATAGTTAAGAGATTTTTATTGAGGTGTTTCTTCAGATAGATACCTAAAAGCTGTGTTCTTTTAACTTTTGTTGTTGCTCCTCAAAAATGCCTTTCTTTTGTGTGACACATGTTTGGTATTTTGCTTGGAGATGGTTGGATTATAATCTTAGCTTCTCAATAGTCTATAGATGCTCTTCCATTGTCTTCCATCTGCCATTATTACAGATGAGAAGTCCATTGTTTTGTTGGTTTTGGTTTTAATTCTTGTTCATGTGTAATCAGTTGTTATCGCCTTGGTGTTCTTTTTTTTTTCTTCCTTTAAATTATGGAAGAAAATATTTTACCAAGATGTTGCTTCTTTTACTCTCTGCTCATTTCCCAATAACAACTTGATACATAGTAGGTACGTGAGAAATATGTAGGACATATGAACAAATATTTATCGAGTGCCTGCTACTGCTAAGTACAGTGACAGAGAACAAAGTAGGCACCCCCATCCCCTGTTCATTAAGTTCGGAGTATGATAAGGAAAGTGGGCAGTTAAATACTTAATTATTACAAGGCACACTGAATTAGATTTGTTTAGGGATTCGACATAGCTCTCTGTGGAAGCAAATAAAGGATTTGTTTTAATGGATCATACAAAAGGAATCTTGGCTTTTCAACAAAACCAAATCCTCTTTTTTTTTTGGCTTAAATTGTCTTAACCACCAAATGCCTGGGTCTTTCCTTGGTGAAAGAGAGACCCCAGGTTGCTATTCTCCTATTTCATATCTTTGGTGCCTGTATCAGTTGGACATCTAGTTGGTTATTAATTGATAAAACACACCAAAAACAATTTCAGCTAAAGCTGAGCCAACACTCACCTTAAACTCCAACCCCGACCAGATTTTAGGATTTGGTCCAGCTCATATGAAAAGCTAGAGAGTTACGGGTGGGGAGGAGTCAGAGATTCTTTTAGACAGAAGAAGGAACATATGCAAAAGGTTGAAAGTAAGAAAGAGCATGAAAAACAGGTAAGAGATCATGAAATACATGGAGCTGTATTAAAATACAACCCTGAGTGCTACAGGGTGGCTCTGAATGGAAACGGATTCATGATGTGAACTGGCCTGAAAAATCATTCTTGGAGTATCTCCAGAAAGAGTGATGCTGGACTGATCTGATAGTTACATGATAAACAGGGGTAGAAAAAACATAATCCTTATTTTCTTAAAATGCCTTTCATTTAAACCAAAACAATAACAACCAGGGAAATAATCTAAAAACAATCTGATAGATAAAATGGAGCCACTTTATTTTTTGAAATAAAGAGAAATACTCTCCTATATTTTTGTATTTGATTTATATCTTGGTTACCTTAAAACATTTTAGTCTTTATTTAAGGTTTGATTGCTTTTTCACTTTTTTATGAATCTCTTTTGAAAGCAGTTGCTGGGTGTGGGAGGTTCCATGAGACTTGCAAGGCATCTGCTGGAGTCATAACTGAGAAGATTGCATTAAAAAATAAAATAAACTAGGAAAAACATTGGTCTGACCAAAATGGACAAAAATCCCTGTCAAAATAGAATAGCTGCTCTGTTTATTGATACACTTCAGCAAAATTGGCTAGAAAGAGGAACATAATCAAAATGCATTTTATTTGAGGATTTGTGAGACTTGAAAAAGCGAATATTTTCAGGTTATTTACAAATTATCACTTAGACTAACAATTTAAATGTTTACATTAAAATATTTTAAATGTAAATTCATATTAGCATATATAAGTTAAACATATGCAGCTATTCCACAGAAAGCTTTGGGGGTTCTCTTTTCTGCACTGAGAATATCAATGTAGCTATTACAACACATCTGATTGCATTCAAGGCAATATACTCTTAGAGGTTAGAAAGTACATTCAACTTTTACATAGTTTGTGCAGATATGTGTATGTGTAAACACATACATCTTGCTGTGCTAGGTTTCAAGCTTCATCAATAGATAATTCTTCAATATATAATTTTTGTATGTTTTTTCACTTTTAACACAAAACTTTGAAAATAATAGATAGCTGCTACCTTAATGATTGATTGGTTAGCTGATTGGCATATCTCCTAGTTCCAGTATCATCTAGCATTGTTTTCAATTCCACTAGAACCCTGTTTCACTGTTTCCCTTAATTTTAAAATAATATGTGCACATTTTTATTTAAAAAAAGGCACCTATCCTAAAATGGCTTAAAAATAATTGCAAAGTTCTTTTTCCTCCAATGCACAAAACTCCCTATGGGCAAAAATATTCAACTTTTTTTTTTTGAGACAGAGTCTTGCTCTGTCACCCAGGCTAGAGTGCAGTGGCTTCATCATAGCTCACTGCAACCTCAAACTCCTGGGCCCAAGAGATCCTCTTGCCCTAGCCTCCTGAATAGCTGGGACTACAGACGTGCACCACCATGCCCAGATAATTTTTCTATTTTTTGTAGAGGCGGGTCTCCCTATGTTGACCAGGCTGGTCTTGAACTCTTGGCCTAAAACAATCCTCCTGCTTTGGCCTCCAAGAGTGCTAAGATTACAGACGTGAGCCACCATACCCAGCCTAACAGTTTGTTTTTAATTATTATAGATGTTATGTTAATCACTTGTCTTAATTTTAGGCATTACTTCTTATTTGGCACTTTCTTTTATTCAATATATGATTAAATAGAATATGTTTCCAGTTCTTCTCCTTAGAATGTAAGGTTCTATTTTTAAAATTTTATTTTATTTTAAAATGAAATAATAATTGTATATATTTATGGGTTATGATATGATGTTATGATACATGTATACATTGCGGAATGATTGTAATGTCAATTAACACATCCATCACCTCACATATTTATCATTTCTTTGTGGTGAGAACATTTAAAATCTTATCTTTATCAATTTTGAAATATTCAATAAATTATTATTAACTATAGTGATTATGCTGTGCAATAGATCACTTGAAATTATTCCTCCTCTCTAACTGAAACTTCATATCCTTGGACCAACATTTCCCCTTTTCCCATCCAACCCCCACACTGCTCTCTACCCCACTCTCCACCCCCTCCAGCCCCCACAAGCCTCTGGTAACTACCATTCTACTTTCTTCTTCTATTAGATAATTTCTTTTGACTTTAGACTTTTTAAGATTAGAGTACTGGTTGCCAGACTTCTCTTCATCTTTTCCTTTTCTACCTTAACATTTATTTATATCAGCTGTTTCTTCAATTTTATCATTTTTCTAAGTCTTTTAGACTTTTAATCAGAGCTATGCATTCTCTCCATACAGAGAATGCTATCCTCACAATCTGTGCAGTGTCACTCTTAACTTTTATTGAATTGTTTTTGTCTACATCTACATTATTTTATCTCCCCAATTCAATTATTTTCCAATAATAGCCAACCATGTTTAACTATATAATTCATGTTTTTCCAAAATATATCTGAATTTTTTTTCCTTTTAATGTTCTTTGGCCTTGGGTATCAGAATAATGCTGTCTTTCTAAGATTAGTTTGAAACTATTCCTTCCTCCTCTATTTTCTTAAAATATTTTCATAGAACTTCTTCTCTAAATGTTCGAAGAATTTGCCAACAAAGTCATCTGTAAAAAACTATACATTTTCTCCTGTGAAGGAAAGTATTTTATTATACATTAAATTTTTAATTGATATGAGACCACTCTGATTTATTCTTGCTTAGAGTCAATTTTGTGTGGTCAAGGAATGCAACCATTTCTTCTGAGTTACAAATTTATTGGCATTAAGATTTTCATGGTTCTGGCTCAAGATGGCTGACTAAATACATCTACTGTGTCCATCTTCCATGGAAAGGAATCAAAAGTAGTGAGTGGATATTCACATATTGAATAGATAGTCTAAGAAGGAATACCGGAATTCAACAGAGAAATGACAGGATTTGGGAAAGCAGAGGAGAGGGAAGCAAGATACCCCACTTGCCCAGGATTGGCGGGAAGGTAGGAGAAACTCCCTGACATGGTCAAAGTGTGAGTAAGAGATTCCTGGGCTTCCTCTCTCCTGCTAGGCAGGGATGTTTAAAATCCCATTTATGGGATAGTCCCTAGACCTCTGTGGACCCCCAGACTGATGCAAGAAGCTATCAAGAAAGTGCTCAGAAGCACTGCTCAAACTTGCATGAAGTCTCACAGGCTTTTAAGCCCGGAGCCATTCAGAGAGCCCAGTCACCCAAGGTCTCTGTCCTGTTCAGAGGCCACCACCTTCACTACCACTGCCAAAACTGCAGCACCACTGAGGGAATCCAGAGGCTGGGCACTTTTGTGTGCCCCAAGGATTGAAACCCTTGTCGTCACTGAGGGAAAGTGGAATAAGCAGTCAGCACTCCACAGCCACCTGCCTCTACCGAGGGGAAGCTACTCTCTCTGATGACAAGTCTGGCAAAACTGCCCCTCGAACACCTGAGCATTCTAGCTGCAGCATTCAGCAATTTTAGTAGCCCAGTCCCTACAGGTTTGAGCTGCCACTTCTGCTTTCACAACTACTACCACCACCAGAAGGCCAGTGAGGCAGCAGGGAAGCTGGGTGGCTTTGAGAGCCCCAAAGACAGACCCTACTGCTGCTTCTCAGGGACATGGGTTCTACCAGACAATATGCCTCACAGCTGCCTGCCTCCACTGAAAGGGCAATGGCCTCCCTGGTGGCAGTCTCATCTGGGCATTCCAACTGCAGGCCAGAATCACCATTCTGGGAGCCCAGTGCCTAGAGGTCTGCATCATGTGTGCCCTGCATTACATTCTGTGAGCCCCACAGCTACCTGTCTTTGATAATCCTGCTGAGATGGGTCTGCCCTCTCTGGGGGCAGACCCACATTACACCAACCCTTCCTCTGTTTGAGCTTTCTGATGGTGACCAGGGGATCAGCCCTCTCCTTCCTATCACAGCTAGTTCCTGAACCCAGGGGGGCCTGAGGACAAGTTTGCCAGTGAAGTCTCAGTCTGGTTTCCCCAGCACTCAAGCATGCCATCCAGGGCCCTAAGGATTGGAGTTTACCTAACCTAATCCACCACAACTGGCATCTGAACCCTCCCCCAAGGGTCTGAGGTCTGACAAACCCAAATTGCCAGAAACACCACAGTTAGTACTCACCTGCACAAGCTGAAAGGCAGGGAAACTCCTTCTACACATGGAGCAGTAGTATTCTCTACAGAGAAGAACAGGTGAGCTGCAAAACTATCTGCTTTGGGCTGAGGGACGAGGTTCTGCCTCGAAACCATTTAGGAGGAGAGCTGTGGGACAGGCATTTTTGTTGCTTTCAGCAACCTCATGGCCTGGAGATAGGTGACAGTGTTTGGTTGAACTGAGAATCATAAGCCTCAGGACAGGCATGTGATAAGGGAGTGTATCACTTTCCTGCCACAGACTAGTCCATTGCTTGACACAACAGAGAGGCCCTTATGGTAAACAAAGCTCAAAAAATACCCAATGGCTTCTGCAGCAGCCTGCTCGTACCTGTAAGTGCCACCTACTGGCCCTGGAGTTTGAAATGCACAACTCAATTTAATATCTGCTTTCAGAAGGGCATAGTGCCAGGGAATGACATAAGCTTTCTGAGATTTCCAAAATTCCAGACCTGCAGAAGGTAGCGAGCCTATTCATAAACCCAGTATGTCCCTACTATAATCAGATCTGAGAAAACCACTGCACAAAGGCTATCTATAACCAAAGAGCCTTGGGCCCCTGAAAGCACCCCAGATCAAAGCCAAACAACAGAACACAACATACACTATAATCTCATCATCAAGGGGGAAAAATAAAATAAATTAAAATAACACACACAAGAAAAGTCCTATCCAAAAAAAGTCATAAGAAGTGACAGCTTATGCAAATGAAAAGGAACCAGCAAAAGAACTCTGGAAGTATGAAAAAATAGACTGTTTTGACACCCCCAAGTGATCACATTAGCTCTCTAGCAATGGATCTCAATCAAAAGGAAAATTCTGAAATGATAGGTAAAGAATTCAAAATATGGATTGTAAGTAAGCTCAATGAGATCCAAGAGAAAGTTGAAAACCAACACAAAGTAACAAAAAAAAAATTCAGGACAGGAGTGAAAAATTCACTAAAAGATAGATATTTAAAAAAATAGAAATTCTGAAAATGAAAGGTACATTGATGGAATTACAAACTACAGTTGAAAGCTCAAATAATAGAATATACCAAACAGAGGAAAGAATTTCAACACTCAAAGACAGGTCTTTTGAATTAACCCAGTGAGACAAAAGTAAACGAAAACGAATTATAAACAATGAACACATTCTTGGAGAAATATGGGATTATGTAAAATGTCCAAAGCTATGAATCATAGGTATTCCTGAGAGAGAAGAAGAAAAAGTAAAAAGTGTGGAAAACCTATTTGAGGGAATAATTGAGGAAAACTCCCCTGGTCTTGCAAAAGATTTAGATATCCAGATAGAAGAGGGTCAGCGAACACCAAAGGGATACATTGCAAGAAGGCCTTTGTCAAGGAATATATTCATCAGACTACCTAAAGTCAGAGTGAAGGAAAAAAATTTAAAAGCAATGAGACAAAAAAAATCTAATTACCGATAAAGGAAAGCCCATCAGACTAAAGGCAGACTTCTTAGCAGAAAATTTACAAGCCAGGAGAGATTACAGTCCTGTTTTCAATATTCTCAAAGGAAAGAAATGTCAGTCATAAGTTTTATATACTGTAAAAGCAAGCTTCATAAATGAAGCTGAAATAAACTCTTTCCAAGACAAGCAAATGCTAAGGGAGTTCTTCACCACTACACTGGCCCTACAAGAAATGTTCAAGGGAGTTCTAAACATGGAAGGAAAAGGTCAATACTCACTACCATAAAAACACATGACACTATAAGATTCTCAAGTCCTATAATTTCACAATTGAGAATACAAAGCAATTAGATGACAACATGATGACAGGAACATAACCTCACATATCAATATTAATGTTGAATGTCAACATGCTAAATGCCCCACTTAAAAGATATAGATTGCTGGAAAGGATTTAAAAAATCAGGATCCAAATATCTGCTGTCTCGAAGAGATCAAATTAACTTGTAAAGATTTTGATAGACTCAAGATAAAGGGTGGAAAAATATCCCACACAAATGGAAATCAAAAGCAAGCAGGAGTAGCTATACTTAGATAAAATAAACTCTAAATCAGTGATGATAAAAAAACAACAAAAGAGACCATGATATAATGAAAAAGGGATCAAGTCAAGAAAAACATATGATAATCCTAAATATATTTGCACCTGCCACTGGAGCACCTGGATTCAAAAACTAATACTAGTAGATAAAAAAAAATAGAGAGAAAACAATACAATTATAGTGGGGGATTTCAGCACTCCACTGACAGCACTAGACAGATCATAAAGGCAGCAAGTCAACTAAGAAAGACTGGACTTAAACTGGACTCTAGAACAAATGGGCCTAATAGAATACCCAACAACTGCAGAATATACTTTTTTTTTTAATTAGCACGTGTAACATTTTCCAAGAGAGACCACATTCTAGGCCACAAGTATCAATAAATTTTAAAAATATTGAAATCATATCAAGTATCTTCACAGACCACAGCAAAATAAAACTAGAAATCAGTTCCAAGAGGAACTCTCAAAACTATACAAATACATGGGAATTAAACAACCTGCTCCTGAGCAATCCTTAGGTCAACAATGAAATCAAGATGAAAATTAAATTTCATGAAACGAACAAAAACAGTGGCATAAGTTATCAAAACCTCTGGGATGTAGAAAAAAACAGTGCTAAGGGGGATGTTTATAGCACTAATGTATACATCAAAAAGACAGAAAGATCACAAATTAGCCACTGATACCACACTTCAAGGATTGAGAAAAGAGAAGAGCAAACCAAACCCACAGCTGGCAGAAAAATAAAAGAAATAACAAAGATCAAAGCAGAACTAAACAAAATTGAAATCTCTCCAAAAATACAAAGGACAAATAAAACGAAAAGTTAGTTATTTGAAAAGGTATACAAAATTGAGAAACCAGGAAAAGAAGAAAAGGGATTCAAATAATCTCAATTAGAAATGAAAATTTAGGAGACATTATAACTGATACCACAGAAATACAAAAGATCATCTAAGACTACTGTGAACATCTCTGTTCCTGCTAACTAGAAAATCTAGAGAAAATGAAAAAGTTCCTGGAAACATGCAACCTACCAAGCTTGAATCAGGAAGAAATAGAAATTCTGAATAGACCAATAATGAGTAGTAAGATTGAATAAGGAATAAAAAAATCTCTCAGCACAAAAAGTCCCAGGACCAGAGGGATTCACAGCAAAATTCTATTAGATGTTCAAAAAAGAAATGGTATCAACCCTACTGTGTCTTTTGCAAAATATCAAGAAGGAGAGAATCCTTTCTAACTCATTCTATGAAGCCAGTATCACCATGATACCAAAGCCAGGAAAGGACCCAACAAAAGAGGAAAACTACACACCAATATTCCTGATGAGCATAGAAATAAAAATTCTCAACAACATACTAGCAAAACAAATCCAACAGTGCATCAAAAATATAATACACCACCATCAAGTGGGTTTTATGCCAGGGATGCAAGGATGGTTCAGCATAGGCAAGTCAATAAACATGATTCACCACATAAATAGAATTTTTTTTAAAAAAGTTATGATCACCTCAACAGATGCAGAAAAATAATTCTATAAAATCCAGCATCCCTTCATGATAAAAAACCCCAACAAACTAAGCATATAGGGAACATACCACAAAATAATAAAAGCTGTTGATGACAAACCCACTACCAACATACTGGAGAGAGAAAAGTTGATAGCATTCCCCCTAAGAGCTGGAATAAGATAAACATGCCCACTTTCATCAATTCTATTTAACATAGTACTAGAAGACCTAGCCAGAGCAATCAGGCAAGGGAAAGAAATAAAGAGCAGGCAGATGGGAGAAGGGGAAGTCAAATTGTCTCTGTTTCCTAATTATATGATCTTATACCTAGAAAACTCTGCAGATTCCTCCAAAAGGCTCCTAGATTTGATAAATGAATTCAGTAAAGTCTCTGGTTACAAATAAACATTTCTATATGCCAATAATGACCAAGCTGAGTACCAAATAAATAACTCAATCCCATTTTCCATACCTGCAGAAAAAAATACCTAGGTGAATACTTAAGCAAGGAAATGAAACATCTGTGCAAGAAAACTAAAAAAACATTGATGAAAGAAATCATAGGTGATACAAATGGAAAAACCTTCCCATGCTCATGGTTAAGAAGAATCAATATTGTTAAAATGACCATACTTCCCAAAGAAATCTACAGATTCAATGTAATTCCTGCCAAAATACCGATGTTATTTTTCACAGAATTAGGAAAAAATATCCTAACATTTGTATGGAACTATAAAAAAAGCCCAAATAGCCAACACAATCCTAAGCAAAAAGAACAAAACTGGAGACATCGTATCACCTGACTTCAAATTATACTACAAGGTGACAGCAAGCAAAACACATGGCATTTGTATATAAATAGACACATATTCTGTTCAGTGGAACAGAATAGAGAATCAAGAAATAAGGCCATATCCCTACAACCAAGTGATCATTGACAAAGCAGACAAAAACTTACACTGGGCAAAGGACAACCTATTCAATAAAAGGTGCTGGGAAAATTGGATATCCATCTGCAGGAGAATGAAATTGGATCCTTATCTCTCACCATATCCAAAAATTAACTTAATATGGATTATAGACTTAAATGTAAGACCTGAAACCATAAAAAATTCCAGAGAAAAACCTGGGAAATACTCTTCTGGATATTTGCCTTGGCAAGGAATTTATGAATAAGACCCCCAAAACAAATGCAATAATACCAAAAATAAACAAATGGGACTTTATTAAACTAAAAAGCTTCTGCACATCAAAATAAATAATCAACAGAGTAAATAGAAAACCTACAGAATGGGAGAAAATATTCATAAACTATGCATCTGACAAAGGACTAATATCCAGAATTTACAAGGAACTCTAACAAAATTAAAAGCAAGAAAAAAACAAGTAACCACACTAAAAAGTCGACAAAGGACATGAACAGACCTTTTCCAAAAGAAGATATACAAATGACTAGCAAATTTATCAAAAAATGCTCAACATCAATAATCATCAAAGAAATGCAAATTAAAACCACAATGAGACAGTAACTTATCCCAGTCAGAATGACTACTATTAAAAAGGAAAAAATTAACAAATGTTGGTGCAGATACGGTAAAAAGGGAACTCTTATATACCACTGGTTAGAATGTAAATTAGTACAACCTCTATGGAGAACTGTATGGATATTCCTCAAAAAACTAATAGTAGATCTACCATTTGATCCAGCAATCCCACTACTGGGTCTCTACTGAAGGGAAAAGGTGTTATTATATCAAAAATATGCCTGAACTGGTGTGTTTCACAGCATAATCCACAAGGGCAAAGATACGGAATCAACCTAAATGCCCACCAACTGATGAGTGGATAAAGAAAATGTGGCAAATACATCCCTTGAAGTACTACTCAGTCATTAAAAAGAATGAAATAATGTCTTTGGCAGCAACTTGGATGGAACTGGAGATCATTATTCTAAGTGACATAAATCAGGAACAGTAAATCAAATATTGCATGTTCTCACTTATAATTGGGAACTAAATTGTGAGTACACATGGTTATAAAGGGGGAAATAATAGACACCTATGACTCCAAAAATAGGAGAATGGGAGGGAAGTGAGGGATGAAAAATTTCCTATCAGGTACAATGTACACTCTTCAGGAGGTGAGTACACTAAAAACCTAGACCTCACCGCTGCATAATATATCCATGTAACAAAATTACACTTGTACCTTCTAAATATATAGAAATAAAAAAGAAATTAAAAGGCAAATGTGAAAACAATTCTCGATTTTAAAACAAAAAGATTTTCATAATATTTTCTTTTTTTAATATTTGCACTTGTGAAGATGTTTTCTCTTTCACACTTGATATTTTTAATTTGTGTTATTCTCTTCCCTTTAAGCAGTGTATGTACAGATTTATTAAATTTATTAATAATTTCAAAGAATTAGCTTACCAGTTAATTAATTTTATTTATTGTATTATGTTTCATTTTTTTGCACTTATCTTAATTATTTTCTTTCTTCTACTTACTTTGGGTTTAATTTTATTTTTTAATGTATTTTATCTTGTGCATATCAGTAGGAAAAAAGTTCTTTGAGCTTTCACTTATCTCAAGTATGATCAATTAAAAGTTAATTTTGGAGTGATATAGAATTCCAGGTTGACTTTTTTTTTTTGCTTTTTGTACTTTAATGATGTTATTCTATTTTAGTCTGCTCTTTGAATCTATTTATGAAAAAATTATTATAGAATAAATTAATATTTCTGATGAAAATGAAGCAACTATTAATATTGTTGTTCCCTGTATTTAATATGGCTTATTCCTTGGTTGCCTTTTCTTTAGTCTGTACAGTCAGTTTCCTACATGCTATTACATACCTAAGCATAATTTTAAAAATTTCTTTATTCTTAGCATTAGCCAAACTTTTGGATACATAGGTTTACGTTTTTTCAAAACTTTGTGAAATTTTCAGGTAATATCTTTCAAATATTTTTCTGCCTGATTCAACTTCTAGGAATACAATTGCATTTATAATGTTTGGTGTATTACAAAATGAGAAATTGTTTATGGTTTACAAACATTTTATTTTTCTGATTATTCTTCATATTAGATCATTTCTACAAATCTGTCTTTAAGTTTACTTACCTTTTTACTTCTGTAGTCTTAAATTTCTTTTTGTGCTAACCTAGTAAATTTTTCATGTTCTACATTTTAATCTTCAATTATGAAATATTTATTTGGTCGATTTTTATTGGTTGAATTGCTCTGGCCAGACTGCCGTTTTCTTTAATCATACCAATCATTTTGTTCATGTAATAGAACATATTCACAATAGCTTTTTAAAGGCTTTGTCTGTTAATTTTAACATCTAGATCATCTCATGGTCAGTTTTTAAAGTTAATTATCACTATTTTCTGCTTGTTCATATGTCTTACACATTTTTTTTCAATTTTAGGCCAGACATTTTTGATGTCATTTTGGAAGGTATCTGTATCATGTATATCTTAAGTTTTGTTCTGGCAAAGAGTTAAATTACTGGTGAATTATTTTGTTCTGCCAAGCTTAATTTTATTATTATTTTTTTAAATGCTATTTCTTTTTTGCCCTTATTCTGAAAATCTGGCCTTTACTGTAGAGTATAGTGTTTACTCCTAATACATGACTTTACCATGGTACAAATTAATTTCTCCATGACCAGTATTCCAAATTCCCCCAGCACAGTATCACCTTTGATATCTCTATAAAGCTTGCAGCCCACATAGCAGTCCCTCTCTGCTAGCCTCATAAAGTTTCATCCCATAAAACCACATAGCAGCCTTAGGCAAAAACTCATAAATGTCCATGTAGACATCTGGTGTCCATGTGTGTGTCTTGTTCCTCTCTTTCCTCTCTAGTGTTCTGCCTTGAAAATTTCTACCATTTCAATTCTCTGAGTTCTAAGCTCTGCCTTTGCACATCAGCATGAACGCTATGCTCTACTTTGTTTTTTTTTCTTCATGCCCTATTCTGGGAAATGCTCCATAGTAGAAATGTGGAGAACATATGGACTTCAACTTGAATATATCCCTTAAGTGAAGAACCACACTCCTCATGTCCATTGTCTAAAAAACACTTTCCTCACTTATTTTGAGCAAGGCTGGCACCAATCTTTTCATCACTGTTGGAAGTAGAATTTGAGCTTTCATTGGATACTTTGGTTAATATCAAGTTTGAGCATTTGATATCATCCTAATAAAGGAAGCTGGAATCACAACTCTAAATGATCTTTCAGATTAATGAGTTTCTTTTATGTATGTGTTAATTTTTAATTTTTGCCCTTCAAATATGATAATGTTATAAGATATCTAAGGACATCTCCTAGGCCTTTGCATTATGGTTAGATTTATCCTAATTTAAAGTATAAATATTATAGCTATGTAATATATTAAATATAGTAAAAATTAATTAAACATATTGTTAAACTGCTTTTTAAATTTTAATACTGCTTATATCACATCAACTCCTTCTCTTCATCTGCACTAGCACCACCATACTTCATGTTGTCTTTAAGTATGACTTTTTCTTGATTGCAATTTTCTTTTCATGGAAGTTGCCTTTTCCTCCAGGCTAGTTTATTTATAATGTATTCTTCACATTATAGTTGTGGTTACTGTTTAAAATGTGCATATCATTATGCTGTGCCCCCATTAGAAAATGTCCAGTAATGACCTACTGTTTGTAGATAACATTCTAAGGCTTAGCATAACACTAGAAATTATTATGGAATAACGTCTCTTTATTTCTTCAACTCATATCTCATTGTTTCTCCATTCCCTATTCACTCACACTCTATGTAATAAGCACACTTGAGCACTGACAGTGCTCCTTAAACCTCCATTCTCTCTTGTATTAAATAGTTATTTATCCCGTATTTCTTTGTCTTTGTAGCATTTCACTGCTTTAAATGCTTGTTTGCTCACATCTCTTCACTCATTGCATTTGAGAACTACTTGAGGAAAGGATAGCACTTTGGAATGGTTATTTAGTCAATAAATTTTTATTTGGTCAACAAATTTTGAATGAAATCTATTGAGTAATCAAAAAATATTATTTAAAGCTTTTTGGATGCATTCAGAAGGTAAACTGAGTGAATAAAATGTACATATTTTAAAATATTTACATTTTCATATCTTTGATAGTGTTTGAATATCTTTAAAAGTGTAAATAGTAAAACAGAAAGTAACTAACCTTAACATTGAGTGAAACAGTTTAATAAAATAATTAGAAATGATGCTACTATTGACATCCTGGCAAGCTGCATTGAAAGAAAAAAATGTCAGATTTTATAGTGAAATGTCTTATATTAATATATCTTAGTGCATCTTATCTTTTAGCTATAGAAAGCACGAGGCAAGAATATTCAGAGAATCCATGAATATTGCTGCTTAATACATAGAACTAAGAGAAAGACTGATGAATTACTGATCCTTATTTGAAGATAAATACATTTTTATAAGAGAAAACAATAATAAAATTTCAGCTAACTAGATATAGATAACTATATGTATTATAGTATTTTGTTGAATAAATCAGATAATATACCAATGTATACATGTACTTATAAGAATTCTTCCTCAATATAAATTTGTTGAACAAATAGACATAAAAGACAGATAATTTGGGGTGGCGATTTACAAGTGCTGGTTTCAGAAGGGATGCAGAGAGAGATTGTTCAATTTGAGATCCGGAAAGTATAGATGCTGATGAAACCAAGCAAATGATATTCAATCAACACTATCTTTGCTTTCCTTCCTGCCTGATATTGTCAAAAATGTTGTGAGCAATAAAGGAGAATGATCACACAGATAGATAAGAAATAGTAAAGTCTTAAAATAAATAACCATATGTTCCAGTTTCTGAGAAAGGAAGTAGAGTTTCCAGATAGAATATGGGAAATCTTTAAGGAAATAGGCCAGGACAGAAAGAAATAAAGAAATAAGTATGATGAGATGAATTCAAGCTTTTAAGAAGTTTGATAAAAATAAAATGGTGGCATAATGTAGAAAGAGAAAAAGTTATGCATTATTATACAGTATCATAAATTTTTTTCATCCTCTCCTCATACAATGTGAATAACAGTACTGTCTTCTGCCTCATTATAAAATAAAAACATATTGGTCAATTCTGCTAGTAAGGACTCCCATCTTTTTAATCACCAAATAAAAGCTACCTATCTGTCTATAAGTCATTATAGATAAGCATAAAAAGTCCTGCTGAATTACAGATTTATTTGCAGATAATCACATTGTTTTGAAGACTGAATCTTAAAACCAATGACGGTCTTATAAATTCTACCGGTGTACTGCCAATATATGTTGTTTCTCATTGAAAAGAATGATATTTTTTGAATATATTTAGAGCATGACCTGAAAAAATTTTTAAAATTATGGACAGTGTAGAATGAGAGTTGATATTCTAATTAGGGTCCCTTGAAAAAACTGAAATTTCACATGTTAAATCTATGAATTCTTTGCCAGTAGCCATGAGAATTTGGACTTTGCAAATGTTTTGTTTTGCTGAACTATGGATATGCAAGACTAGTGTTCATAAAAGAGTAATATAATGAGTGAAACTATTAGCAATTGACCAAAATCTCCAATTGAGCTTTGCCAATGCTTCTTTCATTGACCATAGTACAGCAATACTCATAAAGAGGTTGAAAGTAAACACATCAAAATCCCACCTTTCTTGTGGAAAAAAAAGTGATTAGGTAAAGGGTGAAGTTTTAAGAAAACTGGAATAGAAATTGTGTGAGTGATCTAAGTATAGGAAACATTGCAATAACAGAAATACCATTTTGGGGGAAAATACTGCCTCAACAAATGTTTCTATGTATAATATTACATTATTAAAATATTGAGTGTGGAAGTCTGGAAGAATAGTTTAGGCAGAGGACAAATAGCAAGGACCCTAAAAGGAATTATGCTTGGCTCATTTAAAGCAAAGTCATGAGGCTGATGTGGCTGGTGAGGAAAAGTTGAAGGGAAAAGTGATAGGAGGTAAGATGAGCAAGCTAGCTGTGGACTAGACCCTACAAAGCTGTGTAGACCATTCAAGGTAGGTACAGAGTTTCATGTTACTCTTCAAATTGCCAACACTGTAGATAAATAAAGAAATTGAAAGTAAGCATTTAGAATTTTTAGTAGAATTTTATAAGATAAAATGATGTTATATATATAGAATGTACTTGTAATTGGTCTAAGTTAATATTTTAAATTTTATTTTTAGTAATTTACTTTTATGTATTTTATAAAATATTTTATAAAACATAATAGATTGGACTCTTTAAAAATTTTTTAAATGCTCCCTTTCCTCAGTTCAGGAAGCACTGTAATCACTTTGGCTTTTACTCAGTGAGATAAGATAAGAAATGACACAATCAAAAATATTTTAAAACTATTACTTTGGCTGCTATGAAAATACAGTGCAGAGTGGTATACAAAAAGAAACCAGTTAGGAACCAGAATCACAATAATTTTGGTGTCTTTGTTTTTTCATAGTGTGGTAGCTATAGAATTGGAAGTTAATAGTCAGATTTTTGATCTGTTCTAATGCTAAGACCATGAAGGTTCACTAATGGATTGGATATAGGTATTAAAACAGAATGGAATTCCTGGCTGAGTCCAAGATTTTTGCCTTGGGCTATTGGAAAAATACAGTTGGGTGTGTCATTTACTGAAATAATTAAAGATGCAGGTAGGCTTGGGTATGTGGTGATGGGAGAATCTAGAAGTTCTGTTTAGGTTTCTTCTCTTTTTCTCAATTAAATTGTAAAGAAGGTATCAAGTGAAAATGAGGGCTGTTGGTATACATGGAAGATTTGAGAAAATAAGTTGCATTTGCAAAATAACAATTTGCAAAATAACAGGAAAGAGAAATATGAAATTAAAAGATCATCTGATGTTAGTGGCCAGGCATTTACACATTCAGCTTCACAGGTGTATATAAAAAGGTATGACATCATTTTTTGCAGATCTAGAAAAAATAATTCTGTACTTCTTATGGAACCAGAGAAGACCTTAAACCAAAGCAGCCTTAAGTAAAAAGAACAAATTGGGAGGCATCAATTTACCAGACTTCAAGCTATACTACAAGGCTATAGTAACCAAAACAGCATGGTACTGGCACAAGAACAGAGACATAGACCAATGGAACAGGACTGAGAACCATATATAAAACCATCCACATATTGTCATCTGATCTTTGACAAAGCATACAAAAACATACAGTGGGGGAAAGAATCCCTATTAAATAAATGGTGCTGGGAAAATTGGATAGCCACATGTGGAATACTGAAACAGAATCTGCACCTCTCACCACTCACAAAAATCAACTCATGATGAATAGCAGACTTAAACCTAAGACATGAAACCATAAGAATTCTAGAAGCAAATGTTGGAAAAACTCTTACAGACATTGGCCTAGGCAAAGAATTTATGAAGAAGACCCCAAAAGCAATCACAGCACCGACAAAAACAAATAAATGAGACCTGATCAAATTAAAAAGCTTCTGCATAGCCAAGAAACTATCCTTAGAGCGAATAGACAACCTATGGAATGGGAGAAAATATTTTCATGTTATACAGTTGATAAAGTGCTGATAACTAGAATCTATATAGAAGTCAGGAAAATCAGCAATAAAAAATCAAACCACCCCATTGAAAAGTGGGCAAAGGACATGAACAGAAAATTTCAAAAGAAGATAGACTAATGGCCAATAAACGTACGATAAAATGCTCAACATCCGTAATTATCAAGGAAATATAAATCAAAACCACAATGAGATATCATTTAACTCCTGTGAGAATGGCTTTTATCAAAAAGTCCCCAAACAACAAATATTGGTGTGGATGTGGAGAGATAGGAACACTCATACACTGCAAACTAGTACAACCTCTATGGAAAGTAGTATGGAGATAACTCAAAGAACTAAAAGTAGAACTACCATTTGATCCAGCAATCCCACTACTAGGTATTTACCCAAAGGAAAAAAAGACATTCTATAATAAAGATATCTGCACTCGAATGTTTATAGCAGCACAATTCACAATTGTAAAGGTGTGGAAACAACCCAAGTGCCCATCAATACATGAGGAGATTAATAAAATGTGGTATATGTATACCATGGAGTACTACTCAGCCGTAAAAAAAATGGTGAACTACTTCTTTTATTATCTTGGATGGAGCTGGAGCCCATTCTTCTAAGTGAAGTATCACAAGAATAGAATAACAAACACAACATGTAGTCACCATTAAATTGGTCCTAATTGATCAAAACTTATGTGTGCATATGGAAGTAACATTCACTGGGTGTCGGACAGGTGGGGGGGAGGGGATGGGTATACTCACACTTAACGACTGTGGTGTCTGCTGTATGCGGGATGGGTACAATTGTAGCTCTGATTTGGGCAGTGCAAAGGCAATTTATGTAACCGAAGTGTTTGTACCCCATAATATTCTAAAATTTAAAAAAATATTTAAAAACCCCAAAATAGCCAAATAATTTAGAATTAAGAAAAAAAAAAAGGAAAAGGTATGACATTTCACCATGATTGAAGTTGTTCCCCAGACTACAACCAAGTGAGAAAGGAAGTTGACAAATATATCAGGAAATGATGATAATGATAATTTGGCAAAGGGTGAATTTGAGGACATGATAAAGGTGAGCGACAATAAAAAGTGGTAGGATCAATGGATTGTTTGTCCCTTTGGAATAAAATAATTTGTGAACTCAGTGTCCTAGAGAAATAAATGGGGAGGGTAGTTGTGAAAATGAAATTCTTGTGTTTGAGATTATAGATGATGGTCAGTTATCAGTAACAACAAGGTGTCAGATATGACCATGCATAGTGTGCATGGTGGGGAAGTTTAGGGAATATTTCACTAAAGTAGAGAATATCATGTCCAGGGTATTAGAAAGATTATCTATGGGGATATTAAAATCACCAAAGCTCAAGACAGGAGTAATATTAAAAAGAATGTTAGCAAATTGCAGACCAAAGTCTTCAAGAAGCAAGGACAAGCGTAAATGACTCCAACACGATCGGGTACCGAATGGAATAGTCTGATAGTATTAGCTTCAAATATGGCTTTCATCTTATGTTTCATCCACACTGTAGTTTAATCGATATTATATTTTATGCCTGGCATTATCAAATAGTAACTGTCCAGAGAAATGCATTGAATAACATAACATAATATACCTAGAGACACTTTCTTTTATTAATTTCACATATCCTCAGGGAGAACAACTACGAACAATGAATAAAAATTATAAGGCAAGCATCAGCTCTAAAAATGCAACATTTTAAACATGATTTAGTTTAGAAAAAATGAGCCACAAGTCACTGAATGTTCAAGCAAAGTCTGCATGACCATCTGTCAGGGATTTTGTAGAGAAGATTACTTATTTCATAGGAAGTCTTTTTCCCACTTCAGCATTTTACCCTTATAATGAAAATAGTAGGAAAGTAACATATACTGATCAAATAAACTTTTTTTCCTCCCTCCCTCCTCCCTTCATCCCTCCTCTCCCTCTCCCCTCCCCTCTCTCCCTCTCTCCCTCTCTCTCTCTCTCTCTCTCTCTCTCCTCTCTCTCTCTCTCTCTCTCTCTCTATTCTCTCCATGCTTCCCTCCCTGTCTTCTTTCATTTCTTTCATCAAGTGTCAGGCACTGTGCTAGGTGCAGTGAATAATGAGTTAAAAATTGATTCAGTGGTTTGAGGTATTAAAAATCCAGTGTAGGAAGAGGATCTCAAAAAGCAGGTATGCATATTTTCAAACAGATGTCTTCCTATGGCACATAAAAGCACAGACGAGGGCACAAAGAGGGTCGGAGGAGAAAATGCTAAAAATGGCTCTATAGGATGAGGATTTTGAGGGTTTGAGAAAAGGGAAGCATATTTTAAGAACTAGGAAAAGCAATCACATAGATCTGGAGGGACAAAAGAGCAGACACTAGAAAAGTGCCATGTCGACTTTGGTGGGCATATTCTGGGTGAAGGAGTAGAGCCACTGGGGTGAGAGGAAGAAGATGAGACTAGGAGGGGCCTGTAAGCAGGAGCTTAGTCATGAAGTTTCTTGCAATTATACTCTGCAGCCAGAGAATTTATGTTTTGTTTATTTGTTGGGTTGTGCTTATATCTCTTAAAATGCAAATGTGGCTATGTCATTTTGTTACTGTGACAGTAGGGTCCAGCAAGCTCGTATCTCAGTATTCCTTATAAATTCTATCCATACCTACTCTCCCTCAACTTTTGTGCCCCCTGTCAGGTTTTGTAAAGGTATATGTTCGCTTTTGCCGCAGAGCCTTGTTAAAGCTGTTCCATTGGCACAATCATGTCACCCAACACCCCTCCATGAGTGAGTGACTCTGTTCTCCTCATATTCAACTTGGAAATTCATATGCAACTTTTTTACCGTTGATCACCAAGCCTTTGGCTGACCCAGCAGCATTTCTAGGTCCTCTGTTTATGAGTTCCTCCTATGTGTCCTTACTCCCTCAACTTAAATCTTCCGTCTTTGACTACAAACTCCATGAGAGCAGGAGCGCCATCCCCTCACAGCTGAGGCAGAGGTGAATGAGTAGGTGTATGAACGGATGGGTGGCTGAATGGAACTATGTATGAGTGCTGTTGCATATGGACTCTTTCTGCGGGTGATTGAAGTTCAATGGGTCAAACAGGATAGTGACTTGATCCCGTGTGTGTTTTCGAAAATCCTCTTCATTGAAGCTGGGGAGGAAACTTGATAGGACATAAGATTAAAAGACAAATATCAGGATATGAATTAGAAGAATATTTTAATAGTTTAGGAAAGAAGACATTATGGAGGAATAGCAGAGGTCATGAAATGAATTAAATGGATTAAGAGATATTTAAATGGTGAACAATAAATAATCAGATGTATAAAGTAAGAGAAAGTGGTGAAGATGAAATGATTCTGGTTGATTGAGTAGATGATGGTGTCTTTCATCAGAAATACTGAAATAAGAATAACAAGTTTTGGGATGAGGCAATAAGTCCAGTTTTAAACAGGAGTAAACTATTCATGTAGAGAGAAAATTTATTTTATGATATAACTGTTACTCTCTGTATACGTTTGGACAGGACATCTAAATTGTGAAATCAATGTATAGGAAGTAATTTTTAAGTAATGAAAATGAATAAGCTTTCAGCATGCAAAATGTATAATGAGAAGGGAATAGGGGAGGGCAGTACCCTGGGGAGCCTCAACCTAAAAGGATGGCAAATATATATGTACACACACATATTTGTATATGTCATATATATATATTTTATATATGTCATATATGACATATATATTTTATATATGTCATATATATATATAACACATATGAAATATTATATATATATATAATATATATATATGACAGCAAAGTTATGGGATGAGGAGAGACTTTTACATGGAACACAAAGGAAAATAAAATTTCCTGGAGCAAGTAATCAAAAATATCAAATGTAGCAGGGAAGTCAAATAAAATAGAGACGGGAAAGTGCTCATTGGATTTCATCACACACAGGTTATTGCTACCTGTTGTCAGAGAGGCTTCAGTCAAAGTGGCGGGGCCAGCAACCAGACCATAAGAGATGAGAAGAGATTGGGAGGAAAGAAGTTAATAAAGCAATAGACTACCCCACAGAGAAATGTGGCTCTGTTAGGAAAGAGAAGGAAAGTACCACAAACATTCAAGCTAGTGGAAGGGTATTTGTTAAAATGGTATCAGCCTCAATTGCAGTGATATTTCAGAGTAAGAATTCTTGTTTTGCATAATGAAACACTATCCCCTAAATAATTCTAGTACCTACACAATTCAAAGTACTCACTCTAAAAATATCAGTGCTTATCCTGCCAAAATTTTTAGCATCCTGATTTTTGTTTCAGTGTGAGTGTAGCAGAGTGTGTACCCTAATATTTTAATTTGAAAGTTAAGGTGATAAAAATGCTTTAATAGGTACTTAAAAGTATTTTGTGACTCTGAATGGATGTTTAAATCTAAAACAACTCCATTACTCTTTCAGCAACAACTGATTTGGGAAGCTGAATAGATATGTATGTCTACGGGAGTCTACTTTTAAAGTTCTACATACCATCAGGAGACAGAATTTTTATCCTGGTACCTCAGTAGACAATTTGTCATTGGCAGTCAGTTCTGTTAAGACTGTATTCTAATTTTTAAACACTCCTTTCCTCACCTTCAACTAGTTACAATGTCACTCTGTATATTAAGTCATAAATATTTCATGTTGGAAATTTGTCAAGAAAGGAAAAAAAGCAATATGCACATGGTTTTTCCCTGGGGTATATGCTGTAATAGCTAAAGTGTCTTACGATGAGGAAATTAAGTAAATTATAGTGCATTAACTTGGTAGCAGGTTATGTTGCCTCTAAAACAATCATGAAAAAAATTTGTGACATATAAATACAGTGATTTAAAGTTCCATTAAAAAGTGGACTATAGAATGATTTGACCATTACTATTTCAACCACAAAATAAGTGCATCCCTATTGACAATATTTGAAAGATGAAACACAAACATGAAAATACGCTGAGGGATGCTTTTTGATTTAAAGGATATTTTATTTTTTTCTGAATTCAGTTTGTTTTTCGATAAGAAAAGGATATGTCATAGGCATTATTGCTATTCTTCCAATTTATCCAACTACATTAAAAAATACTAAAAATTTTGTCAGAAGTTAAATCTGTGACACCTGTAACAAAAAAGTTTCTTGGAGTTTTGGAAATGACATTAAGGTAACATTTTAATTTTATTTTCTTTATAGTGTATTCATCAATGAGTCAAAGAAATCTGATTTATTTGTGTAAATGAGCCATATAAGCCTCTCTCTCTAGGATTCCATGAGTGATCTCAGCAATTCCTGATCTACCACATAAAATCCAGAGACACTTTGGTTTTCCTGAAGATTACATTATGCTCTTGTGTGAAAACAATTCTCAGGCACAAAGTTTCAACTTTACAGATAGTTATTAGGCTTCAGTTGCCCTGAGACAGAATCCTTGTGTTGCTCTGTGCTATTCTACATTATTTGAATCTAATTGTATTTTACCCCCCAATAAAAAGTTTAAACACATGCAATTAAAAACAAAGCACAATTGCTTCCTTTGATCTACATAGAACTGAAAGTCATGGATTTTTTGTTTTGTTGCTTGCTTTTAGAAATTTATTGTTTGAATAATGGGCCTCTGATTGGGCATCAGGCTAACTCAAATAATAAAGTGAATTGAAGGAGATCTTCAAACTGGTTTTAGTGACTTTGCTTGAAAGAGCTACATACCACGGTTACACTGATATGGCCTTCCTATCCACCTTTTTCCACTGCCCTGCTTATTCTGACATCCACAGTATTGAGAAACACATTTTAGGAGGCCTGATGAATGTTTTTCAATTTACCAAAAGTCATCTACACTAACCCCAGTCACAGAGACTGAGCTAATTTTTGGATGGATGAGTTAACATTTTTTTGACTGAAAGGTCAGTATCAGTAAGACAGGCTGATCATATCTAAGAGAAGCCCACTGGTTTATTAATATCACATTCTTTCTTGTCTGAACATCCATTTCTCACTAAGCTTCTCTGATACAAGTTACTTAAGGAATAATATGATGTCAGTTTTACGATTATCCTCTAGAATATAAATTTATATGAAGTCACAGAATTATACTATTATTGAAGTTAGAAAAAACTAAGATGTCATTTACTTCAATACTTTCATTTTGCAAATGAAGAAGTCATAGTTCTAGAGACAAAATATCATCTCTAGGAAGCTGTAGATTCATCAACATGAAGCATGATATTTTTGACTCTCTGTTCAATTATTTCTCTGGCCCCTCTATCTTGCATGTTATTTGATTTTAACAATGTCCCCCATTGCCATTTTGCAATATGAATGTTTTTTATATTGCAGGCACTTTTGGCTATATTTAAAATAAAGCCCAAATTTATATGTTTCATATATACATGCATTATGTTGTAGCTTCTACAGCTTTCTGTAGTATATTTTTAAAATTTCTTCTTATTCCATAATTAGCTCAGATAGTCATATAAGATTGATGGTTTGATTTTCTAAGTAGGTATAAAATTTTAAATATATACAATGGTTCTAAGAAAATGTAGTACCTATTTTTTTGCTTTAAAATTGTTCTTTATAATGATATGTGATCAGGAAGGCAAAAATCTCAATTTTCTAAACACTGTACATGCACAAGAGGTCACAGTTAAGGTTACTTTGGGAGATCTAATTCTGAATTTCCTGACTTTTGTGGGTTTAAATCATAACTTTAATGTTCCATTAATGCAGGGTGTTTTTTTTTTTTGTTTACACTGAATTGTTTTATGTCTTTTATTCTGCACTAATGGACATTGTGTTGATTTCTATGAATATCAAGGAGAGCTCACTATTCTAGTAAATCCTTCTTAGTTCATGTTTTACTTTTTAAATCTTTTTGAGTTTGACTAAAACAATTTAAAAGCTTTTCTATCAATAACCATTTTCTTATTTTTCAGAAAAAGACCATACGATATTGTTTTTTTTGTACTTAACATTAAGAAATGCCTTCTGAAAATGGAACATTTTATGATTTGTTTTACTGTTTTAGTGGCTTTAAAATACTATTAAATCACTAGGCCAGTAACTTTTTCATTTACACTTAAAAACATCAGACCGTCCATCATAAAACAAACAAACAAAAATAACTTTGGTTAAGTATGAATCTCAATCACATGCATATCCACAATGCAGCTTTTTAATTCTGGGATAATTTGTGAAATTCTTAATGAGTGGCTCATGTTTTAATACATTTTGTGTAATCAATCTGAGTTCTCAGTTAGTTAACAATGAGATATTATATAGTAATGATGATGATCAAACTACAATTACATGCAGCAGGAGAGATGGCTTTCACAAACATAATGGTACACTAAAGAAGGCAAATAATTTTATGCTGTATGATTCCATTTGTACACATATACATTTCAAAAACAGAGAAAACTAGTTTGTGCTTTTAAAGTTAGGGTAGTGATTCCTTTGGGAGAGGTAGTGGCTGGAAGGGAATTTTCTGGGATGCTGATAAATTTCTGTTCCTTTTTCTGATTTTTGAGTACACAAATTTGATCAGTGTGTAAAATTCATTGAACTGTACATTTATGGTTTGTGTACTTTGTTATGCAAATCTTCACTAAAATTTAAATTAACCAAAATAATGCTAAAATGAAAGTAAAATGTATTTTGCAGTCGTACAGATTTAGGTCCAAATGCATCTCTAGCACTTAAGGTGACTGTGGCTTTCAGGTGAGGAAATGGGTATGGACCACCTACATTACAAAATTGTTTTAAAGACTAAGACCAATGAATGAACTCATCATGGCATAAAACAGGTATTTAGATAATAGCTATTGGGTTTTTGTTTGTTCATTTTTATTTAAAAGTTCAAATGTATGGCAAGCACAGAACTGGAAATCAAATCTACATTCGATTCTAAAGCCCAGAGTTTTTCCTTAAATCTTATTGCATCTCTCCTACTGTGATTTTTCTCTTAAGGAAGAATTATATGTTACAGCAACGAGGGAAAATTACTACAGAATGATATATTAAAAAAGCATGATTAGAAAAAATCCACTATTATTAATCCCATTTAGCCTAATTCTTTTTTTTTTAGAATCCAGAATAAAGGAGAAAATATTTCAAATTTTAATTCATTTGAACTCTCAATGGCCTCAAAACTACTAGTCATGCTGGTACCAGATGTTCTCAAGAGCAATTTTGACTTGCCAGTTGATATTTATTTCATGAGAGTTCAGAATCTGATGACTTGCAACTTAACTAAAGAAAAGAAAAAAACAAGATAGAAAAGCAGAGAATGTTCTACGTAGATCCCTCCCCAATCGTGTCATTCTGTCACTGCACTCCCGGGTAACACTGAGCTTTCTCGAATAACAGCTTGTACATTTCTCTGCCTTCTGACAGAATAGAAAGATATTAACATTTTTTTAGGATGCTCTTTCTCATATGTAAAAAATGCCGTAACTTCTTGTTTGACTCACCGGGTCTCTTGCAGGTGGCTTTTGAATCACTACAACGCCTCTATCAACTAATTTATTCAAATTGAATAAATATGGGGTCCATTTAAGCAAGGACACAGATGATTTGCCTCTCTTCTCTCTAAGAAAGTATAAATAAAGTTCCTTGGCACTTCTTGTATGAATTAAAACACACAAATTTGACTTTCTGGCAATGTGAAAAGACAGGACAGGAGACAAGTCTAGAATCTGGCATGAGACCTCCTCACTAGTTCCCAGCAGGTTCTGATGGAATGAATGTAGGTGTAGATGCTCACTAGGCAAGATAGGACCTTGGGGATGAAGATTTAAAAGATTCATTACAATGCCTGATATCAGGGTGGCTAAAATGAGGTGTCAGAATTATAACCAGTGTGTGCAGTTATTGCCCTGGGCCATAAATGGCTGTTCAGTTATGAAGGTGAGCACTTGTCATTTAGAACATGTGTCCATAAGAAGCAGAGACTTAACCCCTTACTCTGTGATTTCACTTCGTGCAGAATTTCTTTTATAGTGATGCCTTGGGATTGTGAGCAAGCCCAAATTACTGGATGACAAAAAAGCAGAATTAAATGAATAACCAACAATTGCAGGAAAAACAAGTGCCCATAAGAGGTTTGAGTGGCACTGGTCCCAGGTCTGAGAATCATCACAGGAACATTGGAGAAATAAAGATTTCAGCTCTTTGTAGCATAGTGCTGGGAGTAAGAATATTCTGAGCAACAATTGATGAGGCTAGGCTCTTGCAATAATAAATTAGCGCTTTTGTAAACTGTTTTGTTATTGTTGTTTCTTAGAAACATGGGCAGGACTGCTGCTCAGGAAGGCTCTGGAATTCTGGGTGATAGAGTCAGGGTTATAAGGTTCAGCTGACATGTGTCTAAAATAGTTATTAAAAAATAACTGTATTCATTTTTGGAACAGATTTTTTTCCAAAAAAGGCAAACATGAAGAGTAAGAGAAGTAATTTGCAGTTTCCTGGGGCTGGATGTGGAAATAGGCAATGACCACAAATGGGCATGAAGGATGTTTTTAGTATGATGGAACTGTTCTGTACCTGCACTATGGTGATGATTGCACAACTCTGTAAATTTACTAATACTCATTGACTTGTACAGTTAAATGGATTTTTACAGTTTATAGATGATGCCTTAATAAACCTGTTTAAAAAGTCTTGAGTCGTTAGACTTCTCTAAATAAGTAACTTCACTCTTCACTGCCTTTTATTTATAATATACCTTTTTCATTAGTTATTCTTTCACTTTATGTGATCCCCTTGTTGATAGAAACCCAAGAGTAAAAAAAAATCCCAAGACGGAGTTCAGATTCCTTGATATCACTAAAAAATTATCAATATTTTACCTTCTCACAGAATAGAGAAGCAGATGAAATCAGTGTCTATTTGTCTTAAGCAAGATATAAAACGTCTCTGGGATGTTATCAAAATATAAGCCTCTGTTCTGTAACGAGAGTAAGACTATGCCATGCCTGAAACATCTCCTTTTATAATCCTTCTTTTTGTTAAAATCATACTAGCATTTTTTCATACTTCCATAAGAGAAGAAGAAGACACCACCTTTTGTGCCTTTTGGGTGTGAGAGAGTTGGGATAGAATGCTACCGTAGATTAACTTTGAGGAAAGATAGAACAGGCATCAGAACAACCCTCCTTCCACTCTCCCATCCCCACCCTGCAGGCCTTACTTGGAAATAGTTCCATAATACGCCCTTCTAAGACTCGGTCGTAGGTCAGAGACAAACTCCTTTTTCTTCTTCCCCTTTTTTCCAAGTAAGCAAGGCCAAGTCCTTGGGTCAAGACTGTTTGATGGTTGGATGATCCCTCCTTCAGGTAGAAGGCTTGAGGCAGGGAAAGTGGCATCTGTTCATTTCCTGGCCTTGAACTTGGTAATATATGAAGCCTATGGGAAAATAGCTGACAAATCTTTAAGAGTTCTGCAATTTACACTGTACTGAGAGCAAAAAGATCTAAATTATGGTCAGGATGATGTGTGGGAAGAAGTCCAAAATTTGGTAGATTCTAAAATTCAAGGGCCATTTGAAATGCTCAAGAAATATTTTTCAAGAAGAGCTATGTGACTGAAACATTGACTGAACTATTTCACGTTTGTGAAGGCTTTTAGACAACATTTACATAGAAGAGCAACCTGGACAGGTATACAATTTTTGAAATATACTTTTTACTCTATATACCCAGGAGAGTGTGAAGGAATATGTTTGAGACCCCATATTTTTATTTATTTTCATGTTTCCTACAGGGTTTAAAAATTATGTTATCATCAGAATAATTTGTAGCTATTTCTAAGCTACAACCCTCTTTCTCTTATTTTTCTGGAATGAAGTCCCCTCTTTCAATGTACATGTGCTGTCTCTATCACAGGAAAGTGTTATCTCATTAAAGCTTTATTCTTTAGTTCTGTTTTTCCCCTTCTTTTCGTTTTTTCTGTGTTAATACCGGTTTTCTGAAAGCTAGCTCTCTAACCTCTGTCTTCTATCGTCTTATTTTTTATTTAATCTTGAAAATCTCTTCATCTTTTTTATCTGTATTCTAAGAAGGCCTCTGTCTCTCTCTCTCTCTCTCTTCCCAAATCTGATACCATTTTCCATGATATAAATCCTGAATATACTTCTTCTAAGATGGGTTTGTTTTTATTTCTGGAATTTTAGGTTTCTTGTTAATATTTCTTACATCTAATTATCTTTAATCTAATGCTATTTTACACAGATTATAATCTGTTGGCTCTTTATGGCCTTTTGCCTCTTCAAAGAGGCCAGGTTTTCTTTCTTTTTCTTTTTATTGTGTTAAAAAAAGTATAACAAAAAACTTGCCATTTTATCTATTTAGTATTAAGTATATTCACATTGTTGTGAAACATATCTCCATAACTTTTTCATCTTGCAAATCTGAACCTCTATATGCATTAAAAATCTTTTTCCTTCTCCCGAACCATTGGTAACCACCATTCTACTTTCTGTTTCTATGAATTTGACCACTTTAGCATTTGACCTCATATAAGTGGAATTACACAGTATTTGGGTTTTTTTGACTGGCATAATGTCCTCTAGGTTCCTCCATGTTGTAGCATATGACAGAAGCTCCTTCCTTTTTAAAGTGAACAATAGTCCATTGTATGTATAAATCACATTTTTTAAATCTATTCAGTTGATGCACTTTTGGATTGCTTCTGCCTCTTGGCGATTGTCAACAGTGCTTCCTTGAACATGCTTTTGCAAATATCTCTTCGAGATCCTGCTTTTAATACTTTTGGATATATACTCAGAAGTGGGGATTATTGGATATGGTAGTTCTATCTTTAATTTTTTAAGGAAATTTCATACTGTTTGCTATAGTGGTTGCACCATTTTACAAACCCAGTAACAGTGCACAAGGATTCCAATTTATCCATATTCCAGCTAATGCTTATTTCCTGGGTTTGGTTTCTTGTTTTTTTTTTTTTTTTTTTTTTTTGATAGTGGACATCCTCATGGATGTGAGGTGATATCTCATTGTGGTTTTCATTTGCATTTCTCTGATCATTAGTTACATTGAGCATCTTTTCATATGTTTGTTGGCCATTGCCTATCATCTTTGGAGAAATGTTTGTTTAAATTCTTTGCCCATATTTTTAATTGGGTTATTTGATTTTTTGTTGTTGAGTTGTAGGTGTTGTTCATAGATTCTGGATATTGATTACCTATCACATATATACTTTGCAAATATTTGCTCCCATTCCATAAGTTGTTTTTCCATTCTGTTGATTGTGTCCTTTGACGCACAAAAGATTTTAAGTTTGATGTACTCCCATTTGTTTATTTTGCTTTTGTTGCCTGTACTTTTGGTGTCATATCCAAGAAATCATTGCCAAGTCCAATTGTATTGTAGCTTTTTCTCTATGCTTTCCTTTAGGAGTTTTATAGTTTCAGGTCTTACATTTATGTCTTTAATACATTTTGAGTTAATTTTTGTATGGTGTAAGATAAGAGTCCAACTTCTTTCTGTCCCATATGGATATATAGTTTTCACAACACCATTTGTTGAAGAGACAAATTCTTTCCATTGAGTTTTGGCATACTTGTGGAATACCATTTGACCATATATGCTAGGTTTTATTTCTGGGCTCTTTATTCTATTCCATTGGTCTACTTGACTGTCTTTATGCTAGTACCACACTGTTTTGATTACTATAGGTTTGTAGCATGTTTTGAAATTAGGAAGTGTGAGTCCAACTTTTTTCTTCTTTTCAAAATAATTTTAAACAACATCCCTTGAAATTCCATATGAATTTTTCTATTTCTGAAAAAATGCCATTGAGATTTTGACAGGAATTGTGAGTCCATATTTTCTTGTACTCTCCTGAGGATATTAAATACTTTCCTGCCATTTTTTTCTCTATGTTATTTAAGATCTCTTAAACAATTGTTTTTCTTAGTGTTCCAAATCATGTTCGCTTACTATTTTATGTTTTTTCAGGTTTCATATTTTGTAGTTTTTGTTTCTTTCATTTTTTGTCCTTGAGCAAATGAGATCTAAACATGTTCTATGTTTATCACTAGAGAGTATGTGAATAGACATTGACTGTGTTTTACATAAATTTTCATAAAAGTCAACTCATGTGTTAAGATCTATAGCTGGAAAGCATTTAGATAAACTTAAGACAAAAATCCAATTTAAAGGAGTTATTCATCTAGACCATGTCTTCTCTCCTCAAGTGGCACTTTCCTCTTCAACTACAACATTTGGTAAACTGTAAAATACACATGAAACCTCAATTCCAAACATGCACTGCCATCTATAGCTCTTAACTCACAAGATAAACTTACCACTGAGGCGTCCACCTGCTTGAGAGAGATTTATTGCCTGGAAGAAGCAAAAACATACTGTTCCAAGTAAAAAGATGACCAAGCATTGTTCCAATTAGTTTAAATACTGGGGCTTTAAGTCACAGGTGAGTTTCTTTTTAATCACATGGTCTGCGCTTTGGTTGAATGATTAGCAATCTTCAAGACACAGAGTATATTTTTTCTTAATTCTTTTTCATCAGCCTTAACAATAATACATATTGCTCTAACTGCCTGATATTGTTAATTTTGCAAATTTCTTGAGCTGTAATCTAGTTTTGTCACCCTATCAGAATTTTAACTAAGAAAAAGTGGAACTTCATCAGGGAAGACTTGCAAACTTCCACTTAAAGTGGTAGTTGTTTAAAATATATTTAATAAGAATATTTTAAAATGAATAGCAAATTATTTCTTCATAGATTATCCTATATTCTGATGTAAAATAACTCAATAATTTTTATCATCAGGAAGTCAATGTTCTATTTCTTTTAAAGATACATTTTAAGGAGATTTTTCTTAGCTAAATTTGAAAACATTAGGCCCAACTCATTTTTTTATTCTTAAAAAGATTTAAATTTGTATGATTCAGCTCAGTCCAGATCTAGATCTAGATTGGTATATAAATTCCACTTTTAGGTAAATGTCATGTTTTTTATCTCCATATGGCAAACATCTTTCCAGATTCATTATCTTTCTGATCCTGCCTACATTCACTCTGGCATAGCTCATTTTCTCTTTAAAAAAACCCCTACAAGTTGCTCTTCAATCCCTTCATGTTCTCTTTATTCCATCATTACTAAAATTCAGCACAATTCTCTATTCTTTTCAGTAAAATAAGTCTCTAGGCCTTGTTGAGTGCTTTGTTGAACTACACTTATATGAACATCCTCTAGTAATGTTATTAGATCTCTATGACCTTGTCCACTGTCAACCACTTCCCGAACGCTATTAAAAAAAAAAAATACCCACCTCTAGTTGCCCAGAAATGATTTATAATTGCAATAGGTTTTGTCTTGTCTTCTGTATCTGTCTACAGGGAACCTAGTCTTTCTATTCTAGCTTTATGTAAAAAGAATCATATTAATTTTGATAAGGCAATTACAGATTGCTGTTTATAAAACTGTCTGCTCTTTAAGGCCTGTAAAGATACAAATGTTAGATCCCAAATACAAGTAATTAAGTTTCTCCAAATTCCCTCACTTCTATCATATTATTTATCTAAAACCACATGTAAATTATTGAGAAATTAACCAAGGAAGTAATAACTCTGCAAGAACTTTTGCCTGTATTTTTTTTATGTATAAAAGTTTCTCAATTCAATAAAAGAAAGTTACATTAGAACTATTTTATTTAATATTCTAAAAAGTCTCACAACTGTTTTGATGGTTCTACACAATTTAAAGCCATGTAGTATATAATGGAAATATAAAATGAATGTATTCTGACTTCAATGAGCCTATAATTTAACTAAAACGGAAAATAAATTCATAAAAATGTGCATAAAATATATGTCAAAATATAAGTATTTGAACAGATAATAATAAAAGCTAATTATCTGTATTGCTTTTGCTTTAAAATATGAAAGTGGCTGTGTATAGCACTGAATACAAGTAAGCAATTTCAGATAAAAATGGTGTCCCTGTATCTATTAATCCACAGTATTGCATTGTGGTTTAAAATTAATTTAACTATTATGTGGTTTGATAGATTACTGTAACTCATTAACCTAAAGTAAAGTTCTCCTTTTGAAGCATCAAGCCTAAACAAAAATGCTCAAAAATATGCCTTTATTCTTATAATTTATTGTTTATTATCATTTAATACTTATTTGAATTGCATTATAGCCCAAAATTAGTGTTTATGATTCGATAATAAGGCAGGGTACAAAGAAATACAATAAGGTTATAAGGTTAGTGAATTTAAATACATATTTTGATTAAGTAGCTTAGGGAATGATTTTGAAATCTACATTTTAATAAGCATCTCAGAGAACTCTGATGTAGGTGGTCAAAAACTTCACTTTTCAAAATTCTGACCTGGCAGTTCACAAGAAGAAAGTTATAACAAAAAGGTATAGATATTAGACCATTTACCTGATTACAATTCAGTCTTTCCACGTAGCTGCTAAGCAGCTGGATCTGGGTGTTTCTGTGGCATGTCCCACAACATTTCTAGCAGGGAGTCATCGCTCTCTTAATCATTCTTGTTTGTCTCTGTTTCTTATGTCTTTTAGCAACACTTGTATACTCATTGTCTTCTTTTCTTTTTCTCCAATCCTATAACCATTTCAGCTGTCCTTAAACTCATTGCCTCTTCCCTGGACTATTGCATTAAACTTCAATAGACTTTTCACTTCTGTTCCAATCCAGATGGCACAATGGTGCTAGATTAATTTTCTTAAAGCCACCCTAATCATGTTACTTTTTGCATAAAATCTTTTAAGGCAGCTTCATTACATACCAAATGAAATTACTTTAATTTTTTGTGTGAAACTCAGAATTATGTGTCCCCAAGCTGACTTTTCCAATCTTATCTAATCTTATTTCTTGCTACATAATCTCTGTTTTATTTTGTTGTCAGCTACAAAGCAATTAAACTGTTCACCATACACTACTTGAGTTACTCCACTTGTCTATTTTATGTTTTGGAAGCCCAAGGTCAAAACATTTACTGATTTACCCAGCTGGAAGCAGATCTTCTTCTAAAACCACATAATAACTTTTGTTCTTTCCCATTAACCTTATATTTAATATTATGTTAAATAATGACTTACACGTTAGCCTAATTTTATTCTCTAGAGCAGCAGTTCCCAACCTTTTTGGTACCAGGGACCGGTTTCAGAGAAGGCAATGTTTCCATGGACAGGGTGGGTAGGATGGTTTGGGGATGATTCAATCACATTACATTTCTTGTGCACTTTATATCTATTATTATTACATTGTAAAATATAATGAAATAATTGTACAACTCACCATAATGCGGAATCTAATGCTGCCGCTGATCTGACAGGAGGTGGAGCTCAAGCAGTGATGCGAGTAATGGGGAGCGACTGTAAATGTAGATGAAGCTTCATTCACTCACCCGCTCACCTCCTGCTATGTGGCCCAGTTCCTAACAAGCCACGGACCCTGGGGGTTGGGGACTACAGTTCTAGAGTATATGTTCTAAGACTGTAAAGTTTATTTCAACTTTATACACTATCAAAACCTGTTCAAAGCTTTCCACAGAATAGCCGTTAAGATTTATCAACAACAGAAAAATCTGGGTTTACTATTTCAGCTTTTACTTCTTTTGAACCAGTGACCACAGCTGGTACATATTATTTTACATCAATAGAATATATAGAAATGCATTCATTGAATGTAATGTTTAATAAATACTTGTCTAGAACTTTTGTCTGACACACTTTGAATCATTAAAGATACTGCATATATTCCATGGGAAATTCTTAATGTTATTTTCATAAATACATATAGCTGGAACAAGAAAATGCAAAACAAATTATGTTACCAATTTCAATTAAAGTCTATTTGAAGTTTTAATTTAAAAAAAAATCACTCTTTGCATAATTCAACACAATCTTTTAAATATCACCACTAATTTTACATTGATTTTGTGAAAATCTCTTAGGCCAGTGTAGAAGTGTTAATGGTGTAAGTAAAATTATCAAATGTAAACATTGATCAAGAACTATCTTAGCAATAACTTAGATTATGTCCATAAATAGAGGTATGTGTGATCATAAAATCTTCTTGGATCAATTTGATGATCAATCAGATATATCTCAAAAGCACTCCTTACCTGTGTCTTATTTTTAAACTATCATAACAATATTTTACATATGAAATGACTATATAAGTCACAACATATTTCATTCAAATCAATATTGAACATTGTTCCACCATGAAGAGGTATATGAAAACCTACACCCAAAGGTTGAGGCAGCTGAGAGTGGGAAGACAGAGGCTGAAAAGTCCAGTTTCTCAGAAGGAAATGTTCAATAGGGACTTGCAAACAGAAGCAATGTTTCTGGAGGCCCCAAGACAGTGGATCCCTCCACCCACCCTCCAGAAAGCATTCTTTATATAGCAAGCACTTAAAGTGAAACATATGCAACCAGTCACATACATCTTCAGACTTTCTTGCCAAGACTCATGATCACTGGAGAGGTTAGATAAGCATCTTTATGAGGGGTTATCTACACTACAGGCATTGTTTAAATATTTTACTGCAGAACACCTTAGTATGTGGGTGTCAAACAGAGGTCACCATGGTTGTTTCACTTCAACATCGTGTCACTCTTGCCATGCAACAGGCTGTTTTCCTACAAATATGCTAATGTGATATAATGAAGACAGTCATAGAAAAGTGAGCTTTATATCTAAATCAGAAATATTCTACCATATCAATTTAAGATAAAACATGGCAATTTAAATCTACTATGAAAGTAACATTTAAACTAATACTTTATGGTAAAAAATGGGAATATTATAGACGTTTTAGAGATGTTTTTAGGTTCTAAACTACTGGGATTTACATATGCCCTTTATATTAGCATTTTCCATCTGGTAATGAAAAATTGTATAACATTCTATGTACTGCTAACTAATTCAAAATCTCCATGTAATATGACTTTTCCCCTCAAAGATTTCCCTTAGAATAAATATATAATAGAAATGTTTACAATTTATTGAACATTTATGGAACTTAATTTGCAAATAGATTCTCATTTTGAACTAAAATTAAGTTTCTTTACCTATGGAGGATCATCATTGTGAATTATTACTCTATTTGCTCTAAGAATACTCTTTCCTTTTTTAATGTTCTTGATGTATACACAAGAATTGGCACAGATATAAATTAGAAAACTAAAAAAAATTATAATTACAAATTTCAAACCATCTAGCCCAAGAATCTGGTCTTAGAGAACACTGGTGGCTAAAATTTGGATGGAGTGGAAGGGGTGGGCAACAAGAATGTGCAAAATATTAAAATAATTTTTTCTCTGCAATTGTTTGTTATAAAATTTGTTGTAAAATAATTTTTTCACTTATTATGAATTTGACTCTATTAAGTTTTAATAAGTTATTAACCAATTATTTAAAGAAGTCATGTAGGTAACTAGTTGTATGTACCAGTTTAAGTTTTTTTTTTTAATGGAGTTTATTGTGATATAGATGATGTGTAAAGACACAACTGGAAGTGATTCTGAAGGTGAGGGATGTTGAAGGAGAAGGGCTGGGGCACTGGTGTTCATTCTTAAGCACTCTCACCATTAGGAGTAAGGCAGAAAATCATTTTCTCCTAGATGATTTTATTTGCCTCAGGCAGATAAGATTTGGTGCCTTAATCATATCTTTAGTTAAGACATCCCAGGGACATTCTTGCAGCTGTTTTACATAATACAAAAAGACTGAGAACTAGAAAAGATCAAGAAACAAAGAAGCCAAGAAATAAGATAACATCAGTGGAGTACATGGTTTGGGGGATTAAAAAGAGAAGTCCCTTCTTCAACACCCACACGTGAGACTACTACCTCAGAGCCGCCTGCAATTATAAAAATTCACACACATCGATGATTACATGCCAGCTACTGTTTTAAATGGTTTATGCACGTTAATATCCTTTAATCCTCAAAAAAATTCCTTGAGGTGAGAACTGTCATTATTTCTTCATTACAGATGAGGAAATTGCAAGGCAAAGAGATTGAGTAATTGCTGAACATCACAGAGATCTGTAAGTAGTGGGAGCGAGAAATCAACCCAGACAGGGAGAGACCAACTCAGGAAGTGGGAAACCTACTCGAAAAGTCTAGCATCCATGATTTTCTTGCTCCGTTTTTGTTATGGGTTGAATAGTGTTCCTTAAAAGAGTATGTTGAAGTCCTAACCCACAGGACCTCAGAATGTAACCTAGTCTGGAAATAAGGTTGTTGCAGACACAATTAATAAAGTTATGATGGGGTCATACTGGAGTACACTGGGCCCTTAACCTAATATGACTGATGTCCTATAATAAGAGGAAAGAGAGACATAGGAAAATTTCATGTGAACACCCAGACTCACATAGAGAAGACGGGCAAGTGACAAAAACAAATGCAGAGAATGGAGTGATGCTTCTGTTACCGAAAGTTTGGCACCTGTCCTTGAGGCCATATCAGAAGAATGAGAATAAGTGGTTTGAAGAGAAGGAAAGAGAAGTTTATTACTTTGCTGGCAAGGGAGGAAAAATGGTAGACAGTCTCATCTCAAAATCCAAATTTCCCAAACATAAGCAGAAATACAGAGTTTTAAAGGTAGGGCTCTCAGATTTAGGCTACTGTGTTAATGATTCTAATCATCCCATCTCTGTGGAAGACAAAGCCTGTGACCTCCACCCACCAGGGCCCACCTGGGCTCACCTGGGGGGCTGGTGCCAGCCTGGGGTGGCTGAGCTATCTCCTGTAACACAAAGAACAAAAGACTTAACCTGATCCTCCCAACCACTGGCCTGAGGCAGGGATGCAGGTTTTAGTTCTCAAAAAGGAGTGGAGGATGTTTTAAAGAGACTGAAAATATTTTTGTCATTTTTTTTCAGGCCGTTCCCACTGTTATATATTCCCCACTGTCAATATTTCCCTTCCATATGTGTGGAAGGAGGGGTGACTACTCTGTTACACATCATCTACAAGCCAAAGAAAGCTAATGAAGTCTGATAACCACCAGAAGCTAGGATAGAAGGATGGAACAGCCACTCCCCCAGAGTCTTTCAGAAGAAACCAAACTCTACTGGCACCTTGATTTTGGACATATAACCTTAAGAATAAATTTCTGTTGTTTTAAGCCACATGGTTTGTTTTACTTATTACAGCAGCCTGAGGAAACCAGTACTCTTTCTAAACATTTTTTTCCAGAATTTTGTTTTCTTTAACATCGTGTTCTTATTTGGAATTATATCTTAATCTTTGCCTTTATTCAATATAAATAGCTGACTGTCTACCATATACAAAGGAAAATGTTGGAAAATTTTTTAAAATGGCATAAGATTGGAAAAGATAGAGTATTGATAGGAAATGGTAAGTAGTTCTTGAGGATGTGAATTTCATAAACTGCATGTTTGTGTCCCCCCAAACTCCTATGTTTACCCCCTAACCCCCAGTGAGATTGTATTAAAAGATGGGGCCTTTGGGAGGTAATTAGGTTTAGATAAAGTCATGAGAGTGGAGCCCACATGACAAGATTAGTGCCCTTACAAGAAGAGAAAGAAGCTTGCTCTGTCTGCTATTTGAGGACACAAGGAGCAGACAGCCTTCTACAAATCAGGAAGAGTGCTCTCACCAAATCCCAGATCTGCTGGCACTTTGATGTTAGGCTTCTTAGCCATCAGGAGTGTGAGAAATAAAAGTTTGTTGTTTAAGCCACCCAGTCCAAGGTATTCTGATGTAGCAGCCTGAACTGACTATGACAGTGAGGATAAGAAGACATACGTAGTACTGGTATCTGAAGTAGGTTGATATTGAGTAATAGAATAGGAAATTTGGAGTTTGTTTTGCTTTGGAATGCCATTGAAACTTTCTGGCTAGAGGTACAATGTGACAAGAAATGTGCTTTAGGAAGGTCAATTTAGTGTTATAAAGTAGAAATAACCAGATCCAGCATGACTAGTTTGAAGACTATAAGTCTCAGAGGCAGTAGTCCAGGTGAGACATCTGAAGGCTTCATCTAGCATTTGAGAAGAACCTTTGAAAGGAATCCTGGGGTAGAAAATACAGAGGATATAATTCATAATTGCATATTATAGAAAGAGAAAAGAAAAAGATAACTTTATGTTTCAAACATGGGTGAATGCGGGTGTACTTGTGATATTTTAGAGTCAGTTTGTGATGAGAGATGAATTTTGTTTTATTTTTTATTTAATTTTGTCATTATTAAGTGTGCATTACTGGTGATGTAGCTAGATGAAGATATCTTAAAGGTGGCTGAAAATGCATAATGTAATTTTGAAAAGAAACAAATAAGAACATTTAACATCATTCGATTTACTGTGCAGTCTGGGCCAGGCAATGCTAAGAGCTTTCAGATACTCTTACTAATTCTTAAATAATTCTGTGAACTGCATCTGCTATTATACACATTTAACAGATGAGTAACAATGAGGCAGAGGAGGCTAAAAAAGTTGATCAATTCCCCACTATTAGTAGAATAGGAGCACAGATTTGTACCCAGCTTGTCATGCTTCAAACTTCGGATCATTTCACATTTTGAAAGTGAGAGCTAAATTAAATATTTAGATATTTAGATAAAATTGCTGGAAGTTAAATAAGAGAGTCAGGAGGGACAGACTCTAAGTATTGAGAATATATGAAATAATACCCTCCAAAAGGACTATTTTTAAGCTCTTAAAAGAGTGAAACTTTACTTACCAAGCCTTGGGTGTTTTTCCTTTTAAACAAGACATTATTTTAGTTGAAATTACCCTTTAGCATCCATTTTACAACTACTAGCTCTCTCTCTCTCTCGCTCTCTCTCTCTCTCTATATATATATATATAAAATCTTGAACTACTATTTATATTAATCCACAGCATAAAAAGCATATTTATATAATATTTAAGGATTTTCAATAGAAAAGACATAAAAGTCTTACTATAGGGCTAGTCAGAAAACCTTGAACTCCTCTATAGCTCTATCCTAAATTTCACAAATTTACAAATAAGGCTCAAGCCATTTAAAAGTGTTATTCTTTCCTAGGGTAGTTTATAAAACAGTTTCACTAAAAAAATAAACAAAATAATAACATCAGTGTCCCAGAAGGGACATACTGTTCCATGCATGTTATATTTCCCCAGAGATTTGACTGGATGGATTACCTTTTCTATTTCTCCCCTTAACCAGCTTTGACATGAGTGTAGTAGACTGTTATGTTTCTATATTTAGCCTAAAGCCGAGTGAATTTCACTGAAATGTGAAGTAATTTTAAATATATTTTATATAAAAATTTTCTGAATTTTAAAGCACTTTGACATCATGGGGAATAAAATTTGACCCAAGCATAAATCGGTGTAGTTAAATGACTGCCATGTGTGCTCTTTGAAATATGGAATTATGCTATTATTTTTGGTCTACATGGGTAGCAACATTCTTTTTATTATAATCACTACTAAATAATGTGTGTGGAAGAGAATATTCGGTATAAAATGGATAATATTTAAAATAAGTTTTACCACTGTCACATTAATATATAGAAAAGTAACCACATAATTGTTAAATATATGTTTTTTGAGTTTCCAAATTTTGCAGAAAGCTATGGTGTTCTTTAGTTTCCTGACAGTAAATTGACCTGATTTCTCTGCAAGGCTTGGCCTACTGTACGTATTTCTAGCTAAGCCAGTTCCTCTAAGAAATGTATAATCATAATCCACTTTAGAATATTATTTGGTCAGGATTCTAACAGAAACATAAGTTATATATAGAAAAAGAGAAATATTACTGCCCTGATTCCATGGCAATGATGGTTATTTACCTTGCTTTTTTAGACATCCACCAACCAAAAGAAATTAACCAGACAATAAAATTAAGATATCTCCATTGGATAAAGGAAAATATATCTTAAACAATAAATACTTAATAAGCCAGGTGTGGTGGCTCATACCTTTAGTCCCAGCTACGCAGAAGGCTGAGGTGGGAGGATCACTTGAGTCCAGGAGTTGGAGGTTGCAGTGAGCTATGATAACTCCAACCACTGCACTCTCAATAGAGCGAGAACTTGTCTCTAAAAAAAAATTAATGAACAATGGAAATAATAACTTACTTCATTTGTGATTTGATTTTTCAATAACTAACAATATACTTTATGACATTATGGTGGAATGTCATTAAACATGTTTATATTTGTATTTATCATTTCAAAAATATGTTAGCCATTTAATTTTATTTATATTCCATAGAAATATTTTAAATTATCATGCTTTCATTCCATCTAATGTTAAATATATGACTAGACTATCAATAAATATGTGTTCAGTGAATGATAGGTTGAACATAAAGTTTTACTTAAAGCATGCTTTCCACTTGCATTACCTCTGATATTACCTTTATTTTCTTTAAAAAAATTAGTCAAAGAGGAAAAGAAAATCAAATAATTATTTGTATTCTCTATGGTTCGCAAAGGATCTCCCAGTTATAGCACTAAACTCTTAGATTGAATATAACTTTCTTGATATTCATATAAGTGTTTTTTATTCTTGTGCTTCTATTTTTGTGTCATTTAAAAAGGTGGGTATGTGTTATGACCATTGACATATGAGATTCTTCTTTCTAGTGTAAAAATCATTTCCAAAAGAGAAATCATTAAACTTTAAAAGTATTATGCTCAGGATTTGCTTTTCAATTGAAGATCAATAAATACTGCTCAGTAGTGTGGAAATGAAGCATGTAGTTCTTTAGCTTGCCAAGAGAGACTTCAAACTATGCAGTTAAATATGAAGGAAAGTCCCTAGATATTCTAACTAAAATATGGTTTAAAATTAAAAATGGAATTTCCTTTCTATACTTTTTCTATTAAGAGAAAGAATAAGGAGCAGAGTGAAGAAAATTGTTTGCATCTTAGAGGTCAAATCTGCAGCCAAATGAAGTTGCTTATTAATAGAGTAACATGAACCTAATAAAATTTTGAAATGTTAGACAATGGCTATATATTTGCTGTAACTGCTATAGCTTCATACTGTATTTGTGATAAAGGAATGTGCTTCACTAAAGTTGAACTGATTACATTATTTGCAACATTAATTCTCTTTGCATTTGCTTTGAGAAAAATATAAATATGGGAAATGTCAATTTTTGGCTGCACCTATCTTGGATAGAAAAAATGTTGCATATAATCCTAATTCTGGCTTTTAGAGACTCAACACATTTGAGAATTATGTGTTAGACAATTGAAGAGAAAAAAATTGGTTATAAAAATGGACTGATAATCATATCCATAATAGTAATTATTCTCTGTATCTCTTTTGCAAGAATTGAAGACGTTACGACCATAACTGTATTGCACATGAATTCTTCAGATTGCATTTTGTTTTTCTAAAATTTTCTTTCCTCTAAAGGTCTTAATTTTGCTTGCTACAGGTAAGCATGTTATGCATTTTTAAAATCTGCAATCAGAAAATTTGAGTTGGTAGGAATCTTTTGGATCATTTAATCTAAATAATGAAATTTTGTGGGTGAATAAAATAAGAACAAGAGGAAAAGAGTAAATTTCTCTAAGATCACTTGAGTAATTAGGAATAAAACTCAAGCTTCCTAGTTTCTTAACAAAGACACACCTACTCTTCTCCTTTTTTTTTATGTTGGTGTTTGATTGACAGGTATTAAAAATATATCTGCTATTCTACTGTTAGGCAGGATACACTTATTAATAATATCAAGCATGTAATTTTGCAGTGTAGAAATGATAAACCATCTTGCAGGTATTATTCTAATTCACTTTCATAAACAAAAATAATTCAAACAATATTAACTAGGCAAAGCAACTAAGCAACCAGCACAACTACCTCAATACTTGAAATCTAGTATATACAAATGCATGGATTATATTTTTTAAGGTCCAGATCAAGGTGAAGACAAAACATTAAAAATGTATAAATAAAAAATTCAACTCTTTTTTTTTTAAATAAATTCCTTAGGTTGAGTTTAGAAGTTATTATTTATCAGTTAAGACATTTTGTAAGCAAGCCATTAAGCAAAGATGCAAAGCAGATTTTACAGGTATCCAAGTAGCAATAGAAAAGCATAATAGCATAAGTATCAGTGTAAGGCAAATATTTCCATTTCATTAATTTAACCTAAAAATTTATAGGTAGCCAGAATATTTATATGATTAAAAAAATTAAAACTCTTCTTCAATTTAAATTATCAGACTTTTAGAGATTTACCATTAATTAAATCAGGAAATATTAGCCACAGAGTCACTTAGTTGAAACACAAATTCTGTAGCGTCAAATAAAAACCAAACCCAGACTTAGGTAAGAAGATTTTATTTGAAAGTATTACTTCAAGATGAGGGAAGGGACCAGAATGCTCTGAAACTAAGATCTATATGTATCTCACAGGTTAAGCAGAAAAGGGTTTTGGGTTTTTTGTTGTTTTTTGTTTTTTTGTTTTTTTTAATAAGGAAGAGTAACCAAGGCAAGAAAGAACCAGATGTTAGGAAATTCCATGCGGGAGGATGGTGTAACTGTACAGTAGATCAGAAAATGTTTTACGCTGAGGTCAGCCTATTCTACAGAGGGACCACTGAGGAAGGGCTATATGCTGGCTCAGGCTGCACATGAATCAAAGTCTAGGAGTCATGGGAAAGGAAAGAAGTTTAACAATAGTTTGATCAAGACAAGGTAGGAGGTATTTTGTATAAATTGGCCAGTGGATACAAAGAGTTAATTTAATTATTTATGTGACAAAGAATGGAAATTTGGAATGTCTGAGTTGGGTCTTGATATAGTAAACAAGAAAAACATGATTGAATATTTTTAAGTCATATGGGAAGCATGGTTGCTTGCAATAAGCTGTTTCCTGGCACACAGAGCGACAAAGGATTTTTTTTCTTTTTGAAATGTATTTATTTTAATTTCTTTAATTAATTTATTTTTAATTAACAAATGAAGTTTGTATATATTTATCATGTACAACATGATATAAATATGTATATATGTATACATAGTGAAATGGCTCAATTGAGCTAGTTAGCATATGCATTACCTCACATACTTATTATTTTTGTGGTGAGAACTACTCTCTAAGGGATTTTCAAAAATACAATACATTTTTATTAACTATAGTCGCCACGTTGTACTATAGATCTCTGGAACTTATTCCTCCTAATTGAAATTTTATATTCTTTGAACATCTCCACAACCCCCTAAGCTACTGGTAACCAGAGGATTTCTTAAACATCTCTGTTTTGCAGGAGTACAAGGCCCAGGCAAAGATAAATATTGTCAATAGAATTTACTTGTAAAAATTTATATCATGCGAAATTCATTTTACTTCAAATTATATATTGATTAATTACTATGTTCCAGCAACCAGAGACACAATAGTTACTGAGAGAGACAAAGTAGTTTTACCCACAAGTTCAGCATGAAAGAAAAACAAAAAGTAATTTTCATATATTTGATGAGATTTTAAAAAGTTAGAAAAATAAATTGTGAGATAATATAACAAAGAAAACATGGGGATGAGCAGAACTAAAGAATTAGGTAGATGGACAAAATTATAGGGAACCGTGGTGGATAGAGACCTTGAGACAGATAAAACAGCCTTCTTACAGATGGGGAATTCAGTGATAGCTTGGGCTATTCAAACATGGGAATGTGCAGTATCAGAGGAAAAAAATAGGAAAGAAATAATAGAACATAGTAAACAGTGAAGTAAGAGGAGTGAAAAGAAATCAGATAATTAAAGGCTTTGAGTTCTTTGGCACATGGTTGTTTATTTAATTTAATTTAATTTAATTTTAGAGATGAAGTCTCCCAATGTTCAAAGCTGAACTCGAATTCCTGGGATCAAGTGGTCCTCCTGCCTCAGCTTCCCAAGTAGTTGGGACTATAGGCCCCACCACATCGGCCTCATAATTATTGAACAAATGCAATGAGATCCCATTATGATTATGACCACATTAAGTCTACGGAGTGGAGAACATAATAAAAATAAACAAAATTGGAGGAAGAAAAAAAAGAGTAAGATATTTCAGAAGTCCTAGTGTGTTAGTCAGGGTTCCCTGGAGAAACAAAACCAATAGAATATGTGTGTGTATATACATATATACACTCACACATTTATACCTTGGTATCCATGGGGGATTGGTTCCACGACCTCTTGCAAATACCAAAACCCACAGATGTTCAAGTTCCTGATATAAAATGGCATAGTATTTGAATATAAGTTACACACATCCTCCCATATATTTAAAGTATAAATCATCTCTAGACTATTTATAATACCTAATACAATGTAATGCTATGGAAATAGTTGTTATGCTTCATAGTTTAGGGAACAATGACAAGAAAAAAGTCTGTACATGTTCAGTAAAGATGCAATTTAAAAAAAAGAAATTTTGATACATGGTTGTTTGAATCTACAGATGCATATATATTATTTGTTGTAAGGAATTGGCTCATGTGATGTGGAGGCTGAGATGTCCCAAGATGTGCAGTCAGTGCTGGTGGCCAAGGAAAGCCACTATAGGGTTCCAGTCTGAGTCCAAAGGCCTGAGAACCAGGACAGCTGATGGCATAAGTTCCTGTCTGAAAGTCAGCAGGCTCAAGACCCAAGAAGAGAAGATGTTTCAATTTGAGTGTGAAGATCAAAAAACTCATATATCTCAACTCAGTCAGGCAGGAAGAGTTCCCTCGTACCCAGCCTTTTTGTTCCATTCGGGCCTTCAATTAATTGGATGAGGCCCACCCACATTACGGAGGGAAATCGGCTTTACTCAGTCTATTGATTCAAATGTTACCCTTATTCAGAGACACCCTCACACACATGCCCAAAATAATATTTCACCAAATGTCTGGGCACCCTGAGGCCCAGTCAAATTTATACATAAAATAAATCATTACACAAGCAAAATGATAACAGTGGCAATGGTTTGGACTAAGTTGTTGAGTCTGTAGTTGCTGAAAATGAACAAATGGTATTGAAATCCCGGAGGTAGATGAAAGCATTTATGAGTGAGCCAAAAGTGAACTCATGAGTCATGAAGTAGATGAAAGCATTTATAAGGATACAGAGTGAGCTAAAAGTGAACTTTAGTGTTGAAACTTGATAGCTTTCAACACTAAAGTGCCAGTAAAAGGGGAAGAGACCACAATGGAGACTGAGGATAAAATCAAGGAAAGTATCACTTGTGGAATCTCAAGTGAGATTCTTTAAAGGATAAAATGGTTAATGGTATTAAATGCTTGTGAGTATCAAGCAAAATCAAGCAATATAGGACTAAAATATATTCTATGGATTTACTTACAAGGGAGTCATTGGAGACCTTAACAAGAAGAGTATTGGTGGACTGATGGAGCTAGAGGCCAGATTGGAGTATACTGAGTGTGAGTAAAATTTGATAAGTAAACAGAAAATGGACAACAACAGTAATAAAACAGAGAGAGTGTGAACAAGGTGCTCATAAAGTTTACCTGTGAAGTGAAGATGAGATAATAGGCTTTAGTTTAAAAGGACTATGGGACAAAAGGGACAGTTAAATGAGATGCAACTTTCAAGGAAAGGAATGCTATTTTTGATTACCCTGAACTCTTCAAAGATAATCAGTTATCAGTTACCTGCATTTAAAATGAAACCAGTAGATTTAAAGTATACGAAAATATAAATGTTTCTAAAAGAGTTAGCCTGCATAAATTGCCTACACAATTTCATATGTTGGACTTATTGGCTAGGTTTCATACCCAGAATATAAAGGAGTTATTCCTGAAATAGGGAAAATATTGATGTAATTCTGCCAAGTCTCATCCTGGGCCATGCATTGCTGGTTCCCTGTACTCCAACCACATGATCTACATCTAATTTTTATAGCTCAGCAAACTCCTTCATGCCATTGGTAATTTTACTAAGATGTTCCCTCTTTCTGAAATAGTTCCAAGAATTCTACCACGCCTCAGTTCCCTCTCTTTTATCTAGTCAATGCCTGCTACGTTTTAGCTCTCAAATCAGTCATCATTTACTTACAGAAGGTTTTTCAAACATTCTTACAACTGCCTGTAATAAACAATATCACCTCATTAAATACTTCTTTTGAAAATTTTTTAGTTTTTTTTTTATATTTACTAAGAGATTCTTTAATTAAAGTATGTCCAGCCCACTGGAACATAATCTTTCTAAGAACATAGTCAATTATTTTTTCTCCTTTCATTGTTGTATCACAGCTCCTACAAACCCCTCTCAAAAATCAAATGCTCAGTAAATATTTGAAAAATAAATGAATGTGCAAAACCAAGCTGAATACATTGAACTAAAACTCAGAAGTGTATGTGATAAGCAAGCTAACATAATCCTTAGTAGTCTTGACATGTAATAATTATCAATATTGCATTTAAAAGGGGAAGATAAATTTTCTAGAATGTGACATGAACTTTTTTTATATCTTTGTTATGATATCAAATACCATATCAGATTTATAATTGATATTTATTTGGGGGATAACAACTTACACAAGCTTTCTTTTCTTACCAGATTTTCTAAAACATTTTAGAGCTATTAAAACTTTGTTTCTGAGGAAAGCTGAATGAAATAGTCCCAGAGGTAATATGACATATAACCAAAAATACTTTGTTTCAAGTGTTTGTGAATTATCTGAACAAGTCGTAGCATCGAGAATTGTATAGCAAAAATAGTTAACTCACAATGATGGCTGTATGTTTAATAGGCAGCTAGTGCATAACATATTTGTATATTTCCCTGAAACAACCAGCGCATGTACAATCATGGAACCGTAGACTAATGCCATCAGTGAAACCTGAGAGCACGAATCCCATCTACAGCATCTCAGGTAGATATTAATTTATTTTTTCTGCAATAATCCTTAATGCTTTGGACAGATGCCAATTCTTTGGTAAAAATCTCTAATTATCAAAAAAGTCTTCCTTATTTTGATCCAGCATTTCTCCCTTTGAAAATCTCTTTTTTTATTACAAGTCATCTTCCAGAGCAGCATAAAAAATATCTAACTTATCTTTCATCATCCCTCAAATGTTTGAAGACCACTGATTCCTTCTTCTGGGGGTTAATATCCTTGTTCCACACAGATCATGGTTTTCAAGCTGCTTATACCAAAAGCCGTCTTGTCTTACCTGTTTTACATTGCACTTAAGAATTTCATTTATGTTAATATTTATCTTGCTTCCATTTTGTATTTTCAGTTTTTTACACATTAGCTCTCTCTCTTAACTTTATTCTACAAATATTCTAGATAAACTTTCTCAACTTATAAGAAAACATTAAGAAAGAATAAATCAACTAAGATTTTAAAAAAAGAGTTCTATGAATCACTCATAGACATCTCTTCCATTTTCAGCAATTTGTTCTGTTATATTATCTAAAACTATTCCTCTATAAAAAAACTTAAACATGCTGGATAACATTTGAAAAATACAATTTTCATATGCAGAGTTGAGCTTTTGAGAAAAAATATAGAAATAGCTGAGGACCAAAAATGGAGAGGAGGCTGAGAAACCGAACAGAAAGCGTAAGTTAACAACTAGTTTGTTACTTGGCAGGGTGGACAAGTGTTCAGTTACCTCAGTAGGCAAGTGGTGTGTGTTTTAAAGTTAATTTGCCAACAGAAGTCAAAGACTTAGTCTTGCATGAGGTGAGGAGTTGGCATCTAACAAAAAGAAACCCTGAAAAAAAAAAAAAAACAGTCCACTTCAAGGGGCAAATGCTAAGTGAAAATGTGCATTAGGCAAAATATGTGCACAGGCAAAAAATGATGACAAACAAGACTGTTTCCTTCTGGACTCCAGGAAAAGAAAAAAAAAATGCTTTTATCTGACAACTGATAACCACAGATTTTCTTTGACGTCTGCTTGGGTTTGAGTTAACATTATTTGCATAGTTTTGTAAACCTGGACAAAGAAATCATCATTAAATAGTTCTAGACTGTTAACAAAACTTGTGTGCCTGATGAAATAAAATTCAAAATGTCTCTTTCTTGAGGAAAATAAAGATACTAAAATAAAAAGTTAAATCTATCCTTACTGATAACATCCAACTGAACAGGTGCTTACATTTCAAAATAACAAAAATACATTATAAGAAAAATATAGGCCTTAGTAGAAATAACAAACAGCAGAATCAGACTGGCAGAAAAGTCACATGGCGGACATAAAATATAAAACAACAGCATTTCAATAACATGAGAAAATTATGTTACTATATTAAAATGAGGATGTTTAAAAAATACAGATTCTAGAAATAAAAAATGTATTCAGTAGAATAAAAAACTCAAGGCATGGGTGAAATAAAAGAGTATATAAAACTGAGAAGAGTATTTGTAACCTGGTTATTGGCATTAATTAAATTATCTCAAATAAACAAAAAGATGAAGAGATGTAAACTGTGAGAACAATTAGTAGATATGAATATTATGAGAAGATCAAACATATATAACATTGTACTTCTCATGGAAGAGGATAGCAAAGGACACTGAACAAAGGCAAAGAAAAGTTTTGAGAAAGGAAAAGCAAAATAAAGATTCAGGAGAAAACTTATAAGAGAATGAAACAATTTGACTGACACAGGTGCGCCACAGCAATAATAGAAGCCCAGAGAAAATTCAATAGTTTCTTCAAAGTGCTAATAGAAATGCTGTCAAACTAGAATTCCAAATCAGCCAAACTATCATTTATAGTGAAAGAAAATAAAAAAATTTTTAAGATTTTTAAAAAAGAAGGAATTGTACATCCAACCCAAAAAGATACAACAAATGAATTTCTAATGTTGAATTTTAGGAAGAATAAAATTAAATACTGAGGGAGGATATTTATTCCAAGAAGGAATGAAGGTGCAATGAAAATATTAATAAGTAAACATTTTCAGAAATAAAACATTATTGTCATAAAACAATAGTTAGGAATCATTCAGGGGAAGATAAATGTTTCTGAAATAGTAAATAATAATTACATGTAGAATGAGAGTGAATGATTTCAGGAAAATTATTCCAAAGAGTTTATATTATCTGTAAGGTGAGTAGAGCTATTTGTGATTGGTTTAAATCAGGTAGTAATACTTAAAACGTAGGGACATCTGATACAAGAATAGAAGCATGCATATAACTTCCAAACACCAGATTATGGGAAAAGTAGTTTTAAAAAAAGAAGAAAGAAGATAAAAAGAAAATATGGTGGTAAAGCAATATCTCCTGTGTGATGTTCAGGCAGATGGAAGGCAATATTAGTGTGGAATTATTGGTAAATCATAAAGAACTATTTTTTCCTGGGTGTACTACAATCTACAAAACAATCTCCTATATATTTTTCTAATTTAATCCTTATGAAATTTTTCTTTTTATGAAAGAGGTAATTTGCTTGTGTTTTACAGATAAGTCATTGAAGTTTTTTTCTTCCATTGTTAATTTATTTTTGTAATTGATTTCTAAAATCAAAGAAGCTAGAGAAAAATATTCAGATTCATGTCTTTTGCTTCTAGGTTAAGGATCTTTTCCATTGCAACTGAGTCTACTCTCAGTCACTCAAACATTGTGAAAATATGGTCCGTGGTAGAATCCACTTTACAAAACTAATATCAGGTATGCTGCCAGATTTGATGCTGACATCAAGTTACATTTTGTTCTTGCCATTATCCAGGTTGTCCTTCAGAAAAAGATGCAAATTTAAATGTAAACTGCAAAGGCTTCCATAAGCTGTGTTTCTTACTGTGATTACTGTGTCTTTATTGGGTATTAGTGAAATTACTTTAATATTCGGTTTCAGAATTTGTATAAAAGTCAGCATCATGTTTACTATTCTATATTTTCAGAATGTGTTCTTCTCCCAGCCCCCATTTGAATACAAAAAAATTACCTTTTTTCTCATCTCTTAAAATTCCTAATTTTAAAATAATTACGTATTTTAATGATCACATTAAGACCTTCTGAAATTATGTAGGAACTTACAAAGTTACTAACAGTCATTAGGTGTTTTCTTATGTTTTTATTCTTCAGTTTTCAATTTGCAACTGATTTTCCTCTGAAGTTCAGAAGAAAGCAAAATAAAAAAGTCACTTTTCTTACTTTTTTCATTTTTCATCCTTGTGCTTTTGACCCAAAACACTTGTATTATTCTTTCTGTCATCTTTTTCTTTGACTATAGTTTAAAACAAACAAAGATTTTTGAGATGAAACAACACACAATTATTTGTTGTCCTTGGAAGTTTTTATGATGCTGCTTTCAATTTTGGCTCTACCTTTCTTTTACACTCTCTGAACTTCCTTTCACACTTTACTTTCTTCCTGGCTTGTATATAGAATGGTGTGGTTTTGGTATATATATTATTTAAAAAATAAATTTATTAGGAAGATTTTTACATCTACTAATAGAAAAGGTTTAAAAGTTTGTCTGCGTATCATTGCTATAATAAAAGAAATGGTCATTTTGTACATTATACGTAAAGCAGAAAGGTCAAATTTTTAAAATGTTCTAAAAGTTGGACACATATCAAAAGAGATGGTATAAGAGTCTCTGGTGTGATACTCCTTAGGGTTAAGTCTGGCTGTGTCTATCTATTACTAATTTTATGATCTTGAGACTTACTCAAATATTTTGCACATCTGTTTTTTGTTGTCAAAACGGAAATAATAACTTTCTCATAAAGTTGTGGCAAATATTTGAATCACTTAATCCTTTTTGAAATTGTGATAAACCTCTTCATATACATGATAATTAAACATATCACTTAAGGATGCTCCTGTTAACATTTTTCTAACTTCTGAAATCATGTTAATAACTAATAATTTATTAAGTAATTATTATATTCCATGCAGGTAGTGCACTCTTTGTAAAGCACATTAGATAATTTTATCTTAATAAGGACCATGTGATCTGGTATTTTTATTACTATTATAGTTTATAGATGAGGAAACTAGAAAAAGACTATATGACATTCCTCCTTTGTTAAAATGAACTCCAGGAGCACATTTCTCATTTTTTCAAGATTTTATGTATTTCTAACTCAATAGCTATTTCTCCCCTTTTCATGAGATTTTAGTTCAGAACAGTAGTTCCTCTCAATGCTTCTACCACACACGAATTAAATCAAGATGGCATTAAACCATAGTTCCCTACGCCCTTACCGTCTAGTTCATAGAGCTATAACCTCCTGCCAGTTTTCTTTCCCAAATTTTTTCCATCCTCCATATATCTGTTCTTTAGTTCATGAATTATTTTTTCATCTGAGTAGATGCTTTCTTGATAAATACAATTACATGTTTTCCTTCCTCTTATTGAACATATTTCCTTTGAATAAGATTAATTTTAATAGTCTATGAAGTCATGATTTCCACACTATGCTATTTTGGTATTATCCATGTGATATTTATCTCTTATGTTAAAATTTCATGCTAATTTTATTAATCATAATCTTTCAGTCATTGTTTATATCCAAAGACACATGCCCTGCTAATATTTTCCTTGTGAATTATTAAGGACTTTAAATTTTTATTATATTATATTATTTTATCTTATTTTACTTTGTACCAAATGTCTTTCAATGCCACTTCTGTTGTCTTAATTTATACCCAGTTTTAGAATTTTTCTGGGGAACGTTCTTTCTCCCCCTCATGTTCCCTTTAAAGATCTCATGATTAGAATGTAGATTGCCATTTCAAAAAAGTAAGATTATCTTTATTCTACAGACTAAGAGTAATTTCTGTAGGCCCAAGTTTGCAAACTTGCTGTAGTCCCGAGTTTACAAAACTGTTATTTGCTGTAATAAGTTTAGCCAGATGTTCATCTTCCTTACTTCCCTTATGTTTTCCAAATCTGATCATTAGGTAGAAGAAAAGATGAAAACTCAAGTTGAGCCTGTAGTTTTTCAGTCTCATTTCTACGTTAAATAAAATAATTCTCTTTCTAAGTCAAAAATACAACCTCTTGAATAAATTGTATTTGGTTACTCTTAAACAAATACTTCTTAATTTTTCTAAAAAATCTTTGCTCAAAATACCATTGGCTATGACCTCTTCTATTATTTTTCTGTAATTATTCTTCATAGGAATATGGTACAGGCACCAGGCAGTAGAAAGTCTGTCTAATTCAATTCATTATGTGATATATTTTTTCATGTTCATTAAGCTTCCATTAAATTATATAAAATGAAAACTTTCAGAAACTTGTTCCACAAATCCAGCTGGCTAGGAAGGGGATCTTACCAAAGGGAGGTATCTAGATGTTCTTCCACAGATTGCACACATAGTCATGATTACCTCTTAATCAACCATATCAGTGGGAGAACATTCTCAATATGGCTGAACAAATCAAGCTCCTGAAGTGTATTTTCTGAAATGAACTTGCCAAACTAAACCATTTTTCCCTCTATGAAGCCAATTTTCATGTCCATCCACACCATCTGTTCCTCATGAAAATGGAAAATTAACTTCGTGTTGACCTGGCATCCGTTAGTTCCATTATCTCCAACTGGTTCATTAAAAATGTCTGGTGTTTCCACTACCAGAATATACCATTGGTATTTTATTTCTTAATACAAAATAAATATAATCAGTGAATTACCCTTGTGCTTTACCATGTCATTTCTGTCTTCAACATTTTATGAGATCAACTTAGTCAACTTTAAGCTCTTATTTAAGACTTGCTGTACTGGTGACATTACATATCCTATTCCCTGCTGTTTGGGAACTATGCACTCAGTTTTCATCAAGCCACACAGTGAAGGCCCAACACATTTTTTTTAGGGTAGAGTTAATTTACAATCTAGGTGTATAGTTTTATTTGTAAAACAATTTGTATTTGAAAGTGGCTTCTAATTTTTTTCATAAAGTTAATTTAGCAAACCTACTTAAGGAATATAACAGATTGTAATAAAATATCTAACTTTTATGAATGAATTACATTAACTTAATTTCATTTTTTTAGCTGCAATTTTGAGTAGCGAGTCATACTAGAACAGGCAAATTTGTAACTCAAATATGATATAAACATGCACATTTCTTTGATAATATAAATAACACATTGAGTGTGCAGATGGGATATTTTAGCACTTTAATAAAATTCCCATTAAATTACTTTTAATGACCTTTCAACAATTCATCTAAAATTATTTCAGAAGAAATATATTTACACCGCTCATTAAATCTCAATGAATGTCAAATATATGGGAATTAAAAAAATTATAAATGGCTTCAGAACAATGACGAAACATATATGATCTATATTAAAATGGTCATATCTTGAAAGGTGAAGGAATTGTCATTTGTGCAAAAGTAAGGAGAGAGACGGGAGGTTACACTACGTCCATTTGTTAGGATGAGATTCATGCTGATTGGACATGTTTAGCCAGCAAGATAAAGAGCACAGGGACCTAGGTAGACAATCTCCATGCATGTGTAACATAATTGTTATCACAGCCTTGAGAATAAACAGCATGGCCCCAAAATGGGCAGAGCTTGATGTTAAGAAGCCTAGGCCAGCTCCCAGGATACCCAGGCATACGGTGTCCCAGGTGCATAACAAGGTGTACACAATGGGAGTGGGATGGGTACCAAGGCTCTTCTATCAGAGATGAGGAGCAGGTGGATTACAGCCCAGGAGCCTGTGTTTTCAGAACAGCACTGAGATAGTGATAGGGAATAGGAGTGGAAAAATTACGATGTTTTATGTGCCACTTGGACAACAGTGCAAGAGATGAGAGGGTCTTTGTTCTAAGTTATTCCACCTGTAATGATTGATTGCTGCATGCATTCCACATCTTACGTGGTGTTTTTTTTTATTTCCTACCTAGTGTGTTATAAATATTTACAGTTCTCTAGTCTTCATGATTTTATTCCCTAATCACAAAAGTGGTATATATTCAATTTTAAAAACTTAAAACGATTCAGAATAGTGCAAACGAGCTCCATTATTTTCAAGCCATGGCTATTTGTAGAAACAAAAATCAGAGAAAAAAAGTCCCTTTAAACATACTTTTATTTACAACTTCTCACTTGTTCTCTGATTATGCCTCACCAAGGTGACATTGCCACTACACAGGGTTCTTTATATTTATCTGGTTTGACATGTATGTAAATTTCTCTTCAGAAAGCATGTAGCTGGAAGAACATGCCTATCTTCTCTTAATTGGGCTTTCTTTTTTGGGATAACCTATATTACAGATTATTGAAGAGGAAGTAGATTCTCTCTAAATATCGATGTATTAAATATGTATTATACTGAACACCTTTTTACATGCTACAAACCACACGTTACATTTTTTTTTTAATAAGAAATGTGTTACCAACATATGTGACTATTTGTATTTCTCTGATGAGTTGATGATTTTGGCTAATATTGTGGCATCATTAAATAGGTCAGAAGTCAAATATTGTCTTTACAGAAATGAAACAATGGGGCACAAGAATATTTTCAAGTCAGTCTACTTCTAGTAATTTCTTAGCAGAGACAACAACCTTTTTGCTGCCTTGCATCCTTAGGCATGCTGGTCAGTCTGATATTACATTCCAATCCAAGTTCAGAGTTTACAATCATAGAAACAAATCATAATCCATCTTGCCACACTACAACTAATCTCTATAAGTGGTAACAACGTGCATTATTACTATGATAAATTACTACAAATGTAGTGGTTTAAAACAACACAAGTTTGTTCTCTTGCAGTTGTAGAAGTCAGAAGCCTAAAATCAAGGTTTTGGCAGGGCTGTGTTCCTTTTGGAAATTTCAGGGGAGAAGCCTTTTCCAGCTACTAAAGGCCACCTGCATTTCTTGGCTTGTGGCCCCTTTCTCCATCTGCAAAGTGCATTGCTTCAGCTTCTGCTTCCATCATCACATCTTTTTAAATCTCTGAACCTAACTCTACTACCTCCCTCTTATAAGGCCCTTGTGATTACTTTGGACTCATCTGGATAATGCAGTATAACCTCCCCACGTCAAGATTTTTAATCCTTAATCATATCTATTATACAAAGTCCCTTTTGGATATAAGTTCACATATTCACAGTTTTCACAGATTGGGGTGTGGACACCTTTGAGGGCCTTTATTCATCTTACCACAACATGGAATAGGCCACTTTTATTACCAGGCCTTTTTAAAGCACAAATTATATATGTAAAATGGAATAAAACTTGCACTGAAAAATTCACAACCTAAGCCTAGAATAACAAAACAAAAGCCTTTGCATTCCCAGTATTTTGAATTGTTCTTTGCCTTTGAACCTGATTAAAAAAAATATTTACAGGAGAAATTATAGTAACTGAAGCAATTTATGTTACAAACTTATTAAGTTCTACTGTTTTCAAAGGCAAAATAATTCTTGTAGAGAAAAATATGTGACAAAAATAAGAATATATAACAGATGTACCTACATTAAAATTGGTTGCTAAATGCAAAAAATATTGAAAGAAATGATTTTGGTTCAGGTCAATTTTAATCAGCAATATTTTATTATCTTTTCCTTATGGAAAAAATAGTAATCAGTAGTAATCATAAGTGAAATGAAAATCTTCCCCTGATGGAATGTCACATAGAGACACAAAAAGAGACTCGGCTGATATTCAGCTGTTAGAAGCAATAAAACTTATTCATCTATAGGAATTTGAAACAGGAAAAAACAGGAATAAAGAAGGACTCCTAAATAGTATGATTAGCCAGGATGAGGAGTTTAAAATGAGAAGCTGCTTGACAGACAAAATCTGTTTTCTGTTTTGATGTCAGTTGAATTACCCATTGAACCTCCAAGCTGATACATTCATGCTGTGATGATGTGATCATGAATGATCTCCACTCAGCATCCCAGCTTACCTCCTTTTTTGTTTGTTTGTTTCAAGATATTAGTGGGGGTACAGATTTTTTTGATATTGGTTTGAGTCAGGGCTATAAATGTGCCCTTCACATGAATAGTGTTCATTGTACCTGTTAGGTACAATGTTTTTACCCTTCCTTTCCTCCCTCTAACCCCTGCTGAATGTTTACTTTCCTCTGTGTACTTGTGTGCACATTGGTTAGTTCCAATTTATTAGAGAGTACATGTGGTGTTTGATTTTCTGTTCTTGAGATAATTCACTTAGGATAATGGTCTCCAGTTCCTTCCAAATTGCTGAAAAAAGCATTGATTCATCCTTTTTTATGGCTGAATAATACTCCATGGCACACACATACCAAATTTTGTTAATCCAGTTCATGAATTTATGGGTACTTGAGTTGATTCTACATCTTTGCAATTGCAAATTGTGCTTACAGTAAACATTTGAGTGCATGTGTCTTTTTGATAAAATGACTTCTTTTCCTATGGGTAGATACCCAGTAGTGGGATTACTGGATCAAATGGTAGGTCTATTTTTAGTTCTTTGAGAAATCTCCATAGTTTTTTCCATAGGGCTTGTAATAATTTGGAGTCCCACCAACAGCATATAAGTCTTCCTTTCTCTCATCATCCATGCTGGCATCTATTGATTTTGGATTTTTTAATAAAAGCCATTCTAACAGGAGTCAGGCGATATCTCAGTGTGATCTTAATTTGTATTACCTTGATTAGCGATGTTGAGAATTTTTTCACATGTTTGCTGGCCATTTGTCTATCTTCTTTTGAAAAAACTTCTGTTCAAGTCTTTTGCCCACATTTTAATGGGGTTGTTAATTTTTTTCTTGCTGATTTGTTTTTGTAGATTCTAGTTATTAGCCATTTATCAGATGTGTAGATTGCAAATATATTATTTGATTCTGTAGGTTGTATATTTACTCTGTTGATTATTTCCTTAGCTGTGCAGAAGCTTTTAAATTTAATCAAGTCCCACTTATTTATTTTTGTTGCTGCTGTAATTGCCTTTGGGGTCGTAGTCATAAATTCTTTTCCTAGATTGATGTCTAGAAGAGATTTTCCTACATTTTCTTCTAGAATTTTTATGGTTTTGTGCCTTACATTTGTCTTTTATTCATAATGAAGTAATTTTTGTGAGTGGTGAGGCATAGGGGTCCTCTTTCATTCTTCTGCTGCATGTGGCTATCCAATTTTCCCAGCAACATTTATTGAATAGGGCTTCTTTTCCCCAGTGTGTGTTGTTGTCTGCTTTGTCAAAGATCAGTTGGCTGTAGGTAGATGGTTTTATATCTGTGTTCTCTATTCTGTTCCATTGGTCTATGTCTCTATTTTTGTGCCAATATCATGCTGTTTTGGTTACTATAGCCTTATAGTATAATTTGAATTCTGGTAATGTGATGCCTCCAGCTTCGTTCTTTTTGCTTAAGATCACTTGGCTGTTTGGGCTCTTTTCTGGTTCTAAAGGAAGTGTGGAATAATTTTTTCTATCTCTGTGAAAATATGCTGCCAGTGTATTGATGGGGACTGCATTGAATCTGTAAATCACTTGGGGTAGTATTGACATTTTAACAATGTTGATTCTACTGATCCATGAGCATGATTTGTTTCTCCATTTGTTTGTGTCCTCTGCAATTTCTTTCCTCAGTACAATTTTGTAGTTCTCCTTGTAGACATCTTTCACCTCCTTGGTTAAGTATATTCCTAGGTATTTTATTTTCTTTGTAGCTATTGTAAATGGTATTGAGTTTTTGATTTGACTCTCAGCTTGATTATTATTGGTATATAGAAATGTTACTGATTTGGGTATATTGATTTTATATCCTGAGACTTTGCTGAATTTATTTGTCAATTCCAGGAGACTCTTAGTGAAGTCTTTGGGGTTTTCTACATACACGATCTGTGCAAAAAGTGATAGTTTGACCTCCTCTTTCCAGATTTGTATACCTTTTATTTTTTTCTCTTGCGTGGCTGCTCTGGCTAGGACTTCCAGTACTATGTTGAACAGAAGTGGTGACAGTGGATACTCTCTTCTTGTTCTAGGTGTTAGTGGGAATGTTTTTCTCAATACAGTATAACGTTGGCTGTGGGTTTGTCATATATGGCTTTTATAATTTTGAGATATGTTCTGTCTATGCCTAGTTTTTTGAGGGTTTATATCATGAAAGTGTGCGGGATTTTGTCAAATGCTTTTTCTGCATCTATTGAGATGATTATATGGTCTTTGCATTTGCTTCTGTTTATGTGGTGAATCACATTTATTGATTTACATATGTTGAACCATCCTTGCTCTGTGGTAAAGCCCACTTGGTCATGGAGGATTATTTTTTTGATGTGTTGTTGAATTTGGCTTGCTAGTATTTTATTGAGGATTTCTGTGTCTACATTCATGAGGGATATTGGTTTGTAGTTCTCTATTTTTGTTGTGTCCTTACCTGGCTTTGGTATCAAGGTGATACTGGCATTGTAGAATGAGTTGGGGAGGATTCCCTCATTCTTAATGTTATGGGATACTTTCTGCAGGGTGGGTACCAATTCTTCTTTGTATGACTGGTAGAATTTGGCTATGAATCCATCTGATCTGGGGTTTTTTTTGTTGTTGTTGTTGGAAGACTGTGTGCTACTGCTTCAGTGTCACTGTTCGTTACTGGTCTGTTCAGCAGTTCTATCTCTTCCTGCTTGAGTCTTGGTAGCTTGTGTGTTTCCAAGAATTTGTCCATTTCCTCCACATTTTCTAGTTTATGTGCATAGAGATTTTCGTAGTATTTATGGATGATGTTTTTTATTTCTGTGCTATCAGTTGTGATATCTTTTTTTCATTTATGATTGAGCTCATTTGGGTCCTTTCTCTTCTATTCCTGGCTAATATAGCAAGAGGCCTATCAATCTTATTTGTCTTTTCAAAGAACCAACTTTTTATTTCACCGACCTTTTGTATTATTTTTTTATTTTCCATTTCATTTAGTTCTGTTCTGACCTTTGTTATTAGTTTTCTTCTGCTGGCTTTGGGTTTGGTTTGCTTGAGATGTGATATTTGGTTGTTAGTTTGTGGTCTTTCTGACTTTTGGATGTGGGAATTTAAGGCTGTGAATTTCCCCTTAGGAATGGTTTTGTGGAATCCCACAGATTTTGGTAGCTTGTGTCCCTTTTGTCATTCAATTCAAGGAATTTTTTGATTTCCGTCTTAATTTCATTATTGACCCAGTAATCATTCAGTATCAGGTTGTTTAATTTCCATGACTTTGTGTAGAATTGAGAGTTACTCTTAGAATTGATTTCTAATAGTAATCCATTATGGTCTGCAAAGATACATGGTGTGATTTGGTCTTTTAAAATTTGTTGAGACATGCTTTGTGGCCTAAGATATGATAAATCTTGGAGAATGTCCCATATGCTGATGAGAAGAATGTATATTCGGTAGTTTTTGGGTAGAATGTTCTGTAAATATCTGTTAGGCACATTTGTTCTAGGGTCCCATTTAAGTACAGTATTTCTTTATTTATTTTCTACTTTTATGATTTGCCCAGTTCTGATAGTGGGGTGTTGAAGTCCCTGGCAATTATGTTGCTATCATTTATTTCCTTGCTTAGCTGTAGTAGAATTAGTTTTATGTAACTGACAGCTCCTGTGTTACATGTGTATATATTTAGGATTGTTATGTCTTCTTATTGAATTGCTCCCTTTACCATTACATAATGACCATTTTGGTTTTTCTTTACCATTGTCAATTTAAAGTCAATTTTGTATGATATGAGAATGGCTACTCCTGATCTCTTTTGGTTTCCAATTGTATGCAATATTTTTTTCCTATCCTTTCACTTTGAGCCTGTTTGCATCCTTGTGGTCTAAGTGTGTCTCCTGGAGACAGCAGATGCTTGGTTTGTGTTTTTTCATCCATTCAGCCAGCCTGAGTCTTTTGAGTGGCACATTCAAGCCATTCATGTTAAGACATAGAATTGATACATGTGATGTTGTTCTGATCATCATAATGTGTAGTACCTTGTTGCTTTGTCTTTCTTCTTGTGCTATTGCTTTATTGAAGTTGTGGGCTTTGGCTTTTTGGGTGATCTTACACTGGTGGGTATGGATTGTGCTGGTTTGTGTATAATGCAGTTCTGAGTAATTCCTGCAGGGCTCGTCTAGTCATGAAAAATTCCCTCGATATTTGCTTGTCTGGAAAAGACTTAATTTCTCCATCAATTGTGAAACTTAGTTTTGCAGGATACAAAATTCAAGGGTAGCAGTTGTTCTGTTTAAGATTGAATATGGATGCCCACTCCCTTCTAGCTTGTAAGGTTTCCACTGAGAAGTCTGCTCTTAGCCTGATGGGTTTTCCCTTGTAGGTCAGTTGATGCTTACATCTAGCTGCTTGTAGAATTTTCTCTTTCATTTTGACTTTGGCCAGGTTGTTTACTATGTGTCTTGGAGATGTATTATTTGCTATGAATCTTCCTGGTGTTTTATGACCATCTTGTATCTTGATGTCTGGATCTCTGGCAATAGTAGGTAAGTTTTCCTCAATAATTCCCTCAAATAAATTTTCCCTGCTTTGAGTACTTTCTTCTTCTCTCTCAGGGATGCCTATAGTTTCTATGTTAGTTTGCTGTGCATAATCCTTATCTCTTTTAGTGATTGCTCTGCCTTAGTTGTTCTCTTCTCTGCCTCTTTAAGTGATTGGGTTAGCTCGAGAGCCTTATCTTCAAGATCTGAGATTCTTTCTTCTCCTTGTTTTAATCTGTTGCTGGAATTTTCTGCTGTTTTGAAAATCCCTAAATGAGTCTTTCATTTCTTCAAGTTCTATTATATCCTTCCTTATTTTGTCTAGTTCTTTAGTGACTTTTTCCTTAATTTCCTGAAATATTTTTTTGGCTTCTTTTTGTTGGTTTTTGGCTTTCTCTTCACCTCCATTCATCTTATTTGCCATCCATATTCTGAATTCCATTTCTGTCATTTTGACAATTCCCTTGTATTTGGAGTTCACTGCTCTAACTCCATTGTGATCTCTTGGGTGTGTCAATCTGTTTTGATTTTTCATGTTGCCAGGGTTCTTTTGCCAGCTTCTTCTCATCTGAAACATCTTTTCTCAACTCAGGGCTCATAGGTTTGCAGGACACCTGTTCCTTTCTGGGAACTCTCCTGCTTGATTCCAGTAAGGGGAGGTGCCCAGATGGCACTTTTTTCCCCCTACTCTGGAATGTTGATGTGGCAGAGGAAGGGCATGTACACTAGAAGCCTGTAATTCAGCTGTTCTTATTTGTTCTGTTCACCTGTGATTGCCTTTCCTGAAGCCTATGCTGAATGCTGTTTGTGTTAGGGTGTTGGGTTGTTCACCAGATAGTTTTAGGATGTTTGAGTTGAGAGCTGGGAAAGACCCTCTTCACTGAGGCTGGTGTTGTGGGGATTGCTCTACCCAGGATCTCCCACAGAGGAGCAGCTGTGTGAGGTTGTCATGGGTTCCCGGGCTGTGGATGTTTGCTTGAAACAGGTTGCAGTGTACTACCAGCTTGAGGCTGGGGGGGTGTTCCCTGGAGGGGTATTGGACTTTGGAGCAGTTCCTCTGGCCCTGCAGAAGTGGTAGAGGCTCTGGGGTGGGGTCTTGGGGTCCAGGTGCAGTGCTGGAGTCTTAAGGATATTGTCTTGGGCCTGGAGGGAGTTCTAGAGGCACAGAGGTGGAGCCTGGGGTTCTGGTGTGAGGATGTGAGAGCCTCAGAACTGGGACTGGGGAAGAACCTAAAGCAGAGCTTCTGAGGAGGGCCTCTGAGCCAGAACCAGGGCCCTGCCCTCAGTGGAGCTGATCTGATCTGCAGGGTGGGGTCAGGGCTGAGCAGGCAGGAGACAGTTTGGGCCTGGAGGGCAGAGTTGGGGCCTAGCAAGTGACATGTTGTTCCGCAGGCACAGGGACCCCAAAAATGCCAAACAGGTGGGCAGAAGTTGGTTCTGGCAGCCCAGGGACCCTGGAATTCTCCCTGCCCCATCCAGGACATGCTGCAGCAGTCACCCAAAGCCTCTCAGGTCGGAGCCTGCTGTACCCCAGTCAGTTCCCATGCTTAGATCCCATTTTTGGTCTCGGGGAGAAGCAGTCACACGGTATGGCTTCCAGTCACAGGGCATGGCTCAGGGAAGCCACCAGTTAGTCTACTCCCTCTCCAGCCTGGTGTGGATCTGGAACTGTGCACCCAAGAGCTCAGGATTTCTTTAGCTGCTGCCTAATCCCCACTGCACCTGTTGTCTGGTGCAATGACTCTGTACAGACTCCAGGCAGCTCCCCAGTCTGACCAGGTAGAGGTCTGTGGCAACAGAGGGAGCTGTCTCAAAATTTGCCCTGTGCCAGCAGGGTAAGCATGGTGCTCCGGTGCTCTATCCTCCTATTCTTACCCGTGTGTTCTCTGATCTTGTTATATGTATCACCCTGTCACCTTTTTCCCCACACTGGCTGTTCCCATGTTGCCTCTCTGTGATTTCACAATGTTGCTTCAGAGAAGAGCAATCCATATGTAGACAGCTGTCTGCATTTTTCATTTCTTTCTTTGGGAGAGTGTGGTGGCAGGCTGCTTCTAGTCTGCCACTATAATCCCCCTGCCCCCAGCTTACCTCTCTGTTGCACCCTTCAGAGGCTGACAAAACTAAAACAGGTTTTCCAAAATCCTTCGTTTCTACCATTTGATACAAAGTGGGAGCCTCCAATTAGATGCACTGGTACAACATTTGGAACTCTGAAGTGAGTTGAGTTGGATGAGAAGATGGTCTTTTAACTGATTGGCTCCACCCCCTGCCAAACATAGTTGTGAGGACATCAGGCTTTTCTATAGCAATCCAGTCCCTGGCTTCCTTGTATCAATAAGTGGGGGTGTTTGTTAGGGGGCAACACCCAGGCGTGTGGATCACAGCTGAGCTGTGTGTTCTTAACAATTCCTGTCATGGCTTTCAGTGTCCTAACCTTGAGCTTGCCCCTCCAGTTTTTTTGAAAATTTTAAAAGCATCTGACCACTGTATTGAATCCTTTTCTGCTGAAAATAGCTAGAACGATTTACCTTTTCTGTACCTGATCCCTAACTGATAAAGTTTGGATGGCAGTTATCTCCTTAAGTCTGGATTTTAGAGCAAAGGACAGAATGGAAGATACACGTTTGGAAATCATTAGCATATATGTGTTAGTATCAGGCAGGACATTGAAGGAGATCATCCAGGAAGTGTTACATGCATAGAAACACGTGGAGCATCAATAATATAGGAAGGCACGAGAAGAGAAGCCAGTCCGAGAAGCTGGGAATGAAAAAGAAATTATAGTGTCAAGTCTTAAAGAAGATTTCAAATCTTTTTAACATTTTCTTAACCACTACTTCACCAAATTTTCTCTTAATTGTCCCCGTGTATTTTCCAAACACTCATTATCTCTTGATGTTGTCACCTCATTTCTAGCTTCATTTGCCTTTTGGTGAGGCCAGTGGTAAACCAGTTCTAATATACATACTCTATAATTGTGCAATTATTCCTTTATTCATTGCTTGCAATCATTTCTTGTCAAACTCTAAGCCGAGACATTTTTAGATATTTCATTTCTCTATGCTTGATTTTAGACAGCTGAGCAATCATGTGGAAATTTACAAAATCAAGCTCATCCAGTTCTCTCTAAATTCATATTATCTAATATCATATGTTCACTGAGTAGTGCTTGATAACCCTTGTGTTAAGGTTGCAACACAGAATATTACCTGTTACCCAAATACATACATAAACACATACACATGCATACACGCACACACCCCCCTCTTTGCTCTTTTGCCTTTACCTCTGAGAATAATGTATTCATTCTTTCTAAGGTAATCCTGTTATTTATCATCTCCTTAAATTTTATTTTAGATTCATTCATTCATTCAAAATTTTTATAAACACTATATGCCAGGCAATGAGTCATGGGCTAGAATATAATAACAAACTGAATTATAGAGTTTCTGGTACCAGGCTTCCCAGAACTTGCAGAGTGTATACAAATATTGAAAAGCCTGCATAGAGAGATTGCCAGGATGCTGTTTTTTCTTTCTTTTTTTTTATGAGGTTGTCATAGAAGACCTCTTTGATAAAGAAACATTTATGTAGAGACCTGAAGGAAAGCCCTTTGTATTTCTGCAGTTATTCTTTTATGTTGGTTTGTATGAGCTTTCAATACATTTAAGACATACATCTATTTCTCATGTGTGGTGGTGGAGGTTACAGATATCCTGCCCAGGTTCACATATTTGCCTTTTAACTTGGCTTATAAAGTGTCTAATGTATATTAATCTTCCAACTTTATAACCTAATTATCAAAATTTCTTTTATGATTTCTGAACTTTGTGCAATGGTTAAAAGCAACTTTCCAATCAATAATAAAAACACTAATTAATATTTTATTTAGTATTTTTACCATTTATTTTTTATGCTTAGCACTTGTATCCACTTGGAATTTATTTTATCATAAAGTATAAAATACTGATACATATGTATAAGATAGATAGATACATAGATCAACTGTTTCTATAGTATTCTTTGAAATTGCAAAGTTATCTACTCTGACTTGAGATGTCACCTTAATTGTAAACTAAATCCCTATATGTGTTTGAGTCCATTCTGGCCTTCCTGATTTGTTCCATTGTTCTGTAGGTTTATTATTACTAAATGTCAAGTTAAATATTTTAATACAATATACTATTTTAGTAAAAGATTATAAATCCAGTAAAAATATAAAAGAATGTAATATATATCTCTAACTTGGCTACGCAAGCCTTAGATTATAGCTAGGTAGATGGTTTTACTACAAAGTTACATTAATCAATAAGTATCAAAATTCCTTCTCCATGATAGATTATTGTTTTTGTAACTTCCAGTTCTTTATCCTAGCAAAGTTCTCATGACCTTTAAAGGTATAATAAGGTCCAGTGAACACAGTGTGAACAATTTGCTGCATATTTTTTTAAGTAACATTTATGCATAAAACTTTTGTTCTGTTTCAGTAAGGCACTTTAGCATATGCTAGTTAAATTCTGTCGTCTTGTTACAGCCTAAATCTGTTTTCATTCAGGTTGGTTGCTTTATGCTTCCAAGCTAAAAAAGGATATTTAAAATCTTGAGAGAAATGATTCACACTCTCTTTGGCAGCTAAAGTTACAATCTTTGCCTTTTGCTCACTCCTTGGAATTTGATGAACTAAAAGATTAAGACAGCCATACCACATGTACAAACCAAATGCTTTCAGTTCTCTTACTGACAACACAATTGCTTGTGGCTTCTCAGAGAAAAGTCACTCATCACTGTTGTTAAAACTATTTGCTTAGACTAAAAATGATGGGAACCTGTCTTAAGAATCCTTTTTTTTTTAAAGTGATGCAGAACTCATTTTTCCTGTTCATGCAAATGAAAAAGGTCAATTCTCAGTGACAGATATAAAACCCAAAGCATGCACAACTTGCAACCTGGCTTCTCAGAGTATCTCCCTTATGAGACCCATAAAACATGATAAAGTTTGGTAATGTCAAGGAGACATTGTGACTATATATATATGAATGACAAAGCTTTCTAAAAAGGAAGTGAAATATAGGTGGTTTGGTTTTCGTTAGATGCAAACTACTTTTAAATTTCACTGAACATTCATTTTGAAAAAAAAATATTGTGATAAGCTCTGTGGAGAACACAGAAATTAGAAATAAGGATGGGGCTAAGATTTAGTAGATGGATCCTTTAGCCAACAGATTTTAAGTATATTAAGTATATTATCTTACTGAGCAATCATATCACCTCTATCATGTGTTACTATGTCATAAATATGAGAAGAAAATCCCAGAGAATTTATATCTGCTTCCAAAGTTTGCTACATAGAATGAGAGAAAAACTAGGGATATAAATCAGGATTTGTTGAATTCTGGACCCCTGCTTTGTCAAAATGGTGTTATAAAATAATACAATAGTAGTCCCAAGCATCAAGGTTTAGAATCCTACTAATGTTAACTGGCAGCCTGATTGAGCTTGGGCAAGGTATTTAGCCACTTTGAGCTGATAGAACCTGCTTCATAGTGCTTTTATGAGGTAGTATATATCAGATTAAATAAGATTACTCAGGGTATAAATATAAAATCAAATTTAGCTGTTTTTGTTATTATTATGACATTCTCGTCCAAAGAGTTACTGTTCTGTCAAGGAAGACAACCGTCCTGTGTTTAGGAATCTTACAATTAAGGATCTAAATAAATATTACAATAACCACAGAGGAGGTGGGGTAAGACACAATGATAAAACAAACATAGATAATAAATATAGGACAGGAAAGAATTCTGCAGAGGCTAAGAAAGAGGAAGATCGCTCTAGTCTGACAATGGGTCGGAAAACTGTGCAAGAAAGAAGTAGCCTTGAGTTGAACATTCCAAGATAGAAAAAGAAAAATTCGGCCCCTCATGATGAGGATGTGATAGAGGAAAACTCTAAGTGTAGGAGAGATCCACAGTATAGAAATAGCATTTCTAAAAATGTTAGGGAAATGTGTTTTGAGTAGAATGTATAAAAATTGCACTGGTATTTGTAAAATAATTAGTGAAAGACAAGTTTCCAAATATTAATTGGGATAGTCTGAGAGAAGCCTATCTGCCTGTCTGGGCTGTGGCAGGGTAGAGATATTATCATTAGTATTACAATCTAGATGAAGTATAATTTGGCATGAAGAATCATTTCCAAAGTTGATTGCTTTGAGATTTATATTTTATGTTTTTAATGCTTGTTTGTTGCCAAATATATGACAGTAACTAATATTAACTTGCAAAAACAGTACCCCTTAATTTAAAAATATTGTCCTAGACATATGCCACATATTATGGGCATATTAACACAAATTATTTTCTTTATTTGCTTATGTATGCTTTTGACAAGCATTTTGTAAAAGGCAATTTTTGTCAATTTATTCACATTTGTGGTAAAATTATGTAGCCAAGAAAAACCTGATTTATAGAACACTTTTTAAAAATCACAATATAATTACCTTCAAAAATTCAGTGGGTTCTTTATTCTAGCCTAACTCTCCCTCTAACTAGCCACACAACCTTGCATCTGTTATGCAGGCTCCAGAGGCCTTTGTTTCAATATTTCTAAACAAATTCTGGACTAACCGACAATCTATGGTCATTTGTGGTCAAATCATTATGTGATTGCAGTTACATTAAGTAAACTGATAGGAAAAAGAGACTCAGAAATTAGTTTATACAAATCAGGAAAATTGAGGGAGGGACAATATAGAGGTATAAAATTAATGTTTTCTTTTAGTTGATAAACAATATTTATTTTAACTTTATGGAATGTTTTTCAGGCTTTAGTCTTAATTTTCCTGTATAAAACCAGTAACAGCAATTTTCAATAAATTTCCTCCATGTTAAAAACAATCTACAACCCACAAATGCTTCCGCTATTTATGAGGGGCTTTTTAAAAAAAATACGCCACATTTGCCAATTTTATGTTTCCTTTTTGTTCTCTGATACAACACATTATTAAAGCAGTGAGTCCCAAATTTTAGCATACATATAAATTATCTGGGAATCTTGTGAACATGGTGATTTTAATTAATAGGTTCAGCATGGGACCCAGATTTTGCATTTCTAACAAGCTTTTATGTGATGCCTTTGATGCTGTCTGACGACCACACACCATGTATTATGGTTCCATAAGACTTCTCAAGATTTCTCTCTTTAAATGCTTTTCTCTCTATGGACTTTGTAGCCTTCTTAGTGGCTACTGCTATTCAGGTCTTCTGAAGCCCTAATCGGGATCCATCTGGTACAGTTGCTTGGGACCAAAAACCTGGAACCATCCCTTCTCTAACATCCCATATCCAATCTTGTTGCAACCAACTGGAAAATATATTCAGAATATGATCATTTCTACCTTCCAGCAAGTAGTACTTCCAACAATATGCCTCCATATTGGTGTATGTGCTATTAACTTCCTCTTGGGTTATTATAATAGCTTCCTAACTATTTCCATTTGCATACAGTTGCCCCCAAAGGCCATTCTCAATTTAAGATCCTGGGTGATCCTTTTTTTTTTTAAATTTTTTTCTTTTTAATTAATTAAAATTAAAGAATTTCAAATTAACCTGACATGGGCAGTGCATGGGCAATATATATAACCAAAGTGTTGTACCCCCATAATATTCTGGGTGATACTTTTAAAACCTAAGTCAAATCATGTCACTCCTTTGCTCAAAACCATCACTTAGAATAAATGTCATTTACCTTACAATGTCCTATAAGGTCATATATAATCTTATTTTCTATACCTCTATAACTTTATCTTTTGCTAAGATCTCCCTTGCTCAGACCACATTGATCTCTTTGGTGCTCCTCGAACCTGCTGGGCATACACTCATAATTATTCACATAGGCACTTTTTTTACTTCTCTTAAATCTTTATTCAGATATCACTTTTTTAATAGGGTCAATTATGGCCACTCGATTTAAAATTGTAACTCATTTTCCAGGCCAGTTCTGATTCCCTTTTCTGCTCATGATTTTACACATTTCTTAAACGTCACTTACAAACTCCTAACATAGTATATAATTTACCTGTTGAGTATGTTTGTTGATTTTAAAAAAAAATCTGTCTAGCCAGTAAAATGTAAACTTCTTGAGGGAAGGGATTTCTTTAATTTTAGTTTTCTTTAAATTCCTCGTCCCCCCACCATTTAATCCAAGCAATTCAACAGTACCTGACAGATTTCAGATACTCATAAAATATATGTTGAATAAAGTGATCAAATATGAATTGAGAATCTAGGCAGGAGAATTTTCCTTGATATCATTGAGGAAGATGTTAGATAATAGTAGCTTGTAAAAGAAATGAAAGGTAAGAAATCAAGATAGCTTATAATCAGAAGAGAAATGATATATGGAAATCAGAGTAAAATGTTTATTTTCATTATTTTTTAAAAAGGAAGTGAGATATGTGAGCATAACTATAGGTTGAGGGAAAAAAAACTATTATATATACAGATGGTAAGTGATGCAGCCAAGGTTTTAGAAAATATTTGAGAAGACCCCAAGCTCTGGTCAATAGCTTGCCTTCGAAAAGGAACAAAAATTATATTCTTTGGGGAGTGAAATGGATAGGAATAAAGAAATATTTATAGATTAAAAGTCAACACTTGGAAAAATCCACTCCAATTTATCTCAATATTATTCATTAATGGATGTTTAATGACACAGATTATGAGAAGACAAGCAAAAATGAAAAACAACTGAACATGTCAAAGAGTTTCTGAATGGCATAGAGAGAAAAGCTGAGAAACTATAAGTGTTACAGATATCACTCCTGTACAGTCACTTGAAGATCACTTTGGCAAGATGGAAAGATTCGTATTGCTGGGATGACATTGAGTTGGGGCAAGCACAGCTGAAGAACAGAAGTGGTATATAAGATCAAGTATTAGATCTCTGTTAGGTAAAGATTTTCTAAAACCAAGGTAACACTTATCAACTCTCTCAAGTATTAGAACTAAAAACTGAAAGAAAGGGTGTTACATTAGGACCCAGGCATATTGCAGTTTAAAATAGCTAACGTGGATTAGTTAAGAGGGATGCTATTGTCTAGGTTACAGCCATCTATGGGGAAGGCTGAAGTGGGTTGTAGATGAAGAGGATTAAAGAGTTAAGGAGATTTAAAAAAGCAATATGGGGCTGGTGTTGGTTTATTATTTACAAGAAGGTAAGGTGACCCTACATCTTGATCTGCTCACAACAGTTCTGCTCTATGACTGCTTTTCCAGCTTAAAGAGTAATAAAGCATCCTTTTTACTCAAATGCATCCCAGTTTGAATGGTAACTAATTTATTAAACCTATATATATGATATGTCCTTTTGTTAGATAGGTGCCAAATTTCCAACAATTTTTGAAAATATAATATATCTGTGAGTGAATAAACCATGGCAAGGAGGAGTAAGTAGATAATTAAACAGTGCAAGAAATAGGGACTCAAACACTTCAAATTAGCCTAATTCTTCTTTAGATTAATCTTTTTAATAGTGCAGCAAAAAATGTCTTGCTGTATTTGATATACACCTCTCAAAAATTTATCCCAAAGGTCTAGTCAAAGCAAAATAAATCATTCCTAAATCATCCAGGATTTCAACTATTAGAGAGCAGATATTGTGGCCACTATGATCCTATTTCTTTAATCTCAACATTCTCAATTTCTTCCAGTATTTCTCATTTAAATCATTTTTAACTCTTTACAGTTTTGATCATTTTAAAAAGATAGTGATAAAAAATGAAGACAGTACTTCATCTTGAATGACAAATGAATACTAGAATTGTAAAAGCTTTTACTGAGTGCTAATATTCCTACTAATGCAGCTCAAACATGAATTAAATATCGATGCTTTTACATTTTCATTTGTTTTGATTTGAATATAATAAATCAATTCTAACTCACATCTTTTATTGGTTTTGGCTAACTATCCTAGTGTTAGTTGTTTAGGGAGATAATACTAGAGAAAAATAGAGATATATTTATATTTTCTTATTTATATATTCATTCTTAATAGTTTAGCTTCACCAAATCTATTTAATTACATTTTTCTTTTCTTGGCTTCTTTTGTCTTTTGTGCCTGAGGTGTGTGGAATTAGGTTCATCATGTTTAGTTCATGGTACAAAGTCATACCTTTGACTGCCATTTTTTTAGCTCAATTTGGATGTTGATAAGGTATATTAGTGGGGCCCAAACAAAATCTTCGATCCTACCTTTGAAATAAAACCTAAACCCATTTACTTCTCTCTTTCTTCATTGGTACAATTCTTTTTCAAGGTATGATCATTTCCTGCCTATACTACACTGAATTCTGATAACTCTTTTTGTATTTCTAATTTCCATGTTTGTCTACATTTTAATCTACACAATGCAAAACGATAATATTTAGAAAATACATATCATTTATCTTGTCAATGGTTTCCAAAATGCACTAAGGGGAAAAAAACAGACTCTTTGCCATGCATTTTTAGTCTCTACGTGAAATTGCCTATCCCTCCATCTTTATCACATCCTACTGTCTCCTTCACTCCATCACTTTTAGCCATACTGGTGTTCAGTCAGTTCTAAAATTATGCCAAGTTCATGTACACTTTACAGCCTTCACAGTTTCTTCTGCCTAAAATGCAGTCTCCTGGGTATCTACATGGCTGATCTCAACAAGAATGTCAGTATCTCAGATAGCTTTACTGTGAACACCAAATCTAAAGTGGCGTCTGCAAGTAACTATACATTATAACAGGCTGTTCTATTTTCTTCCTCACACTTGCTACTATCTGAAATAATTTTGTTGTTTTGATACTTGACTATGTTTAGTTTCCCTACTAGACTAAAAGCCTCATAAAATGGGGTTATTATCTTTTATGTTTAACACTATATTTTCAGTATCTAGAAAAGTGTCTGGGACAAAGTAGCTGTTTAGTAAATATTTATGTGAAGGTGCATTATTTTTAAATAGGGAGAATGCCTAAAGCCATTCAAAATTTAAGATAATTGTATAAATCTAGTATAAGGTAACTATTTTTATCCTGTTTCTTTAAGAGAAAATGAAAACCAAGTTGGATTTTTTCCTGATATTTAATGGAAGAGGGATTAAGTAACCCTAGCATCAATAACATAAATCTGTTTCATAATATTCAAGATGGATTTATAACTCATTTGAATCTTTGTAGGATTATGAGAAAAGCACAAATATAAGAATTATGAAAATTTTCCTATTAAAATCAACAAGGATTAAAGATAGCAATATAGTAAGGAGCTTAGGTAAGTCGTGCTTTTGAGATTTCTCCACTTGGAAGATTTCTGAGAATTCCTTAATGTATTTTATTGAGGATCAAGAATTAAGTAGATCTGCTACATAACAGTTGACCATATGTTTTTTACTGTGGACCAAATTGATGAACTCAGTAATTATGCCAATGGAACCTAATGTCTGCTAGAGAGTAATTATATTTAACTTACATATTTAAATTTTTAAATACATATTCATTATTAAAAGTTTAGCTTTGCCAATCTTATTTAATTATATATATATTTTTTTTTCTTTTGTGTTTCAGGTGTGCCAAACTAGGTTCAACATATTTATTTCATGGCACAAATAATCATCCGCTTGTGGAAGCATTTTTTTTGTTGTTGTTATTGCCATTCTCTACATAAAAGTTTCAATATTTGATAATGACTTTTCTTTCTACCACTTTGTATCTTGAAACTTTTTAAAAGTCTCTCTCTCTCTCTTTCTCTTTGTGTGTGTTAGAAATAAGTAAATTATCCTCTCACTTTGATGACAATTAATTTACTCACTTTTAATCTGGCATCTTTGTTCTCTCATATAATCTTACCCAAAATTAATCTAGTTACTGTAGGAAACTCAGTGTATGTATACTTAAGGGTTTAGAAACCTCAGATTGTGAAAGAGGAAATCCAACTAAGTTTCTCCACTATATTGCATTTGAGTTTGCCAAATCATGATCCTCCTTTGGTTCTTTCCTTCCCTCCCTCCCTTCCTCCTTCCCTCTTTCCTTTCCTTTCCTTTGCTTGCTTGCTTTCTTTCTTTCATGTTCCATAAATCGTAATTTTAAGGACAAAAATATATTTTGAGAATGATTAAAATTATAATTTTTATCAGAATTATTTTGGATGAAACACTAAATATGTAGGGACTTCAGATCAATATCAAGTTTACTAAGGAATTTGCACAGACCTAAAGAATAAAAATACATATATCTAGTCCAGTTTGACTTGTTTTCAGTGTACTTTGTCTTACAACTCTTACATTCATTGGGGATGCTTGCTTTGCATTTTAGGGCCATTATTACTCAATTCTGTTCTTTTAATTCTGCACAAACACAGGAAAGAATATAGCATAGTAGCTTAGAAGACAAACTTTGATATCAAATGAGCAATAGTTTGATTCTTGACTCCAATACTCACAGGTAATCAGGAAGTTATTTAATTTTGCCAAATTTCTCCTATAAATGAATATAATGGACTTTATCACCAAGAATTCTTGCAATATTTAAATGAGATAAAAGGTGAGAAATTCTTAGGTCAGCCTATAATAAGTCTTCATATATAGTGGTTATTATCATTATTATTTTAATGGCAGGTTTTGAGTTATGATTAATCACTTTTCTTCCTTTTTTCCAAAAGTTCTACTATAAAATATTTCAAACATGATAAAATTTGACTTTCACACTGAATATCTAAGTACTAACTGCCTCATTGCTACTATTTTAGTTCTAAATATTCTCCATTAGTATTTTAATATCCATATAAGCATCTCTGTATTCATTCAATACTTTATATTAGTTTTTGATTCATACTTAAGTAAATTGCAGATACCAGTATACTTCCCAGAAACATTTCAGCATGCGTATATTTAACTAGGTTTTATTCTTTTTTCTTTACAATTTTGTTTTCTTCTGTGGTATAATTTATATACCAAAATGTACATATCTTAAGTGTACCACCTGGTAACTTTGCAAATGCGTACACTTGTGGAACTCAAACCTCTCCCAAGATGTAAAATACTACCATCACTCCAAAAAGTTTTCTCACAACCATTATCACTCATGTCCTGCCCCTATTCCCTAGAGAAAAGCACTATTTTGATTTTTTCTACCATATATTACTTTCCATATTATAGAATTTCATAACAATGACACCATACAGGATATATACTTTTGTATACTCTTGTGTCAGGCAGATATTGAAGATATTCTCCATTGTATTCTAAAGGATATATAATTTCTACTTGTTATGTTTATACTATCCATCTCAGTTTACTTTTGGCATATGATTCAGTTTTTTCCTATATAGATTTCCAGTTGTTACAGTATCATTTGTTGGAAAGACTTTTTCTTCTTCATTGGGATTGCTCTTACCCTTTTGTTGAAAATCAAATGACCACATCAATTTGGTCTATTTTTGAGCTCTCTATTGCATTCAGCTGGTGTATTTGTAAATTCTACGTTAGTACCACGCAGTATTGCTTACTGTGTCTTTATAATAATTCTTGAAGTATAGGAAGTGTAAGTCCCTCAATATTCTTCTTTTTTTAAAAATTGTTTTAGATAGTCTAGGTCCTTCACATGTCCACATGCATTTTAGAAACAGCTTTTCAATTTCTACAAAAAAAGACTGTGGAAATTTTTCAATAAGGTTGAACTGAATTTATAAATCCCCTTGGAAAGACTAGTCTTCTGAACAATAATGAGTCTTTTGATAAGTGGATATTTTTCAGGTCTTCATTTATTTGGCATTCTTGAATTTTTTCTCAGTATTTTTTAAAAATTTCCTAGTACAGTTTTGCAGTACATCTGTTGCTAAATTTATTTCTCAGTATTTTGTTTTTGATACTATTTTAAAATTTTATATTTCAATTGCTTGCTACTAAAGTATAAAACTAAAATTTATTTGTGTCTATTGACTTTGTATACAGTAGCATTGTTAAATTTACTTAATAATTCCAGTAGTTAATTTACCTTATCCTTAAGATTTCTGTTAAAGATCATGTAATCTACAAATGTCTTTAGGAGATTTTTGGGTAATGATGACTTCATAATGAGGAGGGAAGTATTCCCTCCTTCTCTCTTCTGCAAGAATTTGTGTAAGTGTGATGTCATTTCACTCTTAAATATTTGATAGAATTCACCATTTGAACTCTCTGGACTGAAGTTTTCTTTGTCACAATAATTTGATAATAAATTTAATTTTCAATAAATACTGAGCTATTGAAATTTTATCTTGTGTCAGATTTGGTTAAAAACATATTTTAAAGATATGTCCATTTTATATAAGATTTTGAATTTGGGGTTATAAAATATTTATAATATGATTTTATTCTTCTTTTCATTTCTATTAAGATTTCTAATATTTGCCTTTATTTCATTCCTGTTGTGGGTTAATTCACATTCTGTCTCTCTGTGTTCTTAATCAATGTAGCTACAGCTTTGCTTATTTTGCTAATTTTTTTCAAACAGCAAGTTTTCTTAATTTTCTGTACTTTTGTTGTTGTTTTTTATTACTTGAAGTCTATCATTCTTTCCTTATTGTACTTATAATAGGTTTTCTTCACCACTTTTTTCCTGTCTTCTTAAAGAGGAAGTTAGATCATCTTTCTTCTTTTCTAATGTTAGAAATTACAGCTATAAATTTCTCTCTAAGCACTCCTTCAGCTGCAAGCCACACATTCTATGCTGCATTTTTATTTTCACCCAATACAAAATATATTTTAACTTTTATTGTAATTTCTTCATTGGCCCAGGGATTACTTAGAATTGTGTTTCTTAATTTTCAAGTATTTGGCCTTTTTTATAGATATCTTATTGCTACTGTCTTCTAAATTAATGTCATCATCAACAGATAATGTACACTGTATACTTTCAATCCTTCTAAATTTATTTAAAATTTATTTCTTAGTGTATGTTTTATCTGGGTAAATGTAGTATGAGCACTTGAAAATAATAGGTATTCTTCTATCATTGTTGTAAAGTTCTATAAATACCAATTCACTGTATTCGTTCTGTTCTGCAATATCTTTTCCGATTCGTTTCTAGATTTTTCCACAATTCATGTGAGAAGAATGTTAAACTCTCCAGCCATAAATGAGGAATTACCTGTTTATAATTTTCTATCAATTTTTGCTTTATGAATTGAAGCCTTTGTAATAGGTAATTACATTTATAATCTCTATGTCCACCTGATGAATGGAACTTCTTATCATTACATAATGTTCCTTTTTGTCACTGGCAAAATCTTGGTATCTAGTGTTAGCATAGTCATCATAGACATCTTATGCTTACAATCTACATGATAAACACTTTTGCATACATTTTCTTTCACTCTGTCTGTTTCTGTTTATTTAAAGTGCATCATTTTGAAAAGATGTAGTTAGGCTTACTTTTCATTTATCCATGTAATCTCTGCCTTTAGTTGGCTGGGTTATCCATTAAGGTTAAGGTAAATGTTGATATATTTCAATATGTTTGTCATTTATGTTTCATATCTTTCCCTCTATTTTTCCCCCTATGTTTCTCCTTTTCTGCTTTCTTTTAAACTATTTGAAATATTATATGATTTCATTATTAATGTATCTATTTTTAGCTAAAACTTTTTATTATTTTTAGTAGTTGCTCTAGAGATTACTGTATACAACTGGAGGACCTATGAATATGCTATTTTACATGGCCAAAGGAATTTTGCAAACGTAATTAAGGGAACAGACCTTGAAATGTAGATTATCCTCGATCACCTGGGTAGTCCCACTGAAATCGCAAGAGTACTTAAAAGTGGAAGAGTGAAGTAAAAGAGAATTTTAGAGAGAAAGATGTTGCTACAGAAAAGGTCAGAGAGATGCAATGACTCTACCCGCAGTTACTGGCTTTGGAGAGGGCAGAAGAACATCATAAACTAACTTCCAGAAGCTGGACGAGAGAATTAAACATACTCACCCCTCAAGTCTCCACAGAGAAATACAGCCCCGCAAAAAACTTTCACAGTCTTTTGAGGATTAAAATTTTAATGCTTTACAAATAATGTGGTAACTTTCCAATATTGTAGATCCTTTACTCTTTATGCTATATTTGTCGTATACATTTTATCTCCATATGATATGTAACCCATATTAATGGCCTTTGTACCTTCCAGAAAAAATAAATTTCCACCTGCTGTCATGTCACTTCAGTCCAAAGAACTTCCTTTAAGATGTCTTGTAATTCAGGTCTGATGACAACAAAGTCTACTGTTTATTTTTCTCTACAAATATCTTTATTTCATTTTTCTTCTTGATAGTATTTTTACTTGCAAAATATTTCAATGAGGTTTCATTGTCTACTGGTCTCCATCATTATTGATGAGAGGTTGGTAGACATTTAAACCATTGTTTCCCCACATGATATGGGATGTTCCTTGCAAGTATTTTAGCATTCTGAATTTTTTCTTCCTTTTCCCGGTATTTGCTGTTGTTGCTGGTGGTAGTGCTGCTGCTGCTGCTCCTCCTCCTTCACCATCTCCTCCTCTCCCTTCTCTCTCTTCTCTTTCTCCTTCCCCTCCCCTTCCCCTTGCTTTTCTCTTTCCCCTTTCTTCATCCTCTTCCCTTTCCTCTTCATCCTCTTCTTGTCTGAACTCTGTTTTTCACATTGGTCAGCACCACTGCTTTATAATCAAGCTCACTGACTCTTCAATCATTCACCTTTTTCCAGCCATTCAGCCCATTGTAGTGGTTTTACATTCTTCTCCAGCAAATTAATACAAACTTATTAGTTAAAGCAACAAAAATTGATTGTCTTACAGTATGTAGTTTAGAAGTCTACCAGTGATCTCAGGGGGTTAAATTCAAGGTGTCTGCGGGGCTGTATTTCTCTGTGGAGACTTGAGGGGTGAGTATGTTTAATTCTCTCGTCCAGCTTCTGGAAGTTAGTTTATGATGTTCTTCTGCCCTCTCCAAAGCCAGTAACTGCGGGTAGAGTCATTGCATCTCTCTGACCTTTTCTGTAGCAACATCTTTCTCTCTAAAATTCTCTTTTACTTCACTCTTCCACTTTTAAGTACTCTTGCGATTTCAGTGGGACTACCCAGGTGATCGAGGATAATCTACATTTCAAGGTCTGTTCCCTTAATTACGTTTGCAAAATTCCTTTGGCCATGTAAAATAGCATATTCATAGGTCCTCCAGATTGAGATGTGGAGATCTTTGGGGGATGTCTATCACTTCTAATCAGTGAAACTTTAACTTTAGATACTTGATATGTTGGTTTTAGAATTTTTTGGGTTTTTATCATGGTTCTCTTTTACTCTGCTGTAATTTCCTATATTTTCATTCATTATAAGCATATTTTTTTCTCCAATAATCATAGTTATAGCAACTGCCTTAAAACTCTTATCTACTAATTCCAATACCTGTGGTTAGTTTCTGCATATTGACTTTCCTCTTGAGACTGAGTCATATTTTCTTTTTTCTTCATATGGTGAGTAATTTAAGGGTGTGTGATAGTCAATTTTAGGTGTCAATTTTATTGGATTAAGCCAGCTGTCCCCAACCTTTCTGGCACCAGGGACTGGTTTCCTGGAAGACACTTTTTCCACTGAGAGGGAGGGAGTGGGGGGGCGGAGCTCAGGCGGTGATGTGAGCAATGGGGAGCAGCTGTAAATACAGATGAAGCTTCGCTTGCTCACCCACCACTTACTTTCTGCTGTGCAGCTCCCCAGTTCCTAAGTTTCATGGAAGACAATTTTTCCATGGACCTGGGGGCGGGGTGGTGGCAGTGGAGCTCTGCGGCCCGGGGAATGGGGACCACAGGATTAAAGAATACCCAGATAGTTGGTAAAACATTATTTTGGGGATGTCTGTGAGGATGTTTCTGGAAGAGATTGGCATTTGAATTAGTGGATTGTGTAAGAAAGATCCACCCTCACTCAATGTATGTGGGAACCATCCAATCAGCTGAAGGCCTGCATGGAACAAAAAGAAAGAAATAAGACAAAGTCTTGCTCTCTCTGGAGATGGGACACTCTTGCTCTCCTACACTTAGACACCGAAATTCCAACTTCTCCAGCCTTTGGACTCCAGGACTTGCACCAGAGGTCCTTAAGTACCTTATGATCAGTTGACAGAGGAAGAGAAGACTCAGGTCTAGTTTATAGATGGTTCTGCACCATATGCAGGCACCACCTGAAAGTGGACAGTTGTAGTACTGCAGCACCTTTCTGGGACGTTACTGAAGGACAAGGGTGAAGGAAAATTTATTCAGTGGGCAGAACTTCTGACAGTGCACCTGGTTGTGCACTTTGCTTGGAAAGAGAAATGGCCCAATGTGAAAATATAGTGATTCAAGGACTGTAGCCAGTGTCTTGATGGTCAGGGTCTTGGAAAGACCATGATTGAAAAATTGGTGACAAAGAAATTTGGTAAAGAGTTATGTAGATAGCCCTGTCTGAATGGTCAAAGGACGTAAAGATAATTTTTTCTCATGTGAATGCTCACCAAAGAGTGGCCTCAGCAGAGAAGGACTTTAATAAAGTGGATAGGATGACCTATTCTGTGGGTACCACTCAGCTTCTTCCCCTTGCCACCCCTGTCATCACCCAATGGACTTATGATAAAAGTGGCCATGGTGGCAGAAATGGAAGCTATGCATGAACTCAGTAACATGGACTTCCATTCACCAAGGTCAACCTGGCTATGCCCACCTCTGAATGACTAGTTCCCTAGCAGCAGAAGCCAATATGGAATTCCTGATATGGCACCATTCCCTGAAGTGATCATCCAGTTACTTGGTGGCATATTTATTACACTGAACCCTTTTCCACCAAGGAAGGGGCACCATTTTGTCCTTATTGGAATAGATACTGTAAATATGGATTGCTTTCCCTGCATGCAATGCTTCTGACCAAACTACCCTCTCTGGACTTACAGAGTACCATATCCACACAGGCATTCTGTCATGGTATTCCACACAGCATTGATTCTGACCAAGGGACTCACTTTACAGCCAAAGAAGTGCAGCAATGGGCTGATGCTCGTAGAAATCACTGGTCTTACCATGCTTCCCATCATTCTAGAGCAGCTGACTTGATATAATGGTGGAATGCCCTTTTGAAGATACAGTCACAGTGGAAGTAAGAAAGCATATGTCTGAAATACAGGAGATCATTCACAGTTTCATTTAGTGTTACTATGCTCTGTGATTAAGGTCAATGGGAAACTGCAACAACTCAATCCAGGCAGGACTACAAATGGCCCAGACCTTTCAGGAATGCAGGTTCGGTTGACCCCACCAAGTAAAGAACCACAACGAGCTGAGGTGCTTGCTGAAGGCAAAGGGAATGCAGAATTAGTAGTACAAGAAGGTAGTTATAAATATCAGCTGTAAACATGTGACTGGTTGCAGAAATAAGGAATGTAGTTGTCATGAGTATTTTCTCTCTGTTTTTTCAAGAATGTGTTTATGTATATATATACATATATTAAACAAACATCTTTGTTTTCTTTTCTCTCTTACTCTGTTATCATGTAATGAAGGATGTATGGAGTTTATATCAATATTTAAGAATTGCTAATTTTATGTCATAGAATTTAAATTATGAAATATAAGGAAAAACAAAAACAACATTCAAGGACATTACCTCTCCTTGGGGAGGAATTTGGGTGTTTTTCTTTGTACACAGAAGAGTTGTATCATGTTAGGTAGATCTATGACTTTGTTTACTGTCTTTATTTGGAGATTAAATATGGTTTAAGGAGATATATATCAGTGCCAATTGATAAGGGGTGGCATTTTTATGATTAATTTTAGGTATCAACTTGATTGGATTAAGGGATACTCAGATAAATAGTAAAGCATTGTTTCTGGGTATGTCTACAAAGGTGTTTTCAGAAGAGATCGACATTTGAATCAGTGGACTGAGTAAGAAAGATTCACCCTCACCAAATGTTGGGAGGCACCATTCAATCAGCTGAACAAAAAGGCAGAGGAAAAGTGAATTGTCATACTCTCTTCTGAAGCTATGATACACTTTTTGACCTGCTCCGGGACATCAAAACTCCAGATTCTCCAGCCTTTGGACTCAAAGACTTCCCTCAGCAGGCCCCATGTTCTCAGGACTTAAGCCTTGGACTGAGAGTTATACCATTGCCTTCCCTGGTTCTGAAGACATGGACTGAGCCATGCTGCTAGCTTCCCTGTTTCTCCATCTTGCAGATGGCCTATTGTGGGACTTTTCAGCCTCCATGATTGCATAAGTCAATTTCTCTAATAAATACCCCCTTATCTCTCTCTTTCTCTCTCTCTCGTCTATCTGGACATCTAATTCTTGACATTTTAAATGTTTTGGAGAATCTGGACTCTGTTATAGTCCTCCCAACAGTGTTTATTTGTGAGTGTTGGTTTGTTTTAGCAGACAATAAGCTTGGTTGGATTTAAAGGTTTTTTTGCCTTTGTTATGTTGATTAGAGTATGTTTTGTGCATGTCGTTCATGAGTCAGGTAGAGATTTGAAAATATACACATAATTTATACTTTCTTCCCCTTGATCTGTCCTTTTTTAGGATTCCTCTGTCACTTTAAAGTAAAATTCATTGTCCAAAATTCTATTCTCTGGCTCTTCAAGGCAAAAATACTGCCGATATTTATCTAGTTTTATTTACCTCTTATTCTTGAAGATCTAACATATAGGTAACGCCCGCAGGGTCTTTTCCTCCTTTAAAGGGCTGTTCCCTTCTTCCAAATGTTTACTCTCAATCAAAATCCTTATTTTTTTAGGTCATTTTCTTTCTTTCTTTGTTTATTTACTATCTTGCACAGTGTAAATAATTCTTTTCTGCAGGAAAGTTGTTACAATTGGTGCATACTTTTAAAAATAAGAACTGGAGAGGAATGCTGAAATTCAACAAATTTTTTTCTCACAGTTTGCATTTTTCTGACTGAAAAATTTACTCTCAAGGAATTACAAAAGTTTTGATAAAAAGCATCGTTTTCTGCTGAAATCCTAAGTGAAAATACATTTTTAATTTTATAATACCTTGAAATATTTTAAAAGACATCATCCAACAGAAACATTGATGTGGATCAATTCATGTCTGATACTCTTTTTGTTAGACTTGGAAGCCAAGTCTAAATAAAATCTACTTCATTCATTCATTTAATCATTCATTTAACTACTATTTATTTAGCTCTACCTATGAGCAATATATTTTTTAAGTGATGTAAATATAAAGGTGACTAAAAATGGCATGGCCCCTCCAGCTTAACAGGATAGAAAATGTTCAACAAAGTGTTACACAAATGAAAAACTGCAAGTAAGAGATATGAAACAGAGGGGCAGGATGATAAGTGTACATGTTAGATAAATTATTTAGGGATGAAAGCTAGTGTAGGCTTTCTTGAAGAAATAATTATTAAAGTAAAATCTGACAGAAGGTAAGATCCAACTAGACAAGGATTGGGTTCAGTGTATGAACAGTGGGAGAAAATTTAAGGCAAGATAAATAGCCTGGGAAATTCAAAACAGATTTGAAAAGAGGTCGGAATAACTGGAGCACGAAGCATAGAGCGAGAGCATAATGTTAAATGAGACTTGTGAGGTAGATAGACACCAGTAGTCCAGGGCCTTGTGAGTAAGGCTAAGAATTTGTCTTTATCCTTTGAGCAATAGATAACAACATAATCTTTGTTCTATCTTCTCACAATTAGCTGTCACAACATTCACAGTTTGACAGTAATTTTCCTGTATTTTCAGGTAATGAAGAATAAATCTTTCCCTCATATAAATCATATCTGTATTATAACGAACAGAAATTTTAGTATCATGCATAACAAAATAGAAAAAAATGAACATAAAATTCTGCATGGGAAACAAAACAAAGGAAAATTGTTGGGCATATGTTTTACTTAAGAAACTAGATACATCTAATGTTCATGGAAGGGTGGCTAATAGGTTGATGGAGGGTGTCAAAAAACATGAGGTCTGATCTCATTTGGATAATATTTAATGCATAATTGATTAAGTACATATCTGAACATAATTTTGACATATCTAGAAGTTCTGAATGACTGCAATGCTTTTCAAAATCACAGTTTACAAATTCACTGTGGCACGGTCATATCTTTATCTTGCAAGAAATAGTATCAGTCACGCATGTGCTTTGGTGGGGTCTCAGAGGAGCAGTGATCACATAGTTATACATTGGCAAACTTGAACCTATTACAAAGAGTATTTAGCAATATAGCTCTCATTTTTGAAAGGCCAGCATAGACATATGAAAATTACCCATATTTATATTCAAGGAAAAACAACAGAATTTATGACTGATAAATAGCCTAGCACTTTAAGCTCATCCAGAGACCTCTTTTAAGTGTGAGGGAAATTTGTACTGTTGAGTAGTACTAGCTGGAATCCAGCTGTATTCTAATCCCACTTCAATCTATCATCACAGAAAATATTGACTCTGTTTTCCTTAGACATGCAGCTGTCAACTATCCAACTATGGGTCTAGATTTACATTATAGTTTTATTTCCTACCTATTCATTTTCATCTAAAACACTTGTTCCATGAAACAGCTTTTGCTGTCTGAAAAAGGAAAACAGGATATGCGGTCTCATCAAACCTGTCAATGGATGTGCATGGGCACAGCAAATAATATTTGCTAAATTCAAAGGAATATATTTCTACTTTGAAGAAATGATAAAATCACTGTACACCCACATGCTTTATTAATGTCATATTTACCACTCCAGTAAGAAGATTGCCATTGTGTGCCAATAGTTACAAGAATTTACCACTCTCCCTCCACCCCAAGAGCCTATTACACATTCAAGTACTTGCAAAGTGTGTATGCCTCACTTGGAAAGTAGGCTAAGTAACAAAAGCCCCTGAGTGATTGCGTAGACTTCAAAACCTTAGATAAACTTAGTGAGGTTTTATAAGCAGTAGCAGAGGGACTATATTAGTAAGGATAGGCAAGAGTGCAGTGATAATTGAATCCGAACTGTAATAGCTCAACAGAATAAAAATTGATTTTTTTCTCATAAAACAATTTTTAGTGAATGGTCAGACTGATGGGATCACTCTCTTCTGTGTGGTTTTGCAAGAATCCAGGCTCCTTCCATGTCATAGCTGAATCATCCCTTAGGATACCATTTCCAATTAGATCCAGTCACTGGATGGGGAAAAAGAGATGATGGGAAAGGCTTCTTAAAAGCCTTGGTCAGGAAGTAGCATACAGCACTTCCATCTACCTTCTATTGAGAAGAACTAACCGTGTGATCGCCCTTAACTGCAAGGGAACTGGAAAATGTAGCCCTTGCCTAACAATGCGATTTCAAGCTACAATTGTATATTATGAAGAGGGAAAAAGGATTTTGGTAGATAACTTCTTTTCGCTACCAAAGAGAAGTGATTATATTCAATTGCTCTGGACATAAGAGTGTATTTTGTTTTTGTGTTCTGTTTTTTCTTCAGTTGTTATTTTTTCTGGCCAACTACATATGTGTGACGTTCATAAAGACTAAGCAACTTATACTAGCAGCAATAATACAAAAGTCAGCAAATGGAGCTCAGAGAGCTAAACAGTAGAAACCACTGTAACTCAGTACTCCATCTGAACCTAGAACAAAATAAAGGGTAAATTTCTGTGAATAAGGTGAAGGGGTCTTGAGGTTTGAGGTTAATCTGGCATACCCAGTGATGATATAATATAATAATTTTAAGTTATTTTATTACATTTTAATAAAGCCCTATAATTTTACTATATATTATGCATACTGTTCTGTTTTTTCAATATTCTGGGAATTTCCAGGGAAAAAGAATATGCCCTGAGAAATCATGCATGAAATAAATTATCTTCAGAAAGTCAGTGAAAAATTTGTTTTGACATAGTTGCAACACAGTATGACTAACTAAAGTGGTTTTAAAATTAGAAATGTTTGCTGACACCCACCCGCCTGCCCTACTCTTCTAATCTTTGCATGCCGGCAGAAATAGTCAGTTCACAGTAGATTGTCTTTAAACAGTAAACATCTATATTTCATGAGCTAAAATGAGAGCAAGGAGGTTCATTTTTGTCTCTCACCTTGATTGTCCTCTAGCAAAGTTCACGAAACCATCAGCTCAGCCACACTGGCCAGGCCACAACACCAGAAGTTTTTTCCACTGGTCCTAGTCCTCTAGAAAGCTGCTGATACTGGTTGTCTTTTCCCTTTTATTGTATTTTTTTCTAAATTTTATTTGATTGTTTTCTATTTAAAATTTTCGTCTCCTCAAATGTCAGTTCAGTCCCTTTCTGAAGGCCTAGGGGCAACGGTCAGAAGGACTCATAAATCTACAGGTACAGTGTTTTATTTTATTGATGAGCACATTATAGTACTTTATTAAATGCCTGTTAGACTTTATCCATAGTTCTAGTTCTGTGAGTACTGCCATTGGATCCCCAGGATATGTCTTCGAGTACCAGGCTCAGAGCATAGTACTTCTTAATATGCCCCTGCCATACACAGTGTATATGTAGAAAGGACCTAATTTATATTTTTTGGAGAATATCCAAGTATATATTTCAGGTTCTTGTGGTGGACCTTTATCTTGTCCCCATCTTGAAGTATTTGGGAGGTGCCCATTGCTCAGTGCTAGAAGAAAAGAGCAATTTGTTTAATAATTAATGATGTTTATATTATAGCCACATGTTTATATACTCACACATACTTAGAATAAACCTAGAAATTCATTAAGAGATTCATTTTTTTCTGTAAAAATTTTTCAGGGCAGTATAGTCTCCCAGCAACTTCCAGACAGGTTAAAGAATAAGGGTTGTTTTTAAGAATAAATGAGAAATGTGTAAATTATAAAGTACTATATGTGCATTAATTGTCATTGATATGGCAATATATAGAACATCAATTTAGACATAAATTTAATTTTTAACTTATGATATTTTACCCTTCTATCTAAAACAAAATAGGCTGTGACTGCTATCTCTTCTCTGAAGTGCAACAGAACTTAGCAGAGAAAAGTGTGATCATAGCAGAAGTTCAAACCTAAGTTCTGCTGTTTACTGGCTATAGAATCTTGTACGAATTAATTGTCTTCTCTTTTTTTTCCGACTTTCTTTATCTGTGAAATGCAGGTGTAATAATAATTATAATACAACATGACTTATAAATTAAATGGAGATAGAATACATTAATACATATAAAGAACCCACAATTATGCCAGGAACATAATAAACTTTATATATTATCATTCTTCCTTTCTTTGACTAACAGTCTTATTAAAGCTACAGACAATATAGAGAAGTGTCACATTTACAGAAGTGTCACAGCAAGACTATAAAGCCAGTGGATATTTATAAAAACGGACACTAATATTCTATTAATATGATGAATCAAACTAACTCACTATGACTGATACAATGAAAATGTGAGCATCTGATAAAGTAGGGGAAGAGACAGGAGTGAGTGTATACCATGAGTAAGGAGCCTTCACCCACAGGTTTGTCTTTCCCCAGGTATTCTTACCAGTAACCAGCTTGTTGGCTCCAAGGTCCAGCTCCTTGTCTGGAGTGCAAGAATGATTTGAGGGAAACCATAAGCCATGTTTCTACTCAACTGCAGACTGAATTTAGAGGTCTGAGGGAAGAACAAGGTAATCTAAATGAATCCAAGTCTTGGAGGACATTCAAAAGAGAATTTCTAAGCTTTTTTGGTATAACCTAGCTGTTCAAGTTAGCATACAATCATTTTACTCATTCTATTGATGCTGCTTTTCTTTTAAAAAAATGTTAATACTATTTAGTAATAAAAATGATCTCTCAAATTATTGGGCATCAATTTTAATGCAACCGTTGAAAACAAAACATTACTGATGGAAAAATAAAAGTCCACCACTTTTCATCTTCACAATATTAAAAAAGTAGTACAATTACAGACATGTAAAATTTGGAGCAATTAAGCCAGCAATAAGGTGAAGAAAAATGATCTCCTTAAAAAAATCTAAAATACCATTTTTATAGATGATAACAATCAAGCAGATGTAATAATAATATAATAGATGACCCAGGCTCCAAAATTTCACATCTAAACAAAATGTGCTTATTTCTTTCATGTTATAACATTCAGCACTACCAGATTTTGGTTATAAGTACTTTTTATGAAAGAAAGTTCCATTTAAACATGATTTTCCTTCAGTTAAGTAGACATTTCTATCAGCTTTTTCTTACTCCTGGATGTGTAGGAGAGTCCCAGGATTGTTAGACCTTTCAGGACAGCATTTACCATAAAAGCCAGTGAATAAAACAAACAGAAGCAGAGAAATTCAGATGCCTTAGATAAAGTGCAAAAAAAAGTTGCAACTTCATATAAAAAAGGAATATTCTGAGAAGGCAATCAAATTTAAGATTCTATAAAAAGGAAAAATCATGAAATTAAAGTAACTCTTAGGAATTGAAAAATAAGGTAAATTAAAACAACAAAACCTCAGTATCAAAAGAGAATAATAGGAAAGAAAATATAAGGAAATGACAGAGTCTCTATAGAAATGCAAACATCCACCTTCATGGAATTCCACGAAACAGAAAGAAAAATGATGGAAAAGTTATCACAGAAATATGTTACAATTATTCCCAACATTAAATTGCATGAATTTCTAGATGTATAAGTGCCCAGCATAATAAGAACAAGAAGGTTCTCATTGTGGCACATTGTTATTAAAATAGAATTCTGAAAAGCTTTAATAGAAAAAAAGGGGCAAGGAGTCAATTACGTAAAAGTTTTGCACATAAGAATCCTAGCAAGGAAATTAGGAGTGAGAAGAAAATGGATAAGATCTCAATAATTTTGAGTATCAATTAATATCAATCCCAGGTTATATACCTAGGATGAAATAATCCATCATTTTTTAGAGTAGGGTAGAAAATGTTTTTAATAAACAAGTCTCCAAAAATTTCACTCCTGTGACCTCTGTCTTAGGATGGTGAGACACATATAAAATAAGTATTTAAACCTAAGGAAAGAAAAATGTGACCTGAAAACAGAGCATTTTACAAAGGAAAATGATAAGGAGAGTTTTTGAAATGGGAGTAAAGGAAACTGCAGGAAAACTGGGGCATCCTTAGATGCACAATTAGTCCAGATTTGAGCAAGAAGTGGAAAGGTTCACTAGGAGGAAAACAAGTGCATGTAGCAGGGAGATGAATAGGTAGTAGTTCCTAGTTTCAAATACTGTATTGAGAGGGTGTTTGAGGCTATTGAACAGTGTGAAGAATTGGTAATAGGTACATAAAGAAATGAGCATATAAATAAAAGGCAATTGATTCTAGGGGAAATGAAAAAGATGTAGAACTAAGTAAGTGTAAATGTAAACATAGTGCATTACTTGACTCAAAGAAAATGATATTTGTATGGTCATAATATTATAAGAGGTAAACATTGATTTAACCCCAAATTGTAATAAAACTACATTGGATAGAAACAGGAAAAGGGAAAGAGGGGGTCTGATAGTGTATGTGAGCTGATTCAAATACAACAGCAAGTCAAGAGATTGTGCTTAACAAAGTTAGGTAAAATAGCAAGATAAGCATTGTCACTGAAAAGTGGTAGTAAATACGACATGAAAGAAATAATAATAATAAATATAAAAATAATATAATAATCAGGACTTGAGTGTAGGAGGATATTTCACTAATATCCTATTAAGGTTTTTTTTTCACCTTGTCCATGACTTAATTTAAAAAATACACTAAAATTATTTAAAATCATGTACCTTCGCCTTCATAATTGGCTTAAAGGAAAGCAGAACTCCCATTACTTGATGGTTCCAAGAAGGGTATTGTTAAACTTGCTTTTTATTCTGGGTCTTAGTTAATTATCTCCTATATGGGATATAAAATAAGTGAACATTAGCAGGTTCTCCAAATGTGGCTAGGAAACCATGCACAGAGCCATTGCCTTGACAGGAGGGATAAAGAATGAAGACAAATCACTTCCAAGTTGTCAGGGGCTTGAATTAGAACTGGAACAGATTTTTGAAGTATGAGCCAAGGAGCTGCGTGATATTCTAGCCTGAAGTTGACAGATCAGAGTGGCCAGTTCCCACACAATCCCATCAGTGTATTTCGCTTACAGTCAGAGGAGAGAAAAAAATTGAATTCTTGACTATGAATATTTTCTTTTATATATATTATTGTATGTATTTAAGTTGTACAACATGATGCTTTGATATACATATACATAGTGTAATGGTTACTATAGTCAAACAAATTAACATAACTATCATCTCACATAGTTACCCTTTTTTATATATTTTGAAGTTAATAAACTATAGTAGAGGTTGGCAAACTATAGCCTATTGGCCAAATCAGGCCTGCTGCCTACTTGTACGGCCATTTATATTTTCAAATGGTTGAAAAAAATCAGAAGAATGTTTTACAATACGTGAAAATTATATGCAATTCAAACTTCAGCTTCCGTAAGATTTTATTGGAACACAGCCATGTCCAGAGATTTACATATTGTCTCTCTGGCTGCTTTTGTGCTCCAACAGCACACTTGAGCAGTTGCCAAAGAGATTGTAAAGCCTGCAAAGTCTAAAAGATTGACTATCTGGCCCTTTACAAAAAAAGTTTGCTGACCCCTGCACTATAAGAAAATATGTGCCATTGAGATATTTAATGTTTTGATCTCTTCCACACGTTATTCCGAGAGTGTAATCCAGCCATTGTGATGAACAGTGAAAGCGCTGAACAGGTTATGGAGATTAGTTGCAACAAGCCTTAAATCTTAGTCAGTTTAAGCTATCGCTGCCATTTGGTAAGTCTAGTTGATATGTGCAGCCAAAGCTCAACCAAAGCCAGATATCTAGTTAGATTTTGGAGTTTCATTCTTTCTGGATGAACTCAGTTGCCCAGGAACTGGGGTTATTTAAGAACTTGCAGGATTAGAGTGCTCTTGTGGACTGCCGAAAAGTTCTTTAGAAGAGAAGGAGCAACTAGGAAAGTAAGATTACAAAAATTGCCATTTTGTTGGACTGTATGTCTTGTGTAATTGGTCATTGTGCAACTAGTTTATATTGTTTTCTTCCAAATGGAGAAAGTGACCATTCAGTTGGAGATTCAAAATATGCAAACAGGAATTTAAGTGGGGAAGAATGTCATGAAATAACAATAAACATAATACGAGCCCTAGAGACTCTGAACTTCTTAGTTACCTTTCCCCATTTATTTGAGAGATGGCCAAAGGGTCAGATAATCCAAACTGATGCAACATTGGGACAAAATTGCTCTTTCAAAAGGACAAGGCTCATGATTGGAGTTGAAAATGAGTACCCTAGTTTTCTTATATTCAATAATTTTGAATGGCTTTGGTAAGAATCATTTCAGATTATCATAGTCCTTCATATCACATACATAAACCACATTTATGGTTTTAAAAAATTAGTTTTTCCTAACTAGCCAGCTTCCTGTTCTTCTTCATAGCCATGAAATGAAACTGAGGAGACAACCCATCAGGAGATCTTCTCCGTTCTGTAGAAATTTATGGACACCAAATTAGAAATAAACATCTTAGAGGATGGCTGATTAAGAATTGTTGCAAGAAGCCTGAACAAACACTTTCTAATCTGCCTCTTCCTATGAATGTCTGTTGGATGTTTCAAAACCAACTAATTTCTCAGTAAACCACAGGTAGTGCCTAGTCGAGGAAGTCTCACATGAAATAACCACACAGCTAGCATTGCTTCCAACAATGTAGCACACAGATATTAGTCCTTTCCCCTATCACCAAGTTCAGTACTTATAAATCTGGGGTCTATGCTACTCACAGAACAAAACTTCATTAAAAAAAAAAACTGCATGGTATTTGATAGGAAGACAAACACACATGCACACACACACACACACACACACACACACATTGGTTTGTGCGCCAGAAATGTTCTTTGAGCACTGACTATGTTCAAGGTAACAATAATTTCAAGGCACATCTATTGGATGCTATGCTAATTAAGAGGTGCTATTGGCACAGATGAGGAAGGAAGTCTTTTGGCATTTCATTTGTGGACTCAGTTGTCACCAGGGATGTCATTTCTGTGACCATATTTCCTGACAGCAACTTTAAAGGAAAATTATAAAGTAAGAGAAAATGGAATTTAAAGAAAGAAATATGATAAAATTAGAAGATTTAAACTTAAAATTTTAAAGATAAGAAATAAAGGTAGCAATAATGACATTTATAAGCTGTGAAAACAAATGTATAGGGAAGAGATTTTGAAAATATCCCATAGCATGCAAAAAGAAGATGTATACAGAATTATCAAGTTTACTATGGTGCAAAAGTGATGTGAGTTCAGTAAACACTATATTTTTAATACCCACATAACCATTGTGTTTTTCACTTTCAGTACAATATTTCATAAATTACACAAGATATGAAATACTTTATTATAAAATAAGCTTTGTGTCAGATGATTTTGCCAAACTGTAGGCTAATGGAAGTGTTCTGAGCCCATTTAAGGTAGGGTAGGCTAAGCCATGATGTTCAGTAGGTGAGGTTTATTCAATGCATTTTCAACTTTTATCTTGATATATCCCCATTGTAAGTCAAGGAGCATCTGTATTATATTTGTGGGGTAAATAAAATTAACACGTTCATAAAAATTATAAGGATTATATTTTCAGATTTTTCATATACTTATTTATTTTTTATCAATATGATATATAAAGGACTGAGTTGGTTTTTGGACGCCTAACTCCATATTATATTCCTATCAGTAACTCTGTAAATTTCAAATATTTTTACATGCATTTATATATATTTAATGTATTGTTCTATCAATAAAACAATTTTAACTTCCTTGTAGTTTGCTCCTATAAACATTTTTAAAAAGGTGCATGTGTCCTTTTCAATTTCATTTTAATTCAAATTTGCCTTACATTGTTGGTGGATAGAAATGCTACTGATTTGCATACATTAATTTTGTAATGTCAGATTTTACTGACCTAATTTACTAAATCTAGGAGTCTTTTGGAGGCATCTCTAGGGTTTTCTAGGTATAAGATCATATCAACAGCAAACAGAGATAGTTTGACTACCTCTTTTCCAATTTGGATGCTCTGTATTTCATTCTCTTGCCTGATTACTCTGGCTAGGATTTCCGGTACTATGTTGAATAGAAGTAGTGATAGTGGCCATCCTTGTCTTGTCCCAGTTCTTGGGGGAAGGCTTTCAACTTTTCTCCATTCAGTATGAGGTTGGCTGTGAATATGTCATATATGGCTTTTATTCTTTTGAGGTACATTCCTTCTATGCTTAGTTTGTTGTGGGTTTTTTATCATGAAGGAATGTTGGATTTTATTGAATGCTTTTTTTATATCTATTGAGATGATCATATGGTTTTTGTTTTAAAATCTGTTTATGTGGTAAATCATATTTATTCACTTGAGTATGTTTAACCATCCTTGGATCCCTGGGATAAAATCCACTTGATAGCAAAGAATTAACTTTTTTATGTGTCATTGGATTCGGTTTCCTAGTATTTTGTTGAGAATATTTTCATCTATGTTCATGAAGGATATTGGTCTGTAGTTTTCTTTTTTCTTGTGTCCTTTCATGGCTTTGCTATCAGGGTGATACTGGCTTCATAGAATGGGTCAGGGAGGATTCCCTCCTTCTCAATCTTTTGGAAGAGTTTCAGTAGGATTGGCACCAGTTCTTCTTTGTGTATCTGATAGAATTCAGCGGTGAACCCACCTGGTCCTGGGCACCAATAATGATCAAGCTGAGAATCAAACAAGAGCTCAATACTATTTAAAATAGCTGGAAAAAATATAAAATATCTATGAATATACTTTACCAAGGAGCTGAAAGATCTCTACAAGAACTACAAAACACTGCTGAAAGAAATTGTAGTTGACACCAACAAATGGAAAAACATCTTATGCTCATGGATTGGAAGAATCAATATTGTGAAAAAATGCCGAAAGAAATCACCAGATTCAGTGCCAGTGCAATTTCTATTGAAACACCAATATCATTCTTCACAGAATTAGAAAAACAATCTTAAAATTCATATGGAACCCAAAACAAGCCTAAGTAGCCAAAGTAATCCTAAACCAATAGAGCAAATCTGGAGGCATCATATCATCTGACCTCAAATTATACTACAAGGCTACAGTAAACAGCATGGGACTGGTATAAAAATAGACACATAGATCAATGGAACAGAATAAAGAACCCAGAAATAAAGCCACATAATTACAACCAACTGATCGTTGACAAAGCAGACCAAAACATACAGTGGGGAAAGGACACCTTATTCAATAAATGGTGCTGGGAAAATTGGATAGCCATCTGCAGAAGAATGAAACTGGATCCCTATCTCCTAAAATATACAAAAATTAAATGAAGATGTATGAAAGATATTTGTAGGATTTGAAACCATAAAAATTTTAAAAGAAAACCTAGGAAAAACTCTTCAGGATATTGGCCTAGACAAAGAATTTATGAATAAGATCCCACAAGCAAATGCAACAAAAACTAAAATGAATAAATGACACTTAATTAAACTAAAAACTTCTGCACAGCAAGAGAAATAATCAACAGAGTAAACGAACAACATACAGAATGGGAGAAAATATTCAAAAATTATTCATCTGACAAAGGACTAATACCCAGAATTTATAAGGAACTCAAATCAACAAGAAAAAAAAATAATAACCTCATTTAAAAGTGGGCAAACAACATGAACATTTTTCAAAAGAAGATATACAAATGGTCAACAAGCATATGAAAAAATGCTCAATATCACTAATGATCATGGAAATGCAACTCAAAACCACAATAAGATACCACCTTACCCTAGTCAGAAAGACCGTTATTAAAAAGTCAAAAAACTATAGATGTTGGTATGGATGCTGTGAAAAGGGGAATGGTCAGACACTGTTGGTGGAATGAAAATTAGTACAAGCTCTATGAAAAACAATATGGATATTTCTCAAAGAACTAAAAGTGGATCTACCATTCTATCCAGCAACCCCACTACTGGATATCTACCCAAAGGAAAAGAAGTCATTACATCAAAAAGACCCATATACTCATATGTTTATTACAGCACAATTAACAATAACAAAGATATGGAACCAACCCAAGTTCCCATCAACTGATGACTGGGTAAAGAAAATGTGGTGCGCGTGCACACACACACACACACACATATACAAGCCACGGAATATTACTCAGCCATTAAAAAGAATGAAATAATGTATTTTGCAGCAACTTGGATGGAACTGGAGGCCATTATCCTAAGTGAAGAACTCAGGAATGAAAAACCAAATACCACATATTTCCACTTTTAAGTGGGGGAGCTAAGCTATGGGCATGCATGGTCATACAGAGTGGTATAAAGAATATTCGAGACTCAGAACGGGGGAGGATGGGCACAGGGAGAGGAATGAAACATTACCCATTGTTTACAACGTGCACTATTTGAGTGATGAGTACACTAAAAACACAAAATTTATACCACCATATAATACATCTATGCAACAACAAACCACTTATACCCCCAAATCTATCGAAATAAAAAAAATTTGACCAAATATTGCGATGCCTTATTTTTACGGTTTGTATTTGTCTAAATTATGTTCATGATTTTCTTAATTTTAACTTTTAGAGTCTCTTTGTTTTTGATGTAAGCTCTGCAGTAAAACTTACTTTTGCTTCTCCTAAAGTGAGCCTTTTTTCTCTTAATAAGTAAGTTTATTAAGTACAATGTAAAATGTAGCTGAAATTTTATTTTCTGTTTCAAATTTACTGAACATTTTCTATATATTGCTACATGTTTTACTTGTCACTAAATTTTCACTTTTTTTCTTTACAACCTAAGAGATTGAAAGTATTTTTTCTAGTAAAAGGGTGGACATGTATAAATAATAATTATAATTATTTTGAACTTTACATGTCCAGAAAGAAACGTTATCAACTGGCATTCTTAAATAAAAGAGAGAAGCATATTCCATACTCTTCTTACCCTCTCTTCCTTCTCCAACCCGCACCCAAAATCATTCTTTTTCTCCTCTTTTTAGGATAGTCTTAGGCTTTATTTTTGACCCATGACTATTTTTATAAACAAATCATTCTGTTTTAAAACATAATATTACAAATTATTTAAATTTGGTTCTATTTCTAAATTTATTGACTTCTCTAAATTCCATCACCATTTATGTTTTCATTTTTGAGATGTACTTATTTATTGACTGGTTTAACTTTTCCAATTGGATTTTTAGAATTCAAAGATACTCATTCCTCAAATCATAGCAGTTTAAATTTGTTTCTCCTGGTACTCACCATCAAATTGGTAATAACTGATCAATACTTATGTCACACATGGAAATAATATTCATCAGGGGGCGGGCAGGTGGGAGAGGGGTGGAGGGGATGGGAAAAACTCTCACTTAATGGGTGCGGGGCGCACAGTTTGGGGGATGGGCACAATTGTAGCTCTGACTTGAGCAGTGCATAGGCGATATATGTAACCAAAGTGTTGTACCCCCATAATATTCTGAAATAAAAATAAATTTAAAAATAAATAAACAAAAATAAATGTTTCTGTTTTTTGCAGTCATGAATAATAATTTGCATTTGTATAGAATTAATTGATCTCAATCTTTGTTTCTTCAGAAATCCACAGACCTGGCTTCTGCATCTACTACTTCTAAGGAGAAGGCTGAGGGAAGATTCACCTTTATATTTTGCTGTATATGTTACCAGATTTTTCTGGAATGAGCTCTTGGATTTTTTTAAGTTTTTTTTTAGACTTTAAGTGCAATAACTTTACCAAGTTAATCAACCTATCCATCTATCTATCTATCTCTCTGTCACCATCTACATTTTTTCTCTTTACTTTTTTGCTTTCCTCAGAATAAATTGTGTCCTCATTGGTTCATTCAACTCAGGTAAGGTTATTTGGGGAGAGTGGGAGGGATGAGGGATAAAAACTTACCTACCAGGAAAAATGAACACTGTATAAATGGCAGGCACACTGAATGCACTTACTTCAGCATTATACAGCGTATCCGTGTAACAAAAACATTTGTTCTCCCTTAATATTTTGAAATTTAAAAAAATGGATTTGTTTTTGTTCCTGTTATTTCTCTTGGTGAAGAACAACAACAATCTCTATGCTGGATTTCTGTTGGTTATATTCCCAAATTATAATTTTGTTTTTATGTATTTTTTCAAAATTTTGTGAGGTTTTTCTTAAATAGGTTCTCAATGTCTATGAATTGTTTTAATTTGTTTAATTCTGCTCTTTGCTGCTCCTGATCATGTTTGCAAGTTGGACATTAGGATTCCCATCTTAATTTATTTTATAAATTTCCTTTTCATCACTTTCTATTACTTTATCCCTCTTTGTTTCAATGGGTACATTTTTTAAGAATACCTGAAAGAATATGTAGTTTTAGACTGCAATTGCATTTTATGCCTGTTGTAATGCATCCAGCACATTGTCCATCTCTATGTTGTCTGACCTTTCCCTTTCCCCTTTTTCTCTGCAGCTCTTACAAGGGAGCTTTGTAAGATTCATTTTGTTACTGTGTTTTTCCTTCAGTTTACTCATCTTTGAAGTGATGCTGTTCTATCTGTGCCTATTTGTTTACCAAAAAATTGTGATTGGAATAGTCTTTATTCTTCTCCCTGTTTATGCAAGAGTTTTTGACATTTCTCATAGAAATTGTAAGTGGATAATCTCAGGGTTGATATTTTACATATTATGTTCAATGGTTGGAATGCCTTTGTCAGGTTTCAGTCTGAAATGTCGGTTCTTGGATCACTCAGGGTTGAAGAATGATCAGATGCTCCAAAGTAAGGCAAGCGTGAAGATGAGGTTCATTGAGGAGAGAAAGACGGGATTACAAACCAAGAACCAGATACAGGTTTACAGAGCGAGATACATACGCCACAGATGACGACCGGACCCATTGTCCTAGCAAAAAAGGCAAAAAAGGGAGGGCTTGGTTATGGTCTGGGTCTTTTATAGTGCCCGGATGAGACCTCCCTCATGACTCAGACGTCCCAATGGAACCACTTTGTTGGACAGTTGGGACTTATGTGACCTGAGTCTTACTACTCACGTGGGTTGTTCTAGGTCACTTTCTGGACTCTTTCGTACCTATGAGGCTTGGCTCATGGGCTACAGAGTCCTCTCGTTCTTTTGCAGGTGGCACGCTAAGTTCTGATTGGCAGATTCATAGGGTGGTCCCTCCTACCCTGGGTATGGCAGTCGCTCGGGACAGGATTAGGGTGGGGCAGGACCAAGACAGGGTCTTGGGGCCCTTCCTTGTCCTTCTTCCCAGGTGGGGCAATTGCACCAAGGCAGGGCACCCACTTGCGTCCTGAGGAGGCCTGGAATCCCTCGCTGTCTACCTGACACTTTGAGTTTAGGGGAGGAGAGTAAATTGAGGTGAAAAGAAAACTAACGCACTGGGAAACAGTATTCTAAAATAATCATCTTTGCCTTCATCCAAATTTTATGGAAGTCACTTACTCTATTCCAGCAAGTTCAGGACAAACCCTTGTCCAATGGTGACAACCCTTTGATGACTTAACCTTTGTTAAGTTTTCTTACAAGGCCTGTGTGCTTGGTCAGAAGTTCTTTTGTTGTTGCTCTTTTATAAATAACATTTTACAGATGATATGAACATCAATAGAATTCTAACTCATCCTTTTGTTTCTTAAAAGCAAACAAAGAAGGTAGCTAACATATCCATCACCTTAAATACTTATCATTTATTCCTCCTCTCTAACTAAGACATTGTACTCTTTGACTAGTACCTACCCCCCCGGCCTCCTGAGCCAATCTTTCTACATTGTATACATACACCACAGCATCATTTTGCACCCTGTAAATATATGCAGTTATATTTTGTCCATACTTAAAAATATTATACTACTACTAACATAAAATAAGCAAACAAACAAACAAACAAAACAAACAAAAAACAACATGGAATAAATTTCAAGACACTGAGGCCGCTAAATACCAGTCATGGCTTATTGATTTGCCAATTTATTCTATTTTCAATAAAATACCACATAATGTTCAGATATTGTCAAAATGTTAACATTCTTCTGTTTAAGAGATATGCTTTCTCCCTCCATAGGTACATTATAATGTGAACCAACAGTGATAAAGGAAGGCAGAATAGAATGCTATTTTTCCTGACTAGACGTGGAGGGGAAATGTTCTTACCCTTTTATAACTATCTGATTTAAAAATGATTGGGCATGGAGATCCAATCATACGTAGATCTTTTATTTTATCTGAAGTAATTTCAGTAGGCAGGCACCTTTTTGTTATATAGTACTAATAAAAGAGCAAATTTAAACATTATTTTAGAAAAGGTTATTACAAGAAATTGCAAGTCATGTAATCATAATAAATTTTTACAATGAAGTAAAATTTATCTTTCTCAAAAAGGTAAGATCTTTAATAGTCACATTTGTTTATTTTTATTTCTTGAGAAAGCAAAGAAATAACGTTTGCAATATAGAGTAGAAAAGGACTTTGGATTTTATATGTGATTATACTAAATATATTTTGGAACAGGGATAGGGCAGGCAAAGATCAAAGAAGCGAACTATAATTTTTAATAGAGAAGTGTGCTCTGAAGAGTCCTACAATAGAGGTTGAAAAGCTAGTTGAGTTTCAGAAAGGAAACCTCTGAAGAAATCACATTTTATTGGGTTTTGTTAGTAAGTGTTTGGGTTTGCATCTTTGGCACATGAGTACCTGTACAATGCGGTCTTTATTATGCAGACTGCAGATCATTACATTATCACAGTTGAAAGAATTAAAAATGTGCACATCAAACTTAATAGTTTTAAGTTTCATAGTCATTGGCATTGTTCCTCACAAAGTGGAATAAAACTTGAGTGCCAAACTGAACTGTAAAAGGAGATATTTAAAACCCAATCACAATTTAATTGTTTATTTTTACTAATGGCCATTATAAGAAAATCTGAAAACACAAACATGTTATGAAAATATAGTAGACAAAGTTTGTTTTCAGGAACAAGAACCATTGGACTTTCCTTTGGTATGGTGATCAGAGTAGTGATTCCCCAAAGATATTGAAGTCTGATCCCCAGGCTCTATGAATATGTTACTCCACATGGAGAAAGGGAGTTTGCATATTTGATTATGTTAAGGACTCTGAGAGGAGGAGATCATCTTGGGACCAATCTAATCACATAGGTTCTTTAAGTAGAAGAAACTTCCCCGGATGTAGTGAGAAAATGTGACTATGGAAAATTGGTCTGAGATGCAACTTTGCTGGCTTTGAAGATGGAAGAAAAGGGCTATGAGTCAAGCAATGTGGGTGGCCTATAGAAGCTGGAAAAGGCAAGGAAATGATTCTCCCTAGCACCTTCGGAAAGGAATGCATCTGTGCAGATACCTTGAATTGACCCCCCATGAGATCTGTGAGGATTTTTGACCTAGAAAATTATAAGATAAAATTTATGTTATTATGAGCCAATAAGTGTGTGGAAATTTTTTACATCAGCAGTAGAAAACTAATACATCTGACAAAGCTTCCAAATGACGAACCAGATGCAGTACCCTACTCAAACACAAACAGAGCTAGAAAAGGTAGAGCATTATCCTGTAGGTATTCCAGGCCTCTGCCAATTCCTAGCTCCTGCTCCATCCTCAACTACTTTCTTCAGGAGGTTTTGGGGTCAGAAATTCAATATTCAAATTTTTGGGTAAGAGGAAAATGGCAGGCCCAGGCTACAAGCAGATGACTTCAGGGGAAAGGGAGCATCAGCTGGTCAGAATCCGATGACACAGATACTTAGGGCTATTTCTGGGTCTGCTATCAAGAAGGGACTTATCTCAGAAGAAAGACATCCACGCAGTGAAGTTGTTGTGAACATTTGGCAGTGTGTATCAGCACCCACTCATCCCTTTTGCAAGATTTGTTATGCAGTTGCAAAGATAGCTCATCTCCAGGCCTGATTCCTCCAAGGTAGGAAGCTAGATATGAGATATGTTTTTAATGTGTATTTTGGCAGGATGGTATTTCTTCTGGCCCTTCTATTACTGCTGATAACAGTAGAATATCCTTCCCACAGCTTGGCATTGCCTTAGCCCTTACCCCACCAAACCACAGAATAGAATTTAGCAGCGTACTTCAAATTCTGGGCCATATCTCACAACAAAGCCCCTTCATTTGTAATAATAATAATAAAAAAATCTTATGGGTTGACCTGAACAGCCTTTTAATCTGATATGTCTTTTATTGTACTGAAATTAGCAGATGCTATTTAATGTCTGTAATATAATACATTTCTGGATTTCCTTGTAAATAATATTTCCTTATTTTTGGTTTTTGTTTCTAAGTGTGTTGACGGTAAGGGGATTTTTTTTAAAAAGTGAATTTTATAACAACTATCTTTTCTAGAAATCCAAGCAAGCTTGTCAAATTGTGCCTGTAACAGAAAAAAGCAGCTCTTTCCTTACTAACTGCCATGATTTTCCAAATTATGCAAACCTCCCACCATTTCCATGGGGAATGGCCAAAATATCTGGACCAATGAACATCCAGAAATCATTAAGCAATATGTAACTAGGTCAACACAATAAACTGGGTGAACAAAAATTTAAGTAGGAAAATAAAATTTGAAGAGGGATGGAATGATGAAAATGTCACGTCTTTTTTATGATGTATCTAAAAGTTGACCAAGATTCAGATATCTCATACTAAATCACATAATAAATAGTTAAATTTTGGATATTTCCATGATTTCCACCATTTTATTTTTATCCACATTGAACATGTAACTTATATTTTATAAAATATTCTCTAAATGTCAAAAAAATACTCTAGAACACTGTGTAAAACACTGCTGTTTCCACAGATTAGATAAAGTTACAGGTGCTTATAGAGAAATATGAAGCATCTCATATACTGTGCTTTGTGAAGCTTTTGAAACAAATGTTATTATTGCCCCGACACAAACTATTTAATAAGATTTCAATGTTAAGTTCCAGTAAAATAAACATCATACCAAAAAGAGAAACTTTCCAAAACAATAGCTACATTTCTAAAAACAGAAAGATTATTTTCATCAGGTTTCACTGGTGATTAACACTGAACATGCTGCAGGGAGCATGTCTGTTTCAAATCCCACCCTGGTGTATGAAATTTGACACCAGATGGTTTCAAACTAACAAGGAATTAACAATTTGTGTATTGTTAATTGTTCCGTTATAAAAGTACTCTTGTGAAGTAAATAAGAAATACATTTCCATGGCATACAGCTGAAGATATAATTGTCAAGTGAACCAAAATGTGAACAAAAGTTTCAGTAATTTCTAAAATATGAGGAAAAAGGCATAGTATCACATTTCTTTTTACATCATTCCCCCCCCCCATTATTTTTCTCTTTGGGTTATTTGAAATTAAAATCACTACTACCATTATTTAAATATGTGCAAAATATTAATGAATGTAATACACTATGTGATATTTAATTTTATGTCAACTTGACTGGGTAAAGAGATGCCCAGATAGCTGGCAAAACAGTATTTTTGGTGTGTTCTTGAGCATACTTCTAGGAGAGATTATCATTTAACTCAATAGACTGAGTAAGGGAGATCTTGCTTATCAATGAGTATGGATATCACCCAATCTGTTGGGGCCTGAATAGAACAAAAAGGCACAATAAACCTCAAATTTTATCAATGGTAACAAATAATTTTAGTTATGTTACCTGGAGTGGACTGTTCATTTTGTTCATTTTCTAGAAAATACCTGCCAAATACACAGGTCTGAATGACAAAAGTAAGATTGTAAGCCATTCTTTAAAATAAAATTGCTTCTTAATGGGGAAAGCAAAGATTAGCTGGTTCAGTTTGCAAATCAAAAAATTATGAAGTGCTGTTTTTCAAGACAGCTATCAACCACTATACTTCAATAGGCAGAAGTGCTTCATGAGAATTTTCCATTTTATATCATAACTAATTGGTTTGGCAAATCAGGGGAGATGGTGTAAATACCAATCTGAGGGCTGGAGAAGATGAGATGATGCCCACCCCAGTAGGCAGGCAGGAAGTAAAAAAGGTGAGAATTCCTGTTTCTTCTGCCTTTTCTTTTTTCTATTCTGGCCCTCAACCATTGTGCTTTCTGGGTTTTTTTTTTACAATTTTCTAATAAATTTGGAACTCCCCTATTATGTTTGGAAATTATTGCACCATATAAGTACTTTCTCTTCAAAGCAGACCTCCCCCTGCCTCCAAAATGTTCTTCCACTGCCTCCTTTGTATCCTGGCCACAGGCACATTGTCTAGGTTTCACCAATCCAATACACCCCAGTGAAAATTCAGTTCCAACTTGAGCACCTTAGAGAAGATGCCTCCATGTGAATCAACCTTGTCAATCAACAAAGGTGACTATAGAAGCTTGTGGATGATGAAGAAGGATTGGCTGTATTGTTGGGTTCCTGACACAGTAGCAGTGGCGTGGATGCTGCCAGCATCACAGATTGCAAAGCAAGTCAAAATCCTAGTATCAGTGCACACGGAGGAGCTGTGGTGACCATGGCAGATCTGCTTGTTGTTCTGGGCACTGTTTATGAATGTTTGCACTTGAACCTATTATGAGAGTCATCCCAAAGGTATTTTGGTCTCCCCAATATCCATTTAAACTATTTTATGCTTATTCATCTAAAATCAAATTCCCTTTGTAATATAGTATCCTGTCTGAAAGAAATGATGCTTGTGTTGGGCCATTCTTTCTTACATTAGGTATAATCTGAGAAACATTTCACATGAGATGTCTCATTAGTGATTAAAAAAGCCTTATTATATTAAGTAGGGTTCTCTGGAGAAACAGAACCAGTAGGCTCTGTGTGTGTGTGTGTGTACATGTGTGTATATATAAAATAAGATTTATTATGAGGAATTGGCTCATATGGTCTGGAGGCTGAGAGGTCCCACAGTCTGCCATCTGCAGACTGGAGACCCAGGAAAGCCAGTGGTGTAATTTGGTTCAATTCTGAAGGCCTGAGAACCAGGGGAGATGGTGTAAATCCCAGTCTGGGGGCTGGAGAAGATGCAATGAGATGTGCCACCCCAAGCAGGCAGGCATGAAGTAAAAAAGGTGAGAATTCCTCTTTTTTCTGCCTTTTTTTTCTATTCAGGCCCTCAACCAATTGCTTGATGTCCACCCATATTGGATGGCATCTCCACAATGGGGAGGGCAGGATACTTTACTGGTTCCAATGATTCAAATGCTAATCTCATCAGGAAATACTTTTACCGACACACTGGAAAAAATGTTTAATAAGATATCTAGGCAGTCAAGTTGGCAAAAATTAACTATCACATTTATAATCAACATAAGAAAATGCTGAGATCTTACTATTAATATTTTATGGCCAAGTTTTATAAGTTTACATCATCTAAAAACAAAATTACTTTCAAGATATACACATATTTACATATTATTCTTATATATATTATAGTGGTGTTAAATACAGCATACTGCTTAATGTGATATTTTGATCTGTCAAGAAAATCTCCTAAGGATTATTGTGTAATATTTTGTGCCAGACATTGGCTTGCTGTGCATACAAGGTATTTATTGGACAGAGAATGACAACAGTTTTATTAAAGAAAGAGTTGTCTTAATACCCAGAGATTATTTTTCAAAGGTGTGAGCCCACAGTTTTTATGGAGTAGAGGCTTGTTCTTTTAAAATTCTCCTTATGCATAGCATATTTATTAATTCATTTTTCCATTATCTAACAAATCATGTTAGAGCACTTTTTATATGTCTAGAATCAGAATCCTTGTTATCCTGGAAGCTGCAGGAATAAGGGGTTCCCACTCTACTTATTGAATTGCTAAGCCCTCCCCCCCTTTTATTTTCCTTTTTTGGGGGGAAATTGGAGGGTGCTTTGAGGTATAATTTTGAATTAGTTTCAAGTTTTTGTTAAGAGAGTCTTTGTTTTAATCAGACTTTTTTGGGCTAATAATAAAATAATTTGGCATTAAAGAGAGTGGGGTTTAAGCCTCACACACAGTTCATTGATATTCCTTTGCTCTGATAAGAGTCAGTTGCTACATCTATAAAATTGTATATGTTAGAGGCAGTATTAAATCAAAATGATTGAATAAATCCTGAGAGCTAAAATTGTGAAAGAATGGTAATTATTGTTATTACTAGTAAGTTCCTTTAAGAAATTATTGTTTCAATAAAATAGGAAAACTGTAATGATACATTTTGAATACATCAATAATGAAGTTTGTCAGAGTATGTACCTTACAGAAACTTTGAACAAGATTTTCAATCCCAGTTTGCCTAGTATAAGACAGAAAACTCTGTAACTCCTTAAAAGTACATCTATAAAAAGGGATTTTCTCTACTTTCTCCGTGTGTGTGTGTGTGTGTGTGTGTGTGTGTGTGTGTGTGTCTGTCACCTGTGTAGAACTTGACAGAAGCAGATAGAGCTAAAGGAATTTTCTAAAAATAAAATGCACTGCAGAAAAGCTCTGCGATCTTACTGGGAGTGCCAAAATATCAGTGCATCAGTAGCCAAGGGGATAAAAAGGGTATAAAAATTCCATTTCCTTAAACTCCACACTTTCCTGGAACAATGTAGAGAAGAGAGCAATGCTGCCAAATAAGACCTTAACTTGAAATGCCAAAGTCTCTCGAAAGCAGTTTCTCAAAGATGGTATATTAGGGCAAAAGATCAGCAAGTCTTCAGTTTCTAGTGTTTCTTTCTTATTCACGAAACTGTTAAAGCTAAAAATAATGAATTTGGAAATTGGATTCAAGCATAAAAAAACGGGGCATTTTAAATTGCAGTATCAGACACATATCACCTTCCTTGTGTTTTCTCCCTGATACTGCTTTTAGGTATCTATTGGTTTGTACGATCTAATTCAAGCCTTTTCCTCTATGAAATCATCCTCAGCTCCCAGAACAAACACCCTTTTTATCATAGGAACCCCAAGAGCATTTATCCATTGCAATACCCACACGGCTACTTTAGAAAACCCTGAATAACTAGAGTAATGATGTGGAGTCCAGACCTTACTCATTCTCAGGATGAATTAGTGGAATGAAGGGCAGGTCTTTACAAAATTTAATCTGAGCTAAAGAATGTGACCAATAATTAGATTTCAAACTCTTAACACGTTCTCATTCAGAACATCACATTTAACTCAATAGCCATCATCTGTGGGTTCTCCAAACTCACTATTTAGGTCTATTTCAACTATTACGTCCTCCATTGTTTAAATTTCAGAATATTATGGGGGTACAAACACTAGGCAAAGAATTTATGAAGAAGACCCCCAAAGCAATCACAGCAGCAACAAAAATAAATAAATGGGACCTGATCAAATTAAAAAGCTTCTGCTCAGCCAAGGAAACTATCACTAGAGTGAACAGACAACCTACAGAATGGGAGAAAATATTTGCATGGTACACATCTGATAAAGGGCTGATAACCAGAATCTATACAGAACTTAGGAAAATCAAAAAGAAAAAATTGAACAACCCCATTGTTTGATTGGGTAAAAAATGGGCAAAGGACATGAACAAAAACTTTTCAAAAGAAGACAGAATAATGGTCTATGTCTTCCATTTCAATGCTTCCTGGCCAATTTCCTTAGGAGTCAAGGAATTATGTCTGCTCACACAGCTATCCATCAGAGAAAGATTCAAAATATGTCAGTGGTAACTCCCAACAACTATGACACAGTTGTCAAGCAACTTTAAATTTTTATGCCAGAGTGGTCTTCAGATCCAAGATTTGAATAAAGCACCTAAGAGTGTGTTGGGTGTGTGTTCTTTGCATAGAGTTATACTCTTTCCAACATAAAACTTCATTTAATGGGTTCTAGAGCACACAATAATCACGTGTCTAAAGTTTAAGTTTTTTTCAAATAATTACAAATGGCTCCCATATACGTGATAGTAACTATTCACTACCCCCAGATCCCTCATGTTTGACAGACAAGCCTTTACTTTCTTACCACATATGCTGAGCAAAAATTTCCCACAATATTTGAACTGTACTGTAATATTTGGTTTATTGTTTGCCTTCTCACTGGACAGAGATTTTTGAGGTCAGAGCCTACATCATTTATTTAATATTTCTATAGCTTTGCAATTAGAATTTAATCTAACATATATATGTTAACCAGAGTTTGATAAAAGTATTTAGTTTGCTTTATATTTGCTTAGGCATTAGTTTAGTAACTATGCCATGGAGAAAGAGAGAGAAGGAGAAGGAGGGAGAGAGAGAGAGACTGACTTCTTTAGAGATATACATTGTATTAGAATTTTACCTTATTAAGGTTTCAGTATTTGTTGTTTATTTATGATATTATTAGATTATTTTCATTTGTTGAAAGAAGAGAAACTGTGACGTGTGTTTACCCTGAACAACATTTAGTGGAGCCATCAGGAATCAGGCATAGGAGACTTCACATTGAGATTGTTATCACTTCCTTTTCTCACTCAGGGGTGAGCTCAAATATGACATGCTACCTTTGTGGACATTTAATAATCAGTTACAGTTTCTTTATATTTTCAGAATAAAACTTTTCCCTCAAAAAATTGTTAACCCAATTATAAAACTCAATTGATACTTCTCAACATAGATTAGTAGTATCCCTAAATTGTGAAAAATCTCCCAAAATATGTTCATCATTGTCTTCCCTTTCTACCTTCAATTTCTGTATTTCCAGTTTCTTGTTGAACATCTCCCAGAGTTTATATATTTCAGCAACTAATTGTACACATAAAAAACAAAAAAAATCCACCAATACTTTCCCACCCAGATCAGGTATGTTTCTTCTCTTTTAGTGATGTTTCTTAATGTCAACCCTGACTCCCTCATCCGACAAACCCGTCCCACCCTCCCTACACACTCATCAGTTTTTCTGGCTTGAAGCCATCTCTGAGTGACCTTTACATACTCCTATCCTTGATCACCCCTCTCCTGTTCAAACAGTTGCCAGGAATCTCCTTTCTGGATGAAATCATTATAGTTACTTTTCTCTTCATTACCACTGCCAGTGTTCTTGCTCAAGACTTAATTATTTCATTAAAATATTGAATTAATATATATTAATTCTGAAGAAATTAGTCAATTTACTTAAAATTCAATGTAGCAAAAGGCTTGCCTTTTCTATTATATACTTATAATTACTTAGCATCTAGGATTTCATTGTAAGACATAACACTCCATTTCAAGTTCTCTATGTTTAAAATAATAATTATTGTCTTAATAATTTGAGCATCATCATCATTGACTATAAAATGCCTTTAGACCTGTGATTTTCTTTTCTTTTCTATTTTATCAGAAGACACCACATGAATAAGATCCAACATGGAGCCTCAACATGTAAAACAGATGAAGCCAAAGGTACCATCGAAAGATTGGGGCAGAAGATACAGAGGTTGTCTCTCTCTCTCTCCTTTGTTCCACGTGAAGGTGCCTACTGAGAGGCTACCATAAAATATTAAGGCTCTGCAGACAGTGCTTTAGAAAATATTGTTGTAAATGAATGGCATTTTGCTGACAGAGTTGTTGGCAAGTACAAAGTATTTAGAAACTATACAGAAACTACTTGGAATACTCAGTACAAAACAGTTGATTCTTATTATTTGCTATAACCCACAATACATTATCCACAGTGAATTAGTGATTACTGAACCATTGCTCCTAGGGAAAACACAGCGCTAGGTTCTTGTGAATATCTGGTCATATTTTCACCAACCAATCAATACATAACCCTGTTTTATGTGTGTTTCTGTTTAAAGACACCTTATTTAATTTATGTTGTTGACTCATTAACATTGAAGTCACAACCAGTAGCAGTAAAACTCATGGCTGAATGAAGCTTATCTAACAATGCATTTTTTGTGGAGGACACATCATAGTCTTCTTGCACTTAGGAACACTAGACAGTACTTCAGCACTATGTTTGGGGCTGTTTTAAACAGCAAGATTGCCAAAAAAAAGTGCAAAAATTAAAAAAACAATGTGGTACTAAAGAGGCCAGGACGCTTGTTTCCAGTATGAGAGTGAGATAAAAGGCAGAGCATGGCTTTATTAGACCTCAGGTAGGAACATGTGCATCTGGTGACTCAATTTTTCACTGATTTCCATGTTTTCAGACAATGGTGAAAGCACCATGAGTATTGATTTGGGGGTCCTAAATATATTTTAGTGAGTAGGTAAATTTGAGAAAAAAGGATCTATGAACAATGAGGATAGACTATAATTGCTTCAATATTTCACAAATGAAAAACAGCATGTTAATGTTGCCTTGCCTTTAATGTTGACTCCACCTTAATGCAACATTATTCAGCTCCTTAAGAGAATGCAAAGAGAGCCATTTGCATTCTTTTAAGTAATGGTTATTGTTTAATAATGTAGAATTAAATATATTTTCTCCAAAGATGAGAAATAGAACAACAAAAATAAATGAGACCCGATCAAATTAAAAAGCTTCTGCATAGCCAAGGACACAATCAATACAGCAAACAGATAATCTACAGAATGGGAGAAAATATTTGCATGCTATACGTCCAGTAAAGGGCTAATTACCAGAATCTACAAAGAACTCAAGTAAATCATCAATAAGAAAATCAAACAACCCCATTAAAATGTGGGCAAATATGTGAACAGAAATTTTTCAAAAGAATGTAGACTAATGGCCAACAAACATGAAAAAATGTTCAACGTCTCTAATCATCAGGGAAATGCAAATCAAAACCACAGTGAGATATCACCTAACTCCAGTGAGAATGGCTTTTATCAAAAAGCCCCAAAACAACTGATGCTGGAGAGGATGTGGAGAAAAAGGTACCCTTATACACTGTTGGTGGGACTGCAAACTAGTACAACCTCTATGGAAAGTAATATGGAAATACCTCAAAGAACTAAATAAAAGTAGACCTACCACTTCATTCAGCAATCCCACTACTGGGTATTTACCCAAAGGAAAAAAAGACATTTTCTAAAAAAGACACTTGCACTCAAATGTTTATAGCAGCACAATTCACAATCACAAGGATGTGGAATCAACCCAAGTGCCCATCAACACATAAGTGAATTAATAAAATGTGGTATATGTATACCATGGAGCACTACTCAGCCATAAAAAAAATGATGGTGATCTAGCATCTTTTGTAACAACCTGGATGGAACTGGAGCCTATTCTTCTAAGTAAAGTATCACAAGAATGGAAAAACAAACACCACATGTATTCAACACTAAATTGGAGCTAATGGATCAACACTTATGTGCACATATGGAAGTAAAATTCAAGGGAACTCAAGCGGGTGGGAGCGGGGAGGAGGGGATGGGTAAATTCAGACCTCGTGGGTACAATGCACACTAACTGACTGAAGGGCACACTTATAACTTTGACTCAAACTCTACCAAAGCAAATTATGTTGCCAAAACTTATGTACCCCTGTAAAATTCTGAAATAAAAAAACCAGAAAAGAAATACAAAAAAATCACAGTAACATGTAATCCCAGCAATTAGAAAATCAGTGCTAAAAAGCTTATTCCAGTTGCTCATTTCAGGATATTACAAAATTTGGAAACTTTTTTTTTGTCACTAAATTTCATGGGCTGAACAACTTTCCAAAACATAAGAACTTAAAGATAGAATTTTTGGTAGATACCTTGTGTTGCCTAATATGAATGAACTATATATTTAACCAATAAACTACTTTTGGATATTTAAATGCTTCCTACATTTTGTTATTTCAATAGACTGTGATAAACAATCTCAAACTCAGATGTTTAATGTAGTATTTCTTTAGGATACAGTCCTTTGGGAAGGATTCACACATACATCAATCAAGGTCCCATCAATAAAACAAAACCCAGGTCAACTGGTATAATGGAGATTACTTAAAATTAGGAACTGGTTACAAATCTACCTTTAAGAACTTGTTTGAAAGGCAAATGGGCCAATGAGGCAACTCAGAAATTCACAAAAGCTTGAAGCTGCTATCCCCACTTGGGTTTAAAGGACAAAATAGGAGATAGTCATACCATCTGCCAGGAATTAAGGCTGGCTATTCAATGGGAGCTAGGATCACAGCAGGACAGCACAGTGCGGATTTAAAGCCACAGAGATTTCCAGCCAGAGGTAAGAAGTAGAAATACTCTCACTACTCCCATTTCCTGGCCTGCAACCTCCCATCAATGTTTCTTCTTGGTTCAACCTACTCTGAGGAAAGTGGGGAAAGACAGGGGAATAGATCTATAAGAAAACAGGTGAGGCACTTCACACCCCTTCAAAGGGTCTGGAAAACCTGAAGAATCAGGATAATATGCATTTTAATCTCATTCTAGAATTGTTCGAAAGAATGATTAAACCAATTCATGAAATTCCTTAAAAAGGATATAAGAGAACTAATTTCTTCATATACTTACAATACTTGTAAATATTATTTTGAGATTTAGTTTTCAAATTAGTGGGCAAAAAAGGCAATCTCATATCTATTTTCACTTTTTTTGGTAATTATTATTGTGGTTTAATAATTTCTCTACTTTTTTCAGACTATTATATCTCCCAGTAAAGTCTTTTTAGTTCTCTTCATATAGGCCCTAAAAATTTCTTATTAAATTGGTTCTTACAGTGCTGCTGTGAGTAGGAATTTGCCTCCCATTTCTATTTTCTAGGGGGTTATTATTTTTTAATTATACTTTTATTTGAAAAAATATCAGATCTTCATAAAAACTGTAAAATACTTCAAATAGCTTTTATAATTTCTGTACGTAAAGTCACATATTTTCCTGTATTTTGCCTAAATTTTGCCCATTATTTTTTCTGAAAAAATTGCAAGTAAGTTGCAGATATCATGCACTATCACCTTGAATATTTGCACATGTATATCTTAACAACAAAGACATTATCTTACATTACCACAAAATACTGATTAAATAAGGAAAATTTAATATTGTTAAAAATTATTATCGATATTGAAATTATGCTCATTTTTGTAGTACCTTTCTTTATGGCATCCCCTCCTTTGTTTTTCCAATCAGGCTCATGCATTTTATTTAGTTGCCATGTCCTTCATAACACAGACATTTATGAAATGAAGAGGTCCATTGTTTCCAAGAATGTCTCTCAATTTGGATTTACCTCATTATTTTTCATGATTGGAATTTTATTTTATTTTATATTTAGAACACTGTTAAACATACAGAGATTTCCAAATACAGTGCAAAGAACTTTTTTCCTCAACTACTAGAGAATAAGTTGTCAAAATGATGTCCCATCACTACTGAAATACTTGAGATGTAGCTTTTATAACAAAAACATTCTCCTATATAATAACACCATAAACATAAAAATCAGATAGTTAGCATTATTAAATCTCTACCAATGTTATGGAGTGAACCATATTATCCAGAAATTTATATTTTAAAGCTCTAACCCTTAATGTGACTGTATTTGAACCTTTAGGAAGGTAATTAAGGTTAAATGAGTCAAAAGAGTGTGGACCTAATCCAATAATGCACATTTTTTTTTAAGAGGAAAGGCCCTGTGAGGCACAGCAAGAAGGTGGCTATCTATAAGCCCAGAAGAAAGGCCTCACCAGAAACTAACGTAATGGCCCCTTGGCCTTTCCGGGGTCCCCAACCTATGTTGAGTTGTATAATTATTTCATTATATATTACAATGTAATAATAATAGAAATAAAGTGCACAATAAATGTAATGTGCTTGAATCATCCTGAAAGAATCCACCCCTTCCTGGTCCGTGGAAAAATTGTCTTCCATGAAAACAGTCCCTGGTGCCAAAAAGGCTGGGGACCACTCTAGACTCCAGAACCATAAGAAAATGAATTTCTGTTGTTTAAGCCACCCAGGTTATGTTATTCTGTTTTAGCAATCCAAGCAGGGTAAAATAACCACCTAATATCCAGACTCTATTTAAGCTTTGCTAATTGTGATTATAGAAGAAAGGTTTAGTTCAGAATCATGTAATGTATTTTCTAAAAGTTTCTACCTGCAATAATTTCTCAATTTTTCCTTGACTTTCAGGACCTTGGCACTTGTGAGGGTTAATGTACAGATACTTTTTTAGAATGTCCTTCAATTTGTGTTTGTCTAACATTCTTATGATTAAATAAATTCAGGAGAAATGATGCTGTGATTTCAGTGTGTTTTATCAGGTGACACATTTAAATATGTCCCCATTTTGGTGGTGTGCACTTTGATCACTTGATTAGGGAGGTAATTCTTTGCTATAATGTAAATATCAAATTTTCACTTCATTCATTTATTTATTTGTATAAGTGTGGTCTCATGGTTTCTTATTTATTCAATTGATTGTAATTGGTAACTATCATTAGTTCTTTTGCTGCTTATACTGTCCCAGATTTGGCAGACAGTGGGAATACCTTAGAGCTGGCTTCTAAGGTGTTCCCCATCATTCTTTGAGCACTCACTTACATTATGGTGCCAAATGATGTTCAGTGCTCATTTTACACTGTCTGTATCTGTCAGCGTTCTTTTTTAAAAAATTTCAGAATATTACGGAGGTACAAATATTTTGGTTACATGAATTGGTTTTGTATAGTTTGAGTCAAAGTTATAACGTGCCTATCACCCAGATAGTGTGCATTGTACCCACCCCTCATCCCCCTCCCACCTGCTTGATTTCCATTGAGTTTTACTACCATATGTGCATATGTGTGTTGATCGATTAGTTCCAATTTAATAGTGAGTACATGTGGTATCTGTTTCTCCATCCTTGTGATACTTCACTTAGAGGAATAGTCTCCATCCGGGTTGTTACAAAAGGTATTAGTTCATCATTTTTTATGCCTGAGTAATACTCCATGGTATACATATATCACATTTTATTAATCCACTCATGTATTGATGGGGACTTTTGCTGATTCCACATCTTTGTGATTATGAATTGTGCTGCTACAAACATTCAAGTGCAAGTGTCTTTTTTAAAAAATGACTTTTTTTCCTTTGGGTAAATACCCAATAATGGGATTGCTGGAACAAATGGTAGTTCTACTTTTAGTTCTTTGAGGTATCTCCATACTACTTTCCATAAAGGTTGTACTAGATTGCAGTCCCACCAACAGTGTATAAGTGTTCCTTTCTCTCTGCATCCATGCCAGCATCTGTTGTTTTGGGGCTTTTTGATAAAAACCATTCTCACTGGAGTTAGGTGATTTCTTATTGTGGTTTTGATTTGCATTTTCCTGATGATTAGAGACGTTGAGCATTTTTTTCATATGTTTATTGGCCATTAGTCTATCTTCTTTTGAAAAGCTTCCGTTCATGTGTTTTGCCCACTTTTTAATGGGGTTGTTTGGTTTTTGCTTGCTGATTTGCGTGAGTCCTTTGTAGATTCTGGTTATTAGCCCTTTATTGTATGTAAAGCATGCAAATATTTTCTCCCATTCTGTAGGTTGTCTGTTTGCTCTATTGATTGTTTCCTTGGCTGTGCAGAAGCTTTTTAATTTAATCAGTCCCATTTATTTATTTTTGTTCTTGCTGTGATTGCCTTTGGGGTCTTCTTCATAAATTCTTTGCCTAGGGCAATATCTATAAGTGTTTTCCCAACATTTTCTTCCACAATTCTTATAATTACATGCCTTAAGTTTAAGTGTTATCCATCATGAATTAATTTTTGTGAGTGGTGAGTGGTGTGGATTCTGTTTTAGTCTTCTATATGTGGCTATCCAATTTTCCCAGCACTATTTACTGAATAAGAATTCTTTTCCCCAGTGTATATTTTTGTCTGCTCTGTCAATATCTGATGGCAGAATGAGGACAATTTTATATCTGGGTTCTCTATTCTGATCTATTGGTCTATGTCTCTGTTCTTGTGCCGGTACCATCCTGTTTCGGTTACTATGGCCTTTAGTATAGCTTCATGTCTGGTAAAGTGATGCCTCCTGATTTGTTCTTTTTGCATAAGGTTGTTTTAGCTATTCAGGGTCTTTTCTGATTCCATATGAAGTGTAGACTTATTTTTTGTAGATCTGAGAAAAATGACATTGGTATTTGAATGGGGATTGCATTGAATCTGTAGATCACTTTGGGTAGTGTAGACATTTTAACAATATTGATTCTGTCAATCCATGAACACGATATATTTTTCCATTTGTTTACATCATCTGTGATTTCCTTCCTCTGTGTTTCATAGTTCTCCCTGTAGAAGCCTTTCCCCTCCTTGGTTTAATATATTCCTAGGTATTTTATTTTCCTTGTTGCTATTTAAAAGGTATTCAGTCTTTGATTTGATTATCAGCTTGACTGTTGGTATATAGGAATGCTACTTATTTGTGTACATCAATTTTGCAACCTGAGACTTTGCTGAATTTATTTATTAATTCCAGGAGTCTCTTGGTAGAATCTTTGGGGTTTTCTAGACATAAGATCATATCATCAGCAAGGAGTGATAGTTTAACCTCTTCTTTCCCCATTTGGATAGACTTGATTTCCTTCTTTTGTCTGGTTGATCTGGCTAGGGCTTCCAGCACTGTGTTGAATAGAAGTGGTGACAGTGGGCGACCTTGTCTGGTTCCAGTTCTAAGTGGGAATGCTTTCAATGTTTCCCTGTTCAGTATTATGTTAGCTGTGGGTTTGTTGTATATGGCTTTTATAATTTTAGATATGTTCCTTCTATGCCTATTTTGTTAATAGTCCTTATCATAAAAGGGTGCTGAATTTTGTCAAATGCTTTTTGTGCATCTTTTGAGAGGATCATATGGTCTTTGTTTTTGCTTCTATTTATGTGTGAATCACATTTATAGATTTTTGTATGTTGAACCATCCACAACCAAGAGGAATGAAGCCCACTTGGTCGTGGTGGATTATTTTTTTGAAATACAATTGAATTCAGTTTGCTAGGATTTTATTGAGAATTTTCGCTTCTATATTTATAAGGGATATTAATCTGTAGTTTTCTTTTTTTGTGTGTCTTTTCCTGCCTTTGGTATCAAGGCGATTTGGGCTTCATAGAACAAGTTGGGGAGGATTCCTTCCTTCTTGATGTTATGAAATAATTTTTGCAGATATAGGTACCAGTTCTTTGTAGATCTAATCTGGTAAAATCAGCTGTGAAACCATCTGGTCCAGGACTTTTTTTTGTTGGGAGACTTTTTATTGCTGCTTCAATTTTGTTACTTGACATTGATATGTTTGGGAGTTCTATTTCTTCCTGATTGAGGCCTAGAGAGGTTGTGTTTCCAATAATTTGTCCATTTCCCCAACATTTTCAAGTTTATGTGAATGGAAATATTTGTAGTATTCAGAGATGATATTTTGTATTCCCATGGTATCAGTTGTAGTATCTCCTTTTTCATTTTTGATTGAGCTTGTTATGGTCCTTTCTTTTCTGTTTCCGGTTAATCTAGTGATAGGCCTGTCAATTTTGTTTGTCTCTTTTCAAAGAACTCTTTAGAGAATCAGAAGTTATATACAGTGATGTATCACTTAATGACCAGGATACATTCTGAGAACTGCATCATTAGGGAATTTCATTGTTGTGTGAACATCATAGAGTGTACTTACATAAACCTAGATGGCACAGACTATTAGACACCTATTATATGGTGCAGCCTATTGTTCCTAGGCTATAAACTTGTACCATGTGTTACTGTACTGAATACCGTAGGCAACTGGGACATAATAGCAAGTATTTAACATAGAAAATGTACAGTAAAAATATAATATTATGATCTTATGGGACCACTATCATATGGTTCATTGTTAACCAAAACATCATTATGTGCCACATGCCTGTATATAGAAAACAGAAAAAAATTATATATAGTCCTTCCTGGATATAAGCTGGGGATTGGTTCCAGATGCCCCATCCTACCGCATTTATACCACAATCCATACATACTCAAGTCCTGCAGTGAAGTGAAACGGGGTATATTAAAAGTTAGTCCCCTGTATAGGCAAGTTTCACATCCTGTGGTTATAATCCTCATGGATTGAAAAAATATGTCTATAAGTGGGCACACCCAGTTCAAATCTGTGTTATTCAGGGGTCACCTGTATATACGTTTAGGTGACCCTTGAACAATGCTGGGGTTGGGGTGTTGAACCCTTACACAATCGAAAATTTGCGTACAACTTTTGACTCCCTAAAAATGTAACTACAAATAGCCTACTGTTGACTGGAAGCCTTACCAATAACATAAATAGTTAATTAACACATAGTGTATATGTTATATGTATTATATACTGTATTCTTACAATAAAGTAAGTTAGAGAAAAGAAAATGCTAAGAAAATCATAAAGAAGAGAAAATATGTTTACTATTCATTAAGTGGAAGAGGATCATCATAAAAGTCTTCATCCATGTCATTTTCATGTGGAGCAGGCTGAGGAGGAGGAGGAAGTGGATGGGTTGGTCTTGCTGTCTCAGTGGTGGCCGAATGGAAGAGGTGGAGGAGGTGGAAGCGAAGGCAGGAGAGGCAGGCACACATGGTGTAACTTTATGAAAACACATCTTAATTTTTGCCTGATTTTTTGCTTTTTTATTTCTCTGAAAATATTTCTATACAATATCCATTATTCTTCCACCATTTACTTTAGTTTAAGTGCTCATATCATAAGAGGGCCCATATTGTAAAATAAATCAAAAGTAGTCTGGAATAGTCAGAACCCTTTTTCAGATTGTCTAATGTCAATTTGTTTTCTGGCACTGCTTCTTCTACGTCCTCTTCCTCATTGTCTGGCATTGGTTCAGAAGCACTCATCTCCATCAATCATCTTCTGTTAATTCCTCTGGAGTGCTGTCATTAGCTCTTGAATTTCTCCAAGATTCATATCTTAAAACCCTTCACCCACTACCTTTTTTTTCTTTTTTGCCTTATCCACAATTTCTTTTATGATTTCCTCAATTGGCTCTATTATAAATCCTGTGAAGTCATCCATAAAATCTGGACACAGTTTTCTCCAGCACGAATTTATTGTTTCAGCCTTGATGGCTTTCATGGCTTTTTCTATAACATCAATGGCATCTTCAATTATGTAATCCTTCCATATTTTCTTGATATTCTCTCTGTCAGGGTCTTCTTCCATAGTATTGACAATTCTTTCCATAGAGCACTGTGTTTAATGAGACTTAAAGGTCCTTGTGACCCCCTGATCTAGGGGATGAATTAGAGATGTTGTGTCTGGGGGCAAGTAGAACACTTAGACACCTTCTGTGTTGACCTCAAGAAGTTCTGGGTGGCCAGGGACACTGTCCAATATCAACATAACTTTAAGAGGCAGTCCCTTACTGGCAAGTTACTTCTTGAGTTTAGGAACAAAGCATTTATGGATCCAATCCATAAAAAGTGTTCTCATTGTGCAGGCCTTCTTGTTGTACAACCAAAAAACTGGTAGCTGGTGTTTATTTTTTCCTTTCGTCTCAGGGTTAGCCACTTTATAGATAAGAGCAGTCCTGATCATAAACCTGACTGCATTTGTACAAAAGAGTAGAGTTAGCCTGTCCCTTCCTTCCTTAAATAGTGGTACGTCCTTCTCTTCCTTACTAAGAAATGTCCTCTGTGGCTTTTTTCACCCCACAATAGGCCACTTTTATCTGCATTAAAAATCTGTTCAGGAAGACATCCTGCCTGACATTTTTTAAGCCAAACAACTTGGCATTTATACTGACATTTATCTTGACATTTTCAAAGCCAAACCTCTTTCTAAAACTATCAAACCATCCTTTGCCAGTATTAAATTCTCCAGCTTTAGATCCTTCATCTTCCTTTTGCTTTAAGTTGTCATATAATGACTTTGCTTTTTCTTGCATCATATTAGAGCCTATAAATGTGCTTTTCTTATAGCAATCCTGCGCCACATAAAAAGGTATTTCGCAGAGTGCAAGATTTTTGCGCCTGCTGGCATAGCTACAGTGCAGCTTCATGAATTTCCTTTTCTTTTTTTACGATGATCTTTACACTGGATTCATTTGTCTTGAAATGGTGGGCAACTACAGCTGCATACCTCAATCTTTGGTATGTATCCAGCAATTCAACTTTTTCTTGCAATGTCATGACTTTTCCCTGTTTCTTGGGAACACTTCTAGTATCACTAATGGCACATTGTTTGGGTCCATGGTGTTATTCAAGGTTTGCGGTATTGCACTAGACATGATGAAAAATACTCCAGAAGCATGAGAGATTACATTTTACTTTGATATGCAATTTACTGGAGAGATGAACTGCTCCCACAGAGATGATTAGTGTCACATGGCGTTCTAAGGGGAGAGTCACAACGCTTGAGCTCATGGCAATAGCAACTGTTGGTAGCTACAAAATTATTACAGTAGTACAGTATGTACAATAGTTAATTTTATGCAGTTATGATTTCGTACTGCATCTTCACCTTTGTTTACATTTCTTCTGACCTTGAATGGTGCCATGTGTATTCTGTGTTTGTCTAAGTTTTGATAAATTCAACTTTTTATAATAGATTTGTGATATTTTATGGTAGTAAATGATAAAATAGGTAGTAGCTATACATATTTTACAGTTTATGACATACCTGTTTTATTAATTTTTCTATGTTTCTAGGCTATGTAGTTCATTTTTTGTTTTTCAAATTGCCAAATTTTCCAATATATTTACTTTAAAAAATCCATGTATAAATAAATCCACACAGTTCAAATCTGTGTTGTTCAAGGGTCAACTGTGTATTTATTAACTTGTACTATTCTTGGGTTGGCAAGTCTGATATTGTTAGAGCAATCCAGCTGCCTGGAAACTCAGGCAGAATTTTTAATTTACAATCTTGGGTCAGAATTCCTTCTTCTCTGGGAAACCTCATTTTGTGTTTGTAGGGCCTTCAAGCAATTGGGTAAAGCCCACATGCATTATCAAGAGCTGTCTCCTTTACTTAAACTGAACTTATTTTAAATGTTAACCACATCTACAAAGTACCTTCACAGCAACGAGATTAATGTTTGTTCAAACAACTGGGAGACATTGCCTAGCCTAGTTGACACATGAAATTAACCATCACATTTTCTTTTGTTTCTTATGCAACAGTGAGAAACTTGGCTGTGTTTCCTTTGATGTAGTTACTTCTTTGACCACTTCCCCTGTGGATTTTTCAATTTCCCATTGCTGTCACTCCCCCTCTGCACGCAAATGCCCTGTCACTCTGCCTGGACTCTGACACCCCATGCGGGGCCTCCCTCTTGCACAGAAGTACTTCTTACACTACTCAGGCACTGAAACCTTCTTCCAGACTGTCCTACAGTCCTGGACAAGTCCACCTCTCCTTATAGACCAGCTTTATCAGCATTGAGAACACTTGGAGAGACTTGAGTACCCTAAGGGACAGTGGTCCTATCATATACGACAGTAGAAGTCTGACCTATCATCTCTGCAGCAACCAGCCCAGGAGGCCAATCCACAACTTCTGCAGCAACTGGTCCAGACCGCCAGCTTCCCTGTGTTCCATCCCCTGAATTCCACTCAGGACCAACCAGGAAAAACCAAATGTTCTAAACAAACCAATCACATTAGGTGCCCTGCTTCTAGTTAGCCCACCTCCAACTTCCCCATGCCAACGACTTCCAATCAGAACGTATGTGACGCATTCCTGTTTCTCACTATAAAGTTTTTCCACTCTCCTTCTGGCCTTCGAATCTCTGTTAGATGCAAGTGATAATGGCCGACTCCCTTGCTATAACAAGCTCCAAATAAGTAGCCTCTGCCTGTTCTCATGTGAGTGGACTTTGTTTATCTCCACAGCTTCTTTGAAGTTTCTATCGTGACATGCTCGGCTCTGCCCATCCCTGTGGACTGTTGCCTTCAACCAGGTTCAGTAACCATGGAGACCCATTGTGCCTCATGGCTTGTTGAGTCTGCACTGACATGGTAAGGTGGCACCAGGTTTGAATTCCACACCCTTTGCATTGTGTTTCTTGGCTCTGATTTTGTTATTGGTAATCCTTATCTTTTTTTTTTTTTCTTTCTTAGCATGCTTGGAGGAATCAGACTATTCTTTTTCATCCTTTTTTGCTCTTTTTTGTGCTTCCATTGTGTCATGCTGTCTAAAAGTGGTCATATAGTTTGTCATAAGAAGGAATCACAGTATAGACCACAGGCATAGGTTCTAAAAGCCTGCTGTTCAACCTGGCCTCATACTCTAGAGAGTTTGTGTTTCTCCCCATACCACTGTCAATTTGAGCTCATTTTTCACTGGTGGGTCACTGCATAAATTCCACTTGCTGCTGCTGTAACAAATCATCACAAATTTGGCTGCTTAAATTATCTGGCAATTCTGGTGGTCAAAAGCCCAAAATGAGTTTCACTGTGCCAAAATGAAGGTGTCAGCAGGATTGTGTTCTTTCTGGAGGCACTAGAGGACAGTCCATTTCCTTGTCTTTTTCAGTTTGTAAAAGCCATCTACATTCCCTGACTTTTGGTCCATTCAATCATCTTCAAAAGCAATAGTGCAACACTTCGAATCTCTCTCTAACTCTGACCCTTCTAACTCTATATCACTTTTATAAGGACCCTTCTGATTGCATTGGGACATCACGCATAGCACAAAATAATCTCATCTCAATATCATTAACATAGTCACATCCCCAAAGTTTTTTTTTTTTTTTTTTTGCTATGTAAGGTAATTGTCTACAGGTTCCAGACGTTTGGATGTAGACATCTTTGGGGAGTTATTATTCTGACTAGCACAGTCATTAATATAAACAAAAGAATTTCTCCTCTCTTGATCTTCTTTTGTCCTGAGAACTTAACTTTGATTCTAAGTGCCCTTTCTGGTTTTATTTTGATGAGGTGATGGGGTTGGGGAGGGGGTTTAGATTGTCAAGTTTACCTTGGGAGGTGGCCAACGGTCAGGCTCAAGGCCCAAGACACAAAGTGCATAAGCATCACTTTTGATTGGCTGCTGCTTTCATGAGATATAATTCTAAATCTAAATCTAATTCTAAACATCTCTTCCAGGAAAATCTCTTACTTGTATGCACTTCTGTTGCAATACTAATTCTTGCACCCATCTCTCTAAATGGCCTAACTTCACCAAGGATGATTTGGGCCTTCAATACCCGCTCCTAGGAACACTTGACTTGAACAAAATTATTCATTTGAAAATTATCTTAGAAAAGAAAGGCAACAAGATCTCTCAGTCCTAATGGTCAGCATTTATTTCATTGGTATGTAATGGCCTCTAAACAAAATTCTGAGTCAAAAATTCTTCTCCAAAAAAGATTTTTTGGCCAAAAACTAATGGAAAATTTGGCAGACATAAGCAGCCACAAAGCAATCCAACAAAATAGAATTATGTTCCTAGTAAATCTTCCCACTTTTTTCCCTCCAATTGACATCCTACATCCAGCTCTCCCTCTACCCAATTATGCTTCTGAGCTCTCTCCCTCGACGCCTCTCTTTGCTCATCTCGCCTCTTTCCCTTGTCCAAATATTTCTACCCTTCCCCAACAACTCTCCAAAGACCTTCAAAATGCCAGTTGCCTCCAAAGATCCACCTCTCCCAAGATCAGGTATGAAGGCAACTGAAGAATGTGTAGCTTAGACCCAAGCTGAGTTCTGATATAATATATATCTAATCTCCTACTTTGTTCAGAGAAAAGGCAAATGGTAAAAATGATTTTGTTTACTTCCTCTAAGCCTTAGGAAAACGTTTCAAAAGATAAATTACAATTTTGTCAAAATACAGTTTATTATTCAAGACATGACCCATCTAAGGAGGGAAAACTACTCTCTCAATAAAAACTAGATAGTATTCAAATGTATCAGAAATATTTCACAAAATTGAAAAGATTTTTAAGTTTACTGAATATTTTAGAAAATAGGTGCCATTTTTTTCTGGGACTGTGACACTTCTTTATGAATTGACTGATTTCTCAGTAAGAGACCTTCCCCTCTGACAACCCTGATAGCGCCAGACCTTCTGTAACCTGAAGAAGTTTCCTCAGCAGCCTGCTTCTCTAGGTATCTATAAACACAGAAAAAGTTGTTTTGTCTATTTGTGAATGAATGATTTGGCAGGTTCTTGGGTTTTTAACTCAACTTCATGTAGCCCGCCCAACACCTATTACTTGCTGTAGCTTCACCCTTGACCTCTTTGTTGAAAATTTTCTCCTTTGTCTTAAGGAAATAGCTAGCACTTTATAACTTGTCAATGATTCTGTTGGACTAATTCTAGGCTCCCCAGTTGACCTCATAGTTTCTCGCACAGTGAAGACATTACTACTGACTGGGAACATGCAACCCATTTCAGCCAGCTGATTTTCCTCTTGTGAGATTCTGTTGCTTTTTCCCTGTCACATTACTATTCACCGTAGCAACACCCTGAGTTCTGTCACAGAAGAAGGGAAATCTCACAATTGTCTTATCTCAGGGAACTTTCTGTATCTTGCTCTGGTCTAAGAGATTTCCTATGAAAAATCCCAAACTAATATTATCTGTGGGTGGATCATTATTTAAAGGTGAACATTGACATTATCAAGAAGGATATTCTATTAATAATTTAAGATTTTCTTTAAACTATTATCCTTTCTGCCTGACATAAAATCAGCTTAGATGGCAGAACTTATTGTACTTACTAGAACTTGTCAACTAGTTGAAGGTCCAGAGAACAAACATATGCAGATAGCAGGTAGGCCTATGGAGTAGTACATGAGCTTTGAGATGTTTTAGTAACACAAAAGTATTTTTATCTGATGGAAAAGCTATAAAAAATGGGTAACAAATTAAGGAACATTTACATGAATGCCTACTTTCTAGAAAGAAGGTCATTATAAAGGTTGAGGCCTAGGGGAAAAAATAGGAAATAGTCTATCAAAAACAAGCAAACTTACCCAAGGTTATTTTCCTAATTAAACCCCCAAGGGATAACTATCTAGAGGAATTCAATGACATTGTAAAAGATCAATGCTTAGCCTTGATTTCAAAAAGGATGAATGGGAAAAAAATCTAGCTGTGCTTTTTACCTGGATAATTTCTGGCACTTCTAAAATGACTCCTTAGTAGGCCCAGATGATTTCAAATGGACATTATGTAAATATATCCATTAAACTATTAATCATGTTAGAGACAAACTGATTATTATCTTAAATCAACATTGGCAGGAAAACTTTACAAAGACAGCTAAGGTTATTTTAATGTCATGTGTCACCTGTCAACATAATACTGGAAAATTTTAAAAGTGAGGAATCAAAGCTTGAAAGGCACTTTGAATACCTTCAGATGGATTTTATACAGCTTCAACGCTCCAAGAGATTGAATATATTTTAGTTATTATATTTCTATTTCCAGAAAGGCCTGAAACATTTGCTTGCAGAAATACTCCAGCTTAAAGTTGCTATAAGCTGCCAATTTTTGTTTCCAACCTAGAGTATACAAATTATAGTATGAAGTGAATGAGGAAAATAGTTTATGGGAACCATTATAAAAGACCTCTGTAAGCTGTTACCGCTTTCAAAAGCTACACTGGCCTTCCCACCCACAATTTTCTAGAAAGATTAAAAGGAAAAATGACATCCTTAAATAAAAATTAGCAAAACTTTTAGGGGCTCTGGAGCTCCTTTGGCCACAGGTACTCCTAGCAGCACTGTGGCCATATCATTCACTCTCTTAGGGGCATATCACTTATCCAACTATGAACTGGTAACTGGAAGGCTCTTGTGTTTAGGGATTTCACTTCCAATACTAGACTCTGCTCTGCTGCATGCCAACATAGAAAAACATTGCAAGTGACTTAAATACTATTCCCAGGTCATATCACCAACAGTTTGCCTTCCCACATCATCTTCCTAAATAACCTCATCACAGTCTTCAAGAAGGAGATTTTGTCTACTAAAAGGGACATTAGAGGAAAACTGCTCCTGAATCTTATTGGAAGAGACCTTATCAGGTATTATTAATGGAGATAGCAGTGAACCTTTGAAAGTCAATCCTCAAGTTCACATTACACAGCTAAAATAGAATTCATAATTCCACACAATTAGAAGGTCAATCCAAAAGGTGACCTCAACTTGAGGATTCACAGAAATCCTCTAGAAGCCACTAATCTTTGAAGGTAGATACCTGACCCCAAACCATTGGAACAACCTGATAACCTTGGATTGTGAATGGCTGTTAATCAAGACATCAGACCAAGATCCCTTTCCAATTCCTGTTTGTTTTTTCATCTGCTTGTTATAACCATTCTTTTTTGTTGTTTTGTGTTCTGTAGACTCTTGTCCATTTGTCTATTCAAAATGGCTATTTTTTTTCTTTTCTTCAATTTTTATTATAATCACTAGGTCAGAAAGTACTCATTCCAATGCCATTCTTAGATAGTCCGAAATAATAGCCACTGCCTTTAATATTACTGACTTCTGGCTACGCCCTCAACAGAAATGTCTCCATAATAAAACTTTTGGCAATTTCAAATCCATCAAACAAAATCATAGGGAATTATAGTCAATGGTGTTTCCTCTTGCACTTCCATGAACGAATGACCTCAAACAAATTAACCTCTGACATCTCCAGTGTTCCCTTTCCCAGAAAAGAACAAATAATTACAACCTATTGGTCAGACTCCCAGTAATTCTAAATTTGAACTCATCAGTCTTCACAGGACAGAGGACACATTACTTACCACCTGGAAAAAACAGATAGAGTTCCAAATATGTAACCTGGTGAGGCCTAGGATCCAAACTTGAGAAATAAACTATTCCTTTTTTTCCTGGATCTCTATGTGCCCACATCAGATTCCTTCTTTGTGAACAGGATGCATACTCTTATTTGCCTCAAAGTAACACCTCATGCACTTTAGGAATAGTGTTTTGAGTATTTTCTGTACACAGAGACACAGAATTTGTGCCTCTGTGCAAAGAAAATTCACCAAGGCTAGAAATTCTGACTCAGATATGAGCTCCAAAACAAGCCCACCTTTGATTAATCAGACACTTTCCTACAGGAATTATTGACTCATTGTTTATGCAAATAATCAGCAAACTCTTCCCACAGATAGAAGATTGTAAGAAACTTACCACTAACTCTGGCAAAAGTTATTCATGACACCACCTCTGCTTTGGATGGAATACAAATTAGTCTGAAGTCATGGGCACAAGCAGTGATGGACAATGCATTCCTCTAGATATTTGTTGGCTGGTCATAGCAGTATCTATGCAGTTGTTAATAATTCTTGCTGTACTTGCATCAGTGAAACAGGAATGGGAGAGCCAGCTAGACTTTGCCTTAAGGAAAAAGCTACTTGATTCTCTAAGTTTTATCCTCAGGGTTTATGTGATGTATTATCTTGGCCTGGATCGGGCAATTGTGCTGCTCATTTTGAAATATCTTAAGGATTCCTACCCAGATGTCTCCCTCTTCAGTATACTATTAATACTACTTCAGATGTCAGGCTCTGACTCAGACTCATCTCATTGTGCTGCTCTGCATCCTGCCTCAGCCTCTAGAGCCTATTCCAGGCTTTCGCTGTCACATGGGCTTCTGCTCATCACCCTTGGCCCCCAGCGCCTAACTCTGGGCTGCTGCGGCCATTCTCTACGCCTACTTAGTCCTACCTCCCGGCTTTAGAATTGAATTGTTTAGGAAAGGGAGGAAAAAGAAGAAACAAAAAAAGAGGAAATGGAGAAGCCAAATTATTCCTTTACACTAAGAATATACATATAAGATATTGTCACTTTCTCACTGGATGGCCATATGTAGAAGACTGAAACTGGACCCACACCTCTCACCTCTCACAAAAATCAACTCACAATGGATAACAAATCTAAACCTAAGACATGAAACCATAAGAATTCTCAAAGAAAACGTTGGAAAAACTCTTATGGACATTGGCCTAGGCAAAGAATTTATGAAGAAGACCCCCAAAGCAATCACAGCAGCAACCAAAATAAATACATGGGACTTGATCAAATTAAAAAGCTTCTGCACAGCCAAGGAAGCTATCATTAGAGTGAACAGACAACCTACAGAATGGGAGAAAATATTTGCATGCTACACATCTGATAAAGGGCTGATAACCAAAATCTATACAGAACTTAGGAAAATCAACAAGAAAAAATCAAACAACCCTATTAAAAAATGGGCAAAGGACATGAACAGAAACTTTTCCAAAGAAGAGAGAAAAATGGCCATCAAACATATAAAAAAGTGCTCAACTTCTCTAATCATCAGGGAAATGCAAATCAAAACCACAATGAGATATCACTTAACTCCAGTGTGATTGTCTCATATTAAAAAATCCCCAAACAACAAATATTGGCAGGGATGTGGACAGATAGGAACACTTATACACTGCTGGTGGGACTGCAAATTAGTACAACTTCTATGGAAAGTAATATGGAGATACCTCAAAGAATTAAAAGGAGAATTACCATTTGACCCAGCAATCCCACTACTGGGTATTTACCCAAAGGAAAAAAAGACATTTTATAATAAAGACATCTGCTCACGAATGTTCATAGCAGCACAATTCACAATTGCAAAGATGTGGAAACAACCCAGGTGCCCATCAATACACGAGTGGATTAATAAAATGTGGTATATGTATACCATGGAGTATTACTCAGCAATAAGGAACAACAGTGAATTAACTCATCTGGTATTATCCTGGTTGGAGCTAGAACCCATTCTTCGAAGCGAAGTGTCACAGGAATTGAAAAACAAGCACCACTGGTACTCACCATCAAATTGGTACTAACTGATCAACACCTACATCACATAGGGCAATAATATTCATCAGGGGGTGGGCAGGCGGGAGGGGGGTGGAGGGGATGGGAAAAACTCTCACTGAATGGATGCGGGGAGCACAGTTTGGGAGATGACCACAATTGTAGTTCTGACACAGGCAGTGCATGGGCAATATATATAGCCAAAGTGTTGTACCCGCATAATATTCTGAAAAATAAAAAAAAATAAAAAATTAAAAAAAATATATTGTCACTTTCTAATTGCAACCCAATGGATATTTATTCTGGGGCCCAGATGAGTTCCCTTTCCCTTCCAGTCTTGTCACCAGCCTTCTGAACCTCAGGGAATGTCTCTACACCCTATTACTCTGCTTCTAGTTTTGTAGTGTGTTTTATGCTCTACGAGCACCCAGTGCTTCTTTAGCCCTACTTCCTGCCTTAGAGTGCTGAAAGCCTGCAACATTTAGGTAGAATTTTTCTCGCCTCTCCATTTTTCAGTCTTTGGTCACTGAAGACCTGAAGTGCCTCAGATAAATATCTCTAAAGTCTCCTGACATGCCCCCACTCTTTGGCCTACTCATGTTCTTAGTGAAGGTACATTAGAAAGAATAGGTGGGTAAGTGGATGGTCACTTGATAGCTGAGTCTTCTCAGAAATTTAGTCTATCCCACCAGCCCCTATGCAGCCAGACCGTATGTTACTATTACATTTTATGAAAGATATGACTAGTTTTTTGTATCACCAAATATGGTAGATACCTCCTCCTTCTGCAGTTCTATCAAGAATGAGTAGGTCTCCTCCCTACTATGAAGAATTTGTCACTTACTAGACTTTAGCTTATTTAGATTTCTTTGCATCTTTATTTCTTTGATATGTTTTAAAAAATCATGTTCTATCTTACATTTGTATTGGTGATTAGAATTAAAGCAACAATCTCTTATGTTTTCTATAGCCTATATAGAAAAAGAAGACCTCATTATTTTTTAGTTGCTTTTTCTTAACTAGTAAATGGACTTGTAATTGTTTGCCCTAAACAGATGTGTTTGACAGATTTATACTCCTAATGGCCAGCACTTACACTGGTATTTCTTTGCACAGTAACCACCTTGATTTTCCACTGCCCAGTGAATATGTTTGTTCATCTCAGCCTTGTACTCTTTGCCCTTTATGGTCACACACCAATTCTTTCACACAATGCTCTTCATGCATTTTCTATTCATACTGCATTACTTTCTGTCCTGCAAAAATATTTACACCATTGTCTAAAATATTCCTTAATCTTATATGCTCAAATTCTATTATTCAAGAACCAATTTAAATGGCAACTTCTTCAAGTAGCATATTTGAATCATGCTCACTTTCATACTCACACTTTCTTACATCTTAATTTGTATTAAATATTTTCCCACAATCTATCTATATATTATATATATATAAAAACTTGACTTTTGAAAAGTATTATATTTATGCTTATTAGCTTTATTCTCCTTGCTAGATCATAAATTTATTTGTGGAAAAATGTGTCATCTGTATTTTTCTATTTTCAACTGTGCCTAGAATATAACATGGGTAAAGCAATATTGCTGAATGCATGCATGAAAGAAAGAATATATGAATAAACACATAATTTACTTTTTTACTGATCTGTTATGTACTGTCCACTATCTGTCACTGATTTAATGTCTGTTTGCTACATATATATATATATATACACACACACACACACTCATTTTCTGTCTACTTTTTATTATATTCTTATCAAGAATGAATGATGCTTTACTTCATCTGTATGTTTTCTCAATGTAGGCTATAAAATATATTCTGTAAACAGCAGGAGGTCAAAAAGTAGCATTTAAAATGTAACTTCAAAAAAAAGCCATTCTTGAAGATATTAATTATATTCATCTATCCAAAGTTAGGTGGAACATTAAGAATATTATCTAAAAATTAAACATTTTTTAAGACCAGTATACAGTTGTTTTTGATTTTGAAGCTTGATGAATCTAGGTTATTTACTGATCCTTTATATTGACATTACATGTGTACTTTCAAATGCTACATCCACTGAAAATGTATTTGTAAAATAAAAATAGGACCACAAGTTATTAGAGAGTCAATGATCTTGGTCAATAAATACATATTCTCCTTACATAATTAAAAATAATTACTGTTAGTAAAAAAGATCAATAGACATATCATAAAGGCAGCTTTGGAAATAACATTATTAAAATAAATTCCTTGTGTTTTCTAAACTGTATTTTGGGGTTATAATTTGCATGTTACTTCCATTCTTCATTTTAAAATAAAGATAACTATATCTAAAGCTAACTCTCAATTGTTTGTACCTACAAATATAATTAACAGTGTTCATTTCAAAAAACAATTCTATGTAGTTTTGTGACACACCTGAAAACACAATATTTTATAAACAAAATAACTCATAATCTATGTCTGCCCTTACCCACTGATACCTCTTCAAATGTCAAGTTACATATGAAATATCCATGTAGTAGAGATTACTACACTTATGGCTTCAAGAGGTGAGTAGACATTTTATTTATGCAAGGTTTAGCCTTTTCCTTTTTTTTGAGATGGGGTCTCACTCTGTTGCTTAGGCTGGAGTGCAGTGGCAAGAACACAGCTCACTGCAGGCTCAGACTCCTGGGCTCAAGCCATCATCCTGCCTTAGCCTCCTGAGTAGCTGGGACCACAGGTGTGCATCACCACACTTGGCTAATTTTTTTAGTTCTTTTTTTTTTTTAAGAGACAAGTTCTCACTATGTTGCCCAGGCTGGTCTCGAACTCCTGGGCTCAAGCGATCCTTCCTCCTCAGCCTCCCGAGTTGCTGGGATTACAGGAATGAGCCACTGCACAGGGCCTGTAAAGCCTTTTAATCTAGGACATTATTACATCTTACTGACATTTATGTTAGTGACATTTTGTTTACTTTAGTTGCTTTTGGCTATTATATGTATCTCTGTAATTACCATTCTTCATATAAATTATTGTCTACATTTTGTATTTCAGATTATATCCGAAGACTATATTCCTAGAAGTGGATTTATATTTCTAAAACTTGGGGTCCTTTTAAAGGTTCTTAATGAATTTTTCAAAATTTCTCTTCAGAAAAGATGCATTGATTTAAATTTCTGAAAACAGCTGTAGAAGTACTAAAGTTTACTGAGTATAGTCATTCTTTGATAATTAGTGATTATTGATAATTACTGTAAATTTGATGAGAATTTGTTGCAGGATGTATTTGGAAATTTAAAATTCTAAACCATATCATGGCTAAATATTTTCTTGCATTTACAGAATGTTTGCATATCTACCTTTAAAATTTAGGTGTTTCTAATAATTTTCAACTTTTCTAATGAAGTTCTTAATTTTCTTGTTTAAAAACCCTCCAGGAGGTACAGAACATATGTTTGTTAAAAATAATTAAAATTATTTTTCCCTCGAAGGAAGTTAAATATTTTGACCAAAATAACTTCCTGTTACCTCCCCATTCTGATCTCTTGAACACTGCATGCTCTGAAAGAGAACATAACAATTCAGTAAAAGCAGGCTTTTATCTGTGTATTTGTAGTTTGAAAATTACATATTATATAGGCTGATGTCTTTTTTCATCAATACTTTCCTCCTTAGAGAGTTGCTCATGATTCTGATTTTGCTGCTACTTTTTGAGAGAAATAGCAAAGACCGTCTTAACCTTAAATACTTCCACTAAGCTTTCTTACTCTTGAATAGACCCCAAACAAGGCACCCTTTTCTTTAGAAGTGCTTTTACATAAATGATGAGTGCATATCCTTTTTAGAAGATTCCCTTCAAACTCACTTCTTCTCAGCATGAATTCGTGTAATCCTTTGTCATTTATATGATTTAAAATAGTTGCTTTAGTTTATTTAATTTAAAATACTCTCATATCTCCATGTACACTAAGGATTGCTCATTATTTTGACTGATACCAGTTTGGTCTCTAATATTCCTTGGAAAAAATAAAATTATTGACTAGTATATAAGTTATCATTAAGCAAAAAAGAAAACACAAGTATATAGATTAAGAAAACTAGGATTAAGTGTAATATAACCCTGGTCTTTGCAGTTAAAAATTCAAACATGTACACTCGTTTTCTGTGTTAACACACCATTTCAGTCCTAACGGTCTTAAATGTATCCCTATAGTAGCACAAAAATTATCTTTTTACCTAATAGATATTCTATGGCCTATAAGATAGGAATAATTTTTATATTTTAAACTTGTTTGAGGAGAAAAATAAGAATATGTGACCTGCAAAACCTAAAATATTTACCATCTGGCCTTTTACAGAAAACGTATTCCAACCTTGGCAGAGAGCTTCTGTGAGGCTTTTAACCTATTTAAGTTGGCATTGTAACTGTGTGATTTAAGTTCCTCCAACTCTGTACCAAAAGTGTACCAATAATAAATGAAATATTAACAAAGACACTTAAGTAAACTCTCCTGAATTAAAATCCAATACTAATATACCCACAAAACAGTAACAAAATACAATCTTCAGAGAGATGGTTTATGCAAAGGCAGTCAAATATTCAGCTCCTGCAGGTTTTTGAGAAACTGCCATGGTCAAGCCAATGGACTAGAAACAGGCTAATGGTTTGAAACCAAGGAATAATATGATGCACCCCAGACCATAGAATGAAGCTCAAAAAAATATCCTTTGACCACTGCCTGCAACTATGGATTTGATAAAGGTTCATAACAAGTTAGATAAGAGGAAATAGGTAGGAACTCATTGCAAAGAACTGGGCTAAAATGCCATTTTATTCAGTGTCTAAGAAGTAAATATGAAATATCTTGATAATTCGCTGGGATTAAAAGACAGAGATAACAATATAAGATGGTCTTCTGATTTGATAGTCCTGGGTAGAAGAAACTACTGGACAGTCAGAGTGACTAGAAAGACAGAGAGAAACAATAAAGCAGTAAAATTCCATTAAAGATGAAAAGAAAGAAAAATTTCAACATAATTTAAAACAATGCATGCTAAAAGAGCACTTAAAGTAAAAGTATAAAAAAACATTAGTTCTTAATGAGAAAAAAATAATATAGCATTCTAAATGGCTTTAAATAAGTCTGTTGGAGATCGTCAAACTTATAAAGGATACACTGTGAATATTGAAAAATATTAAGAATTATGAACCAAAAGGAAATGATGAGGGCAGAAATAAAAGAAGAAAATAAAAGAGAACCAATTAAGTAGTCTGGAATGAAAAATAAAGGTAATAGAAATATATGTGCAATATATGAGTTACAATCTAATTTGAGAACAGTAGGGATGAATTAATTCATTGAAATATTGAAAGATAGTTCTGAAAAATTATACCATAATGCTGTCCAAAGCAATACAAATAAAAATATGAAGAAACTAATAACAGGCATGGAGAAGAAATAGTAAGATTACATCACAGGAAATTGAGATGAATCTATAAACAGAGTCTTTGAGAAATGATATTTTATAAATAGTGACTGAAAAATATTCCAGAAGTGAAAATAAATACTTGACACATCACAACTGAAGAGGATGTAAAATGACAAATAGCACAAATGAATGAGTAAATAGTAAATCTATCACGGTTCATTCAGACAAGGAAAACCACACCTGATGATACAGATGAAGAGATCTATTGCAGGCATTAAATATATACCACGTAGAAGCAGGTTAAGAAATCTACGCAGTTTAGGTTTTTGCATATGGTGTATGGCGTGGGCCTGACGCTATGAGCCAGTCAGGGCAAGAATCAAGAAAAGGATCTGGACCTCAGTTGTGAAAGAGCAAACACACACACACACACACACACGCACGCACACAAAATACTGGATAAACTATAACCTATAAGGATAAACTGACTCTCACCATCTCCAATCACAATGATGCGACTGACCACAGGACAAGCTGGCATCCTTTTCTTTGGGACTGAACCAAGCCAATAGAGGAGAGACTCTGCAGAAAGTAGAGCCACTAAGGTCCTGTGTCCTGCCCAGGCCAAACAGGTGAGCTGGTAGATACACAACTACCCAGGGCCTGGTGCCTTACCCTGATTTTCATACACAGGAAACAAATAAGGCTCTTTCTTTACTGGCTTCCAAATCCCATGGAAATTTATCTTGTGACCAATCCCAACCCCGTACAACCAAGGTAAGGGTGTTCTGGCAAATGTAGCTCCAGTTTGGCTACACTGACATGTTAAAACTTGTGATCTTGCATACTTCAAAATCTAGAGTGAGACTACATGACGCCCGAAACAGAGGGAAACCTTGCGATTTCCCAGAGGTGTGATAGATAATTTAAAAATGTATAAATATTATACTGGCAGCACAGTTATCATCATAAACAAATGACGTCAGTAGGTAATGGAATTATATCTTCACGAAGGTGAAAAATTATTTACTTGGAATTGCATACTCAACCAAGCTATAAGGAGTAAATAATGAAATAAAAGTGTTTGCAGGCATTACAATAGAAAGGGAATTTACCACCCTGATACCTTCTCTGAAAGAACGAGTCACCACACATATTTCATGTGTAGAATTTGATGCGTTTGGGCATATGCAAACACCAGTCATACCATCACCACAATTAAGGTCATAGACATATCCAACACCTTCATAAGTGTCCTTGGGTCTCATTGTTTTTATTTACTTGATTTAGTTTTTTGTTTTTTCATGTGTGGTAAGAACATGTAGCTTGAGATCTACCCTCTTAACACATTTTGAGTTGCACAATACTCTAGTGACTATAGACACTATATTATAGAGTAGATCTCTAGAACTTCCTTATCTAGTATAATTGAAACCTTAAGATGAAGGGAACTTGAAAGAGTTGAGTGGGGAGTTAGGGTAGAAAAAAGAAATGCAGATTAGAAATCTATACTTGCTATAATGTAGACTTGAGGGAGGCAGGAGTGGTACTGACCTAGGATCCAGGGATCATGTTAATTTTGGGTTTGAAGAATTCTTTTTCTAAAAAATATGTATAAGACAATTATTAAAAATGGTTCAGGCAGAAATAAGTTGGGATAAAATAATAATTTTATAGCTAAGTGTCTCCACTCTTTTAAGTACAATTGTATGCAGTAGACATAAGAAATTAAGTAAGCAAATTCCCTATACATTTGACATACACATTTTCATATAAAATTATCTTTAAGATGTATTGATAAGAAACCTGTTAAATGGGTGAAGAAAGTATAAAAGGAGGACAAAAGAAACACATGATCATGTATGGCAATGAAGAAGAACATCTGGCAGGGGACAGATCAGAACTAGTATCACAGGGCTTGTTACATTAGGAATAAGACTTGCAGGGTGGTTATTTTTATTCCTGATAAAAAGCAAAGGAGAAGTCTTTGCAATCTGTCAACTGGGAAATTATATTTTACAGAATTCCTTCCCCTCCATGTTTTAGGCTATCCAAAATCACAAGAGAGTTTCTACAAACTCTCAGTTGGGTGTGTATTTTTCACTTTGCTCTGAAGGACCTTGTTTTCCCAGGACACCCATGCCACCAAGGTAGGAGCAAAAGTCCATCCTCATGGGATTCTATCTCATGCTGGTGGGTCCCAGCTTCATCTTGCAGTCTCCTCCCACTGTACATCTCTCTTCCCATCCTGACAGCCATTCCCGTGGACTTTGTCTAAAGCAAAAATTACTCTGGACAAACTTAAATGGGCAAGGAAGACTTTATGCAAGGCAATGGCTGGGGTGAAGAGGAGAGGGTAGGCCACCTGTGCTTGTTAACTGGCTTTATCCAATGGAAAAGTAAACTTTCTCCTATGTTTATGACAGGTGGTAGTTTTACAACATGGAATGAAACACTGGCCAAAGGTAGATTCCCACCCTCCCGCAGAGTCTAGGGGGCGCTATCTTCCTAGATGATTACATTTCAAAGAGATGGCTCCAAGAGTCTTATGAAAGATGTCCCTGCTTTCTAAACCAGGCAAAAGGCTTTTGAAAAAATTCACACTTCAAAAGGGCAGAGAAAGGATTTAGGACTACAAATTTTCTAAAGTAAATATTAAAAAAAAGAGAGAGGCGGTATTTTCACTACAAGACAAAAAAGAAAAGAAGAAAATGGTAACTGAGTTGATAGATATGTTAATTAGCTTACTTGTGATGATTTTTTCACAATGCATATGCATATCCGAATATTAAGTCATACACCTTAAATATATTTAATTCTTATTTACAATTATACCTCAATAAAAATGGGGGATAAAAAGGAGCTCAGAGGCATAAAGTCAGAAATAAGCCTGTCTAAAGTTTAGTCCAGCTGAGGGGAACATTTAAGCTGTCTTGGTCAACTCCAGGGTGCAGCATCAGGGGCAAAGACAACAGCTATAGAGGGACTGCTTAACCAGTTTAAACAACCTGCATGCTTGCGAAGGTAAAATCCTTGTAACAAGTCCAGATACGCATGTGTCTATCGCCTAGTGATTGTGCTTATTTAATTGAATCCTAACTGATACAGAGGATATCAGTGTAAATGTGTAAATTGCGTGAAACGACACAGGCAGATAAGTACATGATAAGCTGTATGAATATGTTAAGAAGCATTTGAGTTAAGATTTTGGGACTTCTACCTGCTAGGCATCTCTAAAAGAGAAACCAAATGTTGTGGCGAGAGGTGGAGGGTTACAGAACGCTTGATTTTGTTTGAGATAGCTGATTGAGACAGGGTTCATCACACTCCCACAAGAAGCATCTAACTCCCAGGCACGTACAGTAAGAGCAGTTCATAGGATAGACGGCTGGCATGCTAAAAGACACAACAAATGGGCAGGAGTTCTCAAAGTGAGCAGGAATAAAAGCACCTTACTGAATCTAATAAAGTAAAAAAAAAAAAGCAAAGAATTTTAAAAAAGCTCAAGTAATATAAAGAGTCTGGCAAAAGACAACTGCACTGATGCCTAAAGAAGATGAACAGAAGCATAATTGTGTCCCACACGTTTAAAGACAGGAGGAGGATAGGTAAAAAAGAAGTCAAAGCACAGGTTTTCACAAAAATTTCAAAGCACAAATATTAGGAACAACACTCTGTCTTGTTCTGGGCTTTAGTGTTAGTAGTGAAAATTTCTTGCTGGCCAATTCAAGGCCATGCCCTCCAAATTAAGCCTTCTCACTAATAAAGTTCTTCATATTAAAAAAGATATTCATCAGCCACTCCTTTGCACTATTCCTTGAATTATTCAAACCTTGTACAGGAAATGGAGGTTCTATTTATTCTGACCTTTTTACTACAATCTTTTGTACAAGTATTCGGGAAATTAATAAACAAAACAAGAAAGTGGAATGGAGGCATGTTTGTTGTTCCTAGTGGGGCCTAGACTTTAGTGGATTAGAAAGTTCTTTTGACCTTGGAGTTAGTTGACCCTGGTAATGGTTTAGATTTTTCAATTTCTTTTTAAAAAGTCAGATTTACTGATGTATAACTTATACAGTAAATTTCATTGTTTTTTAAGTTTAGAGTTCTTTGAATTCTTTAAAATGTACGTACAGTTCATTCTTCCCTAGGTACAAACTCAATAAAGATGCATAACATTTCCATCACCCTAAAGAGTTCTCTCATGTCCCCTTGTAGTGAATCCTTTTCCCCAACTCTCAGTCCCTAAAAACTACTGATCTCTTTTCTATTCCCATAGATATTTTTCTTATTTGTTTTTCTACATAATTTTTTAAGATTAAGGTGCTATTTACATAAAACAAAATTTACCTCTTTAAGCATACAGTTTGATGAATTTTGGATTAGCTTTATATGTCTGTGGACAGTGCACAAAGTTTCCAGCCCCTCACATGCTATTTGACTTTGGAGAAGGACCACAGCTGATGGTAGTTTAGTACATAGAAAAAGGGCTTTTTCTGCAGAGGTATCTTAGATTGTTTGGGCTGCTATAACAAAATATCTTAGATCAGGTAATTTATAAACAACAGAAATTTATTGCTCACAGTTCTGAAGGCTGGTAATTCCAAGATCAGGGTGCCAGTAGATTTTGTATCTGGTGAGGTCTCACCCTCTGCTTCAAAGATGGCACTTTCTTGCTGTGTCCTCACCTGGTGGAAGGAACAAGGCAGCTTCTTTGAAACTTTTCTCTAAGAGCACTGATCTCATTCATGAGGCTCTGCCCTCATGATTTAATCACAAATCCCCACCTCTTAATACTGCCACAATGAAGGTTAGATTTCAACATGAATTTTAGAGGGACAAAGTCAGACCATAGCAAGAGGGTGAGGACATAAGCTGAGACATATGCAGACTAGACCTCAGGAAGGGCCACAAGAGAACACATAAACAGCATCACAAGGAACATAAGTGACCTCAGTGGACAGTAGCAAGCCATGGAGACAATAATTGTCAGTTTAAGGATGGCATTTGATCTCAGAGTCCACATTTGTGGCCTCACCCATTACTGGTTCATAGTAGATATGGGCAAGCAAAGTCATAGGTCTGGAGAGTTTTTCACAGGTGTTACCAGACTCAGAATGTAAGCTGCTGCAGCTTGGCAAGAAAGTACAACTTTTCTCTAGCATGCGTTTTAGAAGCAGGCACTGAATTCTAAAGAAAAGAGAGCTTTAAGTGCATTAGAAGTGAGGTTGGGAGGCTGAAAAATATTAACTGTTTTTCAATTGCAAGTCAGCTGAGTTCTGCATGTAATCATGTGTCCTGCTGAAGTTCCAGCTATAAATGCTAGTGCTAGACTAGCTAAGACGTTCTAGTCATGTGTTGCATCTTCCATTCAGGGACCCTCCATGCAGGAAAATAGGGGACTAACTGACCTGGAGTCCTGTGGTGGCTTCTGCATGAACTGAAATGTCATCTCCCAGTGCATGGTCTAAAGGTGACTCTTGAATGCTTAGCTATAAATGACAGAGGAACTTTTCCTAGGAGGCAGGTGTCTTAGTTTTAAGGAATTCCATTGCTGCACAGGACTAAATCCTGCTCCAAAATAGGAGAGATGATATGTCACTTTACAGACTTCACAACCAGTTTAGTACTGTCATGGTAGCAATAGAGCTCAAAGAGAAATGGAAATTATTGGATTTAATATAGGTGGAATTATTCCCAAAGGTTGTGTGTGTGTGTGTATACATAATCATGTGTGTATCTGTGTGTGTGTATATATATATATATAATCATATACATATTATCATACAAATGATAATATTGTGCTAGAAATTTCTCCCAGCAGAATTTAAAATCCACAGAATGTAGATTCAGGGCAGTATATATCCATGGACTGTGATCTTGATAAAGCAAAACCCAAAATTTTCCTGTCGTTCCCTTATCCCCTCAGATTCAAGTGATTTTATAATAAAGCTTAAGGCAATATTAAGGCTACCTCCCGGCAACATAATTGTTTTTGTCATAATTGGATTGGGTACTATATATTCTGTGGTTTGTTAGATGTAAAGAGTGTAAGGCCAGGGTAGATGCTCTTTTGAGACCTACTAATTTTTTGATGCATTGAAAGTGAGGTAAATCTAAGACTGACATGGAGATAAAACACTTTCTGAGGCCTGAAGGAAACACTCCTATTTCTGTGAGAGTTAGCCCTATGTACTGATTCTGAAGTTGTCAAATTCTATATGGGCACTGAGAACTCATAGACCTGAAATCAAGCAAAATGTGAAGGTTAGAAGGACAGATTGTGGATTTTCATTTCTTTGGAATGGTAACTCACATATACAAGATAAATTAATTTGGACTTGTATCTGTTTTGGGATTTAACTTTAAAGAGGATTTAACATTTGGAATTTAATTTCCCTATGGTATGTGATATTAGGGGAGGGCATGTGTTCAAATAAAGAGTATCCATTTGTCAGCATTTTTTATCATTGGATTATCTGTTTTTTTTAATCATTGGATCATCTGGTTTTTAGAATATAATATTATTTCTGTTATTACAGAACCTCCATTGTGCCTTCATGGAAAATGTGGCTGTTATAATCTTGAAAGAAAAGTGATATAGGAAGTGAATTTTCAGCCTTGGAAAGACAGTGGTTTGGAGTCAATTTGATCACTGTACTGTTCTTACATTTTTCAGAAACTTTTAGAGACAAGTATCTAGGCTCTTCCACATGATCCCAGGAAGGTGTATAAAAGGGTAGTGGCTGAGTATAGGAGAAATGTCCTCACAAATATTGATCCAGATTTACCCTGATACTAGCCATCTCCACCCCTAAGCAGGTAAACCACGTGTTTGTTCAAACACAGGCTTAATGTAGAAGCCCAGTGGTCTAAGTGAATAAGTCAGGCAATGCCAATTAAGGAGCATTTTCTCTCCACTCCTGGTTTTATGATGAGTGTTGTTTCCTAAGCACACGCCTCTCCTCTCTCAGACAATTTATTCTCTCCTAATAGAGGGAGGTGGAGTGACAGGGATTGACATATTGTAGTGTACCTGGGCACACTCAGCTCACTTCCCCATTCCTTTTGATCTGGGAGGAAAGCAATTGGGATAATTATGATTTGAGAGAAACTATTTTCCCATTGAGCTTTCACCAAATGTTTTCATTAGATGTGTAAGGGTGCTCCATTCTGGAGGTGTGTTTTATAAAGCGAACTTGCCCAAATATACAAATCTTCAACACCAATGGGAATAATTAATCATTAGTGACTTTATTTGCTACTCCTTTGTTCTATTTTCTCAACGGGGAAGAGAGTACTATTTATTGAGCCTCTTTGGAGGTCCAGACAAGGATCAGTTTGCTCGAACTTGTGACATAAATATTATTCCCATCTTTATGGAAATAATCACATGAGGGTGTAAGAAAGCCACGAGAGAACAAATGTGTGGCATTTTAAAAACTTTACCTCAATAAAAAAATATGTGGCCTAAGATAGATATTTTTAAACTAAAATACTAAAGCTTATTTGCAATGAGATGTTAAACAAAGCAATTTTCCCTTTCTCAGTTTTGCTAAATGCTATAAGCAATAAGCAAGGAAAAATTATTACTAAGCACTTTGAAAATGGGAAGTATTATACATGTCTGATTTTAATAAAGCCTAAAAATGGATTCCTGATGAAAAGCTTCTGTAAAGTTAAGGAAAGTACTTACGAAGATAAATAGGATACTTGAGGACAACCAGTGAAGAAAGTATAATTGGAAAGACTATAAAATGTCAACATAATGAATCTCTCTGACATTAGATGTTCTGTGAACAACTATACTTTTTTATGAATGTTGTGAGTTGCTAAATCAAGAAAAGGCCAATGATAAACGAATGAAGAGGCACAATGAGGAAACAAAGGCCTAGAGAATTAAACAAATGAGTAAAAAAATGAAACAGCTTTAGAGTCAAATGAATATACAAATTAAAACTATTGAATAACTTGTAAACTCGTCAATGTTAATGAGCTCTTTAGGCAGAGCATAAAACCATTTCTATGGGATTCACACATTCAGTCTGCATATGCCTAATTCAAAGTTTTAAAAATGTACATAAGCAAAAAGTTTTCAGAGCATTCAAGGATGCAAAGAAAAAGTATATTGATTCAATAGAATTAAGATTAAAGAAAAACAAATGAGAAGTAATTTAAATTTGACGATAATTTCATGTCTGGTATCTCTTAAGTGCATAAATAAAGAAATAAAGAATAGTAATATAAAAAGTAAAATTTGAATTTAAGTAATCACCAATCATTTTAGAACTCTTCTCAAGTTCATAAGGTTTACATTATTTCTTAATGCTAAAATTAACTCACTTCTAGAAATTGTGTGTAGGATTTAAAATACATGATAAAAATGTATCCCTTAATTTTTTCTTTATTTAAAAACAATAAAAATGAAAAGTTTAATTACAAATTTGCATGCTTCTTTTCTTGTCTACTTATAAAGATATAATGTTAATATAACAAAAATGTATAAGCAGCATTCCTACCACTCTACTACAAAACAAAAACAAAACTTTAGAAATCAACATGAATCAACAATTGAAAAAAAAAGGATTCAATGAATTTTTAAACTCAGATGTGAATTAGTAGAATAGCAAATACAGTTTGTTAACATTTTGCCCATTTCTACAAAGCAAATATAAAAAAGAAAAAGAGAGAAATTTTTTAGATAAAATTAGTGATTATGGAAATGCATGGTTAATAATATGGTATGGAATTTCTGAGAAAAATGAGACAACAAACCATGAATGTTAAGGTAGAAATTTTACTTCTCACTCAAACTGAAGATTTCCATTGATATACTTTATACAGGAAAATAAAGAAAATTACACTGTTTGTAATTTGACGTCTGAGAATTCTGTCCCCACTTATCCATACAGCAACTCCATAGAAAGAGCATATTTATGATCTACCGATGAAAAATTGAGGAATTATTAAACTATAGAATATATGATGTTAAATTTTTGATATATAGGAAAAGACTTAATTTGCTATACCAAATTAATCGCTGTCAATTTTTTGTGTGATTCATAGGTAAGCACTTTTTTTACATTAATTTTCATTAGGTATTCACATCTACTTTTTTTCTTATGGAAAAACATACATGGCTACTTTTATTTTTAATAGGAGGCCTAGGCATAGCACTTAGAGTCACAGAATCTTAGGTTAAGCATAATATTAACAGTTCATTTACTTAACCTCACCCTGAATAAAATGGAAAAGTCTTCCAATATCAATTATGCAAGGCTATGTATAGGATTCGAAAACTTATCAAAGACTTAGGTAACACATTTTATGTTTTAATATTTTATGCAAACATTTCAGAAAAAAGAACTTTTAAGATCTTGAACATAAAACTGATCCTTACCCACTGCAGAACTAGCCATTTATTTCATCAGTATACAATGTGATGGTTAATTTTAGGTGTCAGTTTGACAGGATGAAAGGATACCTAAATAGCTGGTAAAGTATTATTTCTGGGTGTGCCTATGAGGGTGTTTTTGGAGAAGATTCGTGGGTAAGTTGGTGGACTGAGTGACAAATATCCCCCCTCAATGTGGGCAGGCACTATTTAATCAGCTGGGGGCCTGGATAGAACTAAAAGGCAGAGGAAAGGTGAATTGGTTCTTTCTCTCCTAGAGCCAGGACACTCTTCTTCTCCAGCCCTTGGACATCAAAACTCAAGGTTTTCCAGTCTTAGGGACTCTGGGACATGCACCAGCTCAACCCCTCCCTCTTCCCCAGCTTTTGGCCTCTGACTAAGAGTTACACCACCAGCTTCTCAGCCTTCGAACATGGACTGAGCCATTCTATGGGCCTCCCTGTTTTGCCAGTTTGCAAAAAACCTATCCTGTAACTTCTCAGCCTCCAACACTGGATGAGCCAAGTAGCCTAATAAATCCCCTAACTATCTGTCAATCATATATCTCCTCTTGGTTCTTTCTAGAGAACCCTGACTAATACAGAAAGTAAACCTTCTGGTGATAATGTGATTTCTTCTATTAACATTTGATTCCAAAAAGTTTATTTTAAAATTACTTCTCTGTCCTTCTAGGTACATTTGTGTTTAATAACATTCATTTAAAAACAATTTCATATGAATTCTATTCTAGAAGATTAGTCTAAAATTATGGATAATATATAAAGACTAATAAGGAAATATTCAGTGACAAAGAATTTCACTTATATCTAATTGCATTGCAGAATGATTTGTAGAAATTTTACAACATAAACAGTAGTGTGGAGAATTAATCAGGGAAAAAATGAATGTATATATTCATTCTTCATACACAATTTGAAACAAGTAGAAAAAATATTTGATTTTTTACGACTGAAGGCAAGAAAGGAGAAAGAACAAAAACATGCATAGGAGAGAATAACTTATTTGAAATAAATAAATCCCAATATAGCAGTAAATGAAATAAACATGAATAAATCAAATTCACTAATAAAGGACAGATCCTCAGATTAAATTTTGACATTAATTAATATGCTCTGTGTATGAACTAAAAACTAAGATATTAAATGTCGAACATGAAAAAGGAAATTTACAAGAAACAACCATGTAACAAAAAAATTCCAATAGTAGCATTTTTTTCTGTCAGTAAAACTCAAATGCAAAGTGAAAAACATTAGCCACAGAACTAAATATAAACACTTTAAAGAAATTAAAAACTGTGCTAATAGTATAATAATGAATATATAAAATAAATAATAGAAACTCAAATATTAATTAAGAAAAACTGATGGAACAAAGTAACTTACAGAGCAAGGGAATATAGGTAAAAAACGAATATAGTTGGAAATTTACCATATCTATCTCAAAATCCAATAAAATATGTTCTTTAATGCATGAGTGATTGAATTTCAACTTTACAAGGAAGAATTTTACATAGAAGAAAAATAATTTCCTGAGACCTAACATGATTTTCTGAAAAAACTTTTACGTGAAAGAGACCACAAATCAGGCTGCTCAGTAAATTCCAAAGTAATAGTACCATTTTTACTATTCTGGTAACTCAACAAAACATTAAACATCAACCAAAGAATATGTAAAAATGAGTACAATTGTAAAATAAACCACATATTACTAAGAATTGAGTTAAAATTCATTAGAGAAATTATAAAACATTAAAGGTAAATAGCATTGGAAACACAGCATTTCAAAATTGCTGAGACAAAACAATAGCAGTATTTGGAAACAAAATAAAGTTTTCTTATTTTAATTTGGTTACTCTACTGTATATTTAATGTACCAGACAACTTTTAAGCTTGCAGAGACCACTTCCAAACTTTGGTTTCTATCGCAAAGTGATCAGTTTAATAGATCCAAAGAAATTAGAGTTATAGCATAAATAAAGTCATAAAATCATCTTTTAAAATACTTGAATATTAACTTTTTAAAAATCTATCTTTCCTTGTTAAAAATGTGTTATCAATAAAATTATTGTGAAAAAGGCTGAAATCAATTATTTTTTAAAAAGCAATAAAGGAATTAAAAATTTGTTCAACTTCTTGAAACAGTTGGTAGTCAAATCATAAATCTAATTCTTTACGTTTAGAGTATAAAATCCCCCGAGATTATCTGTGAGTGTATGCTTTAAAATTAAAATATTAATTAAAAAATTTTTTAAAAATTTCATCACTTAAATTCTTATGGACTTTAACAAAGGTCTTTGAATTATCAAATTTTGGATGTACAGATATATACAGTAAATGGTATTCAATTGCAATTAACTTTTATTTATTGATGAAAGTAATATATTTCAGACAAAAACATAGCTACTAATTTTGTTTTCCAGTATTTTTCTAAATGGTAACAAATGACCTTGTCAACCTTGTATTTTAGTTAAAATTCACATACATTGAAGTGCATAAGTGTTAAGTGTATGATTCAATGAGTTTAGGTAAATACAGTCAAAACCCATTTAAGATGTAGAAAACTTTTATCAGCCCAGATATTTCCCTCACATGCCCTCCCAATCAATTCCCGCCATCGTAAGCAATCTTGGGTCTAACTTCTTTACATCACGGTGTAATTTTCGTGTTGCCATTTTTCTTTCGATGGGCGTTTGCTTTGTTTTCCATTTTTGACTATCGAAATGCAACAATCATTCCTGTACAAGTTGTTTTGTTGACTTATGTTTTTCATTCTGGGATAAATACCTACAATGAAATTACTAGACTATAGAATAGGTTTATATGAAATTTTATTAAAAAAAAAAAACCGCCAGACTACTTTCCGTAGTGTTCCTACTACTTTATACTTTTACCAGAAAAATACAAAGTTTAAGTTTTCTTCAGCATTTCCCACTTATCATGTCAGTATCTTTTATTTTAGCATCTTAGTAGGTAAGTGTGAGGTGATATCTCATTGTGAGTGCATTTTCTTCATGACTATTAATGTTGTGTACCTTTTAATTTGCTTATTACCATTTTTTATCATCTTTTGTGAAGTGATCAATGTTTTGTTTTGTAGGGTTTTTTGTTTGTTTTTGATCCTATTATGGAGGTATTTTTTGACCTTTAATTATTGATTTCTGAGAGTTCGTTATAAATTTTATATAGCGGTCTTTGCTCTGATACATATGTTGTGAGTATATTCTTGGACTAGTACTTCATTTTGTTAATGGTGTCTTATATGATCACATGTTTTAATATTAATGAAGTCAATTTAGCAAATTTTCTTTATAGTTAATGCTTTAGGTTTTCTCATTTAATATCCTTCCATACTGTGCAGATATTCTTTATTCTTTTTTTTTTTTTTTTTGGCAAGGTGAACAAATTTATTTATTTATTTATTTTCTTTTTAAAATTTTAATAGATTTAGAGGGTTCAGGTTGAATTCTGCTAGATGTTCTATTATATAGTGGTGAAGTCTAGGCTTTTAGTCTACCCGTCACAGAAATAGAGTACATTGTACCCCATAGGTAGCGTTCTAGAAGTTCCATATTTCAGCATTTATGTTCAGGTATATGATTCATTTTTAGTTTTAGAGTCTGGCATGTGGTAGGGTTCAAGGTTTATTTATTTTCCTTATCATCTAACCACTATTGAAATGCCTTCGTACCTTTGTTGGAAATAAATATAGGATAACCTCTACTTTCTCTCGTCTGTTTCATTTATTTCTATTTGATTTTTTTCACACAAATACCATACTCTCGTGGTTACTGTGACATTATAGTAATTCTTGGAATCAAGTTAATTCATCATTCTCAAGATTGTTTAGCTATTCTAGGTCCTTTAGGTTTTCATTTAAATATTATAATCAACTTGTCCACTTTTTTAAAAAAAGAATGCCAGATTTTGGTTGTGAATTCATTAAATTTATAGATCAATTTGTTGACAATTGACATCTAAAAATATTGCATATTGCAATTCATTGGTCCATTCCATCTCTACATTTATTTAGATCTTAAGTATCTCTTCTCAATAATTTAAAGTGTACTAGTAATGTTTGTGTGTCTCTTTTGCTTAATATATTCTTAAATACTTGATGCTTTTTAACACTTTCTAAAAGTATTTTTATCTGAAAATAATTTTTAAGTTTTGCTTCTAGTATCTGAAATGCATTTTTTAAATATTTACCTTGTTTCTTGCAACTTTGCTAATTCACTAGTTTGTTCTAGTAGTTTTTGCAGATTCCATAGGGCTTTCTATGTATTATAAATAATCATGTTATCTGCCAAAATGGCAGTTATTCATATTTCTTTCTGATAGTTCTGACTGATTCTTCTTGCTTTTTAGAAATGGCTATGACAGCTAGTATAATAATATATAAAACCAGTGATGAGTATATGCATATCCTTGCCTCATTCCTTACTTTAAGACTAAAAAGTTCAAAATTTGACTCTAAGTATGATAATAATTGTAAGTTTCATACAGATAACCTTATTCAGATTGATCAATATTTTCTACTTTGCTCAGTTTTTATCAAGAATATTATTAAATTTTGTCAAATACTTTTTTTGAACCTACAGTTGTAATCTAAAATATGTTAATGTGGGGATTTACATGATTGTTTTTAAAGTAAACTGACTGCATTCATTGGCTAGGATACATTTGGTCATGATGTATTATCAACTGGAGCAGTGTTTGATTAGCTAATATTTTGTTAAGGATTTTTTTGCCTGTTTTCGTGAGACATCTCTAATTTCCTTTCTTTTTTTTTTTTTTTTTTTTTTGGTTAATATAACTGTCAGATTTAGGTACTAGGGCCATGCTGACATCCTAATAAAACTGAGAATATTCCTTTCTCCACGATTTTCTAAAGAGTTTATATAAAATTAGTATTAATTATTCCTTACATATATGATAAAAACTACTAATGAAGCCATCCGGGGCTGAAGTTGTGGGATGTTTTGTCATCACAAATTTAATTAGACATTAATTAAACATAGAAGTATGTTTAATTATGACATAGAGGTATGAAGACCTCTATGTCTAATAAACATTATTAGACATAGAGGTCTTCAGTTTTTCCATTACTCTTTTGTAAATGTTACTAGGTTGTGTCTTTCAAAAAATTTGTCCCTTCATAAAATTTGCCAAATGTGTGTCACAAATTTTACTATAATATTCTCTTGTTACCGTCATTCTCTTGTTACTTTGCAATGATCCCAGCATCTAGGACATCCCACTTTTAATTCTTAATATTGGAAATTTCTATTCTCACCCCTTTTATTGAGACCAGTTTTGTTAGAGGATTATGAATTTTATTAAACTTTTCAAAGAAGAAAATTCTGTCTTTGGTAATTTATTATTAATTTTACTTCATATGGATCCTCTTATATTTATTATTTGCTTACTTCTACTGACTTTGGGTTTAATTTCTATGGATTTTCCTATTTTCTTAAGGTGAAGACTTAGGTTACAGGTTTTTAAATCTTTCTATTTTTCCAATTCCTGCTAATTTGTCCAATGTTTTAGTACCTATTAGAGGAAGGGAAAGACAACTAAGAGTTAATTTTTCATCGCCAGGTGTAGAATAATTTTTCTCTCTCTATCTCTATTTCCTGTTCATTTTTTTCTGTAGCACATATGACTTTTACAGCTATAACAAATTATTTATCAAATACCAAAAATCCTACTGAAAATTGGAATAATTAGTTTCATTATGAAATATTTCATAGTCTAAATATTTGATATCAATATACATATCTGTAAAACTGAGATATTCTCCTATTAACATAGGACTCTGACTTGTATAGATTGAGCCAAATGTTAATTCAATAAGAAAAAGATTACTTTGTTCTATATTATTTAGGAGACTTTTAGTTATGTATTTGCTCTGTAAGTAATCTAAGCCAAGGGATTCTAAATTAAACATGCAAATCAGAATTCATAATGTTTATAATTCTTTATGCTAATAAAAATTTGTTGCTAATTAGATAAATCTGCCTACCAATTGAAGCTATAATATTATATATTAGTAATAAAACCATGTCATAATAATAGAGTACCAAATAAGAATAACGTTTCTTAGCTAGACTCTTGAAATACTTAAATGACTTTTAAAAGTAATCTGAATTTCTCTAAGGAAAGACTTTTAGGTAGGAACACAAAATATGACTCATCTGGACATGTTTAACGCTAATTAAGAACATTTGTTACCAGTAACCTGATTCCTTTACTTATAATTGCTACTGTGTAAAAATATCTGATCAACATAAATGTTTTATTAGTAAAACATTTTATTACTTATAATAATGCATATCATAATTGGCTCTGTACACAGAAGATAGTATTTTTAGTGAGTACTATAGTTATATAGTGAAATGTTAATTAAAACGGAAGTAGTAAACTGTTCCAAGTCCAATTACTTAATTATGGAATTAAAACAATATAAAGCTAAATAATCTGCCACTTCTACTCTCACTGGTATTATAAAATGATATCCAAATGATTTCGAAAATGATTAGCATGGCTCTAACTGTCATGAACTGCAGGTTGCCAGGATATTGAATTCTCGAAACAGCTCGTAACTATTTTTTCTTAATTCCCTATAGAGGCAGTCAGTGTACCAGTGCAACTTAGCAATATAAGAAAGCACATATTTTGGAAACATTAGAGCACAAAAGGTTATTGTCTTTCTTTCTTTCAAAATTGCTATCGTAATGGTACAAATCTTTGAGATGTATTTGCCTTAGTTTGTTTTAGAATTGACCTTATCAGTTCAGAAAGGTTACACCATATAGCATACTTTGAAATAATGCTTTGAAAGACAAATGCTGTGGAGATTGGATAAGGAACATTTCAGTTCAGAATTTACTGCTTTCAATGATTGCATAGAACAGTGATTGTAAAGGATTATATTTAAAACAAACATATCTTTTTCTGCCCAAAGTAATTTGATTTTTCTGATGAATTACTACTAGGTTGTAAAAAATAATTAAATGGTATGTATTTCAATAGTAGAAGAATTATATGGTTGACTATATCCAGAAATTAGATCCATTCAATTACATAACTTTTTATGCTTGTCTGATGCAGAATTCATAACATTTTAGCTTATAATTCATAACTTTCCAGCTTGTCTACTACAATGGAAAAACAAAAGCATTTGAATGATCTAAAAATGCTTTCCTTATATCTCTGTTTACCTCACAGTGTAATACTAGACTACCTTTAAACAGAGATTATTTTACATAAAATTTCATTAGAATGGATAAAATGGACTATAAAAGACTTCAGCATTTGGGTAGGAGAAATAATTTTTCTTTTGATGTCACAGCATCAAGTTTTAGAATAACATAATGTTTACTATTGGTGTTATCTATTTCTTTGTATCCCCTGAGGTTAGAATAGCTCTCAGCAATATATAGGTGGGCAATATATACCTTTCCACAGAATCATACACACTATAAGGAGCATGAGTTGTTGCAGTAGCCAGCCTTCAAGATGACCCCTGATGATATACACATCCTGATATTTATAACCTTGTACTTTTCTTCAATACGGTACCAGAGTTGGTCTGTACTACCAAGAGAATATGGTAAAAATGATGGCACGTCACTTTTGAGATTAGGTTATAAAAGACTATGAATTCTATCCTGGGCTCTCTGCTCACTTGTTCTCTCTTTCGCTTGGATCACTCACTCTAAAGGAAACCTTATTAAGAGCAACCCTTGGGAAAGACCAACATGACAAGGAGGAAAAGCCTCCTGCCAACAGTCATGTGAGTGCACTGGGCATGAATTCTCCAGCCGCAGTTGAACCTTGAGCGAGTGCAGCCTCAGGCAACAGCTTGACTGCAACCTTGTGAGAGACCCTGAACCAGACTACCCAGCTGAACCACTCTCAAATCCCTGGCCCTCGTATTATAGAATGTCTGAGATAATCAATGCAGGCATGCCCTGTTTTATTGTGCTTCACTTTATTGCTCTCTACCAACATTGTGCTTTTTTACAAATTTCAGGTTTGTGAGAACCCTGCATCAAGGAAGTCTATTGGCACCATTTTTTCCAACAGTATGTGCTCCTTCTGTGTCTCTGTGTCACATTTTGGTAATTCTTGCAATTGTTAAAACTTTTTTATAATTACAATATCTGTTATTTTGATTTGTGATCAGGGATTTTAGAGGTTGCTATTGTAATTATATTTGGGCACCATGAACTGTGCCCATATATGATGGCAAACTTAATATATGTTGCATAGGTTCTGACTGCTCCATGGATAGGATGTTCCCCATCTCTCTCTCTCCTCGAACCCTCCTAACCAACACTGTTCATTGAAACCATAGCCCCTGAAGATAAAACATCCACTATTGCTAAAAATTTGTGCGCTCTCTCATCATTTTTTTCATGGCTACTTATGAGGATATTGTGGTTTTAGTGTATAAGCTATATGAGTATTAGATTAATCCTATTACCCTTTAGTAGTATTATCCTGGGAGTTTGCAGTGTCATTTCAAGTTGAAATTATTTATTTATTCATTCATCTAACATGTTTACAAATTATGTGGAAGAAATACTAATCTATCTAATTGACTTATAGGTGTTGACTACGGACATGGGAAAAATGCACACATTAATATAAGAAAAATAAAATAAATATTCTATAATTATTTTTGCTTTTGATTTGTTAAAAATTGTTTCATGCCTTTACTAGAGTCTTATTTCTGACCATTCTATCAAGTGCTATAACAAATTCAGAAAATATTAACATATATCAAGTGCTATTATTTCTATAGAAAATAACAAGACATCTATTTTCTAAAGCAATATTAAAAATGTTCATTGTTTAAAACAAAAATCACTAAAAAACACATGCAACATCTATTAAGTTTGCCATCATATATGGGCACGGTTTATGGTTACAACAGCAACCTCTAAAATCTCTGATAACAAATCAAAATAACAGATATTATACTTACAAAAAAGTTTTAACAATTGCAAGAATTACCAAAATGTGACACAGAGACACAAAAGGAACACATACTGTTGGAAAAAATGGTGCCAATAAATAAAAATTTATTTTTATTACTTTGACTTAAGATTTATTAACTAGTTTAACAACTAATTTAGTTTAACAGCTGGTTTAATTTGTCAATTGGTTTAACTTGTCATAAAATGAGAGATTATAGGGAAAGATATTCTCCACAAATGAAGTACAGTGTCCTCACCTAATATCCTTGAGAGATTCTTGGAAACTGTGACATTAAGTGAAAGTACTTAAAGCACATCCTGAATAACTTTGTTTCCTCCAAAGTCATTCAGTTATAATGTTTATGAGAAGAAAAGAATTCATTTGTTATATGTCATTTCACTTAAAGTCACAGTTTTCAAGAACCTATGATTCTAAATATTGCAGATACCAGTAACATATGAGTAATTGGTTGGGTGATTACAATTTTATTGTACTTTGTTAATTGAAATGTCAATTCTAAGAGCTTCTTTGAGGAGCCAACTTATGAACCAACTTGTTAGTTTAGTTTAAGTTACTGTATATACTTTTAAAAATAATATAACTTCGTGTACTTAAAAATAAGTAATTCATTTACTTAATCTGGCCTTCTGAGTCTGAATAACTGACATTTTATTGTACATTGCACAGACTGAATATTCATGCACTAAAATGATGAACCATTGTGACTAATTAAAAAAAAAAAAACTTACTCTTATATTCTGACCACATTTGATTTAGTGACTTTGTACTAAGTGTAGTTTTAACTTGTGAAAGAGTTAATTCTAAATTCTTTAGTTAGCATTCATTCATTTTATTACATATTTTCTGTTTCTTAGTAGTTTGGGAAAATTAAATTTCAGACAAGAGTTTCAATATCATAATTTATTTTTAGTAACACCTTTATTTCAGCATAGTTTTAGGTTGACCAAAAAATTGTGAAATAGTCCAGAAAGTTCTTGTATATCCCTCATCCATTTTCTCCTACTGTTAGCATCTTATGTTATATTGGTATGTTTGGTGTATATATGTATATATATGCACATACACACATACATGCATACACACACATACATACATAAACTGTGGTATATTTGTCACCATGAGAGAACCAATACCGGTACATTACTGTTAACTAAACTCCAGAGTTTATTTGGAATTCATTATGTTTTCCTGTTTTTTCTGTTCCAGGATCCCATCCAGGTTATCACATTACATTTAATTGTCATGTCTCCTAGAGCTCCTCCGGACTGTGACAGTCTCTTAACATTTTCTTGATGACCTTGACAGTTTTGAGGAGAGCTGCTCAGATATTTTGTAGACTGTCTCTCAGTTGGGATTTTTTGATGTATTTCTCATAGTTAGACTGGGGTTACACATTTCTGGGAGGCAACATAGAAATTTTAGACGGTTATGTATTTGAAGTACTCTAACTATACCATGTTTGAAAACATGATATACAATATAAGTTCCAAATATTTGTGAAATGTAAGCATTTCTGATATTTACTAATTGTCACATGCTATGCTGAAGTCCATTATTTATTCATTCATTCATTTATTTATCTTATAAAATGCTATTTTTATAAAATGTATATATGTATATAGCTATGAAAAGACTGTTATATCCATACTAACATTTAATCCAAGACTGTTCATTTTAATGCAATGGGCTTTGCTAGTAATTGGTAATACAAAGGCATCATTAACCAGTACATTAGTACATTCTGATGCACTCTTCTAGATTTCAGGCTTAAGAGGCCATTACATTCTTAATGACCCTAGCCAATGAAAGCAGGCGTTTTCCTCTCAAAGGAAAGTCCCAGAGCAGAGTTTTGTTCCTTGATTTATACACTAACCGGATGTAGTTAATTATAAAGTTCCAATGATAAATCCTGAAAAACAGTGTGGATACTATTTTTGCTTTGGCAATGATTCCTGAGGAAAGGTCCAATACAATTTTAATTGTCAATCTCTATGAGAAAGATTTATCTGTTACAACTTTCCATATTTCAAAAAACACACAATATGCCAAGATATAAAAACTGAATGTCCAAAATGTTCTCTATGTCCGAGGACAGAGAAACTCAACAATCCAGAGGCAAATTAGTCATTGTGTAGATTAGCCAGGGCTTCTGTTCCTCTGCTCATGAGTTAGCCAAAGGCTTTGAACTCCACAAGAAGTTTGATTTTCCAAATTTGTGTGCTCCACAAACTTTATTTGATTGCCTTCAAATTCCAAAAATCATTATTTGATTATTTATTTATTCGTTGTGAACATCTTCCAACTTGATTCAATCAGTCAGAACAAAACTGAATGGACTGTACCTCGCTGTTGGTAATTTGGGACTACAAACTTAGGAACTTTAAATTTCCATTGTGCTGTTTTGCTTAACCGCCTTGGTTTATTTGCTGTTTCTCTGTTTTATTTCATAAGAACTTGCCACATTGTTTTCTATTTGTACTTAACGGTTTTTATAACTCTGCTTTATAGAAAAGACTTAAAAGCTACATTATCTGGGCCCCTGAAAGGAAAAATGTTCTCTACACTCTGTACTGTTATTTCATGGTATTATAAACGAGAAACAAACTAATTCAAAGACTCTCATTAAAAATATAGGAAGGTAAAAGTTTGTCTTAATTTATTTACTACATGGGCATTGTGTTGTTGGGGCTACATTTACACTTTTTTTTGACTGCTTACTTTGGATAATTCATAAATATTTTATACTGTTCAGTGTTAAAAGGAGGAATGAGAACAAACTGGTTGTGAAAAATTGATGAATTTTCCAATTACAAAAAGATTGATGTATTTCTAAGACTACTTTTATATTTTTATAGAAAAAAGTAAGATATGTCTAGGAAAATACTAAGTAATATACAGAGTACAATCATTATGATTGTATTAATGACATCTGAAACATTCTTATTACCCAGATGAAGTAAGACTATATCTTTTCCTACTTTTCTTTTTTCTCTTCCTGTTCAACCTCTTCTCCTGTGGCTAACAAATTCTACACTGTCTTAGAAATTTTGCAATTTCATTATCTATAATTCAATGAATTGCATAGAATGTTCAACATGGCAAGAATATTGCATGTAGATTTGTCTCTGTCTATAATTAGTCTCATTATTGTGTAACTCATGAGTTTCCATTATCTTTCCCTATGCATGCCTCTCACAATTGAGTCATTTTTACTAAGATCATGAGAAAGAGATACCTGAAATATCTGTGGTATTCTGAAATATAACTTCAGGTTGCATAGTTTACCATTTCTGGTTGTGCACGAACTGATTTCTCTCCTACCTTTCCATACTTGTCTCCTGGTGCTGCTCCTCATCAAGCTTCCATTTATGCCAAAATGATCTCTTCTCTGAAAATATGTGCTTCTTCACCATCTGTGTTTTCCTCAGCATGTCTCTTCCTTGATATGCCCCCCTGCTGGCTTTTTTTTAATCAAGGTTTATTTCTTCCCTTAAAGCTTAATTTAAGTTTTATTCCATTTATTACTCTTTAGCTATGTAACCAGCCTAGACGGTTCATTGCCTCACCTAAATCTCAAGAGTATTCACAGGCTGTGAAAATTATTTGTGAATTAATTCGTATGCCCAGAGTTGCATATTTATATGAACATTTATTTTTAGGCTCTATCTTCAGAAAAGGTTTGTAAGGAGCTAAGTTATAGAAAATGGTGTGTGTGTGTGTGTGTGTATTTCAGTTTGTACCCCTTAGTATAGTTTTCTGCCCTATGAGAGTCTATTGATAAATTGATTATGTCTTATCAAACTCCTCAATCGATCTCCTATGGGATGTGCTCAGAGAAAAAAAAATCTAATAAATGAGAGAGAAAACTGAGAAAACTTGAAGAATGTTGATATTTTCATTCCATCTTCCATCAAAATGCTATAGAGAGAGGGAGAAAAAAAATACACAGAGATAACATATCACCCATTTTAGAAGGAGAAAGAGCAAGTTAGGATTGTGTGGATTATGATTTGTGTTATTAGAACTATGAAACCTAGGAAAAAATTGAAGTGTATCTGTGAAAATTTAAAGATACATGTTTGATAAGAATTTATCAACTACAATAATTATTTTAAAATTGTAGTATAGAATATAATATAAACATATATTAATAAAAATAAATATGTAAACAAATGAAGCTCACAATTGGAAAGAAGAAATAAATAATTCTCCAGAGAAACAATATGTGATGGTTGAGATGTTCACTTCACTCTTGACAAATATTAAAAATAGAAGCACACACGTATTTATACATGTTGATCATCTTCATATTAGGTGCAATGAGACTAATTTCACAATTGTGAACTTATAATAATTTCATTTTCTAAAGAAATTCAATGATACCTAATTGTATGCCTATTTACACAGGTGATACTTAAAGGTAAAATTATGATGGATCAAGCTGTGCTAAAAATAAAAGCAGAGAGGAAAAAGTTTCATTGTTTTGGAGTTTATTTTTTTATTTTTGTAGATGGCTCCTTTTGAATAAAATTTAAAAAGTGGTTTGGACCACATCAAGATGTATACATATATATACCAATAGTGATCCTGGGCTATCTAGACATCTAATCTATTACAAAAAGTAAAACTGCAGAATTATTCGAACAGAATCGAAATCATATTCACTGGACACCCAGCTCAAGAATCAAAAGGCTACAATAAGTTGTTATTTCAAATTCACCCTTTCCAACCTTCAATTTCTCACATATTATCTTTTTATACTAACTTTTTAGTAATTAGTTTGTTATATAATATTATACTGAGTTTTCATTAAAGAAAAAGCATTTTAAAACAGCTTTTCTTTTTTCTTTTTTTTGGTAATTACAGTAGAGTCACATTCTTTGGTAGGTTTAATAATGAGAGTACACTAATTTATACAGCTTTTAAAAATCCCTGAATATTATTGATGTCAACAGCAAAGATTTGTTTCTTACTCAATTTATATGTCCATTGTGAATAGGCAAGAATCTTCTGTTTACTGTATTCACTTAGGAACTCAGTTTGTTCAAGCATAAGTTTGCACAATTCACTCTAGCAGGGAACAGAGAGAGGCATATCTTGACCTGGCTTCAAAATGTTTAATCTGTAAGAAACCTCTTACACTTCCATCCTTCCCTCCAAATAGCGGGAAGGGTAGTTCTCCCCTGTGTCACAAAGTGAGAATTATTATGGTTCAGTGGTAATGGTTACCAAAGTGAGATTTCTAACACCCTCGAAATTTGCATTTTCAGACAAATGAAATATTTATAGCTGATTTCACCATTAACAGTGAATGTTAGAAAACAGAGGGGCACATTAGAATCTTCAAGTGGCTGCTTTATGATTCGATGCAAAGGGGTTCCACAATAAAAATGAAATCACAATAAATATTAATGAATATAAAACTATAAAATGATTTTTAAAATTTTCTTTATTGCTCCTTTTATAATATTTCATATTACATATATATGATACATATGTGACATTGTGTGTGTTTGTGTTTATATATATATGTGTGTGTATAAGTGTGTGTGTGTGTACGCCAAATTGACTGGGCCATGGAGACCCAGATATATTGTTAAAAATTTTTCTCTCAGGGTGTTTCTGGATGAGATTAACATTTGAATTGGTAGACTGAGTACATCACATTTCATTTCCCAATGTGGATGAGCCTCATCTAATCCACTGAGGTTCAAATCAGACAAAAAGGCAGAGTAGGTGCAAATACTGATGGTCTTCAAGTGGGATGGGACGTTAAATCTCCTGCCCTCAGATCCAGACTCGAATTAGACTCAGACTAGAATTTACACCATCTTCTATATCATGGTCATCCTCAATCTCCTACTGGGTTCTGTTTCTCTGCAGAACCCAAAATAATGCAGATTTTGGTACTGCGAGTATTTCTACAGAAACAAATTGTTAAGGATGAGTTTTTTGAACTGGTTCTGGGATTTCTACAATTGGCTCACTAATCTGAATAGATTTAAAGATTTTAATGACCCTATTTTTAAATTTTATTTTGTGAAACCACAAAATAAATACAGGGGGTTCTATGCTTAAAAAAAATTCCCCAGTGCCACTTTGATATGATATTAATTCTCTCAGATATTTACCATTTTAATTTCTATGAAAACTATTTTGATTCATCATGTGAATCAAAACCATAGATTAAAATTTTACTTTTTAAAATTATGAAATATCAAATTTTTACAATAAAAATATTATCTTATTTGTGCCCTTGTTTCCTTCATAGCTTAAACTTTGGCATCTGCCTGGCTATTGTGCAATGCAACATGACTTCTAAGGATCCCAAGTTAGTGATGCTGATTGAGACTGATTGATGGTAAAGGATTCATTAGGTGGGTATGAGGAAAAAGGTTTTTTCTAGAAAATGAAACATTTTGTACACAGGCAAGTGGGAAAGGCAGAAGGTAAATCTGGCAAATAATTCAGGGCCTAGATCTTGAAGAACTTTTCTAAATGTGATCAGTGTTTTAGGTTTTATTCTGAGAATAAATCCAGTGAAGTGGTTTAAAACTACAGTGACATAGAGGGTATTTTGGTGTAGAAACATGCCTGCCATGAGTGTGGAAAAATGGCTATAGTGGCAAGAATTCAGTAGTCTCCCTTATCCACGGATTTGCTTTCTGTGGTTTCAGTTACCTGTGGGTCAACTAAGCTTGAAATCATGTAAAATAGATATTTTGAGAGAGAGTGAGAACATTCACATGAATTTATTACAGTATGTTGCTATAATTGTTCTATTTTATTGTTAGTTATTGTGAATATCATACTATGCCTAATTTATAAGTTAAACTTTATCACAGGTATGTATGTATAGAAAAAAACATAGTATACATAGGGTTTGGTACTATCTGATACTTCAGGCATACACCAAGAGTTCGGGAACATATCTAACAACAACAAAAAAGCAGAATTAGTTGTTCATTGTTGAGGTGCAACTTAAGTATACTGGACAAGGGAATTAATAAGAAAATGATTGAAGGAATGGGTTACTGAAATCAAATGAGTGTAGCATAAAATGAGGATAGAAGAATGCTGATAAGCAATAAGAGAATTAAGGGATCTATGAACTGGGTATCCCAATGAGAAAAATAAATTACAATTTTGAAAAAAAGTTGAGTGAGATACAAGGATAATTAGACAATTCCAGGAATATACTGGCTGCTGAACAAAGGCGACAATATTTGAAGCTCTTAACATCCTTCTTACTAGAAACATCAGCATATTGGTTTTCATTATTTATTTCTCTCACCTCATGGTTGCAAATGTGCTGCTTCAGCACAAGTCACCGCATTTTTATGCAATATCTGAAAACATGAAGTAGCTCATCAGTGAATAAAGAGAAAAGGGAGAGAGAGAGGGAAGGAAGGAGAGAAGGAAGGAAAGAAGAAAGGAATGGAGGGAGGAAGGAAAGGAGGAAGGAAGGAAATCATTCCCAGAATCAGTTTATCTTTTTTTTTTTATTTATTTTTTTAATTACAGAATATCATGGGGTTACAACACTTTGGCCATACACATTGCCCCTGTTCTGCCCGTGTCAGAGCCACAATCATGGTCATCCCCCAAACTGTGCTCCCCACATCCATTCAGTGAGAGTTTTTCCCATCCCTTCCATCCCCCTCCCGCCCGCCCGCCCTCTGATGAATGTTATTGCCCTGTGTGATGTAAGTGTTCATCAGTTAGTACCAGTTTGATGGTGAGTACCAGTGGTGCTTGTTTTTCCAATCCTGTGACACTTTGCTTCGAAGAATGGGTTCTAGCTCCAACCAGGATAATACCAGATGTGTTAATTCACTATTGTTCCTTATTGCTGAGTAATACTCCATGGTATACATATACCACATTTTATTCATCCATTCGTGTATTGATGGGCACCTGGGTTGTTTCCACACCTTTGCAACTGTGAATTGTGCTGCTATGAACATCACGAGCAGATGTCTTTATTATAAAATGTTTTTTCTTTTGGATAAATACCCAGTAGTGGGATTGCTGGGTCAAATGGTAATTCTACTTTTAATTCTTTGAGGTATCTCCATATTCTTTTCCATAGAGGTTGTACTAATTTGCAGTCCCACCAGCAGTGTCTGAGTGTTCCTATCTGTCCACATCCCCGCCAACATTTGTTATTTGGGAATTTTTTGATATGAGCCAATCTCACTGGAGTTAAGTGGTATCTCATTGTGGTTTTGATTTGCATTTCCCTGATGATTAGAGAAGTTGAGCACTTTTTTATATGTTTGCTGGCCATTATTCTTTCTTCTTTGGAAAAGTTTCTGTTCATGTCCTTTGCCCATTTTTTAATAGGGTTGTTTGATTTTTTCTTGTTGATTTTCCTAAGTTCTGTATAGATTCTGGTTATCAGCCCTTTATCAGAGGCGTAGCATGCAAATATTTTCTCCCATTCTGTAGGTTGTCTGTTCACTCTAGTGATAGTTTCCTTGGCTGTGCAGAAGCTTTTTAATTTGATCAGGTCCCATGTATTTATTTTTGTTGCTGCTGTGATTGCTTTGGGGGTCTTCTTCATGAATTCTTTGCCTAGGCCAATGTCCATAAGAGTTTTTCCAACGTTGTCTTCGAGAATACTTATGGTTTCATGTCTTAGGTTTAGATCTGTTATCCATTGTGAGTTGATTTTTGTGAGAGGTGAGAGGTGTGGGTCCACTTTCAGTCTTCTACATATGGCCATCCAGTTTTCCCAGCACCGTTTGTTGAATAGGGAATCTTTTCCCCAGTGTACGTTTTTCTGGAATTTGTCAAAGATCAGGTGACTGTATGAGGTTGGTTTTATATTTGGGTTCTCAGTCCTGTTCCATTGGTCTACGTGTCTGTTCTTGTGCCAATACCATGCAGTTTTGGTTACTATAGCCTTGTAGTATAGTTTGAAGTCTGGTGGATAGATGCCTCCCAATTTGTTCTTTTTGCTTAAGATTGCTTTGGCTAGACGGGGTCTTCTCAGGTTCCACACGAAGCGTAGAATTATTTTTTCTACATCTGCAAAAAATGATGTTGGTATTTTGATAGGGATTGCATTGATTCTGTAAATTAATTTAGGTAGCAAAGCTATTTTTACTATGTTGACTCTGCCTATCCAAGAGCATGGTAGGGCTTTCCATCTATTTACATCCTCTGCAATTTCTTTTCTCAGTGTTTCATAATTCTCTCTATATAGGTCTTTGATCTCCTTAGTTAGATATGTACCTAAATATTTAATTTTCTTTGTTGCTATTGCAAAAGGTATTGCATCTTTAATTTGTTTCTCGGCTTGATTGTTATTAGCATATATGAAGGCTATGGATTTGTGTGTATTAATTTTGTATCCTGAGACTTTGCTGAATTCATTTATCAATTCCAGTAATCTCTTGGTTGAATCTTTGGGGTTTTCTATGTATAATATCATATCGTCTGTGATATGGTGCTTGTTAGTGAAAGTTTGACCTCTTCTGCCCCCATCTGGACGCCCCTAATTCCTCTGTCTTGTCTAATTGCTGTGGCCAGGACTTCCAGCACTATGTTGAAAAGAATTGGAGATAGTGGGCACCCTTGTCTGGTGCCAGTTTTGAGGGGGAATACTTTCAATTTTTCCTCATTCAGTATGATATTGGCTATGGGTTTATCGTATATGGCTTCAATAGTTTCTAGGAATGAGCCATCTATGCCTATATTGTCAAGAGTTCTTATCATAAAAGGATGCTGGATTTTATCAAAAGCCTTTTCTGCATCTATTGAAAGGATCATATAATCTTTGTTCTTGCTTTTATTTATATGGTGAATTACATTTATAGATTTGCGTATGTTGAACCATCCCTGCATCTCGGGAATTTTTTTGATGTACATTTGAATTCGGTTTGCAAGGAATTTATTGAGAATTTTTGCATCTATATTCATAAGGGATATTGGTCTGTAGTTTTCTTTTTTTGTTGTGTCCTTTCCTGGCTTTGGTATCAAGGTGATATTGGCTTCGTAGAATGAGTTTGGGAGGATTCCATCCTTCTGGATATTTTCAAATAATTTCTGCAGTATAGGCACCAGTTCTTCTTTGTAGGCTTGGTAGAATTCAGGTGTGAACCCATCTGGTCCAGGACTTTTTTTTTGTGGGAAGATTTTTTATTACTGCTTCAATTTCGGTGCTTGATATTGGTCTGTTTAGAAATTCTGTTTCTTGCTGGTTGAGCCTAGGGAGGTAGTATGTTTCTAAGAATTTGTCTATTTCCTCCACGTTTTCATGTTTGTGGGCATAGAGATTTTTGTAGTATTCAAAGATGGTGTTTTGTATTTCCATGATATCAGTTGTGACCTCTCCTTTTTCATTTCTAATTGAGCTTATTACAGTCCTTTCCTTTCTGCTGCTGGTCAACCTGGCGAGTGGCCTGTCTATTTTGTTTATCTTTTCAAAGAACCAACTTTTTGTTTTATTAATCTTCTGTATTGTTCTTTTGTTCTCGATTTCATTTAATTCTGCTCTGATCTTGGTTATTTCTTTTCTTCTGCTGGCTTTAGGATTGCTTGGCTCTTCCTTTTCCATTTCCTTAAGATGATTCATTAGTTTACTGATTTGTGACCTTTCTGTCTTTTGGATGTGGGCATTTAAGGTGATAAGTTTTCCTCTCAGGACTGCTTTTGCTGTATCCCACAGATTTTGATAACTTGTGTCTGTGTCCCCATTATCGTTTAGTTCGAAGAATCTTTTGATTTCCATTTGAATCTCCTCCTTGACCCAATAATCTTTCAGCAAGAAATTGTTTAGTTTCCAAGTTTTTGGATGAAGACGTGAGTTTGTGTTGGAATTGATTTCTAATTTTATTTTGCTGTGGTCTGAAAAGATACATGGTATGATTTCTATTTTTTTGAATTTGTTTAGATCTGTTTTGTGGCCTAGGATGTGGTCAATTTTAGAGAACGTTCCATGAGCTGATGAGAAGAATGTATATTCAGTGTTATTTGGGTGGCGTGTTCTGTAGATATCTGTTAGGCCCAAATGTTCTAGAGTCCTGTTTAGGTCTTTTATTTCTCTATTTGTTTTTTGTTTGGAGGATCTGTCCAGTTCCATCAGTGGGGTGTTGAAGTCCCCTGCTATTATGGCATTGCTGCTTATTATGTTGTCTAGATCTAGCAGTATTTGCTTTATGTACCTGGGTGCTCCTGTGTTGGGTGCATAAATGTTTACGATTGTTAAATCCTCTTGTGAGATTTTTCCCTTCACCACTATATAGTGTCCATTTTTGTCCTTCTTTACTTTTGTTGCTTTAAAGTTTATGTCATCTGAAATAAGGATGGCTACTCCGGATTTCTTTTGGTTTCCATTAGCCTGGAAAATTGTATTCCATCCTTTCACCTTGAGTCTGAATGTGTCTTTGTGTGTAAGGTGTGTTTCCTGAAGACAACAGATACTTGGCTTGTATTTTTTAATCCATTCAGCCAGCCTATGTCTCTTCAATGGGCAGTTCAAGCCATTTACATTTATTGAGAGAATTGATATTTGCGGTAAATTTCTGATTATTCTATTGGGTGGTGTCTTTTGTTTTACCTCTTGCATCATTCTGGAATCTGGTTTCTGGGGTTTTAGTTTTTGCATAGTTTTACATGTGTGGTTGTCTGTTGTTCTGGTTAGTGTATAATGCAGTTCTAAGCACTTCTTGTAAGGCTGGTCTGGATTTCGCAAATTCTATCAGTGATTGCTTATCTGGAAACGTCTTTATTTCTCCCTCATATAAGAAGCTTAGTTTGGCAGGATACAGAATTCTGGGTTGCCCTTTGTTTTGTTTTAGGAGACTGATGATGGCTCCCCATTCCCTTCTGGCTTGTAAGGTTTCAGATGAGAAATCTGCAGTTAATCTGATTGGTTTCCCTTTGTAGGTTACCTGCTCTTTACGTCTTACAGCTCTGAGGAGTGCCTCTTTTGTGTTTACTTTGGTCAGTCTAATAATTATGTGGCGTGGTGAATGCCTTTTCAGGTTGACTCTCCCAGGAGTCCTGTGTGCTTCTTATACTTGGATATCGAGATTTCTGGCTAAGCCATGGAAATTTTCCTCTATTATTCCTTCACATAAATTTTCCAGCCCATGCGAATTTTCTTCCTCTCCCTCAGGGATACCTATGATCCTAATGTTTGGCCTCTTCACATAATCCCACATTTCTTGTATGCTTTTTTCCTGCCTCTTGTTTTTGTGTTCTTTCTCTTCAACTGATTTATTTAGCACATAGGAGTTGTCTTCTAGCTCTGAAATTCTTTCCTCTGCATGGTCCAGCCTATTCTTAAGGCTTTCCACTGTGTTTTGTAGATCCTTGAATGCTTTCGTTTCTAGGATTTCTATTTGATTTTTCCGTAATATTTCTATTTCTTTGGAGAATTTTTTGTTCATTTCTTGCATTTTTCTTGTGGTTTCTTTGTGCTGAGATTCAATTTTCTCTTGAATTTCATTGAGCTTTCTTATAATCCATAAACAAAATTCCTCTTCTGTCATTCTACCCATTTCATTTGGGTTGGTATCCTTTGCTGAGGAACTGATGGTTTCTTTTGGGGGTGACTTTTCACTCTGATTTTTCATGTTCCCTGAGTTCTTTCGCTGTTTTTTTCTCATCTGGCCTCTTGGTCGAGAGCTGGGGGTGTTAGAGCTACTTTATGGCCCTGTCACCAGGCCCACAATTTTCGTTCCTTGGTAAAGCCAGGGAGAGAAGTAGTGTCCTGTATTGCCTTAGGTGTGTGGTGAGAATGACCTCCCCGCTTGGGCTCTAAGCTAATGAATTGTACTTGAGGATATGAGTCCACCACTCCCTATTAGCTAGGTATTCTGTTATGTCCGTGGCAGACTCTAGTCCCCCAGTTGGGGTATGTGAAAGCCCTGTGCTTTGGGAGGGGCCTTGTAGCTCCTAGGGATTACTTTGACCCCGCTCCTCCTGAGATGCACGTAGAAACACAATTTCTTTTGGCTGCAGTGTGAGAGCTGAGTTGGGAAAATTCTACACAGCTCAGAGGTTGCTCATCTAGCCACGTGTGTCTGCCCTTCTGATGTGCGTCTCCGCGTGATACTGGTTGATAGGGGGATCTCCAATTGTGCACCCCTTTTCCACCACTAGACCCCAAGGTGAGGCAGATGGCCATCTCTATCCCCAGTAGTCTCCACCGGGGGGATGTTCCCAAGGGGAGGGGGGAGTAGTGGCCACTGGAAGCGCTCTTGGATGGCGCGAAATTCCCTATTGAAGTGGGCAGGATTATGGGGAGCTGTTCTGGTTCAGCCTGTGGCTCTTGAGGTATTTGGTTGTCATGAGAACCAGCAGTTATACCAAATGAGTCACTATAGCCAGAAACCTTCAAAATGAGTGATCTCTGGGGTACAGGAGGGCTGGGACCTGAAGGGGCGGGCACTAGGACCAGCACGGAGCGGACTTGTCAGAGGCCAGAGCCGGGGTAGCGGAACCAGATGGACGAGCTGCAAACTGTTTCCAATACCCAAAGGTCCCACGGCTACAGTTCCGGGATCTCGTCCCACCTGGAACCCCCGGATGCAGCTGTCCCTGGCCACCAAAGGCAAAGCCTGTCTCGCCCCAGCGGAAGAGCCCCGGGCCGGGGCGGGGCGCAGCTAGACACGCGGCTCACAGCTCCGGACAGGCGGCTGTAAAGATGGCGGCTGCCGCCAGCCTGGCGCGCAGCCGGGCTCCGATCGCTCCCTGAGCGCAGCTTTTCTCCCCTGGCCGCGGCGGCGGCAGTTGCTAGCAGCCTCTAAGGGCGTGTCCTGCTCTCCGTTAAACTCCTGGGCCCAGTCCCGCTGACTGCTAGTGGCGCAGTGCCGGCCTGCGGGTTCTCGCGCACTGTCCCGGGAAGCTGAATCTCCGCCCAGCGTGATCCCCAGCCCTGCGCGGTCTCTGTATACTGCAGCTGAGGGTTGTGTTTGGCTTTTGAGTTACTCCATCTCCACAGGGTCTGTTGCCTTGTGCAACTGCCCTGCCCCAACTCTGGGCTTGTCCCTGACTGCGTGGATGGGGAGGCGCGTAACCGCTTGGGGGGGCAGGTCGTGCTGCGCGGACCTGGCGAGCGCGTCCTTCCCGCGCTCTGGGCTCTATTGTGCTCCGTGCGCCCTCCGATCTTTGTGAAAATTTTGTACCTGTTTTCTTGCGCTGGGTGTTCTGCGTTCTCTGTAATTCTCAATGCTGTTTTCAGAGTGAGCGGTCCGTGTTCACATGTACCCGCTGGCGTTCTTCACCTCATTCCCTGGGAGCGGTGCAGTGGGAGGACTCTATCACACCACCATTTTTTCTCCGTCAGAATCAGTTTATCTTAACACACATTCTCTACCAACTTCTTTGCCACTACTAAGTAAGAGGTCAGCTGCTATTTTCCAGGGAAAAAAACACCCCAGTAAAATTAAGTGCTTTTAATATTAGACCACTAAAATAAATTTGTATTTAACAAAGAAAAAAGCAAAAGGTAACGTTACCTTTCACAAGCTCAATTTAATCTCCCACCTAGCATTTCTGCTTTAGTGTATTTGTGGCAGCAACCAAATATTTTGGTGATGAGATCCTTGGAATCATGTCTTAGCTAATATAAGGACCCACTTTTTGGTCATATTCTAAAAGAGAAAGGAGAGCAATGGAATGAAGTTTCATAAAATTATTAACATCCCACCTCAGGATGAAAGATTAGTCCTCTTTAAAGTTTTTTTTTTTTTAACCTACTGCTATTTTACAATTCAGGGATGCATTTCCCCAAAAAGGTTTTGGAGAAAAAAGCAAACCAACCATAGCTTTCTTTATTATTAAGGTCTATTAAATGTGAAACCCACTCCAGTCCTACTTTTCTTGCTTTATTTACCTTAGTAAAACAATGCTCATTAACTCTCTAAAAATTCAAATATTCTGTTACCAGCAATTATAATTATTTCTTTTACTTTTGTATCATAAATGTTGCAGGTCATAAATGCACTGACATTTGTTCTTTTCCCTTCATCTCTACATCAAGATGATAACAAACAAAAACATAAAAAATCTCATATATAAATGTTTGTGGTTAGAGCATTATAAAGCCAATTTAGAAAATTGGCACAGAATAGGAATAGTAGATTATATCTTCTTTTTATGTTAATTTCTAAATGGCAGGTAGGCTTTATGAACTGATTATAATTTAACAAGATAAAGGACGGGGATGTTTTTCCCATGCATAAACTGTCTGAAACACATTGTTACCGTTGCTTACTCTGTTGTATGATGCATAGCATCAAGCAGCATCAGTTGGGAATAAAATATTTAAACCAAACTTAATTTCAGTTCTTCTGGGAATTGTTTCTTCACTTAGTCCTTTGGTCCTTTGTACATTTCATGTGACTATTAACTTCACTTAAGATAAATGCCTAATTTATCATTAAAGTTTATTTTATGGATCATTTTCTTATATTTTGGCCTGCTTTATTATTGACAATACTAAACAAAGTAACAATAATAAAATAATAATAGTAACATGAGGGTAAAAGAAAGTATTTTCTGTGCTATTACTGGGTTCTGTACTACTTTAAGCAGATTATATAGAATATTTTAAGATGACTCTTTGAGGGAGGTATTATTATCTTCTGAATCAAAATTAAGAAAAAGACATAATGAGACCTTTCTTCTCAGTGTCTCTGTCAAGTTCAAAATCATAGATTCCCTGTCATCAGGTTGGCCTTGGTAGCTCTCTTATCCAGACAGACACTTCTGCTGATAAGGGAGCTACCATGGTTTAATAATGGGCAAAGAGTCTCCCAAAGTCTTACGTCCCAAGACGTGGGAGGTGTCTCCTACATCTGAGAGGTGCACACCCCTAGGCGCACGCTTTTCAATGAGATAAGAGCCTGGAAGACCTCATGAACTGTGTAACTCTATAATTCTTGAGTGAACCTTTGTGCCTGGGGTAATCATATCTGTCCTCTTGCTTCAAATGTGGGTAGACATGATGTTTATTGTCAAGCTTATACAAAATTATGTGAAGAAAATTTATAACATCTTTTTGTTCTTTTCAGAATTGAAGAATTCTAACATTCTGACCTCCTTCCTCTATTTACTAGTTCTAATATTTTGTAATTGAGTTATATTTTAGGAGCTTAAGGTTTCTGACTCCTAAATTAAAAGCTAGAGTAAAAATAAATGAATTTACAGTTTACAAATCAATTTTATATAAGTTGCCTCACAGGCATTACTGTTACTCTAAAATACGAAATGGATGAACATGTTTAATACTATAAAGTCTCTGTTAAAATGCTAATGATAGAATTAATAACATACACATATAGTGCAATTGTTTTTTTTTTTTTATCTCTCAAAGGTGTTTGACTTTAGGAAAAAAAAATTGTGTCATAACTTTTTAATCCATAAAACAATTCTTTTTACATAGTATATATTTACTAATTTTCTGCTTGTTTGTTTTACATCTAGTCATGCATTAATAAAACAGTGTAAATGTATTTTAAAGAAGAATACTTAGTATGTTCAAATTCATTAAACAGAGTTTAATGAATTTATTACCAAATGAATTGTGTCCATCTTGACAATGACTGAAGATATTTCTGATACAAAATTCTTAATTGCATGGCTAGAAAAGCAAATATGTAGAAGTTTCATATAGACAAGTTGCACACTGCAGTGACCCAGTAAATCTAGTTAGATGTGAGTAAACCTATCTTAAAAGGTGTCTACACAGCATTCAACTTTCTTCTGTTAAATATATTTTAATTATTTTGAAGTTGAGTTTTTAAAAATTTAAGACTATTATTTCTAAAAAATTTTATAATGTTAGATCTGGCTGTAAGCTTCTCAAACACATAACTCTTTTTAAACATATCTTTGATGTAGTTTCAGATGTATTTTTCTCTTTTTGGTATATTTGTTTTATAATACCCTCATTGTAAAAAGCCAAATAAATGCAACAATTTGGCAACATTTATTCTGTAAATCAGCAGATAGCAAATATTTTCAGCTTTGTGTACCGTATGGTCTCTGTTGCCACTACTCAACTCTGTCATTTTGATGGAAATGCTGCCACAGATAATACACAAACAAATTAGTGAAGCTTTTCTTTCAATAAAACTTTATTTGCAGAAACGAATGTAGAAATGGATTTGGCCTGTAGGCTGCAGTTTGCTAGCGCCTGTCCTGGATCATTTAAGAGTGTCTTGCCCGTGAGTCTTAAATTAGGAACTGCAAAGATTACTTCTTTCCAGAAGCACAGGTTCCAATATGAAAATTGCATGTTTGGCTTTCTACAAGTATGTTTAATACTTTATACTATGTAATCTTCATATTATAAAATGTTGTGTTTTTTTTTTCCAAATGTCTTAGTGTTTAAAATGTGTGTTTTATCTTGGAGTTAATCGTGTAGCCCGTGTTGCAGAATCCCGGAGTGGATAGAACTGGAGGGACATGTTACAGGAGTAATTTTTCACATAATGCCCTAGGGTTATCCATGGGAAGGTGGTAATGACTGAACTTCCAAATATCAGTGGGAGACAGCACATCACAGGATAAGTAAACTGTTCTTGGCACCTGGACTGTTTACCTCCCTGACTGGGAGAATCATTGCACTAGTAATACTTTTCCAGCAGGCAGGTGGAAACTTCATGGAGAGCTGCAGCAGTTGGTGATTACAATCAGCTGTGAGAAACAGAAAACTTGTTCATCACTGGCTTAACCAATTGTGGGCTTATTTTTCTTCAAACAATTAGAGAACTAAAATTATTTCAATGGCTCATGTCAGGGCTGAGATTTCTACAGTTTTTTTGGCCTTCCTCTTAGCTTCTACATCTCACGTTGCTTGAGCTTCAGCCACTACGTTGATATTCTAAGCTGGAACAAAGTGTGAGCATCAGGGAGCAAGGAGGTGCTTAAATTAAGAAGGCAATTTTTATTCTATTTTTACATTGCCAACTTTGTGTCACATGTTTTCGCATAAGACGCTGGAGAATTCACCTGTAGGCCTGCTGGATGGTTCTCCTACACAGGAAGATGATTCAATCAACCAGTGATTGGCAAGGCACCCAGCAAGGTGTGCTGAAAGTGGAACTATATGTGGAGAGTATAATTACCTCTCCATGTGCAATAGAGAGGCCCAGCCAGGTTGAAGGACAAGTTTCTTTTTTATCACTTCCTTTCTTTTTTCTTTTTCCTTCCCCTCCTACTCCACCTCTGTTCCTCCTCTACCTTCTCTCAAATTGCTAGATAAGGAAATATTTTCAAGCTTACAGACAAAGAAATCAATCACAATAAGGAAACTCTCATAAATTTGTTACATTATATAATACTATATATGTGTTATGTAAATATTCAAATGTTTGTAAGTGAAATTACAAGTAAAATGATACCAGTAATACTCAGAATGTTCAGCGAAAAAAAAATCAAATTCACTTTCATTGTAGCAATACATATAATAATATTCCTAGGAAAAAACCAACAAAGTCTAAGTGTAGGATACACGTAGAAAAAATTATCATGCAATTTAAAGAAAAAAAGCACCATAAAGTTTTTCATGAAATTTGTTGCAGTTATTAGAATATTGATACGAAATGTTAAATGCCAAATATTGGCCAATATAATTAGTTTTTAGTTATTATAACAGCTATGATGACAGACTCATGCAATTAATATTAAATAAGTAGATATAGGTATGTCCTCTACATTGCTGTTATTCAAAGTTTTGATCCAGAATTAGTACTCTGTACAATTAGCCATGAAAAACAAATGAAAGAAAGGAAAATTACAATGATCATTTTGGGCAAATGTGCTATCTAGGAAAAAAATGCAGGAAAATAAAAATGGATACCAAAAGTTTGGCCAAATAACAAAATAAATAAGGAAAAATTAGTTTTTTGGTATGGTATTGAGCGGCTATGACATTTTTACAGTTATAAATTTAAACCTGTAAAATTGCAATTATCTTTATTCTATTTTTTTTTTTTTTTTGGTTAAAATTTCTGAGCCAAGCCAATCTTCCAAATACCAGTCAATTTAATCTAGATACTCTTTGGCTATTCTCAATTCCAGTTTATCATTCAGTCCGTTATATTTATATTAGACATTTGTGTTGATCTATGCTGTAGCCCTCCCATCCAATGTCAGTCCTAAATATGGAGAAATTGTGAGCACAACCTCGTATTGGTGATGAGGAAGGAGGACTCCACTTCTTGTCACCTGTCTCCTTATTTGTATTCCCTTATCTTTTGCTGGTGTCCAGTAACAACTTCCACACTTCTGGTTTGCTTATATTTCTTTATGGTTATTACTGTTTTCACACTCTACATAATAAACACAAGACCTATTTTGATTCCATTTTATTGAAGGTTTACTTGAATTTTTTCTCACAGTGATTGTGCTCATCACTTCTGCATAACAGTCTGAGAAATTCTGAGAATTTTGGTGACTGCTGTTTATCTTTGTTCTCTTTTTTTTCTGATTCACATGTTCATATTTTTGTTCTGTCATTTCAAGGAATGACATCCAATGTTTTTTTCTTTACAAATGGCACAGATATTTATTGAGAGCATGTAAGACTATAATAGCTTGTATTCTACCTGCAAATAGTTGTTTTTTTTCTGCACACTGATGTCTGGGCAGAAAGTAATTTTCCTTTAGAAATTTACATGTATTTTTTTGTAGTCATCTAGATTTTACCAGTGCTGTTATTTTTAATGGCTGAACAGTTTTGCTGCCTGGAAGCTTTTGTCTGGTGCTGTGAAATTTCATGATGATGATGATGATGATAGGTTTCCGTACCGGCCTCTTCATGGTGGTTGATTCTGAGAAACACTACAGTCCTGGCAAGTGTCCTTATATTGCTTCTTTAATATTTTCCTCCATTTTGTAATCTGTGTCTCTCTTTTGGTATTTCCCTGAGTTGTAAACTGCACCTCCCGAATTTGAGCCTTTAATTTTTCCTTCATACCGTTAAATCTTTGTTCTCTTTCTATTTTCTGTATGATTGTCTTGTTCATTATTTCCAAAATTCAATGGAAATGTTAATGTGACCATCTTTATATATTTGTAGTTTCTTTCTGTTTTCTAATTCCATTTTAGATCATTTTACTCGCTTCTTAATTTTAGCATCCCTTGTTTCTTGGAAAAGAGTAGCACTAATATATTTAAGGTTTCTTTCAGCATCCGAGATTGCCTCTTTTTTTTTTTTAATTGTTTTTTTTTTTCTTTAGTCTTCCTCTTTCACAGCAGAAGCTTTGTTAGATGTTGGGGACTTTTTTGCTATCCACTTGACATTAAGTACTGATGTCTAATACGTCAATCGGGCAAATTTTTTTTTTGGTGTGGATTCCCAGATGTCAGTGTTAGTAGCTCTTGGTTATGAAACATTTAGGTTTTTCCAGCAAGAAACCTTATGTATCCTACCTCGTGAGTGTAGGCTGGCTGTGAGTGTCCTGAAAAGTGAATGGTCGTAGGAAGCTTGAGTCATTACAGTTTAATACTTACGTTTTCATTTAACATACATGTTCGCTATAGGAATTTACCACCTTATCGCCCATGAATGGCTGACACACTGGAACTTGAACCTCTCTTGTCAAATTAATCCAGAAAATAAATCTCTCATTTCTCATGTAGGCGGAAAAAAGGTAATTAACTGGCTCTAAGGAAAGAGTGGAACTGCAGAGTTTAAATGTTTCTGATTTATGTTTTTGGATAGTCTCCTTCTCCTTATTCTCATTTCCACATTTTAATCATATGATCTGCACTAGAGGGTCCTACAAATTCCTCATCTTTGGGAATATTTTAATACCTAAATCAGCTCTTTGTGCATTTACATCTCCTTTGCAGACACTTACAGGAAGCTATTTTTGGTTAAGTCAGTTAAAAGGCTTTCATCCATTTTTAATTTTCAAAAACAAGTTATTGTAACATTTTATCAGCAAATTTCTTTTGATGGATAATGTCTTAAAAATTTAATGCCACTTTACAGGAGTTTAGAGAAATAAGGCAGAGATAAACTCACCTGTTAGATCGGCCTTGTTTATCCAGGTGTCTGTCAAATCAAATTAAATATATCTTTTGCTCATGAGTAAGAAATGCTGCCTTTTAATATGTATAATTGTTATAAAAATTTGGATTTTTAATATGAAATTTTTGTTACATTCCTTTCAACCCCAATTTGCACTATATATTCTTAATATTATAATTTTATGTTATTTTTAATGTGTGGAAATATAATTTCATTGTGAATATATTTTTTAAAAAATATTTTTCTAGCTCTTCTCCTGTGTTATTTACTTATTTTTTTTTAAGAAGAAATGTCTTAGACCATTAGGGCTGCTATAACAACACTATCATAAACTATTAATAGGTAGCTTATGAATAACAGAAATTTATTTATCACAGTTCTGGAGGCTGGGAAGTCCAAGATCAAGGCATTGGCAGATTCAGTGTCTGGTAAGGGCCCACATCCACATAGGTGGCACCTTTTCACTGTTCTCACATGATGGAAGGGGCAAACAAGCTCCCTTGGCCTCCTTTATAAGGGCACTATTGCTGTTAATCAGGGCTCCATCCTCAGGGTTAGGGTGAGAGCTAGGTTGCTCAAATTCTGCACATTCTATTTATATTCAGAACTGGCCTTTGGCCACCTCCTAAAAGATAAACTCTAAGCCATTATAATAGTCTATAATAATGTTAGACACCAAAGGCCTTGTGCAATGCTATACTTATAGTGAACAGCCTGTTTTGTATGCTGGAGGACTTGAGCTGTGCTGTACATATTTGACCAGATAAAGTTTATGCCAACAATGTGATGTAAAGTGAACAACTTTTTCTCTTTGGGTATGGGGGTTCTGATGTCTGAGTACTGAGGTGAGTAACACAGGTTCTGCATGCCTATGTGATTGACCTTCAATTAAAACTCTATACAACAAGTCTTGGATGAGCTTCCCTTGTTAGCTACACTTTGCATGTGTTGTTTCACATTGCTAGTGGGAGAATTAAGTGCGTTCCTGTGTCTTAATATGTTTGGCTGCTATAACAAAATATCTTATTTGGGTAACGTATAAACAACAGAAATTTATTGCTCACAGTCTGAAACTAAAAAGTACAAGATCCATGTGCCAGAAAATTCAGTGTCCAGTGCAGGCTAATTTCTCATAAATGGTGCCTTCTATGAGTCTTCACAAGGCAGAAGGAAAGAACAAACTCCCTCATGCCTCTTTTATAGGGACACTAATTCTATTTGTGAGGGCACAGCCCTCCTGACCTAATTACCTCCCAAAGGCCCCACCTCATAATACCATCACCTTGGCAGTTGGGTTTTAATATATGAATTTTGGGGGGATACAAACATTCAGACCACAGCAACATGGAACCTTGCACCTGGTTTTTCCTGGACTTTATCCTGTAAATCTTTTCCCTTTACTGATTTTAATCTGTATCCGTTCACTACAATAAACATCATGACTATAACGTTTTTTTTGAGTCCTTTGATTCCTTTCAGTGAATTGTCAAATCTAATTGTGATCTTAGGGAATACCAACACAACCAAACGCACACATAGTTATATATAATTATATATAATTACATGTACTAATGGTAACATAGAGTTATATATATTATACACACATATATAATTGGATACAATTCTTTTGTCAAATATGTGTTTTATATGAATATTTTCTCCTCATCTTTGAATAGTTTCATTTTTAAATGTCATGTTTTAATAAGAAGCTCTAATTTTAATAGAGTAAAATATATCAGTGTTATTTAGTATTAGTTAACTTTTGTTTTTGCACATATTCTTTGCCAATTTAAGGTATTGAGGATATTCTCTTATGGAATCTTCTAGAAACTTTATAAATTTTGCTTTTAAATTTAGGTCTGGCCGGGTGCAGTGGATCACACCTGTAATCCCAGCACTCTGGAGGCTGAGGCAGAGGATCACTTGAGGTCAGGAGCTTGAGACCAGCCTGAGCAAGACTGAGACCCCCTCTCTACAAAAACAGAAAAATTAGCTAGGCATGGTCACATGCACCTACGGTCCCAGCTACTTGGGAGGCTGACGCAGGAGGATCCCTTGTGCCCAGGAGTAATTTGACATTGCATTGAGGCATGATGATGCCACTGCACTCTAGCCTGGGTGACAGAGTAAGACCCTGTCTCAAAAAAAAAAATTAGGTCAATTATACGTCAAAATTAATTTTTTGCCTGGTGAGATGAAGAGATTATACATAATTTTTTTATGTTTATCCAATTGCTCCAGCAACATTTGTTGGAGAGACATTTTTCCCCTTTGCTTAGGTTGGTGTCTTTCTTGAAAAATAATCATTACTATATATGTGTGATTCTATTTGATTGATTAATTTATCTAACATATGCCAATACCAAACCACCATGATTAATGTAACTTTGTAGAAACTTTTGTAATCAAGAAATGTGTATGCTCAAATTTTGTTTTTGTTTTTGAAAAAATATCAAAGCCCTTCTAGATTATTTTAATTCCCATATAAATTCCACTATCAATTTAAATATTTAAAAACTTTCTTCAGCAATGTTTTAAAATTTTTATAGTGTATATTTTATTGATATTTTACTAAAGTTATCTCTAGCATTTTATTCTTTGATGCTGTTATAGATTTTGTTTTCATAATTTCATTATCTATTTGCTGCTAGTATGTAGATATACAAATGTTTCTTTTTTTAAATTAAACTTTTATTTTGTAATAATTGTACATCCACTGCAGTTGTAAGAAATATTAGGGATTCTGAATATATTTTATCAGTTACCTAATAGTCACATAATGAAAACTATAGTATAATATCATAACCAGGATATTGACATTGATACAGTCAAGATATGGAACATTTCCATCACAACAATGTTCTTTCATGTTGCTATTTTCCAAGTGTTTGGATATTTTCATGTTATCTTTCTGTCATTGATTTCTAGTTTAGTTCCACTGTGGTTAGAGAATGCACTCTGTATAATCTCAATGTTTTAAATTTGTCAAGTTTTGTTTTATAGCCCAGGATGTAGTCTATCCTGGTATATAGTGGTGGGCACTTGGAAATAATTTTTTTGTTGTTGTTGCCTAGGGTACTTGATAAATGCAATTTGATCCTATTAGTTGGTAGAGTCACTGAGTTTTTTTATATTCTTGCTAATTTTAGTTTAGTTTATCAATTTTTGAGAGAAGGAGATATTTAAGCTTCCAATTATAATCGTGTGTTTGTCTATACTTTTTTCATTTCTATGGCTTTACTTTAAATATTTCACAGCTTAGTTGCATATTGCATACACATTTAGAATGTGTTTTTGGTGGATTGACCATTTTAGCATCATGCAATGTCCTTCTTTGTTGCTGTTAATTTTTTTTTACTCTGAAGTCTACTTTATCTGATATTAATATAGCTACTCTTTTTTTGTGATTAAATTTTGTATAATATGTCCTTTCCCATCCTTTTACTTCCAACCTGCTTATATCAATATTTAAAGTGAATTTTCTATGGACAACATATAGTTGAATCATATTTTTTCTTTGCAAATATGTCTTTTAATCAGTTAATTTGTCATTTATATTTAGTGTAATTATTGATGTTAGGACTTATGTCTGCCTTTTCATTGCTGTTGCTATTCTTTGTTCTTTATCTGTCATTTTTTCTCTTGTTTCTGAGGGTTACTTGCACATTTTGTAGAATTCCATTGTGATTTATTTATAAATGAAAAATTTGAATGTATATTTTGTGTAGTTTTTTTAGTAGTTGTTCTAGATATTCCATTCTATATACAGAACTTATTAAAGTCTATTGGTGTCATAATTACAACAACTAAATTGACGTGTAGGAATTTAACCTCATTTCACCTGCCACCATTTATAATATAACTGTCTAAAATATTTTCTCTACACACATTTAGAATATTTGACAGTTTTATAATTTGTGCAACAACTATCAAATATAATTTAGAAAACTAAGAGGAGAAAGAATTTATCTTACATATCCACATTTTTGGATACCATATTTTTTTTTCCATCCTGATGTCCCAAGGTTTCTTCTTTTATTGTTGTTGTTCTCTTTAGAGAACTTCCTTAAGCCATTCTTCTAGGATGAGTATACATGCAATAAATTCTCCTAGTTTTCCTTTACCTGAGAATATCTTGATTTCTACTTCATTCTTGAGGAGTATTATTGCTCAGTATAAAATTCTTAGTTGACACTTATTTTCTTTCTGCACATGACAAAAGTTGTACTATTCCGTGTCCTTCTCGTCATAATGGTTTGCAAAGAGAAAATTGCAGTCATTTAAATTGCTTTTCCTCTATTGTTAAGGTGTTGTTTCTATTTTTCTGCTTTCAAGTGTTTTTTCTTTTGTTTTTTACCTTTGTCATTAATTTTAAGAATTATGACTATGATGTGTCTTAATGTGGATTTCTTTGGGTTTATCATGTTTGGGATTCACTCAGCTTTGTGAAGTTTATGTTTCTTGCGAAATTTGGGAAGGTTTCAGTCATTATTTCTTCAAGTACTTTTTCTGAACCTTTCTCTCTTACTCCTGTCTTTCTAGGTTTCCAATGACATGAAACCCAAATGTTTCTGATGCTCTGTCCTTTTTCTTCTCCAGTCTATATTTTCTCTATTGCTATGATTAGGTAATGTCTTTTGTTCTATTTTATAGTTTATTGATTCTCTTTTCTCTTTTTAATTTATTATTAAGCCATCTGTTGAGATTCATATTTCACTTATTATATTTTTCAGTTCTAAAATTCTCATTTGTTCCATCTTTATTTATTTTCTTTCTTTGCTAAAATTTTTTTTTAATTTGTTTTAAGTGTTGTGTAATTGATCATTTAATTATTGTATGATGAATACTTTAAAATATTTTTTCAGATAATTTTGACTTCCCTGTAATATTTATGATGGTATATTTTGATTGTCTTTTATTCATTTAGTTTGATGTCATTCAAGTTTTTATATAAGTAATTTGTACTTGATACCTGGACATTTTTGGCATTATGATATTAGAATCTAGATCTCATTTAAACTGCCTGTTTTAGTCGACATCCTTTGATATTTTTCCAGGAAGGGAAGATAAAGTGTGCTTTCTTTTACTGCCAAATGGGAGTAGATGTCCAGTTTCTCATTTGGCTTTAGTTGATACCTGAAGGGGAGGCTCCACATTACTTGTCAGCAGAGATGGATGTTTTGCCTCCATACTAAGCTTTCACAGATAATTTCCCTGGTTGGAGGAGTAGAGTGTCTTATTACTGCTCTCCACATGTTCTCCACTGACACAAGGCAGCGGGGAGAGAACTCATTACCTCCTGACAGGAATAGAAGCCTTGCCTCAACACTCAGACTTCTCTGACATCACCCCAGTGCAGGGAATGTCACCTTAGAGCCTGGGCATGGTGGAAGTCTAGACTTCCCTGCAGACTTTCAGAGAGAGAATGGGGCCACATGTTTGTTTCTGTTTTGTTTGTCTGTAGTCAACGGACTTGGCTAAAGGTTTCTGTCTGCTATGCTACCAATTATTGATCCTTTGACTAAAGAGAACAGATTTTTCTTGGGGTATTTTTGCATGTTCATTGGTACTTAGCTTTCTGGTTCCCAATATCTTCAGTTGAAGTCTGGGATGTAGAAACAAAAAAGAACACCAAAGAATCTCACTACTATGTCATTTTTGGGTTCTGAGGTCCCTAGCCAGTCTGCCTCTTTTTTTCCTCACCTTTCAGGATCTTGATGTGAATATTATATATTATTTTTAAGGGTTTTCAGTTGTATTTAACAGAAAGGATAGGAAAAACTACATCTACTCCATCTTTCCATAACTGCAAGTGATACAAATGTTGTTCATGTATTGTACTTATAGCCTGCAACTTTCCATTTTTACTTGCTATTTATTTTAGCTACTACATAAAGTCATTAGAGTTTTCTTCATTAATAATAATGCCTCCTCTGGATAGTATGTCTTATACTCCTTTCAATATGCATGACTTTTGTTCACTTTCTGAATGATCCAGTGAATTATATTCCCAAATAGATGTTGAATAAAAAGTGGTGATAGTAAGCTTTCTTATCTTTTTTCCAATCTTATGTGAAAAGTATTGAATATTTCACCTTTATGTATGATGAGAGATATGGGTTTTTTGTTTGATTGCTCGTTTGTTTTTTGTGGATTTCTGTTGTCAAACTGAGGAAGTTTTCTTATATTTCAGTTTCCTGTCAATTTTTATTTTAAATATATGGTGAATGTTATCAATTTTTTTTGCACCCCTAAAATTGTCCCATGTTTTCATTTTTTCTGTTCCTCTGTACATAAGGTACATTAGATTTATTTTTATTTTCCAAATTTTTAAGTAAAAAATGACACTCATGAATAGTACAGTCCAATGATGTTTGAAAAATGGTATGCCTATATAACCATTACTACAGTCAAGAAATAAAATATTCACTTCACTTCAGAAATTTGTTTGTACTCCATTTTAGTCAATATCTGGCAAAATTCCTTCTTTCCATATATTTTTGCTGTTCCAGAATTTTATAACATTGAATTAAACAATATGTAGCCTTCTGTGTACCACTTCTTTCAGTCAAAATAACCTTAAAATTTTCACCCAGGTTTTGGGTGTATTTGTACTTTGTTTCTTTTTTATTGCTGAGTGGTATATTATTTAATGAATATATCATACATTCTTTGTCTCTTCACCTTTTGATGGACATACAGTTTACATTTTTGGCTGGTAAGAATAAACACTGCTATTTTCATTTGAATACAAATCTTTGTGTGGCATCTTTTTACTTCTCTTGGGTAAATAGCTGAGTGGGATTGCTGAGTCATAGGGTAGTGTCTTAGTACATTTTCTGCTGCTAACAGAATACCACAGACTGAGTGATTCATAAAGAAAATAAGTCTATTTGGCTAATGGGTTCTGGAGACTGTGAAGTTCAAAAGCATGGTGCTGGCATGTGGCAAAGGTCATCCCATGATGGAAGGGTGGAAGGCAGAAGTGAGCCCAGGAGATAGAGAGAGGAAATCGGGCCTAACTGATCCTTTTTATCAGGAGCCTACCATTGTGATAATTAACCCACTCCTGTGGCAATCCACTCATGAGAATGGAGCCCTCATGACCTAATTACCTTTTAAAGATCCCACCTCCCAATGTTGTAACATTGGCAATTAAATTTTAGCATGAGTTTTGGAGGGGACATTAAGACCATAACAAGTAAGTCTATGTTTAACTTAATAAAAAACCTCCAAACAGTTTACCAACGTGGTTATGCAATTTTACATTCTGAACAGCAGTGTAAATAAGTGTTCAACTTTCTTCTCGTTCATGGCAACACTTGATATTGCCATGTTTAATTTAAGCCATTTGAGTATGTCTATAGTTGTAACTAATTGTGGTTTTAATTTGTATTTGTTTTCTTAATAACTAAAAATTATGAATGTATTTTTTACGCTTATTGAATAAACATTTGTGTATTTTCTTTTTGGAAGTGTCTGTTCAAATCTCCTGTTCATTTTTATAGGAGTATTTGTTATCTACTATTGAGTTATAAGTGTACATTATACATTATGGAAATAAGTCTTTCTTTTTTACAGATATATGTATGGTAAATACTTTCCCAAGGCTAAATGTTGCCTTTATATTTTATTAATTATTTCTTTAGAGAAGTAGAAAATTTTAATTTTGATGAAGTCAAAATTATTAATATTTTTATCACTTTTGCTTTCTGTATCTTAAGAAATCTTATGTCCATGTCAAGTTATTTAATGTACATAATATAAGAAAATTTGTTTAATCTATGGAGTCAATTGGCCCAAAATGTACAAATAATATGCATGAAGTTGATAATTTGGACTTAGAGAACATTTCACAAAAAAGTATCTCAGTAATATTATAAAAATACCTAACACACATAGCATGAAACTAAAAAATCTTGTTAGTTTTCTAGTTTACATAGATATACAATTAATTATTGCACTCAAATAATAATAATAATTGAATTTTCATAATTTGTATTTTACTCATCAGCTCTGAAAATACTATTAAAATTTTAATCCTTTACATCAACATTAATTAAAACATAACAAAATGAGAAAATAAGTAGAAATATGACCTTACAAAGGTCCCCGAGTAACTCAGCATCTGAACATAATACAGGACTCCTGTCTCCTAGACCAGTCAATATCTTACCACAGTGTACTCAGAGGGATTATATAATGTCATTTGGCACAAAACATATTTGAAGTACAGTGTTAAAATTATTTCAATAACTTTTTAAACAAATTAAACATTTAACAAACTTTGAAGTAGAGTGTTTTAAAATCTCATTTAGAATCATGAGTTCTTCCATTTTCTTTAAAATAATACATTGATAAATTATTAAAGAGAAGAAAAGATTGGACCTAGTGGGAATTTTTTTGTTGTTGCTGTTCTAAGTAATTGAAACACATCTCTTCTTTAATCCCTCAAAAATCAGCATTTCTCATTTTGGAGAATTACTAAAACAAGATGTTTCTTCAATAGATTAAAGGTAAATTCTTCATTTTCTATCATCTTTTCTACAACTAGATACTTTTCCATCAAAGGTGAAGGAAAAGAAGCAGAAGCAGCAGCAGCACTACACCACCATCCAAAATATCGTCTAGTCAAGCAATATTTTTTTTCCCCTGTTCTTTCCAGGAATTGAAAGGAAAAAATTGCAATCTCAATATTTTGCCTAACAAAGAGTTTCCTATATAGCTTTGTTATTAATTTTTTAAAAATCTAAATGTCATTTTCTATTAACAGTTGATTGCATTGAAAGAAAAGATTTGAGCATTAGTTTCACTTCAATTCTTTGCATGTTCTCAGTTGTACAATGTGCAGATAGATCCTTTGGACTTTATGACCAATTCAATAAGCCAAAAATGGCTTATGGTACTATGTGACATGAAACCAATGTGTTTACTCACACTAAAGGTATGTACACACTCAAAGTGTGCATTTGTGTGTTTATGTGTGTTTATGTGTTGTGAGTGTTCCTTATTATGAGTATAACTAAAATTCAAAAAAATATTAAAAACAGCATACATATATATTACAATCATTTTCTTTTATTTATCTCCAAAATATGCTGTAATTTTCTATATCAAACTTATAGGAGAAACTTGATGTGCATTAAGTTCATCCTCATGGTAGGAACTTGATTATCACCAAGGTAGTTAATGAATTTCTCAATTAAAGGTTTTGTATATAAGACCTACATTTTCCATAACCAAAGGTCAAATAGTTTGAATTTATATCCAAGAATCTCCCGTATCTACCAAGAGATGATGTCTTACTTCTAATACTGATCCTATGATAGCTATGGCCTACAGATTAGATAAATCATAGATTTTAAATGTAAATTTAAAATGTAAATTAATAAATAACAAAACTTACTTTAGTGGCTCTGAAGCATCCTCTTGAGATCATCATCATTAGCATCACCTAGAAACATGTTAAATATGCAAATACTGAGGCCCACTCAACACCGAATAAGTCAAAAAATCTGTGGATAAGCCCAGTCTCTTTTAATAAGTCCTTCAAATGATTCAGACACACACTTAAGTTTGCAAATCACCAGCCTATCTGATAGTAGATTTATTATTTCTTTGTAACAAAACACAAATGTCTATTTAAGTGATCATAAAACAGTTAACTTTTTTCTGTACACACCTCAGCTAGCAAGCTATATAAAATTCCAATTACCAATAGTAAACCATATTTATAATGTACAGTGTTACTAAATCCTCCTTGAGCTCTAGATCATTTTCATTTTCCCAATGACACATAGTCCAAGCCATTGCCAGTGCTTCTGGCTTTGTTTTCTATTTTAATTTTGCTCTATTTCTTATTATTGTAAACTTTTTCCCAAACCAAGTTTACATATTTTACCATTCCATATACTGGTATAGTCTTCAAATCTTCATAGATTATTCAGCCCAAGTTATCTTTTCAGTTGTCAGTTTCTAAGACTTTTGGTCTCATCTTCCTTGCCCTCTGCTCTCAAGTTGGATTACATTGCTTTTTAAGGCGAGGCAGGTGCTCAAAGCATGCCTGCCTAAGGCTACTGTCATTTCCTTCACCAGGAAAATGATACCATCCAAACTTTTAAAGAGCTTAAGACTTTATTTCTTCTTTCTGTACATTTGCAATCAAATAACTATATTTAGAACCTTAAAAATATTACTCTATGAAGGTTTTAAACAGCCAAAGAAAAGACTGAATCTGGAATCGGAGCCTTCATTCAAATTCTAACTTGGACAATGATTAATTATATTGCCTAAGGAAAGTTAATTAATACTTTGGGGATGGGGTTTCTTCATATGTAAAGTAGTATAATCATTTCTGACTTTCAAGTTTTTTGTGAGATTTATGATAAACTTAGGTGAAGCATACAACTCTAGACGTCAGATATGGCTCTGGAATCAAAACATGGTCACTCTGTGTGTATCTAACTTTGTGAGAATGACTGCAAATTAACAGAGCAGTCCCTTAGGCTATATTCTATCATAGATGAGCATTTCTTTGCACACCAATTACCAAATGACACGCTAGTTTTCCACAAAGTCTTTTGGTTAAAATACTATTCTATAGGATGGCTTGGTACACAAATGTGTAGGAAAAAAATGAAAATACCTTTACAATATAAATTATTACAATATTTGCCTACATAGCTTATACACAAATTGCTAAATATAAAGTTGAGAATTGGGCTCATAATCATAAAGGCTCATCAGGTACTTAACATAAGGGATTTGTGCTATTTCATTTTTCTCTCAAAACAGACTTTTGAATAGATATAGTATTACTGCACTAGCTTTACAGATAAGAAAATGGAAGCACAGAGATATCAAACAAGTTGTCCAAGGGCACAGCTAATAATTGTCAGTCAGGATTGAAATGCCACCAGCTGATCTCTGGAACCTTAAACCAAGGTGCTCTGCTGTATCTCCAAGCGAAATGCACCAAAATTAAGCAATTTATTTATAAAGGCTGTCTCTGTTCTGATTTGTAAACATACAAATTACAGGACCTTTGGTAACTACCTTATCATAATCTTCTAGAGAGAAACCGTGCAAAGTGTTAAATAAACCCATGTACACATGCACACGTGCAGTAGAATACATCAGAAGCAGGATAAGATTGATATGTGGTGAAGGAACTTGAGGTGAGAGGCAACATCTTTTTTTCCTTGTTAATTCCATGCCAATTTGTGAGCCATGATTCCTGGATTGGAGTACTAATATTTTGTAGAAAAAGTTGGTGGATTATAAAACTAGCAGTGATGAAGCAGCTCCAGACTTTGGTGTTTCTGGTTTCCTTTGGGAATGGATATTGGAGGTCATGGCCAATCCTGATATCCAGACTTTTTTTAAAAAGCTTTACTGGAATATAATTTATATACTTTGGTTTATCTGTAGAAGAAAGTACATGTTAGGGAAGAAGACTTGAGTTTTCTCCAGACTTTTGGCTCAAGGGAAAGAAGAAAAGGAAATGTGCTGATTTTCCTCCAAACTGTCTAATCCATTTTCTCAGGAAAGGAAAATAGACAAAGAAATAGGACTTGTCAGGAGCTATAAATGGACTATTTGGCTGCAGTTTCTTATTTTAACATCTCTTAGGAATCTGCTAACAGAGAGCAGGACATTGATAAACCCAAATAAAAAGTCACCCATTGACTGACTATTTTTTCAAATTTACTTTCTGCCTTAAGTTTTGCTTTCCTTTTGCTATATCAACTCTGACATCAATGTCTTTTCTTATGAACATATCTCTGCATTAGCACTTCAAGGTCTGTGGCAGAATATAGCCTCATGTTAATTTATGGGTCTGAGCACTCTTTGGAAATTGCTATCATTTCCAAACCTGTTTAAAATGCCTGTGTGACATTTTCCATGAGAAGACTGACATCGGAGTCAGCTTGATTGATTGGGGGGAGGGAATAGATGTGGTATCACACTCCAAGCTTGTTTAGAAAATGGAGCAGATAATTTAAAATAGTGAAGGAGAAAGACTGTAAGACCGAGAGCTGAGTCCCACTTTTATATCTGCTATTTAACCTGTATGGCTGAGCCAGTTCAATAATTTTACATGTAATAATATATAAGAAATACAAAAAGAAATAATAGTTATAGGTATACAACCAAAACACAGTCACTCTCCCTGCAAGATAGCTTATTACATCTTAAACGCAGGGTAACCTAAGTGTTAGTAAATACCTACACTTCCCATCATGTATTTACCATCAAGTCTTCCTTATTAACTGATTCTTTAAGGGTACCCCATCCTCATCTTCCTCAAGATAATATTGACACATTCTAACTAAAGGCTTGCCATTTAGCATGGGTTTTTGTAAGTTTCTAAACATTAACATTTGCCTCCTGGACCATTGTATAAGAAGATATGCTCACATCTTGCTATAACTATGTCCTCAGGGTCCTTGTATTTGAGCAGCCTTATAAGATTTACAACAAGGTCCTTTGGCATAGCAGGACTTGGCTGTGATTCAAGATGGATTTGCCTTACAACAAAATAGCTTCTGGAGTGTCGGAAGAGGATTTCAAAACATTTTTGGAGGCATTTATTTATTTATTTTTTATCATGGCTTTAGTTTTACAGACTTAGAAATTATACTTTATAATGCTTTCTGGAGGTTAAATATTTTTCATTTATGCCCATTCCTGTGACAAGTCTTCTTTCACGTTTCTAATATTCATGATAATTAGTGCTACAATCCCAACTATTTGTCACAATGCTTGAGTTATTCTGTTTTGTTATACCCTTGATTAATAGATGACCTGTGAAATTCTCAAATCCTCTGATAATTTAAAGAGGGTTTCCAGCAATTCAATTCAATTCTGACACTAAGGACACCATTAAGTTTAAGGGCTTAGTCCCACAAGACTGCCCATACTTCAGATATCAGCTACAATGGGTTACCTATGCTTCCCACACTTCTGCCAGATGGCTAAAATTTCAGGAGTTGCCATGATTCCTTCCTTAAGTTTTATATTTCATTAGAACAGCTCACAGAACTCAGGAAAATACTTTACTTGTGTTTACTGGTTTATTATAAAGGATATATCCTGTAATAAAGTAAACATCCTTTATAATAATATATCCTTATCATCCTTTATAATAATATATCCTTTATAATGCACCCTATTACAAAGGATTTTTTTAAAGAGTAGTAACTCAGGAACAGCCAGTGAAATGTATAGGGCAAGGTATAAGGTAGGGGCATAGAGCTCTATGCCCCTCAGCATCTCCATGTGTTTGCCAACTTGGAAGCTCCCCAAACCTCATTGTTCAAGAGTTTTTATAGAGCTCGATCTCCAGCCCCCTTCCTCCCCTCCCTGGAGGTTAGAGATGGGGCTGAAAGTTTCCACCCCTTATGCATTTGGTCTTTCTGGTGACCAGCCCCATCCTGGGACTATACAGGGACTCTACCCTGAGTTTCCTCATTAGCAAAACCTTAGATGTGATCTTGTGAAAGGGCTCATTATGAATAGCAAAAGACCCTGCTATCACTCAGGAAATCTCAAAGGTTTCAAAACCTTTGTGTTGTGAACCCAGAACAAATATATTTCTTATTATACCACATGACCATAATTTGGTATTACCTATCCACTTCGATAGAAGTTCTCCCAAATATATATATAAACTCCTTAAAGTTAAGTCCAAGGAATTTACTGAGTTTCTGAGTATTTTCCATCTCCATAATTTTATTTATGCATTTATCTAACAGTAATCGCCAGTTCTTTCTGGCTTATTTATAAAATCAAACATTTGATTAAGTCAAGGTGCGATATCAAGCACTTTACCGGAAAGATCAGAACAACAAAGACATTGAAAGAGACTGATTCAGAGAATGGTCTCTTCTCTGTGTGTTTATCTACTCTTCTCTCTCCCTCTGTCTCTCTGTCTCTCTGTCCCTGTCAGTCTCACTCTGGCTCCTTCATCTGGAGGCTCTGTGCTCTTTGCGCTATACCATCCCCCGCTTGTGTTGCTTAGGTTGAATTCTTCTTGCGGACAATATTATTCTGGTCCACCAGTTTCAGGTCTGGGTAAAAAATATATATATATTTATCCAGCTGAAATAATAACTGGAACCAAAGAATACACCTCACCCTACTGTGATGAAACAAATAGAAAATGACTTTAGAGAACTTTGAAGATTGACTTTAAGCAATAAAAATAGAGAAAACCATGTGCCAGCAAACTCTCCTGCATTCAAAATACTCCTACCACTACTTTTAAGCTTTCTGATTTCTGAACCTTTCTGCAGCTGGAGTTTCTCACCGCTCCCCCCTCTTGAATTGTTCATACACGGTTTGTGGGTCAAGATGTCTCTGGCACCACAATGCCCTTTTTAGACAATTATACCTCCTCTTCCTTTTTCACTGTTTTCATAATAAACTATCCTCCTCCTGCTCATACTTATGACCTTATTGAAACTTTGAATAAGTTCAATAATGGATCATAGTCCTTCTAATTGGCTTCACATTCCTGTGGATGACACATCTAACATCTGGGCTTGGATCCTATTTTCTTTTTTTTCGTCTTAATAACTTTTTCCTTCATGTTAGCTTTGACCATTTCGGGTCAAAAATTCAGAAATTTTACCTTCTACAAAATCACTATTTCAAACATACCAAATCCCACCTATCTAATCCTCAACATGTAGTCCACTTGCTCATGCATTGCTATTGAAACAGTTCTTGTAACTCATCAATATATCAACAGCAGTCCCCCCCTTCTCTCTGTCAGCCTCTTCCTATCTTCAGTCCTCTGCTTATCCCCCTTAGCATATTCAGTCTTTCATTTTAATCACTGTCTTCAAATACCAAAAATGTCTCTGGTCCTTTCTCCTTCTATGCCTCTACCAACCCTTAGTATTCAATTTGCTCTGCCCTCTGTCCTTTTCATTGGGCTAATATACAATTTATTTGTCCATGATTTTTTTAAAATCCTAGCTGGAACAGCTTTTCTCATCTTTAGAGTCATTTGTCGATTTGCTTGCTTGGTATTTCCACATTATTATATATACCCACCTAAAAATTCAAGATATAATCTCATAAAGTCTTGAGTTTCATGGTATTCTATTCCTTTCAAATTACTTTTAGTATAAATTGATTGGTTCTATTTCTAGGTGCATACAATAAGCCTTCATTTGGATCCTGATGGTATCAAAATCAGAATGCTCTGGCAATAATAATAATAAAGTGACAAAACAAAGCAAAAGTAACACTGTAAACAAAATCAAATGATAAATAACAAATGGGAAAATGTCCCTGCAAATGATATCACATATAAAGAGATGATCATGATATAAAGAACTACTAAAATTTTGGGGCAGAGGGGTAAAAATTTACTAGGAAAAATGGGAAAAAATAATAACAGGTATAAATATGCTTACACATACAAAATGTCCAACCATATTCGTAATTAGAAAAACACAAGTAAACCTTCATAGAGATACCATTTCTTACCTATCACCTATCAAAATGTTTACCATTAAAGAGTACAAAATGTATTTTGCCAAGCCTTTAGAAAAACAGACACTCTAGTAATTGACTGGTGGAACTCAAACTGGTAAAATACTTTGGAGGATGGGGTACTATTATACAAATACTGAATTATAGTAAAGTTGCAAATGCATTTACCTTTGACCCGGCAAGTCCCTTTCTAGATATGTACCCTGACAATTTGCCTCCAATATTATTGAAATATGTATTCATATGTTTATTTACAAAAATTACTTCAGATCATAAAATATTGAAAATTACCTACATGCATAGACAAAGAAAAAATGACTGTATAAACTATGTTCCATCTATTCATTTGAATACTATGCAGTTGGAAACAAGAATGAGTAATATTTTTATGAAGCGATAGGGAGGGATTCCAGAATATACAGTAAGTTAAAAAGCAAATCAAGAAATTATTTATAGCAAGCTAGCTGTCATGTGATAAATGAGGAAATTATATACATATAAAAATTATATATATTTACCTAAATATATACATATATACATATACGTGAGCGTATATATGTATGTGTATATGTCTAAAAAGTAACAGGAAGGATAAACCAGAAATAAAAAAGTATGATTTCCTATGGGGGTTGCTAGAGAACAGACAGAAAGTGCAGGAAGGCAGAAATGATGCAGAACTGAGATCTCTCTGATGTTAATCTTTTATATAGTTTTGATTTTTGGAACTATGTTAATTTTTCACCTACTCATACATTTAATTAAAGAAATAATAAAGGTTGGAGAGAAAAAAAATTGAATACAAGCAAAACAAATAAACCTAACCGATTTCAAATAAATAACATAAGCATACTGAAGAGGGAAGATAAAAATTTATTAACTTGGGACCACAGATTAATTTTGAGTCTATATCCTAAGATAAAAGACCACATAAGTGTAATAAAATATTATATTTTGGTTTGTAGTTAAGGAGATTTCTTAGAGGTATGGGTTATCATACCCAAATTATAGATCAATGCATCTATTTATCTGTTTATACAGATGAACCAACAGTCCTGAACTGGTTCAGAAGGGCATTCAGAGGACAGTCGCATGAAATTAAATATTCATTTGCACTCGCTACTGAGAAGTGAATAGCTCAGTAACACATTCTGGCATGTCTAGACCCTGTTCCCTTGCTCACCATCCCTGGCATTATACTACCTGTTAAAGTACTAATATATGACAATTTACATTTCTGGAGTACTTAGCCTGAGAAAATTCCCTTCTCAAATATTTGTGAACATATGATTAACTTCTATACCCTGACTTACTGTTGTGAAGATTTTAGAAAATCAAATAATCTGACTTGAAACTTACAACACTTTTCTGAAGAAAGTGTCACTATACCTTTCTATATTCTTAACCATTCCCCTTTTTTAAAAAGTCAATCACCTCTATATAGTTAGAGAGGTACTTTAACTAACAACATCAGAGTTTTCTTACTAGAAAACAAATATTTCTTTTTCTTTTTCATTAGGAATAACTTAAAGCACTGAAAAGAAGTTTTTAAAGATTAGTTCAATATGTTTAAACCAAGATAATAATCTCTGTGAGCCTTAAGAAAACAAAGTTCTTCTGAGGATCCTTAATTCCTTTTTTTAGTTGCCATGGTTCAAATTCTCTTAGGCAATCTGTTTCTCCTGAAAGTCACACTTTCCATATTTTATCAATAATCACAGTCCTTTAATCACCCTCAACAATATCTCTTATACAGACACCCTCATTAATCTGCATAAAATATAAATGAAACACAAGTTTACTCCAAAAAAAAGGTAAACTGAGACAATACTGCTTCAGAGGGGACAGAGAGTGAGTTGACAAAGATTGGCAAGTGTTGTGTGGAGGGATTAATGAGGGCCATGAGGCCTTGGCTTAGACCTAAAGCAGGAAAATATCTAAATAGAGGATAACAAGAGGATATCTATTACTTTTAAAAAACATAATCTAACAAATCTTACCAAGATTATAAAATTTGGTTCTATGATTAAACTTAATGAAAAATGCAGATTAAGATGGTTCAAACAAAAATATAATTGAATCTATGTATTATAAACATGCTTTTATTAATGGTTCCCTGATTGCATGTCCTATAAGGACAAGTAGCTAGTAGCTAGTTGACAAGAAAACAGTATTAAAATAAATCTATATTTCTATGAACATATATACATATTTCTGTATGCCTATATGTATATGTTTCTATATATACACATTGTTATGGACTGAATATTTTTGTCCCCCCAAAATTCACCAGCTGAAGTCCTAACTCCCAGTGGCTGTGTGTGTAGTTGGAGGCTCTAACAAAGTAATTAAGGTTGAATAAAGTCATAAGGGTGAGGCCCTGATCATGTAGGATTAGTGTCTCTATCAGTAAAGACACCAAAGATTTTGTGCACTTGCTCTCTCTCTCTTTCTCTCTCTCTCACGCCACACAAAGAGATCACGTGAGAATATAGCAGGATGGTGGCCACATACAAACCAGTAGATGAGGGCTCATAATAAAAAATGGCCAGCACCTTGGACTTGGACTTCCCAGTCTCCAGAACTGTGAGAAAATAAATTTATGTTGCTTAAGCCATACAGTCCGTGGTATTTCATAATGGCAGCCCAAGCAGACTAATATATATATTTTTTATATATATCATATACATAAATATATATAAATAATATAATATAGGTAAATTTACACTGTGAGATTTATTGGACCCTGGAAAAATATATTTTAATTACTTTTACAAGAGAGTTAGTTCATTGAAAAAAGGGAAAATATGAGTTTTCCTTTTTTTTAATTACCAACCAGTTGATTTCTGTACTTTAAGTGTTATTATTGCTGAGTGGGTATAGGCCTACCAAGCAGTTATAATTAATTGAAGGGATTTTATATTTTGAAAGCCAATTAGATAAGATGCTTGGTCAGCAAAGGGAGATACCTTATACATTTATTGTTTTTTATTTTTTTATTTCAAAATATTATGGGGGTACAAATGTTTTTGGCTACATGGATCAGTTTTGTAATGCTTGAGTCAGGGCTATAAGAGTTCCCGTCACCAAATAGTGTTCATTGTACCCATTAGGTAGGTTTTTGCCCATCCCTTTCTCCCCCCTCCACCCTGCTTGATTTCCATATAGTTTTAGTTCCCTCTGTGCACATATGTACTCGTCAGTTAATTTAAATTTAGTAGTGTGTACATGTGGTGCTTGTTTTTCCATTCTTTAGATACTTCACATAGGATAATGGTCTCCAGTTCCATCCAAATTGTTGCAAAAGGCATTAATTAATCCTTTTTTATGGCTCAGTTGTATTCCATGGTATATATATATACCATATTTTGTCAATTCACTCATGATTTGATGGGCACTTGGGTTTGAACAACTTTGCAACTGTGAATTGTGCTGCAATAAACATTTGACTGCAGGTGTCCTTTTGATAAAATGACTTATTTTCCTGTGGGCAAAAACCCAGTAGTGGGATTGCTGGATTGAAAGGTAGGTCTACTATTAGTTCTTTCTTTAAGGAATCTCCATACTGTTTTCTGTAGAGGTTGTACTAATTTGCAGCTCCACCAACAATGTGTAAATGTTCCTTTCTCTATGCATCCATGCCAACATCTATTGTTTTTAGACTTTTTAAGAAAAGCCATTCTAACTGGGGTAAGGTGGTATCATGGTTTTAATTTGCATTTCCCTGATGATTAGTGACATTGAGCATTTTTTCATATGTTCATTGGCCATTTGTCTATCTTCTTTTGAAAAGCTTCTCTTTGTGTATTTTGTCCATGTTTTAATGGGGTTGTTTGTTACTTTCTTGATGATTTGCTTGAGTACTTTGTAGATTCTGGTTATTAGCCCTTTATTGGTTGTATAGCTTGAAAATATTTTCTCCCATTCTGTAGGTTGTCTATTTGCTCTGTTGATTATTTCCTTAGATGTACAGAATCTTTTTAATTTAATCAAGTTTCATTTATTTATTTTTGTTGTTGCTGTGATTGCCATTGGGGTCTTAGTCATAAACTCTTTGGGTAGGCCAAGATCTGGAAGAGTCTTTCCTATATTTTCTTCTAGACTTCATATGGTTTCATGCCTTACATTTAAGTGTTTTATGCATCTTGAATTAAGTTTTGTGAGTGGTGACACATATGTATCCTATTTGATTCTTTTGCATGTGGCTATCCAATATTCCCAGCACCATTTACGAATAGGGCTCCTTTTCCCCAGTGTATATTGTTGTATGCTTTGTCAAAGATCAGTTGGCTGTACGTGGATGGTTTTATATCTAGGTCTCTGTTCTGTTCCATTGGTCTATGTCTCTATTTTTGTGCCTATACCATGCTATTTGGTTACTATAACCTTGTAGTAAATTTTGAAGTATGGTAAGGTAATGCCTCCAGATTCGTTCCTTTTGCTTAGGATTACTTTGGTTATTCAGGCTCATTTATCACTCCAAACAAAGCAAAAAATTATTTTTTTCTATATCTGTGAAATATGACATTATTATTTTAATGGGTATTGCATTGAATCTGCAAATCACTTTGGGTAGTATGGACGTTTTAACAATATTAATTCTACCAATCCATGAGCATGATATGTTTTTCCATTTCTTTGTGTCATCTGCAATTCCTTTCCTGAGTGTTTTGTAGTTCTCTTTCTAGAGATCTTTCACCTCCTTGGTTAAATATATTCCTAGGTATTTTATTTCTTTTGTAACTATTGTGAATGGCATTGAGTCTTTGATTTGACTCTCAGGTTGACTGTTATTGGTGTGTAGAAAAGCTACTGATTTGTGTACATTGATTTTGAAACCTGAGATTTTGCTGAATTTATTTATCAATTCCAGTAGTCTCTTGGAGTCTTTGGGGTTTTCCAAATATAAGATCATATCATCATCAAAAAGTGATGGTTTGAAATCCTCTTTCCTGATTTGGATGCCCTTTATTTCTTTCTCTTGCCTGATTGCTCTGGCTATGACTTCCGTCACTATGTTGAATAGAAGTGGTGACAGTGGACACCCTTGTCTCATTCCAGTTCTCAGTGGAAATACTTCTAACTTTTTCCCATTCAGTATTATGTTGGCTGTGGGTTTGTCACGTACGGCTTTTATAATTTTGAGTTATGTCCCTTGTATGACTAATTTGTTGAGGGTTTTTTATCATGAAAGTGTACTGAATTTTGTTGAATGGTTTTTCTGCAGCTATTCAGATGATTGATCATATGGTATTTATTTTTGATTTGTTTATGTGGTGAATCACATTTATTGATTGACATATTTGAACTATCCTTGTGTCTCTGGGATGAAGCCCACTTGGTCATGGTGGATTATTTTTTTGATGTGCTGTTGAATTCTGTTTGACAGTATTTTATTGAGGATTTTTGCATCTATATTCATAAGGAATATTGGTGTATAGTTTTCTTTTTTTGTTGTGTCCTTTCTTGGCTTTGGTATCAAGGTGATACTTGCATCACATAATGTGTTGCAGAGGATTCCCTCTTCCTTGATGTTATGGAACAGCTTGTGCAGTATGGGTCCAGCTCTTCTTTGTAGACCTGGAAAAATATAGCTGTGAATCCATCTGGTCCAGGGCTTTTTGGTTGTTGTTGTTCAAAGATTTTTCAATACTGCTTCAATCTTGCTGCTCATTATAGGTCTGTTCAGGATTTCTATTTCGTCCTGATTGAGTCTTGGGAGATTGTGTGTTTCCAGGAAATTGTCCCTTTCCTCTATGTTTTCAAGTTTATGTGTATAGAAATTTTCATAGTATTCATTGATGGTATTTTGTATTTCTGTGGTATCAGTTGTAATATCTCCTTTTTTTCATTTCTGATTGAGCTTATTTGGGGCCTTTCTCTTCTTTTCCTGGTTAATCTAGCAAGAGATCTATCAATTTTGTTTATCTTTTCAAAGCACCAACTTTTTGTTTCATTGATCCTTTTTTATATTTTATTTTTCCATTTCATTTAGTTCTGCTCTGACCTTAGTTATTTCTTTTCTTCTGCTGGCTTTGGGTTTGGTTTGCTCTTCCTTTTCTAGTTACTTGAGATGATTCATTACATTGTAGATTTGTGATCTTTTTTGTCTTTTTGATGTAGGAATTTAAGGCTATGAATTTTCCCCTTAGGACTTCTTTGGCTAAATCCCATAGATTTTGATAGCTTGTGTCCCTTGTGTCACTCAGTTCAATCTTTTGATTTTCATCTTAATTTCATTACTGACCCAATAATCACTCATCAGCAGGTTGTTTCATTTCCATGACTTTGTGTAGAATTGAGTATTTCTCTTGGAGTTTATTTCTAGTTTTATTCCACTGTGGTCTGAGAAGATACATGGTATGATTTCAATTTTTTTGAATTTGTTGAGACATGTTTTGTGGCCTAGGATATGATCAGTCTTGGTGAATGTTCCATGTGCTGATGAGAAGAATGTATATTCAGTAGTTTTTGGGTAAAAAGTTCTGTAAATGTCTGTTAGGCCTATTTGATCTAAAGTCCCATTTAAGTCCAGTGTTTCTTTGTTTGTTTTCTGCTTGGATGATCTGTTCATTTCTGTCAGTGGGGTGTTGAAGTCCCCAGCGATGACAATGTTGTCGTTTATCTTTCTTCTTAGATCTAGGAAAGTTTGCTTTATGAAACTGGACACTCCTGTGTTAGGTGCATAAATATTTAGAATTGTTATGTCCACTCGTTGAATTGCTGTCTGTACTATTATATAATGACCATCTTTGTCTCTCTTTAGTATTGTTGTTTTAAATTCAATTTTATCTGATATGAGAATGGCTATATGTGCTTTTTTTTGGTTTCCATTTGCATGAAATATATTTTTCCCATCCCTTCACCTTGAGTCTGTATGTGTCTTTGTGGGTTAGATGTGATTCCTGAAGACAGCAGTTACTTGGGTTGTATTTTTTTATCCATTCAGCCAGCCTATGTCTCTTGAGTTGGGTATTCAGACTGTTCCCATTGATTGATAGAATTGAAATGTGGGACGTTGTTCTGTTCATCTTGTTGGATGTACCTTATTGCTTTGTTTTACCTCTTATGCTAATGTTTTATATTAGCTCTGAGCTTTAGCTTTTGGGTGGTTTTATACTGGTGAGTGTCTATTGTGCCGATCCATGTATAATGTGGATCTGAGTATTTGCTGCATGGACAGATCTCATCTTGAAAAATTCCCTCAGTGTTTGCTTGTCTGAAAAATCTTTATTTTTCCTTTACACATGAAACTTAGTTTTGCAGGACACAAAATTCTAGACTGGCTGCTGTTCTGTTTAAGAAGATTGAAGATGGGACCCTAATCCTTTTTGGCTTGTAAGGTCTCTGTTGAGACATCTGTAGTTAGCCTGATGGTTTTTCCTTTGTAAGTTACTTGATGTTTTCACTGCATGGCTTGCAGGAGTTCCTTCTTTGTGTTGGCTTTGGCTAGTCTCATGACCATATGTCTTGGAGATTGCCTCTTTGCAATGAATCTTCCAGGTGTCCTTTGAGCTTCTTATACCTGGATGTCTAAATCTCTAGCAAGAACAGGGAAGTTTTCCTCAAGTCTTCCCTCTAATAGGTTTTCCAGCCCTTATATGTTTTCTTCTTCACTCTCAGGGGTGCCTATGATTCTTATATTAGGCTGTTTTACATAATCCTATATTTATTTTAGGCTTTTTTCATTCCTCTTAATTCTTTATTCTTTATTTTTGACTGACTGAGTTAATTAGAAAGAGTTGTCTTCAAGTTCTGAAATTCTTTCTTCTGCTTGGTTTAGTTTTTTCTTAAAACTTTCCTCTGTGTTTTGTATTTCCTTAAATGAATTTTTCATTTTCAGTAGTTCTATTTGTTTTTTTTTTTTAATATGTCTATCTCTTTAGTAAATTTTTCATTCATTTCCTGAATTTTTTTTTCTGGTTCTTTTGAGTTGATTTTCCATTTTATCTTGGATTTCATTGAGCTTCCTTATAACTCATATTTATAATTCTTCATCTGTCATTTCAATGTTTTCATTTCGGTTGGCATCCATTTCTAGAGAGTTGGTGTGGCCCTTTGGTGGTGTCCTTTTACTTGGATTTTTCATACTTCCTGAGTTCTTGCACTGATTTCTTTTCATCTGGAGCTACTGTCACTTCTTATTTTTGGATTTTCTTCTGTTTAGATGGAGCTTTCCCTCCCACCCCCACTCTTAAAGATGTGTATAGTACATATTGTGTAAGAACCTTTACCTTTGCTTGTGGGTGTATTGATGGCAGCCTAGTTTCTGGATGAGTGCCATGATTACAGATATCCTTAGTGTGGTGTTTTTCTCAGTTGCTAGTTGTTTGTAAGCTATAGTGGTGTTTAGCTATGTGTGTGGGCAGATTCCCTATCTCTTGTTGATAAGGGAAGATGGAGGTCTCATTCCCCAACCCTGTGGTCTTCTTAACAGTGTGAATTTTGTTGGCACCCCCAGTTTAATCTCTGAGATAGTAGGTGGCACTTGTGGGTAAGAATCAACCACACCTTGTGTGATTGAGTCTATAAATGTTGTAAAGGGCTGTGCAAATTGACCTCCCTGTCAGTAGGTGGCGCTTGTTGGGAGGAACCAGCTGCAGCATTGTTTTGGGGAGCAGTGACCAGCTTTAGCCCCTCAGAAGCACTCAAGTATCCCAGGATGTGGGCAGGGCCATGGATCTTCCAGGTGAGTCTTTATTTTCCACCACAGCAGAGGTGGGTTGGGGAGTGAGGCTGGGTGGAACTGGGTCAGGTGCACCTGCCCTCAGGCTTCACAAACCTGGTAAGGTAGCTGTGTTGGCAGGGGTCAAAGATCCATTCCCAGGCTGCTGGGGAAAGCATCCAGAGAGGAGCTGAAGTGCCCAAACCCATCCAGAAAGTCTGCTTGTTGTGGAGGGGCCATCTTAGTTTCATAATCTGGCTGTCAGGAGCCAATTTTCTTCTTCTCCCCCCTCCCCTGCTCTGCAGTCTCCCTCTGGCATCTGCCAGCAGGCAGGAGCTCAAACAAGCTGAGCTCCCTGGCAATGGCACTGTGGGTTGGGAGCTTCCCTGTCCAGGATCCCTCCCTAGGCTGAGAATATGTCCTTCCTGTGGGGAGAGGGGTGCTTCACAAGTCTGCTGCAGCTGGGACCCACGCCACACTCTCCTCTCAGTTCTGCCCATGTGGGCTTTCTTGCCTACCAAGATTAGTTCACAAATCTCTCCTCTGTGCCCCCAAGTAACACAATTGAGTCCTGCGGGTACAGGATCTAGCCTGCAGATCTGTTCCTACATCCCGGAAGATCAATCCCTGATGCTGCCAGGAATAAGTGTGCTGGTCTGAGTTGCCTTTGGGGTGCTTAAGCAGGTTTGATGTCCGTCTGCTTCAGGGTGTGCCCTGCTGTTGTGGAGCAGCCGGGCAAGCAGCACAGGGGAGGGCCAGTGAGCAGGGAGCTCACAGTCTGAGCACTCCTTAGTCCACTGCAGGTCTTTAAGAGGATAGTTTTGAACCCCACTCTCTGTGGAAGCCTCAGTGTGGTGGACACACCAACAGAGGGGAAGCAGACACTCCTGAGGGCTCCAGCTCAATCTTCTCTCTTGGCAGCCATGGGTGGGAGAGGGGAAGGGAAGTCAAAGAGTCTGAATGGAGAAAAGCTAGCACTCTTGTCATCTCTGTCTCTTTCTATGGAAGGCAGCCTGCCCAGAATGTCCAGACTCCGGGGTCACACAGATACTCTGGGACCCACTGGCCCCTGTGGCTCCCACAGTCTGGGCCAGAGTTGGGAAACGTTTATGTGGGAAGGCACAAGATGAAAACGGAGGGGTAAAGCTCGCTGGGGAAGACAAAGGTGCACAGTGGATGGAGAAACAATATGGCACCTACCATGTTGACTCAGATCTGTGGTGATGGGAAGGAACCCCAAAAGGGCTGGTAGCCTCGTTCTTTGTCCTCAAGAATCTTCCAGTTCACTGGCAGCAGCAGCTTTTGGGATCACGACAGTAGAAAGGCTCCCCATTAGCTCAGGAGCCTGCTGCCTGCCAGAAATGTGAGGAGGGAGAAACAAGTCCCCCAACCTGCCCTTATCTCTGGACTCCAAGACTCTTAGGGGTTGACCTCTGCCAACATCTTGCTCCTTCTTGTTCTGGTCTACAGCTTCTTCCCATGGAATCTCTGGTAGGTTCTGGCACTTTTCCCTCAGAATTATAGCTGATCTATGTTTGTTTGTTTGTTTCTTTTCATCTAAAACTTTTTCTTTTTTCTGAGACAATCTGACAGGTGATGTCTCTGGTCAGCCATCTTGTCTCCTCAGATGATACCTTATATTAGTACTTTTGATTAGTAGAAATAACACCCATTTTTAATGTTAATTTACCAATATATCACATATACAATGTGTCTATTGTTCCTTATTCTCTTATTGTTTCTAACATGGTCTTTATGCCTTTCTAGTTTGTGGCTCTGCCTTCAAATACTCCACAATAATTTACATTTAATTTATTGGTTCATTGTGTTGTTTTGCTTTTGCATGATTTTAAGTATTGTTTCAGTCTTTATACTTTATTTAAAACTATTATATTTATTTATGAAATATTAATTTTTATGCATCCTTTTGTACTCACAATATATAAACTGATATTATATGTTGCAGAGGTCATATTCAGATTTTTATTTATTTATTAAGAAAGAAAACAATTTTGGTACCACCTCTGAAACCAAAAGCAGAGGTAGCTGTAATGACTATGGTGTTTTGGTCAATGAATTGAATGTATTATAACAGATTATGACTAGGTCTAGGGCTAGACCCTTTTTTGTGATGACAAAGTTGAAAACAGGAACTTCAAATTTGATGTTGGAAGTTCTGCATCAGGTTTATATTAATTCATATGCATTCTTTTACAAAGCATTGACTTGAAGGACTCTAGATGTCCTAGACTTGGAATGCCAGGATGACCGTATAAGCCTTTTATAAAATAAAAGTGAGAAATCCCTGCATTTATGTTGTGGCTCCACTAGTCACTAGCAGTGTGACCTTGATACTGTAATTTAATTTTTCTTTGCCTTTAAATTTCAAATGGGGGGGAGGGGTAATTTTTTTTCATCCGAGGTCCCTACTAAAGATAGAGATTTCATTTTAAAAGTATTAATAATAATTAGCATGAGTAAATGTGAAATTAATAAAACTATAAGAGTTTCAACATTTTTTTAAAATTTGGTTTTCACCCATTTCACATATGATGAAACTAGAGCTCAGACTTGTGATTTGCCTGTGATGGCTGCTAATGATTTAAAAGTATTCCCCCAAATTCATGTGTTGAAAACTTAATCCCCAATGCAACAGTGTTGAGAGGTGGGGCCTAATGGGAGGTGTTCAGGTCATGAGGGCTGCACTTGTGGGAGTGAGTCCTTTCTCCTGCCCTTCTACCACCTGAGTAAGTAGCATTTGTCCCTTTCTTGTCCCTGCCTTCCACCATGTGAAGATGGAGCAAGAAGGTGGTGCCTCACAGACCAAATGCTGGTGCCTTGATCTTGAACTTCTCAGTTTCTAGAACTGTGAGAAATACATTTCTGTTCTTTATAAATTACCTAGTTTCAGGTATTATATTATAACTGTGCAAACTGACTAAGACAGAAGTTAAATTAGTAAAAGCCGATAATATAGATTTACTGCCTAAAATGTCTAAATATCTAAATGAAAAGTCTATGTTCTTCTTTTTTTAATTTTAAATAAAAACTCAGAAGAGGGAGAAAGAGCACTTGGTATGTTCAGAAAAACTTTCATAGATCAGTTTGAACTTCAGCTGGGTCTAGAAATAAGACAAAAAGGTCAATGGGAAGAATTGGGGGAAAAAATACACGAATTTGTATGAAGCATTTGAGAGATAATTAGATCCTTAATGGCCGAAAATTATGGCTGATGTAGAGGAATGAGCAGATGCAGTTCAAAGACTTACATGTAGTAAGTTTGTCTTTGTTCTAATGACAAAGAAAAGTCAACAATATATACGGTGATGTTACATAACACAAGTGTGTGATGATTCTTATAGACAATCATATTTTTCATAACATTTTTCCTAATTTTTAAAAAATTCACAATGTGTAAACACCCATTCAGAATCCTATGCCAGGTATGTGTCTGAAGTTTCAGTTACAACTAGATAACACTTCTACTTGTTTCAAATAACATGAAATACAGTACGTTATTATTTCAGCCAACAGTACCTCAGGTAATTGTATTGCACTATACACTCAAAACGTGCTGTAGAAAAAAGTGTATTTAGTACTCACCACCAACCGTGAAGTAGGTAAGACAAAAGAAAAACATATATGTTGGGTATCTTTTGTTTGACTGGCCATTTCTTTCCACTTGCTCTGTGACTGGGGGGCTCGCCCTTATGAACTGCTTCACGGGATCCCTGAACCTACAGTCTCAGTCAAGGTTTGGCACTCACAAGACTGGCAGGTTCACAGAGGAACTGAGGGATTGCTAGGTTATTTGTTCCTTCAGTCACTCCTCTCTTCAGGATTCAATGAATTGGTCACACCATTCACGCCATACACCCTTCTCCATGCAACTACCATCTCTGATTCTAGGTAACTTTCAGCTCCCTGTGTCTTTTTGCCCAAGCATAGCATAGTAATGCCTTCCTGCTGTTGCTAATCTCAGGTGGTGGTATGGATATGCTAGATTTGGAGATGGCTCTTACCAGCTCATAAGATCCAAATGTGGGCATTGCTTCTCAACTCTGTCTTCACTTACATCATGCTGGCAGCTTGAAATAAACCATGGTGAGAACATTTATATCACGGAAAATACCACGCCTACAAATTAGGCTTTTTGGGTTGTTTTTGTTTTTGTTTTGTTTTTCTGGAAAGCCAATTATTAAAAATATCTGAACACATCATTGGCTCAAAGAGTCATTAATACCACCCCCTCTCCCTCCCTTTTTATTCCCTAAACCATACATACACTTTTGTACAAGTATTTTCTTTATTAAATATTCCACTAAGCACCAGTTTTAACATGTTATCTTTTTTTCTTTCTGGTGAGCCTTAACTGAAATAGTAATTGGTATCAGAAATGGCTTCAGGAAACAGACCTCAGAATAGGATTCTGAGGCTGAATTATGCATATATGGAAAGACCCATAGATAAATTGGTTTCCAGGGAAAATTAGACACTAGTAAGTTTTGAAGAGAGGCATCAAGATTCTTAAAATGTCACTGGTATTAGATTAGGAAGAAATGTAATTAAAAGTAGTCTTTGGGAGATAAAGTTTCTTTGACCTTTCATCCTTTTGCTGACAATAATGATTATAAATATGTTTATTTAATTGGCTGCTCCTAAAAGCCCTAGAAAGTACACTTCAGTAAAATAAAGCCTGTGAATATTCAACTCAAATAATAAATGGAAAATCACAAATTCTCGATGACAGTTTTAAGGAGTTCATTACCTCCTCCAGTTGCAGAGCAGATACGTCTGAAGACCAATAACCAGAGCTTGTTTTGGGAGTTGCAGATTTGCAATGTCAATAAAATGCTCAGCTCAGAGCACTGATTGGGAAAGAATGAAACTCTGAGATGTGAATCGAAAAAATTGGGAAGATGCAAACAAAGTCGAAAATTTTGGACTCCCCTCTCCCCTACATTCTCCTGAGTCTCCCTTGCTAGTAGAGCATAACTCCTAACCCTTTCTGGGGGAACCAGACTTTCTATTCATGAAAAACATTTTATTAAATGTATTTGGGGACTGTTTCCTCTGCAGAAATCATGCTAGATGCCCCTCATTACCTTCAGGGCATAGGAATTGTCCAATATATACCAAATGAAAAGAACAAGGTTGGCTCCTGGAGGAGTCTCTACACAGGAAGTTAGAGAATTTTACCAGCTACAATTGACAAGAGACTGGCAAGCATGAATGGCAGTGTTGAATATTTTTCAGGTGCTAGACAAAGGAGGACAAAATGAAAAAAGATAAATGTCACTCAATCTGTTTACAAGGTGTCCTTATCTGGAACTTGGTATATAATGTTTGAATACAGCACCTGTGAAGGGTGTTGATTGTCAGCAGCTACTTATGTTCATTGAAGCCTGTGCTCAAAAGGGAGGTCTAGCAATTAGCAATGTGGTTAAAATACCAGAACTTTCTAGGGGGTATGTACAGGAAAAAGTCAGAAGCATCATCTGGATTATAATGTTTGAATTGAAATATTATGTTTCTTGGTCAGATAGCCATTAGCCATACCCTCTGCAAGCATCTAAAAGTCACTCCTTTGTTAAACATTAAGAAAGATTTTGGTTAGAAGGTTAAAAGCTTATGTGAGGTCATCACCTACCTATTGGTTAGTGCTATGGCAAAGGATACAGCAATAGCTTTGAGTACCCTAAATCTCAGTGGAAGTATTGGGATCCAAGATTGCTAGAGGCAAATTGGTGATGCTTGACTTTTAGAGACAAAGCGGATGAAAATATCCCAATAAATCTCAAGGAAGTAATAGTAATGAAAAACGTTTTAATATGCAGGGATCGGTAGTGATGGTTAACAAAGCATAGGGTCCCAAGAAGCAATATAGATTGACAGCCCGCCAAGGGATTGCATGCTATATATTAGTACAAAAGTTCTATGGCTGCAGGACAGAGAAGTAACTCAGGTTCAGACCTATGCCAGCTCATAGAGTCAGTGGTCCTCCACTAAGGAGAAATCTGGGTCTTTTGAAGAAGAACTCACTAACATGACACCATATTTCTCCCATAAATCTTCTTCACCATTTTTGCAGAGAGAATTTTAGACATTTAAAGATGACAGACTTCCAAGAAAAGAAAAGTAAGGAAAATATCCAAACATTTTGGGGATTGTGGTATTGTCTTTGAATTGACAATAATATCTGAACTTTTGCAATTTACTGTGGTCTGCATAGAGTTCAGGTTTTTGATGATTGATGGACTCTTGGTTTGATTCTTTGTTGCAGTGGGTCCAATGAGAATACAGATTAATTCTATGTATATTTTTCCATTTCCAGAATGTATAATGTACTTAATAACTGGCCAAACCTCTAATGTCATCTACATGGGGACCTAATAGAAATTCCTATACCTTAGCCACACAATAAAATAAAATAATATTTATCTTACTTCTTTATTGATTTGCCTAAGAGCTATGGCAACTCTCTTGTTCCTTGGTTATAATTAGTCCAGGGTGTGAAAATTGTCTTGATATTCTTCCATGCACCTTTCTGATCCTTTGCACTTTAGACATTATGCTATGTGGGCCTGGTAAGAAGAAAGAAACAAGCTACCTATGTTGAGCGTGTAAGTTTTTCACCTGGGTAAAAGACAAGAACAGATGCTCTTGGGAGAATGAGAAAAAAGGGTGTTCTTTCTTGGATATCTTTGGTTTCCCTATCTAAAGACATTCTCTAACCTTCTGCACATTGCACTGTGGTCTAGGAAGCTGATATATGTAGATTGCCTCGATTACTTCTTTTTATTTTGATATCTGGTTGAGCATGAACAGAAGGACAGCATCAGCAAGAGACCTAGGGCTGGAGGAGTGTGAACTTGAGATATGTACAATCGTGCATCACTTAATAGCCAGGACACATTTTAAGAAATGTGTCATTAGGCAATTTTGTCATAGTGCAAACATCATAGAGTATACTCATACAAACCTAGATGGTATAGCCTACTACACACCTAGGGTATATGGTACAGCCTATTGCTCCTAGGCTATAAACCTGTACACCATATTACGGTACTGAATACTGTAGACAATTGTAACACAGTGGTAAGTATTTGTTTATCTAAACATATCTATACCTAGAAAAGGTACAGTAAAAATATGGTATAAAAGATAAAAAATGGTACACCTGTATAGGTTACTTGCCATGAATGGAGCTTATATGACTCGAAGTTGCTCTGGGTGAGTCAGTGAGTGAGTAGTGAGTGAAGAAGGTGAAGACCTAGCACATTACCTTACACTACTGTAGACTTTATAAACACTGTACACATAGGCTACACTAAATGTATGCAAAATTATTTTTCTTCAATAATAAATTAACCTTAGATTACTGTAATTTATTTTGATTCTTTTGTAATAACACTTATGTTAAAATACAAACACATTGTAAAGCTGTACACAAACATTTTCTTTCTTTATATTCTTATTCTATTAGCTTTTTTCTATTTCTAATTTTTAATTTTTTTTAACTTTTACAACGTTTCAGTTAAAAACTAAGACACAAGCACACACCTCAGAATAGCCCTACCCAGGGTCAGGATCATCAAAACATCACTAGACGATAGAAATTTTTCAGCTTCATTATAATCTTATGGGACTACTATCGTATGTGTGGCCTCTTGTTGACAGAAGCATTGTTGTGTAGCACATGACTATATTTTGCTGGACTCCTTAAAGGCGTGATTGGCTGTGTTAGGCCATGTTAGGCCATTCTCCATCTTCTCTGTTTATCCTCTGCAGACTTAGCCAATTGATCTCTTGCCTCCATCCCTCAGGATTAGAAAAGAAGAAAACAATTTCTTCTTGTTACATAGTTTTAGAGGATAGCATTAGTTCTTGGATATTCTTAAATACTACCCAAACTTCTATAAGAAGTAACTTTTAAGCCTCTCTTCTAATTACCCAACTTGGATTTTCAGTCTCTTGCAGGAACCATGACTAGTACACTATGTTTCTATTAGCTCTTGATCTCACAATTTTCTCAAAATGTCACAATTACTTAACTCCTTGATGCTAGGACTCAAGTTTACTTCTTTATTTTTTCCTTTCCACTTAACAGTGTTTGCCTATACTATGATACCTTTCTAGAATACAACATCAAAGGTGTAGAATCTTAAACTTGGATATTCTCTTTCTATATCAATCCAATTTTCATTGTATTTAGAGAAAAATTTTATTATTAAGTTATATTACAAAATTTTCAATTGAATTAGATAAATTTTTTCCCTAAATAAATAGAAAAAATACTTTTGAATTGCAACACATATAAAACATATATCCATTAGTAAAATACTGTACTCATACTAATCTTCAAATTTCATACCTTCTATTTAGATACTTACATTTTCCTACTTTAATTACTAGTTTATTATCACACTAATTCAGCCATTTATATGAATTAGAATCCTTATGGAAGTGAAGCGAAGAAAGCCATTTCAAGTGAAACTGAGATTATTTTAATTCAATTTGTTAGTTACAGTGTTTGCCATAACTTTTAATCCAAAATATTCATTTATTCTAGCTATTTACTGGGAAAAAAAATTCTATAACATTATCTGCATATGTGTTTTAAGAGTAGTGTTTATTAGATACTTTCCTTTTTGTTCTTAACCTTTTTGAGATAAATACTATGAAATTTCTGGACCCTTAAGCTTCATCTTCCTAGTCATTTGTTTGAGGAATTCATCATTCAATCTGTATTCAATAATCTCTTCTTCTCACCCTTCCCCTTTGAGTTTATGCTGCAGGAATGCTAAATGATCTTTGTTCTTCTGAGTGCATCAGTCTGTTCATATCTCCCTGTCTTTGCCCATGTTCCTTCAGCTTTGCAAAGACTTTTTATTGCTGTCTTTCAAATTAAACATTTTCTATTTTTAAAACCTTTTTTCACCTATACCTGCCCACTGAAGTCAGAATTAATCATTTCCTTCTTTTGCTACTTGCATACTCAGTGAATACCTCTTATATTTCATTGACAGTATAAAATTATTCAGAAAATAGATTCAGCACCTGTTTAACACACCAGTTAAGCAAGCACACCAATGGGAAAAAAAGGCAAAAATATAGAGGTTTATTACATTTTTAAAATTTGAGATAAACTTTTAAAATTACAGGTACCACATTTTGTCAACATTTTAACACCTCTGACGTTGGAATATATGTCAAAATTGATATCATGTCATACTTTAACTGACATAAAATTTTCTTTCTTTATAGGATATGAGATATTGGAATGTGTTATAATTTTTGGTAGAGGAGTCACTGGGAGAAATTTTAGTAATATTTTCTGATTTACCTACATTTATTTCCTGACTTAATCTCTCTCTCTCTCTCTCCAATAATGATAATTTTTTTCCAATTTTGTAATAACATATACAAGGCGATTATCTCATTTTATGTTGGAGCCCAATCATGCAGGTGTGATTAATTGCCTTTGCTTTATTTCAAGCTACTTATAGAGCACTACTAATCCATATAAATGGCAAGAAGATTGGGCAATGTTTAACATTAGTTTTTTTTTTTTTTATTTCAGAAGATTATGGGGGTACAAACACTTTGGTTACATATATTGCCTATACACTGCCTAAGTCAGAGCTACAACCGTGAATATCTCCCAAACATTGTGCCCCGCACCCACTAGGTGTGAGTTTTCCCATCCCCTCAACCCCCCTCCCACCTGTCCGACCCCTGATGAATATTATTTCCATGTGTGCACATAAGTATTGATCAGTTAGTACCAATTTAATGGTGAGTGCCAGTGGTGCTTGTTTTTCATTTTGCGATACTTCACTTCGAAGAACGGGCTCTAGCTCTGTCCAGAATAATAGCAGATGTATTAATCACCGTTCATAACCAGAACCTATACAAAACTTAGAAAAATCAACAAGAAAATATTAGGCAATGTTTAAACATAACTTTCATGATTATGGTAAACAAATTTTAAATGTTTTGAGATTTCATTTTCTAAATGAGAGCAGTCAACCTTCACAGACAGATCTAAGACTTGTGGGTAAGAGAGACTGACCAGTGTTAACTTAATATTCAAAAGCAATAGAGATTCTAGAGGTATTTACCTGCTACCTTATGAAACAATGCAATTGGGCTTCTGTGTAACTGGAAATCTCCAAATAGTCTTACTGGCTATTTGTAAAGGAGTTTTTAAAGATGTTGTAGAACATCAGTTGAAGAAGAAATATATTGAAAAAGTGACCTTTTTTGTATAATTCAGTTTTGATGTGTCTTTTCAAATCGTGTCAAACTAATCTTATTCTATTAAATGTTTACATTTGAGTTAATTTTAACTACATTGAAATACACAATTTTAAAATAATGTAAATAACAAAAGGAAATGTGTTATTGGGAAAAATACAAGTAAAGACAGATCACAAATTTTCTACCTGAAATTAAAATAGGTAAATATTACACATTTTAAATGGAAATGAATACAGCAGTATTCCTTAATGAAAGGAAGAAACATGGACAAATCCTACAATCTTTGAGAAGAGGTGTGAAGGGAAATAAGAAGAAAACTTCCAGGAATCAAGGAGCAGATCCTACTTATACTTCCTTTGGGGAAATGAAAGAAAATGCAAATAAAATGCAAGTGCATGAAGAAAAAAAAGCTGAGTCTTGAACTTTAAAATACTACTGCCCATAGGTTCAACTTAACATCATCTTCAAAATAATTTTGGAGCAAAGACAAACATTTTAAGTGAAATGTGCAGAAAATTAGGAAAATGTATTCAATCTTATCTTGACACTAAGAAGGTCCAGATAGACTTTTCCTTAAACTATAAGTACTATGGAAATAGTAATATATAAGACTGTGAAAAGTAGAAAAAAAAAGAAAGAACATAATATGTGCATGCACCTCTGTGTGTGTGCACATATATATATATATATATATATATATATATAGTATTATAATATTTATTTCCTATGGAAAAATTGTACTCAACATCACAGAAAATTTATATTTACAAATGTATGGCTCACAAAGTAATAATGTAGACCACAAAAGAAATTAAAAATAAAATAAAATGTAAAATGATAATAAAACACTGTTAGATGAAAAGGTAAAATTCACAGTTAAGAACAGATATTGAAGACTAAAACAGTACCATTACAGAACTAACAAAAAAAGAAAAAAGGGATATCAAGAGAAGAAGATTGACAACTTTGGGATAAATATACTGACATGGTGAAGATACTTAAGAAAACAACAGAATGTGGGAGCGTATAAAGATTGTTTAGCAACATTAGGAATTAGAGCACAAAAATATAGACACATCATTTGAAAACACAGGTAATATTTTGTGTAAAAACCAAAATGATAAAATGTATTCATATTTATAGAGATAAAATATTGTAGGAATGAAGGAACAAATGAAGCAGCAGAGTGAAGATTATGCTATATTTTTGAAAAACTTATACAGGTTGATAAACACCAACAGATTTTCCAATAAGCTACTGATTTTTAAAGATTAAGAAATAATTCTTCTGGGGTCCAGTAAAACAAAGCAAGTCAAGCACAACGATAACAACCCAGTTATGCAGGTCTCAGCCTTTTCTAAAGCAATATTCTCAGCAATAAAAAACAACGGTGAATTAACACATCTGGTATTATCCTGGTTGGAGCTAGAGCCCATTCTTCGAAGCGAAGTATCACAAGAATGGAAAAACAAGCACCACATATACTCACCATCAAATTGGTACTAACTGATTGTACTTATGTCACACATGGCAATAATATTCATCAGGGGACGGGCAGGCGGGAGGGGGGTGGAGGGGGTGGGAAAACACTCACTGAATGGATGTGGGAAGCACAGTTTGGGGGATGTCCACGATTGTAGCTCTGACACGGGCAGTGTATGGGCAACATATATAGCCAAAGTGTTGTACCCCCATAATATTCTGAAATAAAAAAAATAAAATAAAATAAAGCAATATTCAATGCAATTGGCCAAGAAACATTGTTTCCCAATACTTAAAGTAAGCCAAGTCACATTTTATGTGAGCCAAGTTATCTTTAATAGGTAAAGACAACAAACAAGCCACTGGTCTGTTTTAATATAATAAATTAGCTGTATATCTGCAACAGCTAAATGAGCACACTCAATCTTTCATTTCCTTATAGATGAAAAGTCTAGGTAAGACTTTTGTGGGCTTTCAGTCACATGAATGTACCAATCCATCATACATCATAATTCCAGGATACTTTGTTAAATAATGCTGACCAAGTGACTTTTGAAAAACATACCATTTCTGAGAAAGACAATATGGTTTACTCAAATTAAAACTCTATGAAAGAGAAAGTATTAAAGCCCCATATCATAATAAAAGAAAATTTACTATTAATATAGAAAGAGGAAGGTACAGATGCATGATGCATGATCACTGCCTTGGATTTGGATTTCCCTGGACTATACAATTAGGCATTAAGTTCAATTCAAAAATTAATACATAGCCCACACAGCTATCTCAGACTCCTCTAATCTGAGATGGATTTTTTTCCCTCCTTGCATTTGGTAAGTTATTGTACACAAAGGAAACCTTTGAAGTGTGTTGGAATAAATTATAAAAATTCTGTGGTATTAATCCAGGGCAAGTAGAGAGCAGAAAAACAGGAAATGAAAAATACTGATTTAAATTCAGGCTAGCAAAATTTTAATGGCTAGTTTTCAAAAAAGTGTGATAATTGGCTTTATAATCATCATAATAAATTGAAGGTTTTCATCTGAGTTCATACTATCTAAAACATTCAATGTAATTTGATTTATTACATTAGTGATTTATTTTGATGTTTAGAAAAACAATTTGAATAAAGTTTAATCAAAATTTAAATATTGAGTGGAAAATTAATTTTTTTATTCTTAAATTTTTTTATTGTATGTGTAAATCATCTGTCAATTAGAAGCCTGATGGATAATGTTTAAAATAATTTAATAGTATTAAAAAGAGTAATATTTTTAAATTAAACAGTTCTATGTATCCCTCTTCATGGACAAAATTCATTCTTATATTAATTTATCAATGCATTTTAAAAACTGAAAATCTAATAATGTTTTTATAAATGATGTATTATTTAGGAATCATGGGAAAAGAAAAGGTTGTATGATAATTAATTCTCAGTTATGAGTTTACTTATATGAACCTAGAGTATATGTTTATTTTATTTTTGAGCACTATATAACACATGAAAGAAATAATGAAATATCAATTTGGGGAAAAGATCCAATTTTTTTTTCATTGTAGACAGAGAGGTAGGGAATGTGCTGCACTTAGGCAAATATAACTCACTTTTTTTTCTCAATTTACAATCCAGAAATATTTACTTATTACCATTCTATGTTTGTCATTGCTATAGTCTTTGGGAATATAATGACAGATAAGACATGCATGATCCCTGCTTTCATGGAGCTTAAAACCCAGAAGAAGAGACAGGCAAGCCAAGAGAAAAACACTTTGATAAAGTAATTAGAACTGATTTTTGAAAACCAAGAGAGAATCAAACAAGGTGCTAAGGTAAATAATAATAGGTAGGACCTATTTTTGATAAGAACAGGTGGAAGATCTCATTGATGAGCTGAGGTTTAAATGGATTCATGAGGAATAAGATATATCCATGCACAGAGAGGAGGAATGTCGGACATGGGAACTGGTCTGGCTGTAATGTCATCACATTTCTTGTCATGGGCAAGGCAGAGTGGCAGAATGTGTGGTTAAGGGACTGAACAGAAACAAAATCACAAAAATCTGTGTAGGTCAGATTGGGCATTTAACCATTATTCCAAGGTCAAAAGTAAAGCCATCACAGGTTTTAAAGTGGTGTTATTATCATTAATAATGTAATAGTTGTTTACTGAGAGCTTACTGTGTGGCTGATACTACCCTAAATCTCACGGGTCTGCAAGCAGCCCAAGTGTCAAATCTGCCCACGAGGCACATTTGTACAGCCCCTGGGTACTGCCTTGAGAGGTGGCTCTGAGGGCTGTGGAGATGCAGTAGGATGTCCCCCTCCACTCCTGTTCCCTCTCTTCCCCCAGTGCCTCAGGCTAGCAGCCAAGTAGGGAAGGCTGGCCTCTCCCAGAGGCCACCAAGACAAGCGTGTCATTGGGCAGAAAGTGAAAAGTACCATGATATCCCGCTGCAGCCACACCTCAGATCTGTGGCTTTACCACCTCAAAAGGTCTCCAGCTGAGAGCAACTGGGCTCACTGCCTTGCGTGGACCTGGACCACCCATCCCAGGCCCGCAGGGTAGGCAGGTATTTGTGTCCTCTCCTTAATGGAGTAGTTTTATAATGTCCTTCTTTTTGGCTCATGGTCTATGAAGACTGAACTGTATTTTAGCTGGCTCTTTACTTTCTTAGTCTCTCCCTAATGCTAGTCAATACATAATCTTAGTATCCCCATCAACAGATGTGGAACTAAAGTTCAGCAAGGCTGCTTGGCCTGAGGCATGACTTCGGGAGGCTATGGCAGAAGTCCAGAAAATAAATTAGGGGAACCTAGATGAGGTCGAAAGAGTTGGAGGGGAAACAAACGAAGAGGTTAGGCATATATTTTAAACACAAAGTTGTAACAATTGTCAAGGCTTACTTTTAAATCTCATGTGAGAGAGAGTTAAGCACAGGCAAATTGATCGGGAAGTTTCTTCCTTTATCAAGGGTGGTAGTGCAATTCTAAGATGGGCGTAAATCGGGAATGAGGTGAGGATAATGGGAGAAAGTGGATTTGAAAGAATTTGTCCCGCTGAATTGAAGATGTCTGTGAGACTCCCAAGAGGACCTGTAAGTAGGTAGCTCAATACAAGTTTCTGGAACTTGTATTGACTAACAGAGCATTCACAGTAGATGTGGAAGGGAAGCTGCCTATTGCTTTTTTTTTTTTTTTTTCCTCCTCTCTTTTTGACGAGAAATAGTAAGACAGAACTGAAAAACAAGTCATAGTTAACCTCAGGACCAGCACAGCAGGAGCAGAAAAAAGAAAACTGAGGAGTACTGAATATTCACTTCATTAAAGAAAAGTGCAGTTTATTTGATAATTGCATGCTGTTATTAAATTACAGAACTTAAAGTGGTTCAGCATTTATTTCAAAATTCAAGTTGTCAGTTTGTAGTATATTATTATGTGAGGTTGCCTAGTGCATTGACTGAAGTAGCGTATTTCTACAGCCTAGGATTCTTAAAATATTCTGCAGTAAAGGACAGTTAAAAAAAACGATAGCATCAATAAGTTAAATTAATGTATAACAAAATCCAAGTAACTTTAACACAGAACCATTCATGCTTCATTTTCTTCTATCAAATTTACTGGCTATACATGCGTGACTTAACTTACATCGGATAAATAAATGGGGGAACTTTCCATAAGGTTCTTCCATATGATGACATGCTTTACCTGTCCATTTATTCCTTTTGAGAGATCCAAAGGGTATGAATGAGCCAATCATTTTTACTCTGAAACCAACAGCTCCTATTTTCCTGTATATATTCTGATTGTTATCTAAAGATCAATCAAGACAAGAATTGGCAAATTAGAAACTGATAAGAAATTAGATAAAAATGTTTATTTTAAAATTCTTTTTTTCCCACTCCGAAAGGTTTACAGCAATTAGAGATTTTAATTATATTAAAAATCTCCTTCATCCTCTAAACAGAAAGACACTAACGCCTTCTTACTGTACTATATTATAAAGGATGCTGCTGAGATGTTCGTGTAATAGATGTCAAAAAAGTTTGGGAAAGTACAATTAAAATTTCACTGCTGAAATTACAGGAAGTCAAGTGGAAGCTTGTTAGAGACAAAACAGCAATTACTGAAGAAGCAAGAGGATAAAGTTAGTACTGTATACAATTAAAAATGTCATGAAAGAACAACAATCATGTTAATGGGACCAGGCAGAAAGTTTCCACTTCTCCTTCTTCAACCCTTGGTATAATTCGCTGATGCCTACAAAGGCCCATATTATCTAGTGAGCAAGGTGGGGGAGGGGAAGTGGTAAGGCATGTGCTGAGGGATTCACATTCTATTAATCAGAGCTTTGGACCCTGCCTTTGTGACCTTGACAGAGAAGCTTCCTCTGTCTTCTGACATCACTGCAGAGTTTATAAACTGAAAGGGAATATGTTTTTATATCCATGCTTTAGTAAGTGTTGGGCAAATGTTTCCAATTCCTGTTTGAATAAAGACTACTCTCAAACTAATGAAAAATATTTGCCATTTATGGGAGGCAATTTGTCAAATAGCTGAAATCTTACCAAATTAGAATTATAAAATTAACTATTAAAACAATTTATTACAGATAAAGAATGTAAAGGGCAAAAAGAGAAAGAAGGAAGAAGAAAATGCTATAGTATTGCATTCCTTAAATAATAGTTTGTATTTCAGGCACTACAGCAAATATCTTGAGTTCCTTCTTTAATTAATATTAGTGAAGTTATAAAGTACATAATCCTTGGTTGCATATTATATGAATAAGTACTCCACAAGGCTAAAGGTATATTAAATTCCTATTGGGTTAAAATCTGGAATATTCCTTGTGAGACTCTTTAGCCAATTAGTAAGTAATCAATTATTTGAGTTCATTTACTAGAATATGTATTAAAAAATATAATTTTTTTTAAAAGTCTGATACTGTTTTAATGAGTGTAAGTAAATTTGAATGCATTTTGCTTAAAAATGGATAAACTATAGTTATTTTGTTATGTTGTTTCTTAAATTTCTATAGCATTAAAATGCTGCTCCATGAAATTTTTAATCTATAGTTTTGGATACATGAAGATTCACTCATATTTAAAAAGGTTTAGACTATGTATCTTAAGTCAATCTTTTTAATAACCACATTGCATACACAAATGAAAGTCAAATGCATTAACGCCAGAACAAACAAAAGTAAAAAATAAAAATTATTTTTTTAAAAATCATACTGTAAATAAAATAGCAAAAAGAAAACAGTAAATTAGACAAGAAAAAGTTTGACAACTGGGGGGAGTCCAAATTTTTAAAAAATGAGTAATCAGTGAGAATTGATCTTCTTGAGGAATAAATCTCAGCAACCAAAAATAATGAAAAAGTTACTTAACACAAAAATAAAACTGAAAATTACCAGAAAAAAAGAAAATACTATTTCTGCCCGTACACCACTTTGAGTTTTAGGTAACACACAGGTGCCTTTTGGTTAAATAGGTCTTCCGGAATATGGAAAGATTACTTCAGACAATGGAGCACAAGGCAAGTCAGTTACAAGGTTGCGGTTTTAGACCAATGACTTCTCTCCAGCGATGACGTTCAATGCTAAGATTACAAAGTTCAAAGGAAAGAACATAAACCAAGTGATGCAATTATTCTCAAATAAGAATCAATTGTGAACTACATAACTCCAGTTTCTTGAAAAATGCTCTTGATAATTACTTGTATGAAATTAAGAAATTAATAAACAAATACTCTTCAAAATAGAGAAATCACAATAACAAAAACAGGTCCATTTGAATATAGAACAAATATTTTTATATTTAGTGTGCAATAGTTACAGAACAAACTGTAAAGTAACAAACTCTAACATATTAAAGTAATAGTCTATATTTCAAGTGCCTGTATTAGAATGAAAGAGAAAGTGGGAGCACCGATGCTTTTATTCTTTATAGCAAAGATTAAATGAAAATTGTTTTAACAATATATGTAGTTTATATATATGTATATATATATAGAGCCCACCTGTTAATGGCTTTCATAATATCTTTGTATAAACTTAATATCTTTAAGGATATACTCCATATAGTTTTTTCTTAATTTTGTATGTTTTCAGCTTCTTTTCAATTTCAATTCTTTTCTGATAATTTAAGTAAAACAATTTTATTGTGAAGAAATTGGTGTTCAGTCGTTTGCATATTCTGGATATTAGTCCCCTGTCTGATGAATAGTTTGCAAATATTTTCTCCCATCCTACAGACTGCCTCTTCACTCTGTTGATTGTTTTGTGTTCTGCAGAAGATTTTTTAGCTTAATATAGTCCCATTTGTCTATATTTGCCTTAGTTGCTTGTGTTTTTGTATTTTTAATCCTTTTATTTTCTTTATAATTTTGTACATACTCTGTGAGTATAATCTCCAGCAAAGTTACTGAAAGTAAATCTCATGGAGAACAATAGGGAGAGGCTTAAGCTGGAAGGGCAGATTTATCTCTGTGCATTAGGCACACCAGATAGCCACAGACTCTCAGAATGTCAATGACAACAGTCTAATCTTCATGATAACATGAAATGAGAGCGAGAGGTGGAAATCTTTTCAAAGGTTAGCAGCACACTCACTTACAGAATCCACATCGCTGCAAAGGTGGCTTGTCTTTATGAGCAAAAACTAATCCTCCAAGATAAGATCCTAAAGGTTTTCTCCTAATGCAGAAGTAAATACAGATGGGAAAAAAAAATTTTTTTCCACGTGGTCATGCACAAAAATAATTCCAGCTTGATAAAGCTGCTCACAAAAGCATAAAAAAGAAAAAGGGGGCTCTGGAATTACCTGAAACTTAAAAAAGAAAAAAAAAAGCAAGTAAAAGCAGAGAGAAACCTGGTTTACATGACAAAACTGAAAAGTAATGAAATGAAAAATCAACAGACCCTCTCTCCTTTGTGTTTTCTCACCCACCCCTTCCTCCTCCTCTTTAGGCCACTGTCAAGGCTCCCTGGAGCACAGGCTCTGTGATGCACACTCAACAAATCACCAGTCTCCCTTACCAGCTTTGGCAAGATTATTTCATTCATCCTGGAGGTAAATTAGCTAAGTTTCTAAGGTCTCTTCAGGTCATTGGGCAAAGAGACCTCAAAGGGCTCTACGTTCTTTTCATGAAAAGCACACATCTTAATAACTCACTTCAGACTGTTCATGGGTGGTAAGACCCTACTTAGAGCCAATAATAGTCATTGAGCACAGCGTAGCACATGGAGTCCCCGATGACTTTTGATCCCATTGCTGGAGAACAGTAGCAGGTAGGAAATTGCTTCCCGGGCTTTGTTAGAGCCCCTCTGTTGGATTTCTATTGTACCCACCCAGCAAGCTCCTTGACTTTATCTCTCTTTAGCAACTGCAATGTATTGGCTGTGCACCAAATCCTGTGTGGGGAGGCCAGCTATCCTGAGTGAGGCCCACCAGGTAAAGCCCTTGTAAATGCCTGTGATTGTGCTGGAAAGATTACAAATAAGTTTTGTCCAGGAGGCATGCTTTTCAACCATTATTTGAGTTGTGAGTGCACATACACTTTTAATTGAGATATATGAAGTAGAGTACATAAAATGTGCTAATCTTACTAGACTGTTCAATTAACTTTTATATTATTATTTTATATATAAATACCATGTAATCACGGACCAGATGAAGATTCAGAACATTTTTGGAACCCACTGCAGTGCCTTTATGACCCTTTTCAGATAATACCACTCCCTCCCCTCAATCTTACACTCAAGGCACTCAGTATTCTCACGTCTATCATTTTAGGGTAGTTTGCTTGGTTTTTTTTTTTTTTTTTTTGCTTTGTTTTGTTTTGTTTTTTTGTTTTTGTCATATAAAGATTAATAAAGTATGCTCTATTTTGTAACTTTCTTCATTCAACATACTTTGAAATGTATCCATCTTGTTGCAATTTGTTCTTTTTATTACTTTGTAATAAAACAGGGCATCAATATAACACATTTAATTTATCCATTCTACTATTGTTGGGCATTTAATGATTTCAATTTCTGGCTGTGTGAAGAAAACTGCTATGAACATGCTCATAACATAGATGAGCATACTCATAGATATCTTTTGTAGGACATAGGCACTCATTTCTTTTGTATATATGCAAAGAAGTTGAATTGCCAAAGTGTCCAAGAGTATACATTTAATTTTATGACAGATTGCCACACAATCCCTGAATGTGGTTTCACTCTCACCTAGAATGTGTGAGCAAATGGTTTTCTCCACATCTTTGACAGTGCTGGTCATTCTTTTTTTTTAATTTGAGGCATTTGGTGGATGTGTATGGTATCTCTTTGTAGATTTAATTTGTATTTTTATTTTATGATGAATGATTTTCTTACATGCCTACTGGCCTTTTTAATATTCTATTCTGTGAAGTCCCTGTTCACATCTTTTACACATTATATATTGGGTTGTCAGTCTTTTACTTACTGACTTGTAAATATTCTTCATATACTCCAAAAACAAAATTGAGGTTTTACCTTTCATCTCTGGAATTCATAGAACATGAGGGCAAAAGGAAGTATATTCAGTGGTCATGGAATGGGCAAAATAAATGATTTTGAGAAACCCACCTGTGGCATACACTAAATACCTTATTCATACTCATCTGTAACCTTTACTTCACCTGTATAGCAAGCTACATAAAATGGTACTGCCATTGCAGATCCTGAATGGGGACTTTTGCCGCTTAGATAGAGAGCAGGGACTTTAGAGCTTGGAGAAAGCATGGGGGTGCTAAGTCATTGTGTCATTAAACAGCTATTCAATGGGACAGTTCCCTACTCCAGCAGAGTTACTTCTTCCCTAATTTCCCAGAGGCAATAGGAATTTTAAACTAACGAGGACATTCAGAATTTCAGAGTAACATATTAGGGTGGAGAATGATGCCCTTTTAGGAGAGTATGAGTATTGTGGTGTCACAGTGCTGAGAGGGAAGCTATTTGCTGTGGTTAAAAACAAAAAAACAAACAAAAAAACCAGCCTGCAGCTGACAAAGATGACCATGTGCGTTAACTGCCAAGACAGGCACCTAATAATAGTAGTTGTGTTAATTAGATAGGAGAGAAAGTTCCCACCTAATTTCAGAATGCCAAAACACTGAGAAAAATGCTGAGAAAAACAAATGAAGTCATTTGGCTCCCTCACAATTTAACCATGTTATAGAGTTTAAAAACTGGTAAGTTATGTCTTTAATATCTTATTAAACAGTATACATATTGAAAAAGTGGAGACAAAATTAACAATTAAAGATGCTATTATATACTTGAAAATTTAAAAAGCTAAAATAGCTAATATATGCATGTGTATATGTACAAGTCTGTACATATATATATTTACTGTATAATAATTTAAACATCACTAATATAAATGGAAAGAAATTTTATTTATAATAGGAGCAATAACTAAAAATAAATACAATTTTTAATGAGCATGAAATATTTTAATAAGAAAAGCCATTTTGTTTAAAGAACTTATTGGATAAATGGAGAAATTAACAATATCCAAACTAATTTTAAATTACTACGTAATTGTAATGCAATTCCATTTGGAATCCTAGTGTATTGGATTTTGTTACTATTTTTGTTTTATAATTTTTCCCGGCAAGACAATTCTTCAATATCCATTGAAGAAAATTTGTTATAAGATTACAAGGTTTGGAAGAAAATTATAATAGTAGAAAACTAGCCCTACTAAATATTAACATTTACTCTAATGTTATTATATTTAGAAAAGATAATATTGGTATGAGAATGAAAAATAGAGTAAGAAAAACAATAGAACAAAAATATATCCAAGAATATATGGGAACTTAATATTAAAGGTAGCATTTTAACTAGGTGAGAAATAGATGGATTTCTATTTAATAATTTATTTAATAAATGGTTTGGGGATATTAGGATGTTCTTGGTGGAAATCCTTTTAGATATCATATATATTTACATGAGTAAGTTTAAGTTTTATTGATGATAGTAATATAGGAAAAATATCTCAGTATGAAAAGTGAATATAATGAAGAGTGCTTATAAAAACAGCAGGTGCAGGAGACACATCTATGCTAGAATGAAAATCAAGAAGCCATAAAAATAAAAATTTTGCTCCATTAAAATGTAGAAAGTATATATAAGATCAAAAACATCATAAACAGTGTCAAAATCACAGCTAATCACATGAGAAATATTGGGAAATCCATACTCCAAAGTTGACTGATTCAAATGACTTCTCAGAATGCTCCTACATTCTCTTCAAAGCAAACTTAATTCAATTAAGCAAAAGCAGAACTCCACCTTTGGCCTTTGAATGTAGGTGAGGGATAAAATTTCTGGAAGAAACCATTTGAAAGAAGAAACCATTGAAATATTTTGAGCAGAATATGAAGTTAGTAGATAGTCTCTTAAATTAACACTAGCTGCTACCAGAGTGAAGGGAGGCAAGAATAGAAAGACAAGGATCTGTAATTAGATAATTAAAATAATTTTGATATAATGATGACTGGGATCAGCCTCGTTACTATTCAACTACAGCATTTTTGAGGTCACACAAACTTCAAACCTATATGGAGCGCCACTGGGGATTTGTAGATGAAGATGATGGAGACTATGATGGATGATAGATAAAGGAAGAGGGAAAGGGACAAGTAGATGGATGATTAAAAGATGACTAAAGAGATGTTAGATATATATGTATAAATATTTCTGTATATTTATCCTAAGTATAACATAAAAATCATATTATAAAATGGCTGTGGGCTGATTAATGAGTAGAGCGAATAAAGGCCATTTCTTAGGATCCCGCACGTGCCACTAGCTGAGTGATTGCTTCAATTATTTTCTATATATTAATGAGTTCTGAAATTTTAACTCAAATCTGGTTCTCATCTCCAAGTTCCAAGTTGGTAAAGGTAACTATTTATTCAAATTCTCCACTTTATTATTTCAAAGGCACTTTCAACACAATATGCCTGAGAGAATCTCTGATCATTCTCTTGTATTTGATCCAGTCTTATCCCCATTTCAATAAATTTCATATTATTCTTTTTAGTTCCTAATTAAAAAATAATCTTTATTTGCCTCTGTCTCTGTCTCTTTTTCTGTGTATGTGTGTGAGTGTATACACACACGTATTTCACTTCACTTAATCAAATCCCAATTTCCCCTGATGCTTTCTAAAGTCCCTGTAGGATCTAACATAGTGCCACCTCTATGACTCATCATCCACCACCCTCCTGCTCACCAACTTGCTGCAGCCACCCCACCCTCCTTGTAGCTGCTGTTAGCATTATCTCAGTTCCTACCTTGTTGCCATTTGTCAGTTTTTGAGTATTAAACATTAAATAAACTATTAACTTAAAACTTACAAAGAGCAATTATTGATTTAGTCTTTATTTTTCGAAAAGTGCATTTTTGGTAGAAGAAATCATCTTCATCATAAAAAAGAAAAAAAATAGCTATCCCTTGAGTATACTTAACTAACTTCTGAGATTAAAAAATTAAAATTACAAAAGCTCGTTCTCAAATATTTTAAATACATTAGCTTAGAATTAAAACCTCAATGAGGTATTTCAAATGCAGACAGTTCATAGAGAAGCTTCCTTGATTTCAATACAATAATAATTAGAAAAATTACAAATAAACTATAAAAATCCACTTCTACTTGGATTGGCCAAACTTGGCTTGGGGCAGCTGTTTGAGTTCTTGAGCTATTTGCCTCCAGCTTCAATTAGCCTTATCTGTTTACTCAGGTGAGCTGTATAAATATTATTTGCTGTATGTACCATCAGGTCAAAATTCAGAGAAGCACAACTTTCATGTACAAAATTCCAGTAGTACTGAACTGTTAGACAGCATAAGAAACAGACAATTTCAAACTTCTTTTTATGAAATATGCCTATCTTTAGTATCAATCCCCTTCCCCCCAAAAAAAAACAAAAGAAAACAAAAATGCAATAAAAGAAAACTATGGACTAATCTGGCTTTTCAAAATATATTTAAAAATCCAATTTACAAATATGATATACTAAATATATTCATGTATTTAAAGTGTTCTTGAATATAAAAAGCATAATCACATTTGTAGATGTTACAAATAATCAGAATAATAGTTTCTTTTATTATATTTACTTATTATAAGAACTCTTAATAATATTAAAATGGGGCATAATCTCTCCTATTTTATTTTATTATATTTATTTATTATAAGAACTCTTAACAATATTACAATGGGGCCTAATCTTTCCTCTATTTATCTATCTCTATCTATCTATCTATCCATCTATATCTAGGACTAGAATAACACTTAATAGGAAATACTTAAATCATTACTATTAAAAGAAGAAAGAAGAAACAGGAAAATTTTCAATTTTTAATAAACTAGTTGCTCTAAAGCCATTTGCAAATAAACAATCCAGGATAGACAAAACAATTCTGAAACAAATAAAAGTGATGCATGAGGGCAAGATCTAACAGACACTAAAACTTATTATAAAGCTACAAAACTTAAAGCAATTTGATATAAGCAAGTAAATACACATTATAAAAAGATAAAAAAATGGAGAAATACTAGGAAGAAAGCCAGTGGATATGGTGTATTATACATACATCATGCATGTTAATGAATGAAAAATAGACTATTTAATACACAAGATTCAGACAATTTCTTTAAAATATGAAGATGGTCCCCTGCTTCATTAACAAAATCGAGTTAAAAACCATAGCTAGGAAAAACACCTCATGTTCGTGGGCAGGAAGAGTCAACGTTTTTACAATGCCCATACTGCCCAAAGTGATGAATAGATTCAACACCCTTCCCAGAAAAATCCAAATGCCATTTTTCACAGATCTAGAAAAAATAATTCTAAACTTCATATGGAACAAAAAGAGCTTGAATGACCAAAGCAATCATAAGCAAAAGGAAAAAATCTGCAGGCATCACATTACCTGACTTCAAATTTTACTACAAGCCTATGGTAACCAAAACGGAATGGTAGTGATATAAAGGTAGAGACATAGACAAATGGAACAGAATAGAGAATCCAGAAATAAAACCATATGGTTATAATCAACTGATTTTGACAAAGCAGACAAAAACACACACTGGGGAAAGGACACCCTATTTAATAAATGGTGCTGGGAAAATTGGATAGCCACATGCAGAAGAATGAAACAGGATCCCTAACTCTTCACACAAAAAATTAACTCAAATGGGTGTACCGTGGAGTACTACTCAGCAATAAAAAAAAGGTGAACTAATAACTCTTGTATTAACCTGGGTGGAACTGGAGACCATTCTTCTAAGTGCTGTATCACAAGAATGGAAAAACAAACACCACATGCACTCACTGTTAAATTAGAACTAATTGATCAACACTTATGTGCACAAATGGAAATAACATTCATCGGAAATCAAGCAGGTGGGAGGGGGAGGGGGGAGGGGTAAATTCACACCTAATGGGTACAATGCATACTATCTGGGAATGGACACACTTATAACTTTAACTCAAATGGTACAAAAGCAATTTATGTAACCAAAACTTTTGTACCCCCATAATATTCTGTCATAAAAATATAATATTCTGACTTAAAAGTAAATTTAAAAAAATTTAACAAGACCTAAATGTAAGACCTGAAACCATAAAAATTCTGGAAGAAACCATAGGAAAAACTCTTCTAGATATTGGCCTAGGCAAAGAATTTATAACTAAGACCTCAAAGGCAAATAGAGTAACAACAAAATAAATAAATAAGAATTAATTAAATTAAAAAGTTTCTGCACAACAAAGAAAATAATGAACAGAGTAAATAGATAACATACAGAATGGGAGAACATATTTATAGACTATACATCCAATAAAGGGCTAATATCCACAATCTACAAAGAACTCAAGCCAGAAAGAAAAAAAATAAATAGCCCCATTAAAAAATGGGCAAAAGACAAGAACAGAGTTTTTTCAAAAGCATGTATACAAATGGCCAGCAGACATATGAAAAAATGCTCAACATCACTAATCATCAGGAAAATGCAAATTAAAACCATGAGATACCACCTTACCCCTATCAGAATGGCCATTATTGAGAAATCAAAAACCAGCAGATGTTGGTGTGGGTGTGGTAAAAAAGGAACGCTTATACATTGTTCGTGGGACTTCAAATTCATACAACCTCTATGGAAAACAGTATGGAGATTCACCAAAGAACTAAAAGTAGACCTACCATTTGATCCAGCAATCCCTCTACTGGTTATCTACTCAAAGGAAAAGAAGTCATCATATCTAAAAGACATCTGCACTGGAATGTTTATCGAAGCACAATTCACAAATGAAAAGATATGAAATTAACCCAAATGCTCGTCAATTGATGAGTGGATAAAGAAAATTTACACATACACATATATACATACACATACATACATACACATCATGGAGAACTACTCAACCACAGAAAGGAATAAAAAATGTCATTTGCAGCAACTTGGGTGGAACTGGAGAACATTATACTAAAGTATCTCGGGAATGGAAACACAAACATCACGTATTCTCACTAAAGCGGGAGCTAAGCAATGGGTATACATGGTCATAAAGTGTTGTAAAGGACATTAAAAACTAAGAAAGGGGAAGATGGGAAGGAGATGAGGCATAAAGACTTACCTATTGGGTACAATGTATACTATTCTGGTGACAGGTGCTCTAAAAGCCCTGACTTCAGCATTATACAATTCATCCATGTAACAAGAACACTTGTACCCCCTAATATTTTGAAATTAAAATAATAAAAAATATATCTAGTATATATTTAAATATATAAAAAGTAGACCATATTAGCACTAGAAAATACATGGCAATTTATAAAATAAAAATAACCTTAAAGTTTTGACAAATCTATTACCCAGAAACCCAAAACTAATCTAATAAAATAATATGTATATCAGAATCCAGAAATCACAAAATACTTGACTGATATGTGTGTCAATAAGAAAATTATTCAAATATAAATGAAAAATATTTAAAATATATCATTGCCTAAGGGTTAACATACCTTTTAGTTATATAAGGAGCTCCTACAAATTAAGATCCAAAACCTTACCAATTAGGAACAGTAAATTAGTAAACAATTTACATTAGGAGTTAACAGAAGAGGATATAGAAAATATTAAAATTTATTTAAACTTACTCATCATAAGTAATGCAAATTTAAACTAGCAGGTACCATTTTTTTCTGTCATAATGGCAAAGATAAAAATCATTGATAATACATTGCATTGATATACTGTGTAAGATATGAGGATACAGCCAACTTCACATGTAGGTGTGTAAATTTGGCAACTGTAATTGTTGGCAACTTGCCAATGCCTATCGAAATTACAAATCCTGATAGTATAGTGTATTTGCTTAAATTCTTAGAGAGAAATTGAAGTGTTTATTTTTTCCTATTGTGTATACAAATGTGTGTTCTTCTATGAACAGACATGCAATTTGATGACGTATAATTTGATGCACAGATGCTGAATTATGTTATGTTCATTCCCTTGTGGCAACTCTGACATTTGTTTTCAGTTCTACTGTTACAGTTAAATGAAATCACTTCTTATAGGAGCTTTTTTTTTTTCTAATATCTTTCTTTATCACTTGGTTAGCCGTTTGTCTAGTAGTGTCTTTGAGAAGAACTCTGAAGCCTAAATTCTCTTTGCTTTTATCTGTCTAGAATATATAAATGTTACCTTCATACATAAATGACAGTTTGGATTTAAAAAAAAGTTCCACCCTTTCTTTGCAGTAGACACATATAGATTTGCCATAGTGTTTTCTGGTCTTGTGTATTAGTATGGAGAACTTTGTAGCCATCCTTATCTTTCCCCATAATGATTATTAGGTGTTTACACCTATTAGCTCAAAGCATTGTTTCTTTATCTTTGAAGCTCCTTTACTTTTAATATGAAGTAATTCAGAGTGTGCCAAATCTTCAACATTGGCAATTTATTCTGGGAAAAAATTGTCCATTTTTCTATGCAGATTCAGATTTCTTTTTTTTTGCTTGCATTACATTAAAAAATGTTTTCCCCATGTTCAGTATGTCATTTTGCCCCCTCACATGCCCATATTATGAATATGCTGGAGTTGTTATCTGTCTGTCTTTTTGTTGTCTGTTTATATATCTATCTAAATTGTTATATAAAAATATTTATGGTTATATATATATTTGTTTCTAATAATTTTTAAAACTCTATTCATTTTTACTTTGTTTTCTTAGCTTTCCCAAGCCAGCACTCTATGCTTTTAATGCACTCGGCACTATTTTCCTTTCTTATTGTTCACAATGTGTTAACTTAATTTTCTGTTGTAATTTCTTCCTGAGTTTTGCCAACCGACAATCCCCTCCTTTTGATGCTTGACAGTTCTTAACTCATATAAGCTCTTAGCAATACTTCATTTTTTTTGCCAAGTTTTCAATCTACTATTTTTGGTTTTAATTTCTTTCTTCTTGTGTTCTTCGGTTTTTTTTAATGTCTGTTGTAAGTTACTTTTAAATTATCAAACATCATTTAATGATATAAATTCCTTTCTGACCAGCAATTTGCAGGAAATATGTATGGATGTATGGAGAAGGCAGGGTTCAAGGCACAAAAGTTCCTGTGTTGGAATGATTTATTTTAGGTCTTTATTTTCCCTGAGTTTTCCAATTGCAGAGATACTCCCAACTTAGAGACTACATAAATAATAGACTTGCCAGGATTTGTGTATGTCCTCATCCAGCCACACTACCCCTGCTCCTTCTGTTGTGTCAACAGAAGAGAGTCTATGGAAGCTGTCATCACCAGCCCTTACAAGTCATTGCGCTTCTCTCAAAGACAGGTTTTTTATTGTTTGTTTGTTTGTTTGTTTGTTTGTTTTAGTTTGTTTGTTTGTTTTCCCTCTCAGGAAGTGCCATGTATTTGGGAGAATTGTTCTCTTCTGGCTTGACCTGAGACTTGTTCTTGAAATCATCCTCTTTAGGCATCTTTCTGAAACCTTATTGAACACCAAATACATTCTGCAGTTGTTTCTAATATGTAGTAGTGTAAAATCTCTTGCTTTTGTTGAAGTTCAAGTTTTCATTCCCTTTTTCTGGTTGCCATCACATTATTTGCTTGATTTATAAGGTACAAAAGAGTCATCTTTTTGGTCCTATTTATAATGTAAAATCCTTTTTAATGTTTATCAGAGGGCTCATACCTACAATATTAGTACACATCCCACCGTATTGAGTTGCCTAACAGTATGTTACCAGAGCTAGTGTATGTTTCAGTATAATTTTATATGGCATTCAAGTTATTTTTATGTGCTATAGGTACATTTTATACTATACTATGACCCTGATGTACTTAAAAAGAAGGTCATATTTATTTTAATTTTATTGACCTTGCAGCACCATTTGCAATTTGTTACATTTAGAGGCTTCTGTGTTTGGTGCATCTTAAATTTTGTGCTAGTCTGATGGTTGCATTTATACATGCTTTGCTGATTATTAAATTCTTGGTAAGAAAAGCAATCCCAATTGCTATATTCTTATGTGACTATACCATTTCATAGTGATATCTTTCACAAGAGTGCTCTGAAGAATCCATTGTAATAAAAATATGAATTGAACATATAATACACATCTTCCCCATAACCCCATTTCAGAATCTAATAAAAGCTATGGATGTTCTACCCACATGATAAGTTATTAATATATAAATCATATATATAGTAAAATATTTTACATCTGAATTCATAGGATTTGTAAATGCCTTGAATACTAACTATACGCAAGGAATTCTTATATCTCAGATTATGATGTTTTAGAAGAAAATGTATGAACAGGTTTAAAATGAAGCATCCTTCTTAATGACCTTAGAATATGAGAATTGAAATTATTTTAACTCTGGTTCTATGGCTGAGATTAAGTGGGATCCACCCTGTATATCTACTTACATATGTGGCTTTCAACTTTCTAGGTTGAAAGGCCTTGCTATATTCTTATAAGGTGGAATTATTTTAAGCATCAGAAAATTTCATTTTTTATAGTTACCATAAAATGGGATAGTTACCAAGCAAGCAATATTTTTGTCAAAATAGCTGTATTAAAGTCATTAGTAAATATCATATACCAAAAAATTTGTCTAGGAAAAATAAAGTTTAAGAAATAATTAAGTTATGGGAAGCAAAAATGTTTAGGAATATAATGGTGTTCTAGTATTTAAAATTAAAAGTGAAGTAAATTTATCTTATTTTAATTCAATCTGTTCTTTTATTTACTTAATGTTCGCTTTCACATCACTATAACATGGAATGCTGATTGTCTCATTATTACACTAGGGTCTGTATCATTCCTTATTATCTTTATACTGCTCACAAGCAACAAAGACTATTATTTCTTAATGTATTATACAGATTTTCAGTTTGAGAGCTAATAATTAATTTATCTATGATAGCTCAAGGCTAAACATTAAATTTTTGTTACCATCCAGACAGTTCATCTTTTTCTTCCTAAACAGGAATAGTGTTGAGACACATTTTATTTTCTCCCAAAGTCTAGAATAAATCAAAAGTAATAAGTAAATAAGTAAGTAAATAAATAAACAAACACTAAAGTACTTATTTCTTGTATCTAGGGATGGTTGAGCACTACAAAGTCATAACCTTGGTGTAAAGCCATTCAGTCTCCAAGCAGTGCATCCTCTTGTTCTAAGTGAACATATTTACACATGGATGTATATGTACATGTAAACAAAGAGGTTTCACATAGAGCCTATGCCTCTGAACTTGTGGTTTTTATTATTATTAATCTTTGATTTGAAATAATTTCACACTCAGTTAAAAGTCAAAATAATAAGCTAAGCATCCCAGTATACTATTCACACACACTGCTGTTTCCAGAATTTACTTTTTTTACTATGTGTCTCTTTGGTAAATATTGAAATATTTCAGAGTAAGTCACAGACATGATGTCCCATGACCTCTAAATATGTCAAAATCTACCTTCTAAAAACAAGAACACTATCTTACATAAGTGCAGTATAATTGTAAAATTCACAAAATTCATTGTAATACAGTATTATTTCTTCTACAGATGTCAAATTTTATCAATTCTTCATTAATATATTTTATAGCAAAAGAAAAAGAATCTTGTCTATCTAGAATTCAATCCATGAACACATGTTGCATTCGGCTGCTATTTGTTCTTAATTTAGTCTGGAATGGCCTTTCATTCTTTCCTGTATTTCATGATCTTGGCGTTTTCTAAGAGTTCAAATCAATAAGGAAGTGATTAAAGAATGGGAAATGTACGTGAAATGAAAACAGGGGTCAGAATTAAGTACTCCTGTTAGTCAAACTGGGGACTATTTGCACATTAAGCAAATAATAACAGTAACCAATTATAACCCATAAATAAAATGAGACTCCATGAGTCCATAGCAATATAAATAAAGAAACAAGTAAAGGTCACAGAAGGGAAAGCTTCTCCTTATGGTATAATTCCAACCTAAAAGTGCAGAAGCAGTGACAGAAATAGAAAATCGCAATTTGGCAACTATAGTAGTTACAATAGATGCTTGCAAAAATCATCAGCAGATGCTAAAACAGTCAAAAATGTGATGAAAAATAAGATAATTTAATTTAATAAGATAAGATAATTACCTACTCCCAAATTATTTCCTACAGATTCTTATTGGTGAAAAAGAGTAAAACAATAAGTTTATGATGCAAAACCTTAACAGATTACCACCATAACCAGTTGATAAAAGTTAACTTAACTAATAAAGTGATAAATGTTTTAATATAATGTACTGAGAAGGACACAATAGTACTTTCATGATATCCTGGCCAAAAATGGATAACTAGAATCTAATGATAATGAAACATGAGATAGAGTTAAATTAAGCATAATTCTACAAAATAACCAGCCTATACCTTTCAAAATAGTTTGCATTTTAAAATTTTATTTGTTTTGTTTTGCCCCTTTCTCTCATGGTGGGACATTTCTTTATTCCAGGTTCTTCTCTTTTTTCCTTCCATCTTATATGTATAATACAAAACAGTGGCACATAGTATAATAATGTACTCTAGATGTCACTGTATGAAACTGCATAATGGACCCCAATCTCAGCTCAGTTCAAAAAGTATTTATTGTGTGAGCACCCAGATTACAGACATAATCCATCTTTCCTTTATCCACATAACATATAACTTTCTCTTTGCCCCATCCATTACATTATGCCTTAAGGTATTACACAATGATTCATCTCCCTTAATAGATTATTTAAGGGGATCATCTATGGCTTTCTCACTTTTGTATTCCCTGCCCTGTGAATTTGAAATCTGTGTTATATTTTCAGGTATTGACACTTTCCCTTTTGTTGTGTAATAAGGCAGGTCGTTGGTCCTCTCATCCTTCTCAGATCATGTTTCCATATTCCCCAAAGCACACTCAAATAGATTTACTTGCAGAACTCACTATTTTATCCCAGCACTTGTAAACTCAGCTTTCTAAGGAAAATTCATTTGCATTTGTCTTCCCATTGATCACAGAGGCATATATGAAGATATAGGTTAAAGAAGAATTCAAAGTAATTCTTACAATAATGTATTATTATTTTTAAAGTTGCATGAAAAGCAAATTGTTTTCAAAAAGATACTTTCTTCTTGAAAAGTTCCTCCAGAGCATGCCCTCATTTCTGAGGCCCATTTCTGGCAATAATAGGTTGCAATTTCCTTAGACTTTCTTCTCTTGAAGTAAGTGAAACAGTTTTTACTGTTATGTGATTTTTCTCTCTATTTACCAGTGATCAGATCAATTATGTAGCTGACCATTCTTTTTTTTTTCTGTTTGCAGGAAGAAGAAATTGATTCACTATTTCTTATGGTATGAAAAAGAGTCCAAAAGAGATTTAGATTTGAGAATTTCTTTTATTGTGCTTTTATTTTCAATAAGAAAATGCATAATTAGAAGGAAAATGTGCTAATATAAATTCTGATGTGATTGTCCATATGGAAGTATAATAATTAAGCCCAATATCCATCTCACCTTTTTTAAAGCCAAGTCTCTAACAGAAAAGAGACAATTTCTGGAGTACTGGTTTTATACTTGAAGATAATAAAACTAGGATCTAATTATTTCAATGTCATTGAGTGGTCTATAACTAGTATTAAAACTCATTATCTGCATTCACATGTTTAGTTAGTTGAAATTATTGTTCCTTATTCTCTCTGCAGTTTTAAATAACCAAACAAAACATCTAAAAGTTTAAAAATACCCTAATTTTTTTCATTGAACTTAAATAATTAGAATAAAATGGGTAGTATTTTATAGAGATCAGTAAGGATATGATTACACAGGGGTTGCATCAAATTTGGAAAATATTTATTGATGTTAGAGTTGATTTTGTGTAGGGAATGGCTAACACAGTATCCATAGAAATAATTTTCAATATTGTATGCCCTATTGCGTTAAAATGGGTAAACAAACTACAACTTGTGGGCCAAACCTAGCTAAAAGTTGAAATCCAACCAAAAGGTCATGTTTGTCTTGAGACTTGTTTTCATAAATAAAGTTTTATTGGAAAACAACCACATCCATTCTTTTTGTAATGTCTATAACTGCTCTTATGATACAAGGACAGAATTGAGGATTTGTCACATGGACCAAATGGCCTTCATAACCTAAAATATTTACTATCTGACCTTTATAGGCAAAGTTTTCTGACTCCAGAATTAAAAGAAAAATTTCAGGCAAAATTTTTCTGATATTTGTGAATAGGTTATATGTATTTATTGATGGTAGGGAATACTTGATATCAATGACCACTTGGCTTACACTTTCATTTAACATTAAAAAGGGATTTTTATACTGAAATTTAGTAACAAATGTTAAACTAAAGAATTCCTCATTTGACAGTGCAACTTGTTCTCAAACCAAGTTAAGTAGATAAAATTTCGCCAAATGTGCACTGTATATTATATGTTTTCTAAAGGCTGACCTTTGCAAACATCTTTACCTTATTTTTGCATTATAGACAACGTGATTATTTAAACCACTATAAATGTTCTAGTGCATTGCTATTTCTTTATATACTTTTAAATATATTTGGCTTTATGATGTTTTACACTGATGTGCACATTTATTTAGCAAAATAAATTTCCCTTTCTCTTGGAAGTGAAGAGTGATATTTCATTTAGGATACCACAGTGTAGTATTCCTGAAGAAATATTTTAAATGTGAGCCCAGTACTGAGACAATCCCTTGGCTATTTGAGCTGGGCTTAGACCAATATTTTTTTCACTCATGGTCATTGATTTTCAAGACTAAGGGTTAGTTAAAGCAATTTTGCTCTTTATATCCATAATGAAACATCTACATGTAAAAAGCTGGATTTAGCTTCTCCATTAAGGAATAAAATACTTTTTACTCATTGATGTTATGCTTAGTAGTTGTAGCTGAACTGTTAGAAATTTGCTTGAATTTCCTAATTCACCTTAAAATATAAATGTAACAATATTTTTAAATTTCATTCATAAACCATTTAAAGTCATTTTAAATACCTCTGTGGAATCACATCTTAGGAATTTCTAACCCAATAGATTCTCTAACCATTATAGACACTGAAACTGGAGAGTTTAAGTGGTTGGTTGAATGTCACCTAACATCTTATTGCAAGGCTCCTTCTCATGATTTCAGCTGCTTCTATTAATGACACAAGACAAGCATACTTGAGAGATATCATGGGTTTGGTTCCACTCCACTGCAAAAAAGTAAATATCACAACAAAGCAAGTCACACATTTTCTTTGGTTTCCCAGTGAATACAAAAGTTATTTTTACACTATATTGTAGTCTATTAAGTGTAAAATAACATTATGTCCAAAAAATGTACATACATTAGTTAAAAATACTTTATTGTTTAAAAATGCTAACAATCACCTGCGCCTCTAGCTAGTCATAATCATTTTGCTATTAGGGGGTCTTGCCTTGATGTTAGTGGCTGCTGATTGATCAGGGTGGTGGTTGCTGAAGGTTGGGGTGGTTGTGGCGATTTCTTAAGACAAAAATAAAGTTTGCCAAGTCAACTGACCCTTCCTTTAATGAAAGATTTCTCTGTAGCATGCAATACTGTTTGAGAGCATTCTACCACAGTAGAATTTATTTCAAAATTAGAGTCAATGTCTCAACCCCTCCCATTTATTTATCATCTAACTATGTGTAATATTCTAAATTTTGTTGTCATTTCAACAATGTTCACAGCATCTTCACCAAGTATAGATTCCAAATCAAGAATCTACTCTTTCTGCACTCACCCACACAAAGCAATTCCTCATCTGTTAAAAATTTTGTCATGAAATTGCAGCAATTGAGTCACACCTTCAGGCTCCACTTCCAATTCTAGTTCTCTTACTATATCTACCATATCTGCAGTTACTTGGCTAGTGGCTTGGCTCAAGGGGCCTGGCTTTCAACCTATCTCAGCTTTTGGCATGCCTTTTCCCTAAGCTGAATCATTTCTAGCCGCTGATTTAAAGTGAGAGATGTGAGACTCTTCCTTTCACTTGAACATTTAGAGGCCATTGTAGGGTTGTTAATTGGCCTAATTTCAATATCATTGTGTCTCAGGGAATAGGGATGACTGAGAAGAGGGAAAGAGATGCTGGAACAGCCAATCAGTGGAGCAGTTAGACCACACACAACATTATTAAGTTTTGCTGTCTTATATGGGAATGGTTCACAGCACCCCAAAACAACTACAAGAGTAACATTAAAGATCACTGGTCAAAGGTGATCATAATAGATATAGCAATGAAAATGTCTGAAATATTGCAACAATTATCAAAATGTGACAGAGAGATATGAAGTGGGAACATGCTATTGGAAAAATGGTGTCAAAAGATGTGTTCAATTCAGAGTAGTCGCAAACCTTCAATTTGTGAAAAATGCAATATCTGTAAAGTGCAATAAAGAGGATAAAGTGTGATAAAAACAAGGTATCTTGTGCGTGTAAAAATGGTACCTGAAACAGTAACTTCATTTGATGGTCAATATTGTTGAGAGTTTTAAAAATAATCAAACTTGCATTCATTAGGTTGTGATAAGGTAATTAGGAATAGAAAATTTAAAATTACACGTTTATCAAAACCCTGCAAATCAAGACTGCACATACGAAGTCCCTGACATCTCTGTTTCCAGGTCAGGACCTTGACATATTTAAAGTAGGATCACAAGGACTACCCAAGTCTTTGAGCAAAAGTAGTTCAGCGTGGGTGACCTACAAACTTATTCAGATAATCCAGTTAAATGGGCAAAAATTAATAACTAATTTTAATTAGACATTGAGCACATATTAGCCTGCTGTGTTTGAATCAAACACCTTGTTTCTTATTATTCAAGTTCAGTAACAGGATATAGATAGTATCTGTATTATGCATAACTGGTCTCATATGTAAGAATAGCCACATCCCCTAAGTAGAAAAATTTGACTCATAATTAAATCACGTGGGATTTTTATCTTGGCCTCCTTAGGTATTAATAAAAGGCCTTGCAGGTATATATGTTAATCTAAATTTTAAATAATGTTTTTTGGAATTTATAATTTTATTTTCACTTTAAATTATTGCCCCATTTTAGCCCTGGGATTTTTCTTCCTTAGAGGCATAATTAACTAATGAAAAATTATTTCTCAGAAAGTAAAAAATAAATATAATATTTGCATACAAATGAGAAAATAGGAAGTCAACATATTTCATAGAAACAGTTTTAAATTATATGTAGGGCAGCTTTTCATATGGAACTTTCTACAGAAAAGGTAAGATTAATCATTGTTTAAAGATATATAAGAATTTAGCAGTAAAAAGTAGTTTTTATTACAACTATGATTAGTTTTGTTATGACTCAAAAAAATTACTTTCAATTGTTCCTTAGGGCTAATGTCAGTATGTTTTTATCATCATTTTTTTTTCTATTTCAGCAATATGTGCTTTTCTAGTCTTATCTTAAACCTACCTCTTTTCATTCATTACGATGAGCATTGCTTTTTCCAAACTGCTTTAAAGTAGAGGTAATTAAGCTTGATAAATGTTAATACCTCTTTTTATCTTTCTTTCTTCCTGAATTGTATAACTTTTCCATGTTGTAAACCTTGGAACATGCAAATCACATTTGGACATTGGAAAGTAGTCAAAAGTGAACAGAGGAGAAAAACGAGTTTGCACTAATACAAAAACACAGCGAACTTTATACATTTTTTCTATGGATGCATCAATTTGGTAAACACACCTTTTAAGATGATGTGATGGTTAATTTCAATATATCAACTTAACTGGGCTATGGTGTCCAGTTGTTTGGCCAAATGCTAATCTAGATGTCGCTGTAAAGGTATTTTGTAGATGTGATTAACAATCAGTTAACTGTAAACAATAGAAATGACCCTCTATGTTGCAGGTGGGCCTCATACAATCACTTGAAGTCCTTAAGAGCAGATATTGGTTTCCCAGGGAACAAGGAATTCTGCCTCGAGAATGTAATATACAAATATTCCCAGAGTTTCCAGCCTGCCCTCTGAATTTCAGACTCAAGTCTGTGACTTCGACTCTTGTCTATGTTTGTAGCTGACTGGCCTGCCCTATAGATTTCAGACTTGTCAGACTCCAAAATCCCATGAGCCAATTTCTTAAAATCAATTTCTCTCTCTCTCCCCTCTATACAAAATTCTCAATTCCTTTCCCAACATTTTTTGTCCTCCTAATTCTTCTTTCCTCTGCAGAACAGTCACTATATAATGTTGTTAAGTATAATCAAAAACAAATTTTTGGCATAATTTTCACAAGTTAAAGTGAGAAAAAAATGATGTTGCATAAGTGATGGAAACTGGGCCATACTCATGGGGGATTGATTAAAGAGAAACTACAGAGAAGATGCTAAGTAAATAATCTGACATTGACAGTTAAAATACCTATAAACCAAAGTCTCTGATGAATATTAGCAATAGCCCAGCATGTATTCTAAAATTATTGTCCTGAAACAAGGATGTGGAACTCTCTAGGGGCTACATGATATTTTCTATTACAATGGAGTGGAAATGGTATGACAGAAACAAACATCAGAACCCAGCTGAATTCTGTTACACCAGACATTAAAGAAATTTATAAAAATAAAAACTAATAGCACTTTGAACATTTAACAGTTTTTGCTTTGGAAAATATATTAATTTTTTCATAAAATATTTTGTTAACTATTAATGAATTTAGCAAATTTAATTTTAAATGAGTTAAGAAAAATCTTTTAAAAATTACTCAGCTTTTATTTCAAATACGGTAAATATCTCTCTATATAAAACCCACTGTCTTAGTCCACTCATTCTGCTATAACAAAATACCACAGTTTAGGTGGCTTATAAACACCAAAAAACTTACTTCTGACAGGTCTGGAGATTGGGAAGACTAAGATCAAGGCGCTGACAGATTTTGCACTGGAGGGCCTATTTCCTGGTTCATAAGACCGCCAACTTCTTGCTGTGTCCTCACATGGCAGAAGGTCTCTGTGGTCTCTTTTATAGGAGCCGTAATCCCATTCATAAGACATCCACCCTCATGACCTAAACACCTTCCAAAGACACCATCTTCAAATACTGTCACAATGAATATTAGATTTCAACATATAAATTCTGGAGGGACATAAACATTCATTATATAGCACCCACATAATCAAAAACTAGAGGTCCTCAATAATATCTTAGAGTAACGGGATTCTGAGACAAACCAGTTTGAAAACGACAGATGTAGTGCAATTTTCTAACTAATGTATAAAGCCTAATTATAGGCCAAACTTTGAGTGTGCATATTTAGTGAGGGAGAATTACTAAAACATAAACAATATTATTTAATTTGGAGGGCATCTTTCATTGAAAGTAAGCTTTTAAATTCTGTCAAAATCTTCCACCCTGTGAGATTAAATAATTTGCATTATGTCTAATGAAGAACATAAAGAATCTTATTCTTTGATTGCCTTAAAGGTTTCTATCTATGTTACGGTGACTGTTATGTAACATTATCTTTTTTCATCAAAGCTAAACATTTTCTCTTTCTTCAGCTCTTACTTATATTTTGTTCAATCTATTTAGATTGGAGAGGAAGTTGGCAAATAGAATCTATTATAACTATTAAAAACTGCTAAAATTATAGTGATATTATCAGGTCTGTTGAATTTTACCAGTCCTAAATAAATTATATTTTGATTTTTATATTCTATTATATGGTACTGAATTTATTAACTGCCAGTTTTATAGATAAGTTATGGAAAATTCAGAAAATTTAAAACAGCTAACCAAGACAGTATAAATAAAGGAGAAACAATGAATTACAAACTGGGTGTTTTGGAATTGAATGAATATGCTGTGTAATCCCTAGAAGGTAAAAGATTTTAATATAATAAATATTTTTATAAGAAAATCTGGTATTTAATATTAAACCCAGTATGCAATTTAAAAAATTTAAATATATAAACAAAAATAGTATAATTAATTGCATATTCCTGTCATTTAGCTTCAAAAATTTAAATATGGAAGTAGTGAATAGAATGATAGTTATCAGAGGTTGAGCAAGGGTGTGTGTGGGGGTCGGGGGTAAAGAGAGGTAGGTTAATGGGTACAAACATACAGTTAGAACAAATAAATTCTGGTATTTAATAGCACAGTAGGGTGATTATAGTTAAGAACAATATAGTGTATATTTCAAAATAGCTAGAAGAGAAGATTTGCAATGTTCCCAACACAAGGACACGATAAATAAATGTTCGAGGTGGTGGATATCCTAAATACTCTGACTTCATCATTACACATTGTATGTATGCATCAAAATACTCCATAAATATGTACAAGTTTAATCAATAACAACAGGAAAAAAAGAAAAAAATTAAATAAACTTGTTTTATATTAACCCTTACTCTATGTGCTACCAAATCCTACTAGATTATTTTGAAGCAAATTCCACATTTTAAAGAAAATGATACATCATGTCATTTTGGTTTTTTTTCCTATTTCTTCCTTATAAGTTTTTTTTATTCAGATATAATTCATATACCATAAAATTTACCTGTTTAAAGTGTAAAATTCAGGGATTTTCATTACATTCAAAAAGTTGTATAATTATCCCTATTTAATTCTAGTATATTTTCATCACCCCACAAAGAAACCCAACTCTCATGGCAAATACTATGCCAATCTACTTTCTTTCTTTATAAATTACCTATTCATATAAATGGTATCATTTTTTGGTTGGGCTTTTTTTCCTTAATATACTGCTGTCAAAGTTCATCCATATTATAGTCTTTATGAATACTTCATTCATTTTTATGTCCTAATATTATTCCCTTCTATGGATATACCACATTTTGTTTTCCCATTCATTAATTGATAAACATTTGTGTTTTGATAGCATTTCTATTATGAAAATGCTGCTATGGAATGCTTGTACAATATTTTTGAGTAGACATATGTTTTCAGTTCTCTTAACTATATATCTAGGGGTTGAATTTCTGGGTCATGTGTTAACTCTGTTTAACTTTTTGAGAAACTTTCCAAAATAGGTGAATCATTTTACATTTTCACCAGCATTGCATAAGGACACCAATTTCTCCACATCTTTGCTAATACTTGTCTTCGTTCATGTTTTTAATTGGCGCCATGCTATTGGTATTAAGTAGGGAATTATTTTAGTTTTGATTGGCCCTTTGAACATCTTCTTTGGAGAAATGTGCATTCAAATCATTTAAATTGGGTTAATGTTTTTAGATTTAATTACATATTCTGGATATTACTCTCTTATCAGATATACAATTTTCAGTATTTTCTCCCATTCTGTGGGCTGTCTTTTCATTTTCTTGATGGTATACTTGAAATAAATAGTTTTAATTTTGATCATGTCCAATTTATCTATTTGTTTTTCTTTTTGCTACTTGTGTTTTTGGTGTCATATTAAAGAAGAATTTGCCTTACTTCATATCACAAATATTTGCTCCTGTGTTTTCTTTTAGAGGCTTATAGCTTTAGCTCCCACAATTAGATACTTAATTCATCTTGAGTATTTTAAAATGTGTACAGTGTGAAGAAGGGGTCCAACTAGATTCTTTTGCATGAGATATTCAGTGCACCAATACTATTGTTTAAAAACTCTGTTCTTTCCCCACGAATAGTCTCAACACCATTGTTAAAACTCAATTGGGCATGTATGTGTGGGTTTATTTCTGGATTCACAACTTTATTCCATTGATTTACAGGACTTACCACATGCCCATGCATACACTGTCTTGATTACTGTAGCTTCATTGTAACTTTTGTAATAGGAAAGAGTGAGTCCTCCTACTCTGTGCTTTATCATGACTGTTTTGACTATTTTGGATTCCTTGAACTTTCACAGGAATTTTATGATCAGCTTAAAAATGACCTGCAAAAAATCCTGCTGAGATTTTGATAGTAATTGCGTTGAATCTGCAGAACATTTGTGGAATATTACTTATTCAAGAACACAAAATGGTTTTCCATTTATTTAGGTAATCTTTGATGTCTTTAAATAATCTTTTGTATTATTCTATACAAGTCTGCACTTCTTTTGTTAAAGTTATACCTAAATATTTTATTCTTTGTTATGCTATTATAAATGAAATTGTTTTCCTATTTTCAGGTTTAGATGTTTGATCCTAGTGTGTAAAAATGCAAATAATTTTTGTATATTGCTCTTGTATCCTGCAAAATTGCTGGAAGTATTTATTAGCTCTAATAGATATTTTGGGTTCCTTAGAATTTTCTACACATAAGATAATGTCATGTGCAAATAGAGATAATTTTCCTTCTCTCTTTCTAATCTGGATAGATTTTATTTCATTTTCTTGTCAAATTGCCCTAGATAGCACATGTAGTACAATGGTGAATAGAAATGTTGAGAATGAACATCCATGTCTTCTTTCAGATATTTGTATGAAAATATTTAATCTTTTGCCCTTAAAAATTATGTTAGCATTGAGCTTTTTGTAGTTGCCCTTTATCTGTTTGAAGAATATCTCCTCTACTTCTACTTTGTTGGATGTTTTTGTTGTTAAAAGGCATTGAGTTTTCTCAAATGCCTTTTCTGCATCTATTAAGATAATGTCTTTTTTTTCTATCAATATTGTATATTACATTGAATTTTTGTTTTATTTTGAGTCAATTTTGCATTCCTGGAATAAATTCCATGGTCACAGTGTATAAATGTTTTAATGTACTGATGGATTTTTTTTTGCTGGTATCTTATTGAGGACATTCTGCATCTATTTCATAAGAGATATTGGCTTTTAGGCTTTATCTTGTGATATCTTTGTCTGGCTTTTACATAATGGTAATACTAGCCTCGTAGAATAAATTGAGAAGTATTCTCTTCTATTTTTTTGGAAGAGTTTCTTTAGGATTGATATTAAATATTCATAAGGTGTAATCCTTTTAATAAGCTTTGGATATGCATTTTGTTAAAATTTTTGCATCTATATTCATATAGAATATTAGTCTTTTTTTTTTTTAACCTGTAAACTCTCTGTCTGGTTTTTGGTAACAGGATGGTACATGCCTCATAGATAAGACTGGAAAGTGATCATTACACTTCTATTTTTTGGAAGACTTTGAGAATGATAAGTGTTAATTCTCCTTTAAATGTTTGGCAGAATTCCCAAGTGTAGCCATCTGGTCCCAGGCTGTTCTTTGTTGGGAGGGATTTGATTATTGATTCAATCTCTTCACTGTAAGAGGTGTGTTCTGATTGTTTATATTTTTGAGTCAGTTTTGGTGGTTTGTGTTTTTCTAGGAATTTGTCCATTTTATGTAATTTGTTGGTGTGCAGTTGTTCGTAGTATTCTCTTTTAATACTTTTTGTTTCTGTAAGACTTGTCATATTGCCCCCACTTTCAATTTTTACTTTAGTAATTTGAATTTTTCTCTTTTCCTCTTGGCCAGTTTAGATAAAGATTTTTCAATTTTATCAGTCCTTTAAAAAAACAACTTTTGATGACTTTCTCTATTGTTCTTTTATTCTCTATTTGGTTTATCTCTGATCTAATATTTAGTATTGTCTTCCTTTTTCTAGCTTTGGGTTTAGTTTGCTCCTTTTTTTCTTTCCCTGCATCCTTGCCAGCATTTGGTATTGTCACTATTTTTTGTTTTCATTTTACTTATTCTCTTGGGTACATTGTGATAAGTCACTGTGGTTTTATTAATAATTTGTATTTCCTTTATAGTTGATGATGTTGAATATATCTTCATATGTTTATTTTCCAAGTGAATATTTTTTTCAGTAAAATGTCTGCTCATATCTTTTGCCCATTTTCTCATTGCACTATTTATTCTTTTACTGTTGAGTTTTGAGTGTTCTTAATATATTCCAGCTCCAAGTCCTTTGTTGAATATGTTGTTTACAAATACCTTATCTTAATCTGTAGCTTGTCTGTTTATCCATTTCACTTTTAGCATAGTAATAGTTTTAAAATTTGTTAAAATCCACTTATCAATTTAAAAATTTTTCATTTGTGTTTTCAATATCAAATCTAAGAATCATTTATCTAGCTGTAAATCCCAAAGGTTATATCTTTTTTTTTTCCCAAAAGGTTTTATAGCTCTACATTTAAGTCCATTATGAATGTATTTTGAGTTAATTTTATGTAAGAAGTGTGGGATATAGGGTTTTATTCCCTCTCGCTCACTCTCTCTCTCTTTTTTTTTTTTTGCTTGTGGATGTTGAATTGTCTCAGCCCAATTTCTTGAAAAGGCTATCCTTCCTCTGTTGAATTGCTTTTGCACCCTTGTCAAAACACAGTTGGACATATTAGCATGCAACTGTTTCCGGGATATTTATTTTGTTCTGTTGATCTATGTGTCTATACTTTTGCCAGTACCACATTCTCCTAATTACTATAGTTGGCTTTAATATCAAGTAGAGTGATACTTCTTATTTTTCAATGTCACTATCGTTACTCTAAGGTTTGTGCCTTTTTATATGAAATTTAGAATAAACTTGCTTATAAGAAGGAAACTTTGCTTGGATTTTGAGAAGGATTTCATTAAACATTGACATCTCTACAGTGTTGTCTTCTAATCCACAAATGCACCATGTCTCTCCATTTAATTTCAGGAGTAAAGTTTAATTTTTAGTATATAAATTGTGTACATATTTAGTTATTTAACTTTGTGTGGAACAATTGTAAAAGGCACTGAGTTTTAAATTTTGGCTTCCATGTGTTTATTGTTGGTTTATGGAGATGTGATTGATTTTTGTGTGTTGACCTTATACCTGCAACCTTGCTGAACTCACTCACTAGTTCTAAGAGGTTTTTTTTTTGTTGTTGTTCTTTTTAACATAGACAATGGTGACGTCTTCAAGTAGTGAGAATTTTATTTCTTTCCTTTAACTCTAATGCCTTTTCTTTCTTTTTCTTTCTCATTACAGTGGGTAGAATTCCAGTATTATACTGAGTAAGAGAGAACATCTTTGTCTTTTTCCTGATCTTATAGGGAAAGCATTCACTCTTTCACCGTTAAGCATGATGCTAGTTGTAGACGTCAAGTAGAGAAAGATCCCCTCTAGTTTGCTGAAAGTATTTATCGTCTATGGGAGTTGATTTTTAAAATACTTTTTCTGCACACATTATATGATCATACGATTTTTCTTCTTTAGCCTGTTGATACGGTAGATTACATTAATTGATTTTCAAATGAAGCATCAGTCTAGTATACCTGGAATAAATACCGCTGGTTATGAAATGTAACTCTTTTAAGCATTGCTGGATGTGATTTTCTAATATTTTACTGAGGATATTTGTATAGTCATCTAGTTTGCCTACTTTCTTTTAGCGTAATGCATTGAGATTCTTCCTTAATGTATGTATCATTTTGGGAAATTTTGGGATTTCTTCATATTATTTTAGATACAACTAATTTATCAATATTTTTTTCCAATCTATAAATTGTCTTTTCATTTTCTTAATTTTTTGAGTAGCAGAAGTTATTAATTCTTATGAAATCCAAATCATCAATTTGTTTGTTTTTATAATTTTTTTTTATGTTTTCTAAGGAGTCTTTACCTTAATCAAGGTCGAAAGTATATTCTGATATACTTTATTCTAGAAGTTGTATAGTTTTTTGTTTTATATTAAGTCTTTGATCCATTTTATGTTAATGTTTGTATATGTTACGAGGAATGGATTGAGGTTAGTTTGTGTGTGTGCAAAATTCGTGTTTATTAAACCCCCAAAGGCATCATATATAATGTGTGCTAGCTTTTAATATACTAAACAATAGAATAATTTGTGATCTGCCCTCTGAAAAGTCAAATGCTCTTGGCTGAACTGTGTTGAAAGTATCCTGACAGTACCTCTAATGACAGCCCTTCCATTCCATATTTTCTGACATGCTGAGCACTTCCAGGGTGTTCTCTGCTGCAACTTGACAACAATATTTAAAGGATCTCAGGGCTCTGGGCAGAGGATTTTGGTTTTGTTTTTAAAATGATCTAAGATTGACTGTTATGTTACTAAAATTTTTAAGCACTGTTTATAAACTTGATGTATCTACATATTTATGTACTACATTCAAAAAAAGTAGTAAAAACTTCAGGTAGCATCCATTTTTGTGGACATTATATTTGAAATTTCAAATAATTAATATGTTCAAGATGTCTCATTCTGAGGCTTTCTCCCTCCCCTAAGGGCGTGTTTATCTTTTCAGTAATTTAGAAAGAAATCTCTTTAGAATCCTGAGGAAAGCCAAGATCATAAAAAAAAAATGTCCTACACAAAGTAGAGATGTGTGTGTGTATGTGTGGGTAATACAACTATTTAACACATTCTGATACTTAAACATAAAACTAAGAGTTAAGAAAGTAATTTTAATGTAAAACATACTTAAAAAAACAATAGGTAGTGTTAATACTTAAAAGTGTCTATATTACAATATTCAAATTGGGCAAAATACTGACAATGATCAAACAAAAAACACTGTAATTAAAATTGTATTTACACCATCCATATGCATAGGAAGACTTCTAAAGAACAGACTTCCAATGTAACAAAAAAGATTCTAGTCATTAAGAAGAGGGGCATATTACTATTCCAAAGGAGAGCTGACAAATCAGAAATAGCAATTGTATTATTAGAAATTGTAAATCATGACATTCACTGAAAAATCCACACTTTTTTTCTCTAATTTGATGTGCCAGTTTTACCTAATAAATTTCTACTTTAATTAATAACTTGTCTTCTGCTCATAGATCTACATATCCATCACTGAGCCAACATCACAATGATTTAATCAATATAGTTTTATAATACTTTTATATCATTTATGGCAAATTGCACACATATTATTTTACTTTTTATGAATTTTATTTTTCATGTGAATTTTAAAGTGAATTTTTAAGTTTTATGGGGCAATACAGTATTTCAAATAAAATTATTTTATATGACCAGATATGTTAGGAAAATCTGATCTTTTTATTACTTATTGTATCATTTAGGAATTGTTCATTAGTCTCCATTTATAGAAATAAAATTTTGGTTTATGGTGTTGATTTTTAAAATTGATAAAATTTATTTTTGTTAATTACTTATGGGGTTATAATATAATTTTGAGTGCTACTTTTAAAAAATATATTTAATTTTCTTCTTCTAAAAATTATTGTTAATATTAACAAAAGCTTTTAATTCTGAATAGTAAACTTATAAATGGCCAAATAACCACACTGTGTCATATATTTTCAATTTTTCTTAATAAAACATAATACAAAAAATTTTCTGTGAGAAGAGTTAGCACTATAACATAAAGATTTTTACAGTAGTTTCCAAATACTCTAAAAACTAAATAACTTCCCATTTGATCACATGGGTATTTTAAGTTTGACTTAATGTTCAAGTGGTTATGTATTTTAAAATATCTCATTAATACTTTAAAAAATTTTTCTTTTATCATGGCAATACAAATTTTATTAACAATATAATTTATTTTTTCAACATGGTTTATAAGTCCCTTTTACTTGTTTATTTCACCTGTTAACTCCTTACATCTGTTTGCTTATTTGTTTGTTCTTCACTTCTCATGCTCACTTTAAGTTTAAAAAAAAATCATTCTGAAATATATCTCATAATATAGACACAATGGAGGATCCCTTTATATCTTTTCACTGAGAAATAAAATAATGAATAGGGCTCTTTTAACTCCTCTCTGATGTCTTATAAAGATACATATGCTTGTCTCCTGGTTTTTTGCTGTTGCATCCCAAATTAAATTCCTCATTATATAAAGAGCAGACTCACTCTGTATGTTCCCAATGACATATACATCTGCTCATGATCTTTTATAGGCTGCCTTTTAGGAAGCCAATAGACCAACAATGTGATCTTCCTCAGACTTACTGCAACCATCACAACTTATGTCTGGTTTCTCTCCCCATGTCCAAAATGAACATATGCCATATATAATTTTCTGACTTTAAATAAAAATACAAATGAATTTCCTACCAAATCATTACTTTATTTGCACCATTCAAATTCTCAAAGCCATTTCATAAAAGTTCAACGTAATTACAAAATGCAATGTCTGTTTGTCTGTATAAATGAATTAGCAAAATCATAAAATTAATGAAAATGTGTACTGTATTCAAATGTATCTACATATAACTGTCCTTGAAACAATTAACTTATTGTGTTTCTTGAATATAGAAAGAGAATATAATTGAAAAAAGTGGATAGTAAATATATGTCTGTATACCTGTTTATATACCTACTTTATATATTAATAAATCTAAATACAACACTCGAAATATTTTCAATTGTTTGTACATCAATGGTTGAGCTGTATCCCAAGCTGAATTTTGTCCTCCATATATCTATAGATTTCTTTACAATGAAAGTGTTGTTATGCACAAATTATCCCATAGGTCCCAGTAACAAGTCAGAGATAGTAACTTACTTAATATCAAATGAATGTTAAAACTAAGATCTTATCATTATGTGGTGCAAAAGGTTAGAAAAATGGCTAAAAAATAGTTACAGGGAATGAATTAAAGTACGTTAAAAGCCACCGAAGTAACTTTATGTTATGTTTAACTTTAACAAAAATATGAAACTGTTATGGAAAGATTCTGCTATGATGAGTACCATCTGGTTTTATTTTGTTATATAACAATTTGCATAAAATCTATTAAGTTTGTTGTATTGCATGCTTCAAGAATTTAATAACCCAGAATTATGGATGATATACAGGACTTGGCAACAAATGTTAATAAACAGAAATTGTACTTCTAGCTAAAAAATGCATATATAAACTAATATGTAGTTTTAGAGAAAATGAAGCTATTGCAAATTGTTTTCATCATTTTTAGTAATTAATTTGTTCTAATTAAGAAGGTGTGATTTGTATTCCTATGTCTAATTCTTTAAAGTATTAAAGAAAATGAAGTTTCATCATTAACTTGGTAGCATATAATGGGTATCATATAATTCCTCTTCTTAGTATCTCTTTTCTCTTACTCACTTTCTCTTCCTTAAATGGTTATGAATCCACATGAAATTCCCTATTAGTTGTAAAAATCAAAGGTTTCACTCGAAAAATTTTTATCTATACAAAGATACCCACAAGGCCTTGGGCATAAAAAGGTTGCAGTTCCTTTTCCTTCTGTTTGGAAATTATTATATTATTTTCTTTCCCTCCAATCTGAATTATTTCTGGATTTAGATTCCTCTGGGGCAAAGAATATAGAAAACATATTTTTACATCAGGGTAAACTTTTAGCTTAATACCTATACTTCAGGTACATACGCTTCATTTTTATACCCCGCTGAAGTCAAGGCTATTAAACAGTACAAATGTATTCAGACTTTCCTTGAGATCTTGTATCTATAAATCGCAAATTTCTAAAGAGTCTATGTGGGTCTTTCTGTACCATCAGTACTGTAGTATAGTACTTAAAAATATAGGCTTTGGATTCATAGATCCCTATACCCAAATCTGGATTTCATCTCAAATTAGGTAAAGTCATTCTCTAATCATAAGTTTCTTTAACAGAAATATGAAAACCTAATAGTAACACAAGATTCATGTGTAGATTAAACGAAATGAAAAATATGTAGACATGCTGGGCACAAAAAAAAAATAACACAATAAATGCTAGGATATTTAAACCTATTCATTTTGGAGTCTGTTCAAAACCATGAAGCATTCTGTCTGTGTAAACTATGATTTGTGGAACCAAACAAATAGAAGTCTTTATAATATTCCTGACACATTTTACAATTTTATAACATTTAAACGATTTGTTTTATCAAACAAATGTTGTGTTCAAGAAGTATGTGGGAGAGTATGTAGGGTTTATGGTTGTGTGTGTGTGTGTGTGCATGGGTATCTTCTCCTTTGCATCTGTCAGACCCAATAGCAATAAATACAGATAAGTTTGAGTAATAACAATAGAGTGTTTTGTTATATTCTTATAATTTCAAATCAAGCAAATTCCATTATTTTAACCCATTTATCTTTGCCAGAATTGTTATTTTTGGAGGGGCTAGAAATAATTTTGCTTTCATTTTTAAGGTTTTCTCTTAATTCTCCAAGTTTTATTCACTTTGGAAATAAAAATTGAGAAAAATGGCCTCAGCCAGCCAGCCAGCCAGCCAATCAACAACTCTATATTGAGTATCTGTTACATGTCAGACACAGATCATAGGTCTTCAAGAAACAATAATGAAAAAGTCATGGTTCCTACTTTCAAGAATATCTCAGTTTAGTCATATATGGGAAAGTAAAGAAATAAGTATAGGGTAACAAAATGGGTTTCATATAGAAATGTATACAAGATACTAAGAGAGCAAAGCATAATTGGCTCTAATTACTGGCTTAGCAGAGATGTGATAGTCAATATAATCTTTGAAGTATGAATAGAAATTCACGTGGTAGGAAAAAATATGTTATCTTTTTGAATAAAAATAAAAACAAAGAGCCTGACAAGATTAGAAACATGATGATTCTCCGATGGCGAGAAATCCTAATATTTATTTCCCATAGTTTTATAAATTAATAATATATTACTCCAATATAAATTAGTATAGTATACTTTAGAATAATTACTTTTAAAGAAATAAATTGAGAATAATAAAACATATGCAATAAATATTTTATAATGTTATCAAAACTACTGAATATTGAGTGTCCTCCATATTAGTATTTGATAACAGGGTTGTTACTGTTTCCTTTATTCATACACAAACATACTGTAGTATAAGAGGGTAAATATTTTGCCTGTGATCATATAACTGATAAATGGATGCAGTTGTATTCAATTAAAAATTTGGCTTACTAAAATTCACTCACTGTCCCTCTAGAATATACCTTTGACTCTTAATTTAAATCCTTTCATTTTATCCCATTTTATTTTCAAAGCATAACTAGCTTGGTAGATTGGAAAGAGCTATTTATCTTTATTACATTCACCTCGCTTACAACACACGAAGTGTCCATTGTCAGTTGAATACCCTTCTAGTCATGAGAGATGTAGCAGAAAACTAGGGCACTTCTGCCTACAAAGCTGTTCAATTGGTAAAATAGGTTAGTCACAGGTAATTTGCAATGTGTAACCTGAACAAATGACTCTATCATGCCTGCAGTATAATTAGTCACATTCCTTTTATAACTTTTATATCTCTAAATTAAATTTAAAGTGTTGAAACCCATTGTCAAAGCAAAAATTGCACTGGACAAAGTGAAGCATGCAAGATAGACTTTATTCAAGGCTTTTGCAATAGCAGAGGGGGGCAGAGCTTAGTCTGAACTTAACTTCACTGAAACATTAGGTGGTGAAGTGAGTTGGGGGAAAATTACTGGAGAACTTTAGGGGGAGGTTGATCGTTGGGATGTGTCAGTCAAATTTAGTTATTTCTGGATTTCCGAATGTTTTTCTCTATGATTAGGTCCTCTGTGTTTGCTAATAGGCACCCATCAAAGTTAGTCTCCTACCTTCCTGCAAGAGAAAGTCAAGATACTTACTTGGTAACCTTTCTTGGTGATTACATTTCAAAAGGATGGCTTCCAGGTCCTTAAGGAAGACATTCTTAGGTTGTAAAACTGGCAAGAGGTTTTTTAAAAAGATAGGAGCATAGAAAGAATTTATAATTACAAGTTTTCCAGTAAATGCTCTAAAAAAAGGGAGTCTAGGGCCTAGAGTGAGGAATAAGCTTGTCTAAATTTTAGTCAAGCCAAAGGGAAACATTAAGACTTCTTTGTCCCAAAACATGCTGGATTGTCAGTAGGCACATTTCCAAAATGCCATTTTGTCCTATCTCCTTTGTTTTGTTCAATACCCTTGAGTACTTAAACCAAGCTCTGGACACTTACCTGGTAGAAAAGTCTTATTTAATGTATTTTGTTTAGACTGTAAAGTGTTGACCCATACGGTATCTAAAACAAATATAAGCAACATAATCATTTTGAGATATTCCATATATTTTAATAGATTTCTTGCTACCCTTGAAAATTGGAAAATCTGATCTTTTTGGGCATTTTTACTTGTAATGCCTGTCTTATATAATCTAAATGAAACTTGTCACCAACTTCATAAACAAGTTGTGTAAAGCTCTGCTGTCTAATACTTCACTGCTGCCATTCCTATTACCGAACCATTCTAACGTGTAGTGTAGCTGTTGAATATTAATTAAATGCCTTTACGTGTTATTTGGCTTTCCCTAAGCCTACAGTTCCAATGAAGAAGCCAATGATAATGCCTCACACTCACATGACCCACAATGAATACTTCTTTTCTATATAGACTTACCTGCAATCAAGACTTATGGTATCTTTTTTATAGACAACTAAATTTCAGAGTATATTTTAAAAGCCTTGTATATGAGAAGTTGAGATATACACCAGATCATGTTCTTATTTGAAAGATGTTCTTCTAGTTGAAAAATGGTTGAATAATGGGCCAGTTTTAAATGGCACCATTATATACAAAAGCTTCCCATATATTTTTCTTTACATAATTTTTTATGGCATGGCTTACATGAAAACATAGAGAGTTTGATTTCACAGTCTTGACAGAAGCCTCCAAGTTGTTTGGTATAACTAATTTGACTCATTTATATGATTGTTTTGGACTAGACCTCTTTGCATCATCTACAAGGAAAAGTAATTAATAGTAACCCTTGTAATGTAATTTTTGGAGAGTAAGCAGTACATATGGACAAAAGGTCTTAGAATTTTAGTTAATCTACTTTGAGGCTTTGCTTCCTGAAATAGTTAATCAAGCTTATTTACATCGACTCAACTGATAGTATTCAGACCTGATAAGAAATAACAATCTTTCTCTTAAGTTAGAGAAATTATTTCAATAGTATTGAGTTCAGTATGGAGGCAACGTTTTACAAGTGGAATTGATATCTTACATAATAGTAACTCCAGTAGTTTTATATACGTATTAAATCAATCAATAAATGAATTAATGCAGAGAGATGATTATGAAAGTTCTGGAAAACTTATGATTCAAGAAAAAAATCTGTTAATTGATAATAAACTTATAGCAGTGGAAGATCTGCTTATATCTTTTTAATATGTTGTCCTTAAAATAAATTAAGTGTTCTTCTGGAGAATATTATTTTACATTTAACCCAATGTTAGGGACCCACAATAATAAAAGTAAAACAAATATGACATTATATTAGGATAAATTGATTTATGATCTAACACAAAAAATTAAAAGTCTTAAATACATACCACTAAATTAAACTGAGTCTTCTATAGTTCAAATTCACATAGATAATTCTAAATATAAATAATCTCTCAGAGTCTTTATATATAGGACAAAATTCTCCCATTGTATATATAATAACCATTTTTAAAGCTGTGTCTAGAAAAATCAATAAAAATAAGATTCAGAAAGTTTTTGTAGTTTAATTTTAACTCAGAGCTTATAAAATTTAGCCTAATAAAATTGAGAAGACAAGAAAAATTAAGTTTGTAAATTGATTTTTAAAGAACAGAGATTTTCTAGAGCTCAGCACGTATATGATGGGATTATGATATTTTCATAGCTAAAAATGATTCAAAATAAATATGTTTTCAATGTGAGAGTGGATATTATAATTGTCAAGGGAATCATGATTTAAATATTATTTTAAAATTATACTCTGTAAAGTAGTAACACAAATGTGTGTGTGTGTCTGTTTGTGTATTTTCACATAAGATAAAAGCTATCCATAGGTTAATTTCAATAAGGTAGCACCGAGAAGCAAAATAGAAAATCAGTTCAGGATCACAATCATGCTCTCTGGTAGGGTATCAAACAAGGGATATTTAAAAGAGAAGCTTTTCTACTAAAATCAGTTCAGGATCACAATCATGCTCTCTGGTAGGGTATCAAACAAGGGATATTTAAAAGAGAAGCTTTTCTACTCACCATCATTTCAGTACTCACAGCATGGGAATCCTCATGTTCAAAGGTTAAAATATGGCTAGAGATGGATATTCAAATGATCTCATAAAAACCTGCCCTTATCCCCATATCTCGGCTCTGATTTCTATTGTGCTTCCTAAATTCAGACTAGCCTTCCCCACCACGCAAGTTGACTTCCAATAGCACTAAGCTTATCTTCTATTATTTCGACATCAATAAAAGCAGATTGCTTATATTTACAATAGTTCCAACAACAACTGTAGACTAAGTCTCTTTGACCTAGAGTTGCATACCCATCCCTTTTAGTCAGTTGTAAATACACAGCCAGCTTGTAGTAGTTTAACACAAGAAAATTTTATTTGTTGCTCAAGTCATGTCTGATGCAATCATGCCATCTTTAACTCATGCCCTTAAATGTCTCCAGAGCAAGGAAGAGAGAGGAAATACAGGAAAAGCACTGTGAACTTTCAATAAAAGTTCTTGATGAGGATTCAATCCATGGACCCACCTGAACACACTGGTAAATATACTTTCACGCATGTCAGGACAGACAGAAAGAAACGGGATTTGCTTCTACCATACTTTTACTTTCCCAATCACTTTTCACATAGGTTTGGTACTCTAATGAGCCAGACTAGGGTAACATATTACTCTTGAAGTTCTGGGGAGGTAGGAGTTCAATACCACCCACATTACAGCTGGAGGGGTTATTTCTCAAAATAATACAGTTGCTTCTATAGCTAAATGAGGAAACAGACAAAGAAACAGACAGAAAAAACAAACTTCCCAGATATATAAACAGTTGTCTAGAGAAATATGTGCCTTCTCATTTTTATCAAATAATCATGTTGTCTGTCACATATAAGTTTTCGTCTCATCTCCCTCAACCAAATATAGATAATTAAGTTGATAGGCTAGATTATTGATAAAAAATGTGATTATGGGAAATGTACTGATGTTATGCTTAATGATGCTATGTTTTCTTAGGTATAACAAAAGTAGAATTTTCACTAATAAGTAATAAATTTATTTTTAAGAAAGACTCACCAGACATGTATATTTGATAAGATTACTATGTGCTACTAGTAACTTTTGGAGTTAAGGAGGAGATAAATAGTATTTGGGTTACTAATGCATATTCAAATTTGTGGAGATATATTTAGATATATTCCCGAATAATATATCTGTAGAATCTCAAAATTAGAAAAATGCATACAAGTCACCTAATTCAACAGGAATCTTATGTCTGAATGCCCTGTCTCTGACTCCACGTAGCATGTATTGAATATTTGGTGACTGCATTCTTTTTGTATTTAGATTTAAGCCATATACTAATATATTAATAGCAAACGCATTTTATTCAAAAAACTATTATCAGAGTTTAAGGAAAACTGAGATTCATCCAAAAGTTTTAGTGAAATGAATAGGATGTTCAATTGTCACTTAATTAATAAATGTGTTGTACAGACGAGATCCAGAGGTTCTGAACAGTCTCGTGTGCAAAGCTAACATCACTGTTTCATTTCTGTCAGGTCTATTATCTTGGCGTTTTATTCTTCAGGTAAGAATAAGTTGAATTGATCTGCTGTCTCTAACAGAGAAAATTTCATCTTCATGTATTATGCAAATTAATGCTAATCCATCATAGTCTCATTTAGTTCTTTAAAATACGACACAGCAGGCTTGCATTGAAAACATGTGCAGCTACTGTCAGTCTGGCTATGTCTGATGTTATCATTTTTCTCCTGCCTTTGAAGAATTCTGTGTAGAAACAGGCTATCTGGGATCCTGGAAAGATTGTTCAGGGCCAGTTGGGAAGGGATCTCCCAGCCTTTGCTATGAGGACCTTTCCTAGATGACACTGTGTTGCTTAAGGTACCAGGGAACATTAATATTTATAAATATTTATTTCAAGAGAGGTGCAGAGATTAGTAGTGTAAATCTTTTAGGAAGATGGTGCAACCTGAAATATAAAAAGATTATGGAAAGACAAGAATGTGGTAGTGTTTCCAATTCTGACAAGACATTACCTGCATGTAAAGTGTCCCTAGATAGAAAGCGGAGGACAGTGAAAGCCACGCTAATTTATATTTCATTTACTTGTGCTCCATGCAGTCAATTACTGTATCCTTGGATTAAAAAAAGATCAGAAATAAGTATGTTTTTAGTGTCTCTTCCCACTAATCCATATTCCATTTGAAAAATGTCAAGGGATATTCACCAAATTTCCATTTCTTTTAGAGCTTACTCCTGTAACTTAGTACACTTAATATTCCTTCTTGCTTTGTCTAAATAACTCATAATGACTCCACAGGGTCAGACCTCTAATCTAACCTCCCATTCACAGAAAACTTAGGTAATAGAGGAATGACACCATGAGGATGAAATAATCCATATCCAGGAAGTGGGAAATGCTAGAGAATAAGTGACCACTTTCAATAGCGAATGTAGAAATAAAAGCATTAACCAGATAAACTGAGGAAGAGGCTGTACTAAACTAAAAAACGGGCCATATTTGGATCTTGATTGAAACACCAACCAAAAGACAACTTCAAAAATGTGAAGTTTTTCATACTGCAGAAAAGATGAACGTGATCTGTTATTACATGATGTGAATAGATTATGTTTAAACTTTTAAGTGTGATAATGGTATTATTATAGTAAAATCTTTATTTGTGACATACAGTAATGTACTTATGGAGAAAAAAATGTGTAATACTGTCTCTTCTCTTCGGGCTGAAGATGACATTGGGTGAGGCTGCTATTATATTTAAATGACTTTCCTGATTATATTTATGATGATGGCTTTCTGGAGTGACAGAAGCCATGTGTTGCAGTAATTAAGTGAGAAAGAAATAAGGTTATGCTTAATATATCAGGCAATATCACCACTGTGGCAACCAGTAGTGTTTGACAGATTCAGTTACTAGCAGCAATCGTTGCTACTTTGCATGCATATGTATAATATATGTGAATATATGTATACACACAAGTACAAATAGACATACACATTTATTAATGAGTTTTTTTTTTCCTTTTGAACTTGAATAATTCTCAAACTTTGAAAAGAAACCAAAGTCATTTAAATTGGCTCCTTAAGAAATTCTGGTACAAAGTCTAAAGGGAGAAAACTGCACTTTGGAGTTTTTCTTTTTTAGAGACAGGGTTTCACTCTGTCACTCAGGCTGGAGTGCAGTGGCACGATCATAGCTCACCACAGCCCCGAACCCTTGGGCCGAAACAATGCTCCTATCTCAGCCTCCCGAGTAGCTGGGATTACAGCCAGATACCACATCCGGCCACACTTTGGAGTTTTGTCCCTGAGTAGAAAAATTTAATCGTGTGGGGATTGGGAGGGTGCAAGCCACATTTAAAAAAAAAAAGCATAAGGAAAGAAAAGAAAATTACAATTTTACAGCTTTTAAGGTTCACCTATATTTTAATAAGATGTACATATTTTATTTGAGATCTGTTTTTAATACAATTATTGACATAGTAATACCATTAAAATCTCTGAGTAATTATACACTTTAAAACCCAACATATTTTGAAATTTTAATATGAAATTCAATAAACATTCTGTATGTAGGTACTTTTATAACCTTACAAGAGCTTTAAATAAATGTTTAGACATTATGGGAAAGACTATACCAAATGCTATGATTAATGTTACTAAACAGTTTCTATTAAAAACTTCTGTTTTCAGAACCTGACATGATTCTGAAAAAGTCTCGGTTTGCACTAAAGTGTCGCATGTTTTGCCTTTTTCCCAAGGTGATTTTTTTCTCACGTGTGGGAGGAAAATCTGTTCCCTTTGTCCAACAAGAGAGAATGTGGAAAAATATTTTTTTTCATTGTAAAAATAATTTGGTACTTATTTGCATTTAAAGTAGGTCAAATGATACATTTATATAACTACTATAAATAAGTTTGCACTTTTATTTTGATTATAAAAATTATACATAATAATTGTAGAACTATTTAGAAACACAGAAGCACTTAAAGAAATTCAAAAACCCACATATAGTGATAACCATAGTTCATATTTTTTTCTATTTCTTTGCAATCTTTACAAAATAGATATACTGAATATTTTAGAAATTGGAATATATAAGTATAAAGCAGCAAGCCATGTTTTTAAATATTCTAAATTGTAATTCTAAATGTTTCCACAATAATTCATTGAAGTAAGAATTATAATCATTTAATCAATCATCAATAATAAAACAAGTATTTTGTCTCCAATTTCCTATTATAAAAATTATAATATAAAACTTTGTACCCATATATTTGTGTGACTCAATATTTCTTTGCAGAAATTTTCTTGAATTTGAAAAGACTGCTAACTATCAACTGAATATGTTCTCCCATTTATTAAGAAAGAAAGCAGATTATTTTTCTTACAATTTTTATACAATTAGGTATGGCCATGTGACTAATTTCTCTTCAACCAAAGGTTAGCAGAATTGATGGGCACCATATCCAGATCTTTCACATGAAAACTCCCATGTACTGTCCTCCATGTTCTTCTGTTTTGAATGACTGGCCTACTGGCAACAGAGCTGACCCTGAAAACATTTGTTGAATTTAATAGCTGCTGTGATCCTAGCTTCTGGACCACAAGGCAGAAAAGTATTCTGCTGGCCTTCGCATCTTCCCAGAACTACGACTTGAGAAAGAAACTTCTTGTTCTTAAGCTACAAAATTTCCGAGTTTCTTTTTTGAATTATATATTTTTAAACCACTTTATTGAAGTATGATTGGCATATAAAAAACTTTGCATATTCAGTGTACACGTCTTGGTGAGTTTGAGGTAAATATACACCTGTGAAATCATCACCACCACCAAGGCCATAAACATACTCATCTCCTTTGGAAGTTTCCCCTTGACACTCATTGTTATTATTGTTGTTGGTTTGTTTTTTGGTTTTGTGTTGTTTTTTCATTTGTTTCTGTTCCTTTTTTTTTTTTAAAAAGAACATTTAATATAAGATCTACCCTCTTAGGAAATTTTAAATATACTGTACAGTGTTGTCAGCTATAGGCATATGTTCTAGAATAGATTTCTGGAATTTATCTATCTTGTGTAAGTGAAACTTGTACCCTTTAACTATCACTTCCCCATTTCCTTTACCCCAGCCCCTGGCAACCACCACGCTACTCTCAGCTTCTATGAGTCTGATGCTTCTAGATTCCATATATAAATGAGTTCATGTGTCATTTCTCTTTTCACGTCTGCCTTATTTCACTTAACATAATGCCCCCAGTCCCATCCATATTGTCTCAAATGGCAGCATTTCCTTCTTTCTTTAAGGCTGAATGATATGATGTTGTATGTATATACTGCAATTTCTCTATCCATTCATCCATTCACGTAAATGTATGTTGTTTCCATACATCAGCTATTGTGAATAGTGTTGCAATGGATATGGGAGTACAGACATCTTTTTAAGATCCTGATTTCAATTCCTTTGGATATATCCCCAGAAGTGGGATTGCTGGATCACATAGTAGTTTTATTTTTTTTTCTTCTAAAGACATCCATATTGTTTTCCATAACATATGTACTAGTTTACAGTCTTACCCACGTGTATAAGGATACCCTTTTCTCCACATCCTCTTCAACATTTGTTGTCTTTTGACATTTTGATAACAGCCATCTTAACAGATAAGAGTTATATCTCATTGTGGATTTGATTTGTGTTTTCCTAATGATTAGTTATATTGTACCTTTTTTATATACTGTTAGTCATTCGTATGTCTTCTTCGGAGAAATGTCTTTTCAGATATTTTCCTCATTTCCTAATAGGTTTATTTGTTTTTTGCTATTCAATTGTATGAGTTACTTGCATATTTTGGATACTAACCCATTATCAGATATATTATTAGCAAATATTCTCTCTTATCTCCTAGGTTGCCTTTTCCTTTATTTTTTTTTAATTTAAAAAAGGAAGCACTGAGACTGTGCCTTCTTCCTCCCACTCTCGCCAAGGGAGAGGAGAAGAATCATCAAAGGCAAATGGCGGTTTCAGTGAAGCAACACCAAGAACTGGCTTCATGCTGGGGAAAGAACGCTACACCTCCTCCTCATGCTTTCTGGTACTCTATACATTCAGAGAACCTTTTCTTGTAACAAACTATACAAATGATCTCTGAAAGTATAGTTTTGCCTTTTCATTTTGTTAATTGTTTCCTTTGTTGTGAAGAAGATGTTTACTTTGATGTAATCTCACTTGTTTGTTTTTGCTTTTGTTGCCTGTTCTTTTGGTGTCATATCCAAAAATTGTTGTCAAGACCAATGTCAAGGTGCTTTTCTCCTATTTTTTCTTGAGGAGTCTTACATTTAAGGCTTTAATCTATTTTTAGTTGATTTGTGTGTATGTTATAAGAATCAGTTCTTTTGCATGAATTCAGTTTCCAACCATTTTTTGAAGAGATACTATCCATTCGTATTCATTTCTTTTCGGACTCTTCTGGGATATATAATGTCATATAATGAATCAGAGTTGCTCTGCTTCTGCTTGCTCAGATTGCTTTGGCTATTCAGTCTCTTGTGGTTCCCTATAATGTTAGGATTATTTTTTCTGTTTTTGAAAAAATGTCACTGGAATTTTTTATAGTGTTGCATTGATTCTGTAGGTCAATTGGGTAGTATAGACATTTTAACAATACCACAGAAATACAAAAAATTATAAAAGACTACTGTGAATAATTATATACCAACATTGGATAATCTAGAAGAAATGAGTACATTCCTAGAAACATAAAAACTCCCAAGACTGAATCATGAAAAAAATAGAAAATCTGAACAGACCAATAATGAGTAAGGATATTGACTCAGTAATCAAATTCTCTCAACAAAGAAAAGCTCAAACTAGATGGCTTCAAGCTAAATTTTACCAAACATTTGAAGAATTAACACCAATCCTTCTGAAACTCTGCCAAAAAATTGAAAAGGAGAGACCATCCCAAAATTATTGTACAAGGCCAGTATTACACAAATATCATAGCCAGAAAAAGACACTACAATAAAAGAAAATTACAGCCCCAAATCCCTGATATACATAAATGAAAATCTTCAACAAAATGCTAGCAAACCAAATTTAACAGCACATTAAAAGGATCATGCACCACAATCAAGTAGAATTTATCTCTGGGATGAAAGGATAGTTGAACATAGGCAAAATAATGAATGGAATATACCACATTACTATAATGAAGCATAAAAATCATATGATCATCTCAATAGATACAGATAAAACATTTGAAACAAATTTAAACATCCTTTCTTCATGAAAACTCTCAATATATTAGATATAGAAGAAATATACCTCAACACAATCATAAAGGCTATATTCAAGGGTCCCCAACCTATGGTGAGTTGTATAAATATTTCATGATATATTACAATGTGATAATAATAGCAATAAAGTGTACAATAAATGTAATGCACTTGAATCTTCCCGAAACCACCCTTCCCTGCCCCAGGTCTGTGGAAAAATTGTCTTCCATGAAAACGGTCCCTGGTGCCAAAAATATTGGGGACTTCTGCCACAGCTAACATCATACTCAATGATAAAAATCTGAAAGATTTTCTTCTAAGTTCAGGAACAAAACAAGGATGCCCACTCTCACCACTTCTATTTAACATAGTACTGGAGATCCTAGCGAGAACAATTAGGCAAGAAAAATAAATAAAATAAATAAAAGGCATCTAGATCAATCCAAACCTGAAAGAAAAGTAAAAGTGTTTGCAGATGGCATGATCTTATGTATAGAAAACCCTAAAAAATACCAAAAAATTTTTAGAACTAATAAATGAATTCAGTAAAGTTACAAAATACAAAATAAGCATATAAAAATCCATTGTGTTTCTATACATTAAAAATGAACTAACTGAAAAACAAATTAAGAAAATAATGTCATTTAAAATAATAAAATACTTAGGCAAAAATTTTACCATGGAGGTGAAATATCTTTACACAGAAAACTGTAAAACATTGATAAAGGAAATCAAAGATGACACAAATAAATTAAGAGATACTCCATGTTCATGGATAGAAAGAATTAATATCTATTTACCACAGCTTAGCCTACCCTAACCATATTTTTTAAAGATTTTTAATATATGTAATCTAACTGCCTTCTGAAAACTTTATAGTAATTTATAACTCAAGTAATACTTTGCAATATTCCCAAATCAACACTCTTCCAAATACTGTGTGGCTCATTAATCAGGGCCTGAACAGGAAAAAATATGGAAAGTTTACATTAGGATAATTTGCTGAGAGATTATTAAAAAGACTACTTACAAGGGTAGGAGGCATGTGTAAGGAAACTACAGGAGACAGAATACTGGGACTAGTAATGACTGTGCTCCACTACCACCAAGGTCTGAAGAGGCAAAAGGAGGGAGAAATTACCACTGTCCAAGACAGAGAACACTGTGTGGAGCAACTGCTTCAGGGGAAGCCAGAAGGCAGGAAGAGACAAGTTTGATTTTTTTCAAGTAGCAGGATGCAGAAAAGAAATTTAGAGAGTGGCTCTAAAGAGATATTAATATTTGACAGAGTGGGCACAGTGACTTCTTTTGTTGCCCCTCCTTATATATTTTTGTTCTTTCTGTGGGTAAAAGACACACAAAATCTCTTTAGCATCACTGTTGTCCAGAGCTGATGATAATTGGATCATAATTAACATGAAACCTAAGAGATGAGTCACTGACACTCTTCATACAAGATAACATGTAAGAAGAAATCATAAGCAAATAAAATAAAACATGACTGCTTCCCTTGCTATGTCTGTAGCTGGTCCTAAAGCCTAAATTGATGCTTCATACACATTGCACTGGCAGCGTGGCTTGTCAGGGATTCTTTACCTAGCTGGGTGAACTTTCACTGCTGTGGTTCTGTGCTTAGTTACATGTCTCATATTTATTGAATTATGGTAGTTTTCCATTGACCAGAATTTAATAAAACAATCATAAATGACACCCTAGTCAATTTCCTGGGTTCTGAACATGGTCATCACTGCTCTGATAGCATAGCAGCATTCTAATCTGCCTGGTAATTGACTCTGGCCTATAGAGGAATCCAAATACCTGCCTGTTGGTTAATCTACACTCAGAATCCAAACTGGCTGAGAGAAATTCCCTCCCCTTTCAAGACAGGAGCTGGGGGAAATACACATCTAAACCTCATTTTCCTCTCTTTCTTTAAACCCCAATCAATTCTCCACACTTGTCATTGAGCTAGAAGGCTGAGGACAAAGATATCCTCTGATACACACCATACAGGTTAGTATTAGTGGACACAAGGAAGAGTGAAGAATTGTGAAACATAGATCAGAAGGAACAAATTAATGATAGCCAAATTGGCAAAATAATTTTTAACATTCCAATTTTAAATGGTACTACATTCATGATTCAATGTATTTTTCTTCAATTTTCCAGTCATGAAACCCTTTTTCATTCATGTATTCATCACTTGTCTTTATATCTTTCAAAAGTACTTATTATTTTCTATTTTTATTTATTTGCAGTAAATGCATGCTAAGGAATTTTCAATTTTGATTCATCCCTTAGGTATCTGGTCTATTGTCCAATAGTTCAGGAAATCAGAGGCAAACTTATTTTTCATATTCACACCTTGCTGTTTAACATAGTGTTTTTCTTGTTGTTTTGATGAGTAATTGCTATCAAGTACATGTGTTTTGCCTTGATTTTCAGAAATCATACTAAGAGTTTCTGGGATAGTACCATAGGCATTCATCTGAATCAAAAATTGACAAATATATGGAAGTTTTTAGTAACTTGAGAGTACCTGCAATTAGGAGCTGAAAACATTCTTCAGCTTAATGAACTGTTCCTTCATTATATCTCTCCTTTTCTTCTATTCTATTTCTGTATGGCAGATTAAATATCACACTGCCCACTCACCTGTGAACCAACTGAGGTAGGAATTATGTCTTTCAACTTTAGTTCCTATCTTGATAGGTGCTTAATAATTTATGGTTGAATTTTTAAATTAATTTGCAATTTATCTTAACATGAGTATAAAAATGAATTTATGTCTTACTAGACAATTCATAGAGTTCATGGAGTCTAGGAAAAACAGGGCAATATTTTAAAATATATGAGTATGTCTTTAGCAACACACAGTGTTCTAATTTTAAGAATACAATCTGTCTATCTAGGGAAAAATATGATTCAAGTAGAATCATATTATTTATTTTCCTTCAATAGTTTGGAGGAAAGATCCTTAAAAGATGTCACTCTACACATACCGACTAATCTCCTAATTTATAGTTATATCTTCTGACATACAGAGAGTGCTTTCAACTGATGACTGGCAAAATTTAGCAGTGGAGATACTTAAGTCATTTTAAATTGCAAAATTGGCATTTTGGTTTATATATTAGTCTCTTTTCAGTTTGATTAGTGTGACTTTAAATGATATAACCTCATTTCTTCTTGTTTAATGTAAGAAGTTGAAGGCAGATTTAGGTTCCTCAAAACAAGTAGCCACTGTACTAAGTAAATAGCATCTGCCCAAGACACAAAATTCTTCTTGATTTCTGGGACCATTGATTTTCATACTCTTCTTTGCATTTTTTCTTTATCCTTTGGATCATATCTTTTCTCATTATTCTTATATCTGATGCCCTCAGCACATCACAAACCAGTTGTAAATTTTAGATAACTTGCTATAGATAACAAAACGGTCTCAGATTTTTTTGTTCTTTTTGGCTTACCAAAGGGAAGATGAAATATTTCTAACAACACAAATTTAATCCTAACACCACAAGATAGCTTGTCCATCTAAGGTAGACTCCTGGAATCGTTAAAACTTGTTTTCTTGGTCAGGTGTGGGAAATGGCTGCAGAGCGTGGTCTGTACCTGTGAATGCTTTCAGTTATTCATTTATTTAGTCCACTGTATCTGTCATCTAGAGTTTTACATGTCTCTGGATAGCACAAAATTCAATAAATGATTCAAAAATGAAAAGAGAATGAGGTAATGTTGATCAACTTTCAAACTAAATATAGGATCTCTACAAATGAACCTTGTCTTCATGGAGAATCAACACATAGTTGAATATCAGGATAATGATGACCTCTCCCATAGGAATAACAGAGAAAAAAAATCCTACATTTCAGAAAAGACTGAGAAATCTTTGTCTACAGTAATGAGTACTCATACACATCAGTTTAAAGTTCATTCTTATTGCATTAGTCAGCTGCGGCAGCTATAACAAAATATAAAAAACTGCAACAAACATTTATTTTTTTATAGTTCTGAAAGCTGGAAATCCAAGATCAAGGTTCCAGCAGGGTTGGTTTCTGGTGAGGCCTTTTTCCTTGGCTTGTAGACAGCTACCTTTTCTCTGTGTCCTCACATGGCCTTTTCTCTATGCCCTCACCTTCCTGGTGTCTGTCCCTTTTTCTTTTTTTTTTTATTTCAAAATATTAAGGGGGTGCAAGTGTTTTTGTAACATGGATGAATTGAAAAATATTGAAGTTAGGGCTTTTAGCATGGCTATCACCAGAGTAGTGTATGTTGTACCCAATAGGTATATTTTTATCCCTTACTCTCCTCCTACCCTCTCCCCTTCTTAGTTTCCAATGTCCTTTACAGTACTATATGACTATGTGTAGCCATTGTATAACTCCCACATATTAATGAGAACATATGGTATTTGTTTTTCCATTCCTGGGATACTTCACTTAGGATAATGTTCTCCAGTTCCATCAAGTTGCTGCGAAAGGTATTATTTCATTACTTTTTATGGTTGAGTAGTACTCCATGGTGTGTATATATACACATGCACCACATTTTCTTTATTGACTAATCAGTTAATGGGCACTAAGGTTGATTCCATATCTTTGCAATTGTGAATTGTGCTGTGATAAACATTTGGAGGCAGGCGTCTTTTTGATATAATGACTTCTTTTCCTTTGGGTAGATACTCAGTAGTGGGATTGCTGGATTGAATGGTAGGTCTACTTTTAGCTCTTTGAGGGATCTCCAAACTGTTTTCCATAGAGATTGCATTAGTTTACATTCCCAGCAACAGTGTATAAGTGTTGCCTTTTCACTGCATCCATGCCAACATCTATTTTATTTTAATTTCTTAAGTATGGCCGTTCTGGTAGGGGTAAGGTAGTATTTCATTGTGGTTTTAATTTGCATTTCCTTGATGGTAAATGATGTTGAGTATTTTTTTATGTATTTGCTGGCCATTTGTCTATCTTCTTTTGGAAAGTCTCTATTCATATCTTTTGCCCACTTTTTAATGGGGTTATTTGTTTTTTTCATGTTGATTTGTTTGAGTTCTTTGTGGATTCTAGATATTAGACCTTTATCAGTTTGTGAATATTTTCTCCCATTCTATAGGTTGTCTACTTACTTGTTTATTTTCCTTGCTGTGCAGAAATATTTTAATTTAATTAAGTCCTATTCATTTATTTTTATTGTTGATGTATTTGCCATTTCAGTCTTAGGTGTAAATTCTTTGCCTAAACCAATGTCTGAAGAGTTTTTCCTATGTTTTCTTCTAGAATTTTTATGGTTCCAGTTCTTACATTTAAGTCTTTAATCCATCTTGAGTTAATTTTTGTATATAGTTAAAGATAGAGATCTTGTTTCATTCTTCTGCAAAGAGCTATCCAATTTTCCCACCACTATTTAGTGAATAGGGTGTCCTTTCCCCAGTGTATGGTTTTGTCTGCTTTATTGAAAATCAGTTGGTTGTAACTCAATGGTTTTATTTCTGAGTTCTCTATTCAGTTCCATTGGTCTATGTCTCTACCTTTATAGCAGTACCATGCTATTTTGGTCACTATAGGCTTGTAGTATAATTTGAAGTCAGGCAATGTGATGCCTCCAGATTTGTTCTTTTTGCATAAGATTGCTTTGGCTATTTAGGCTCTGTTTTGCTTCCATATTAAGTTTGGGATTAATTTATCTAGATCTGTGAAAATAATGTTGGTATTTTGATGGTAATTGCATTGAATCTGTAAATCACTTTGGGCAGTATGGACATTTTAACAATGTTTACTCTTCCTATACATAAGCATTTGATGTTTTTCCATTTGTTTGTGTCATCTATGATTTCTTTCATCACTGTTTTATAATTTTCCTTGTAGAAGTCTTTCACCTCCTGGTTAGGTACATTCCTAGGTATTTTATTTTCTTTGTGCTATTGTAAATGATTTTGAGTTCTTGATTTGACTCTCAGCTTGACTGTTATTAGTATGTAGAAATGCTACTGATTTGTATACATTGATTTTGTAACCTGAGACTTTGCTGAATTTATTTATCAATTCTAGGAGTCTTTTGGTGGAGTCTTTAGGGTTTTCTAGATGTAAGATCATATTATCGGCAAACAGGAAGAGTTTGACCTCCTCTTTCTCAATTTGAATGTCCTTTATTTCTTTCTCTTGCTTGATTGCTTTGGCTAAGACTTCCAGTACTATTTTGTATAGAAGTGGTGACAGGGGGCACTCATATATTGTTCCAGTTCTTAGGGGAAATGCTTTCAACTTTTCCCCATTCAGTATGATGTTGGCTGTGGGTTTGTCATATATGGCTTTTATTATTTTGAGCTATGTACTTCTATGACTAATTTTTTGAGGGTTTTTATCATGAAGGGGTGCTGGATTTTATCAAATACACTTTCTGCATCTATTGAGATGATCATATTATCTTTATTGTTCCTCTTCTTATAAGGACACCAGCCCTATTGGATTAGGTCCTCACCATTATGATCTCATTTAACAGTAATTACTTCTTTAAAGATCATTTCTCCAAATATAATCAAATTGTGGGCTACAAGTTCAACATATGAATTTTGAGGTACACTATTAAGTCCATAACACTGATCAATCAATGATCACCTCATCAATACTGGCTTCTGAAAGCCAGTGAAACAGTGATAGCCCCACACTTTGAGAATGCATCAGTTCAGAAACAGTCTTACTGTGTTGACCATGCAACCAATACCTAAACACCAGTAAATGTGCTTCCATAGTTAATACTCAACATTTCTAAATACATCTACTTCTGAAAGACCACTAATCCTTGAACTTTATGCTTCCCTAAACCTTATCAGCGAATTAATTTGGTAGCAAGATGGCACTGTACAACAGAGCTTTCCCTTAATTAGCAAGCAACAAATTAATCTTTTTATTTCAGATGTTCCCGGATAGCTTCATCCTTTCAACCAATGTATAAAATTCAATTTCTAGACTTAAAATAATTAAAGACCAATTTTAAACCTGTAGGTTTTACATTAATTACATGCTGACTTCTCACCTAAATATCTCGCTCACCTCCTCTTGCATTCACTATTACTGAATAGCTGCAAGTATTTCTTTTCATTGTTCTTCTACAGACACCACTTACCTTTTGTATTTTGTTTAAATCTCATAGAACAAATTAATTTTTTCAACCCATAATATACCTGGGTAATTTCTAAGTAAAAAAAAAGAGATATATATGTACACACACACACACACACACATACATATAAAGCATTGTTCACTAACAATAGCTTTCATTACCTTGTTTCTTATATTTATAGAGTGGCTAAAAATTAAGAGAATGTTCAGAGTCCTTTGGATGGTGTTCTATATATGTTTATTTTTGCTGCCTTGGAATTTGTAGATATTATATGACATGTACACCTAAAAAAATAAGTAGTTATTCATTTTTGTCTTTTTGTTTTCTCTGTCTGGAGGAAATCAGTTTTGGTTACTTTATTTAAAGATGTTAATTAACACAGATTATTCAGATCATATGGGGTACAATCATTAAAATTGAACATAAAATTATTCTCATAATAATAAGTATGTGATGTATAGCTTTTAAGAGAACTTTTGCAGTTCATTAAGATTTCATATTCAATATTATGTGTTTATATTATCTTATTTGATATGCTGATAATGTTAATTTTATTTTTAAGCTAATGTATAATCTTTAAAGTTTTCTATTTGTATGCTTATAATTATTTATATTACAATATTTCATATTACATTATTTTACTTCATAATTTATATAACACATACAACACATTGCTTATGTTTAAATACTTATACATAAGATATATATGAAGGATCTTCAGACTAGTTTAAAAAAATAAATGTAAGAAAAAGCTAATATTTTATAAAAGGATGGAACTTTAAGTTTACCTTCTTTGGGACTTCGGGCCATAAGTTAATGAAATCATTTTTTTAGTTCCTTATTTGGAAAAAATTGAAGGTTTTTTAATAATCATTGATGTGCATTTTTGGATTTAAAACATTGCCTGTAACTATTTCTCACATATAAATATTTATTATTTATGTTCATATCTACTCCTTCTGAAAATTATTATTTTTTTTTTGCCTTTTCCAGATTCAAGCTTCAAATTGGGTTAATAATGTTGTTTGGATATTAAGATAAATAAAACTGTTAAGATTCTAGCCACAGATAAATCAAACATATGCTTCTTTTCCTTATGTAAAAAGAATAATGTAGATAGTTTGATTTATTTGACATCCTTTAGATTATAGTTATTTCACTCTTATTGTGAGAAATCTTTTGTTTACTAAATCTAAGATTAAAGAAAATGGATGTGCCAAAAAAGAAGTGAAGGCATTCTAGGTTAATTGTGTATAATTAAAACATTAATATGAGTATGTTTTAATGACTGTATTTCTCAGGCTAAAAGAAGCATACTCAAGTTTAATACATGGGCTGGCATAATAACTGTCAATAAATAAATTTTTAAATGAACAAAACAATTGAGAAATACCCTTGTCAATCATTGACATCCATAATATACTTCACAAGGTAAATTAAGGTCTCTGGAGATTTGCTAATGTCCTCATTGTTACTTCACCTCACATATCACTATCCACCACTGTAACATCCTGAACCCCGTGACTCCATTAAGGAAATATTCATGCCCAGTACAGACCTTATAAAATTCCTTTGGATAACTCTGATTTAATGTTGTTTGTTGTTGATTCACACTAAATGGGTGTCAAGAAAGCTGTAGTGTCATAGACATAAATTCACCATTTTAATATACAAACATGTCCCAGAAATTAAATCAACTTAAAGGACTAAATTGCTCATCTCTACCCAAGCTTTCCATCTAATAAAAGATAAAAATACAAATAATCATATAGACGGTAGGTGTTCTTTTGGAGTAGGCCTTGGTAATTTTGAATGTTTTTACAAAAGAGGCTTCCTGACCTCTATAGAAAATCCCATAAAATAGAATGAACAAATTAAAATACATTTTGGATTATATATAGGTAGCCATAGTAAAGGTGGAATGTCATTCAAAGCATACAGGCTTAGAATCCCAGAATCCCCTATGAGCACCTTAAAAAGCACTATGAAACAAATCAGTTGCCTGCAGGTATGGACTATAAATATGATATGATTTGTTAGCTTAGTCTCAGGATGGATTGAGGTTTTTCCTTGCCAGAGAGCTACTTTTTCAATAGTAGCAAAAAACAAAAAAATGTTCTTTTGTTTTGTTTCTTAACTGGGGAATTCCAACCTAACTTTCCAGTGTTAAGGATACAAATTTCACTGGGACTGTCATTGAAGAACTTTGCATAGCCTTGCTATTACTCAAAATATCCATTGTCCGTATCGTATTCAGTCCTTAATCCTTATTAAGGATACCCAAGAGAACTCTAAAATAAGGCAAGTGTGCTACTCAGGAGAGCTCCCTTGAGGAATTACCATACTCGCTTTTCATGCATGCTGTATGAGCTGCAACTCCAACTGTGGAATAACACAAATATAAAAGAGTTCTGAATATTTTTCTGATTTTTTTAAGTCGTAAAAGAGCACAGATCTGCCCTAGAGGCTAAAGTGAGCAGTTTATACCCATTACCCAGTGTAGTCTGAAGACAATCACTTGTACCCAGCTTTTCCCTTGGTTAAACAAAGAGAACTTGGAGTAGCAAATACTTCCTGTTCTACCTATAGGTGAAAAACAAAGATCAGGTAAAACAATTCATGAATAGTATAATGAAAATGATCATATGGTCTAGAACAAACCTTGCCATTCTTTGAGCTATGTTTTCTTCATCTGTTTTTGTTCATTTATGCCTCTGACTCCAGAGTCTCATATTAAGACTCAGAATTATTTTACATCTGGAAATTGCCTGTATTGCAATTGGCCAATACCTTCTGTCCAGAGCCTTAAATGCTATTGTGCAGGCATAGTCATGAAAGATGATTGAACAACATATCCTGTAGTCAGAAAACAAACAAAAAACAAACTAAAAAATCATGGTAAACTTATTCCAGTCCAACTTTTCATCTATAAAAGTTCTGAAAATGTATGGAATTAGTCTCTACAGAATAAATTACCAGCTGACGCAGCCCTGGATACCAACAGCGAGCAGCTATGCTATTACAAACAACATTCACAGAATACACCCAAAGGTCTGACAGGGCCCCTTTGTGACCACTTTGTGACCGCCTCTGAAATAAGACAGACATAAAGACTCTACAGATTAAAAACACTGACTAAATCTTCTTTATCTTCTGAATATTTCTTTTACAGTGACAGCATTAGTCAAGTGTCCTCTTGCTTTCTAGATTAAAAATAACAAGATAACCAATAACCTATTTGTCCCTGCTTCCTGCCAGCACCCAATCCACAAGTATCTTTGGTTTCCTTAAACCTTCTTTAGAATCACACATAAAAAGCCCCTCTCAATCTCCTTTTACCAACACAACCCAGGAATTTAGAGAAGAAAAAGAAATACCTTTTCCTTATCCATCACAAAGTTTATGGTTAAGACCCCCATAACAAAAGACATATTAGCAGAGAAAAGCATAAAAATTTATTTAATATACGTTTTAGGTGACATAAGAGCCTTTAGAAATGAAGACCCAAGAGCCCAGGGAAAACTGTATATTTTGATGGAAAATCATGCAGAAGTATGATTGCAGGACAAAAGAATATAATCTAATTGTGGTAAATTGGGGGAAACTCAGCAAAGCCTGTTTTTTCAGATTCTTTTCTGTGCGTCTGTGTGACATTCCTTCCCTTGCAGTGTATGGTAGGATAACTGTCACATCAGGGTCTTCAGGGAAGAAGGAAAGGAGAATGTCAGTGAATGACTTTCTTAGGTTTTATGGCCTATTTAAGGGAGAAAAGGGTCAAGGGAATTCCTGTTTATATGGCCTGCTTCAGAAGAGAGGGGACAGGAGAAGGCCAGAGACCTTCCTGCTTCTGTGGTTTTCCCAATTTCCTTCAGTGTAAAATACTCAATATGCCAAGGTACCATATTTTCGGGTCTCATGTTTTGAGTCCTGACATACTTGTATTACCCTTGCTGCTGAAATCTAAATAAGTCTAACTCTCAATATAGGTGTGTTCTTGGAGGTCTTTGGCTGGTGGGCTTCTATATTTCTCAGGACCTTCAAAGGAATTTTTTATATTTTAATTATTCTTTTATGTACTATTTGAAAAAAATTTAAAACAAATGATATATCACTGAAGAGACAAAACCACTATGAATTAGTGGGGTAAATATTAATATATAACTCAAGAAACTATTTTGGCTCCCAATTGCCAATTTTCTCAGATCTAATAATTTGAGCTCATTTTTCATGTTTGTCCAGATCTGTAATGCCTGCAAATCCTAAAGTTCACTTTGCTCCTATCTCCAGCATCACCCTCTGCTTAAATCATTGCAGTTCCTTACTGTTCACTCAGTTTTGTCAAAGTCCCCCGAGTCCACAGACATGCATGGTGGTTTGAGCAATGGAGGTCATTTGACCTTTCAGGAGCACAGAAAGTCCACTGACGGAACTGGACAGATCCTCCAAACAAAAAGTAAATAGAGAAATAAAAGACCTAAACAGGACTCTAGAACATTTGGGCCTAACAGATATCTACAGAACACTCCACCCAAATAACACTGAATATATTCTTCTCATCAGCTCATGAACTTTCTCTAAAATTGACCACATCCTAGGCCACAAACAGATCTAAACAAATTCAAAAAATAGAAATCATACCATGTATCTTTTCAGACCACATCGGAATAAAATTAGATATCAATTCCAACAGAAACTCACATCTTCCTCCAAAAACTTGGAAACTAATCAATCTATTGATGAATGAGTATTGGGTCAAAGAGGAGATTCAAAATGAAATCAAAAGATTCTTCGATCTAAACGATAATGGGGACACAAGTTATCAAAATCTGTGGGATACAGCAAAAGCAGTCCTGAGAGGAAAATTTATCGCCCTAAATTCCCACATCCAAAAGACAGAAAAGTCACAAATCAGTAAACTAATGAATCATCTTAAGGAAATGGAAAAGGAAGAGCAAAGCAATCCTAAAACCAGCAGAAGAAAAGAAATAACCAAAATTAGAGCAGAATTAAATGAAATCGAGAACAAAGAACAATACAGAAGATCAATGAAACGAAAAGCTGGTTCTTTGAAAAGATAACAAAATAGACAGGCCACTTGCCAGGTTGACCAGAAGCAGAAAGGAAAGGACTCTAATAAGCTCAATTAGAAATGAAAAAGGAGAAGTCACAACTGATACCATGGAAATACAAAACATCATCTTTGAATACTACAAAAATCTCTATGCCCACAAACACGAAAACGTGGAGGAAATGGACAAATTCTTAGAAACACACTACCTCCCTAGGCTCAACCAGGAAGAAACTGAATTTCTAAACAGACCAATATCAAGCACCGAAATTGAAGCAGTAATTAAAAATCTACCCACAAAAAAAGTCCCGGACCAGATGGGTTCACACCTGAATTCTACCAAGCCTACAAAGAAGAACTGGTGCCTATACTGCAGAAATTATTTGAAAATATCCAGAAGGATGGAATCCTCCCAAACTCATTCTACGAAGCCAATATCACCTTGATACCAAAGCCAGGAAAGGACACAACAAAAAAAGAAAACTACAGACCAATATCCCTTATGAATATAGATGCAAAATTCTCAATAAAATCCTTGCAAACCGAATTCAAATGTACATCAAAAAAATAATCCATCATGATCAGGTGGGCTTTATTCCCGAGATGCAGGGATGGTTCAACGTATGCAAATCTATAAATGTAATTCACCATATAAATAAAAGCAAGAACAAAGATTATATGATCCTTTCAATAGATGCAGAAAAGGCTTTTGACAAAATCCAACACCCTTTTATGATAAGAACTCTTAACAATATAGGCATAGATGGCTCATTCCTAGAAACTATTAAAGCCATATACGATAAACCCACAGCCAATATCATACTGAATGGGGAAAAATTGAAGGCATTCCCCCTTAAAACTGGCACCAGACAAGGGTGTCCACTATCTCCACTTCTTTTCAACATAGTGCTGGAAGTCCTGGCCACAGCAATTAGACAAGACAGAGGAATCACGGGCGTCCAGATAGGGGCAGAAGAGGTCAAACTTTCACTATTCGCAGATGATATGATATTATACATAGAAAACCCCAAGATTCAACCAAGAGATTACTGGAATTGATAAATGAATTCAGCAAAGTCTCAGGATACAAAATTAATACACACAAATCCATAGCCTTCATATATGCTAATAACAATCAAGCCGAGAAACAAATTAAAGATGCTATACCTTTTGCAATAGCAACAAAGAAAATTAAATATTTAGGAATATATCTAACTAAGGAGATCAAAGACCTATATAGAGAGAATTATGAAACACTGAGAAAGGAATTGCAGAGGATGTAAATAGATGGAAAACCTTACCATGCTCTTGGATAGGCAGAGTCAACATAGTAAAAATGGCTTTGCTACCTAAATTAATTTACAGAATCAATGCAATCCCTATCAAAATACCAACATCATTCTTTGCCGATCTAGAAAAAATAATTCTACGCTTCGTGTGGAACCAGAGAAGACCCCGTCTAGCCAAAGCAATCTTAAGCAAAAGAACAAATTGGGAGGCATCTGTCTACCAGACTTCAAACTATACTACAAGGCTATAGTAACCAAAACTGCATGGTATTGGCACAAGAACAGACATGTAGACCAATGGAACAGGACTGAGAACCCAAATATAAAACCAACCTCATACAGTCACCTGATCTTTGACAAATTCCAGAAAAACGTACACTGGGGAAAAGATTCCCTATTCAACAAATGGTGCTGGGAAAATTGGATGGCCATATGTAGAAGACTGAAAGTGGATCCACACCTCTCACCTCTCACAAAAATCAATTCACAATGGATAACAGATCTAAACCTAAGACATGAAACCATAAGAATTCTCGAAGAAAATGTTGGAAAAACTCTTATGGACATTGGCCTAGGCAAAGAATTTATGAAGAAGACCCCCAAAGCAATCACAGCAGCAACAAAAATAAATACATGGGACCTGATCAAATTGAAAAGCTTCTGCACAGCCAAGGAAACTATCACTAGAGTGAACAGACAACCTACAGAATGGGAGAAAATATTTGCATGCTACACCTCTGATAAAGGGCTTATAACCAGAATCTATACAGAACTTAGGAAAATCAACAAGAAAAAATCAAACAACCCTATTAAAAAATGGGCAAAGGACATGAACAAAAACTTTTCCAAAGAAGACAGAATGATGGCCAGCAAACATATAAAAAAGTGCTCAACTTCTCTAATCATCAGGGAAATGCAAATCAAAACCACAATGAGATATCACTTAACTCCAGTGAGATTGGCTCATATCAAAAAATCCCCAAATAACAAATGTTGGCGGGGATGTGGACAGGTAGGA